>OY282477.1:11620762-12325277 GCA_958295575.1 Leucania comma
ACAATCCCTAAGGGTCGGTTCATATCTAACGGAATATGCGTCGCGTATTATCGGTCGCGTAACGCCAGAACTGACAAATGTATAGAAAAACACTCGACCGTTCACACTCAACCGGTGATACGTTAGTGCGTCGAGCGTACAGCGTCTATTCCGTTTCCGTCAACGCATTATCGGTCGACGTAAGAGCGGCAACGTCGCGCAAGCCACGCTCTACGTGTATTTTGATTGATGCATACAGACTAGGCGTAACATTAGCAGAGATCATTTGTGTACAGGCCGTTCCAAGTTTTTTGAAAATGTTCGATACAGAACGATTTATCACGGAAGTGCAAAATAGAATATGTCTATGGAACATAAAAGAAAAATCATATGGCGACCGACAAGCCAAGAGACGGGCTTGGGAGGAAATTGGAGAAATATTAATAGTTGAGTGGGAGACATATGATACAAAAAAGAGAAATGAATCACGTAAGTTAATTTATTTTATTATTAATATTCTTATATAAATTGGTCTTGGTACTGCAATATTCCTTCGTTACAAAAATATTGTTTTAAAAAATCCCTATTATCGGTGGCAGTCGTTATTCTAGTTGATGTTGCTGTGGGTAAAGTCTGTAAGTGGCATATTTGAATTTCATTATTTAGCAGCCTTCACTATCTCCATAGCGAAATCGGGTTCGGTAAGAATAGCAGTGTGAAGTACTCTCCACTTATTGCACAATAATCCAAATGAACACTCAACACATCTACGCGCTCGACTGAGTCTATAATTAAAAATTCGTTTTTCTCTATCAATATTGCCACTAGGATACGGCCGCATTATATTTTTCTGTAAAGGAAACGCTTCATCTCCAACTAATACAAATGGTTTTGGGGGTCCATTAGAATTTGGTAAAGTTTTGTTTCCTGGAATATTGAAGTCATTTTCTAAAAGTTTTTTACCCATAATTGATTGTTTAAAAACGTTGCTATCAGCTTCTTTGCCATAAGCACCAACGTCAATGGCTACAAAATAGTAATTTGCATCTGAAATAGCCATAAGGACAATAGAAAAGAATTTTTTATAGTTAAAATATTGGGAACCACTAAGATTCGGAGCTCTTATGCGAATATGTTTCCCATCTACTGCTCCAACACAGTTTGGGAAATTAGTTTTTTCATAAAATTGATCAGCTATATTTAACCACATTTCTTCATTCGGGCAAGGCTCTTCTTTTCTGTTTCTCGCAGCGTCATCCATATCACTTTGCAACATTCTTTAATTATTCCGGATATTGTAGATACTCCCGTCAGGAAGTCCAGGGATAATGTTTTAAAACTCATTCCAGTTGATAAATATCTGGAAATAAATAAAACTTAATTAATCATTAACTAATCTATAACCTACTAAATTAAATAATTATTCCATTTTTTAATAATCATGTACCATTTCTATTTCAGTTATTGACTTCCAGAAAAAATGGAAACATCTCCGTGACTACTATGTTAGAGAGAAAAAAAAAGAGAACAATGTTCGCAGTGGAAGTTTTGCTGCTGCAAAGAAGAGGAAAACGCCATACGTAGAAATGCTTCGTTTCTTAGATGTGTTAAGAGAAATGCGCCCTACAACTAGTAATATAGAAGCTGAATTTTATGAAACAAGTGGTGAAGAGAACCAGCTACAAGAGACTGGAAGCGAATCGTCAAATTTCAGTTCCAAACGTGCCAGTTGCAAAGACCAGAGTATGACAATGTTTCAGAGGTCATTAATTAACAGTATGGAGAAATCTTCACAAGATGCTAGTGATTCAGATAAACAGTTTTGCTGTCGTTACTTCCACAGATGAAAAAAATGTCTGAAGCACAAAATTTTGACTTCCGTTTAGATATTATGAATTTGGTAAAAAATATAGATTTGCTACAACAAGTACAGTGCAACAATGTAACATCCAGTCCGATCAAGGTAATTACGAACAAGGTCGTCTGTCATTGCCGCAGACTTCTCAGTTTGAACACACCGGTTACTATACAACTGACTACTATACGGACTCACCAAAATCAGCGACCTCGCAGGTTTCAATTGAAGAAGATATTGAAGCATTAATGCAGAGTTAATCCCTTACGTTTATTTAAAAATTGGTTGATTTTGGATTTTTGTATCATTTTAATATACATGTCAATAATATTAAAATACTAATGTCAAGAACAAAAGCAGTTATTACTATACAACTTACCTGTATCTACCTATAATATCTTACCTCAATGTAATACTCAGTCTTTCTTCAGGAGTAATGGCACATCGAAATTTCGTATCATATTTAGTTATGAAACATTTCACAATCTTAAGGAGTTCATCAAAAGATTCTATGGACATGCGGAAATACTGAATAAATTTTGTAGGATAGTTTCTTAACGTTGCATATAGACAATTAAATTGGCCACTTGATATTCTTTTAGTATTTAAAGGATGCACCCAATATCGACGTTTCCTTTTTCGGTCTTGTTCTGAAGCCTCCCAAATAGCAATTATTTCGATAGGCTTCATTTTAAAATTCAATATCACACAACACAACCGCTCTGTAGATGCTAAACGTAGAAACTGACTAGTGGCAGGACGGATGATACGCTCGACGCATTTTCCGTTTGATATGAACCGACCCATTCGACCGAATAGACGCGACCGATGATACGCTCGACGCATCAACCGTCAGATATGAACCGACCCTTATGGTGTGTCATATCAGCCGAATACGTTGGAACGTAAAATCAGCCGCGGAACTTCGGTCGCGTACGTTCGGCAGTGTGTTTAGACACTAAATATCAACCGGCCTTCGGTGACAATTTAGCCTCCCATAAAGTTGGTGATTTTGTATAGGAAATACTAAACATTGTGTGATATAAACATTGTGTGTTATATAAAGTGTACACTAGTTTGTCAGGATCAAGTTTTATACAAGTAAATACAATTTTGATTTGAATTCATTGATATATTGGCGAAAAATTTTTTTTTTAATTTTACTTAGGTTTGAGGTTAATAGAAACGGGAAAGGGGTGAAAAGATACGTAGTACGGGTTCAATAGATACGACGAATGGGGTTAATAGACACGGGAAAGGGTTTAATGAAAACAAAAAAGGGGTGATTAGAAAAAGTCTGACTAGGGTTGTCAAATTGCTTAATTCCTACTATCAATGAAGGTACCTACTTATCTATTATACGTATAAGTTGCACAATTAACATTAAATCTTTTTTGTTATAGGTAGGTACAAAATGCCTCGTTTGTATAAGCCAGACCCAAGAGGAAAAAGATACAAAAAGTATGATGAATCTATAATACAACAAGCTGTTGAAGAATATAGAAAATCGAAAGTTTCATTAAAGATTGTAGCTGAAAAGTACAATATAGATAAGTCAGTCTTATATAGGCATAGTACAAGGACAATGCGAAAACAAGGTGGACAAACAATTTTTTCGGAAGAGGAAGAAAAGAATATGATAAAATATATAAATGTATGTGCAGAATGGGGCTATCCTCTAGATTCTGTAGATTTAAGATACCTGGTTAAAAGTTATTTGGAAAAATAAGGAAGGACTGTACTGAATTTAAAAATAATTTTCCGGGTCCAGATTTTGTTGCGAGCTTTCTTAACCTTTTGAACGCCACGGACGTTTATAGACGTCTAACGAAATCGTGCCAAACACGCCACCGACGTCTATAGACGTCAAGAAAACGACATTTTTTAAATACAAAATAAATATACTAAATTAAGTTTTCTGTGTTTCTTTTTCCTATTATTTCAAACTACTTTAGTGAAATATTGTAAATTGACACAAAGATATATTCATTATTTGAATTCACAAGAAAAAACAATCGTCAAATATTGCTAATCGAAATCCGTAAAATTGTGTATTTCCCCACGCCACAGACGTCAAGACACGTCAGCTAGTGATGGGTAGGTAAGGTAACTTATATTCCAAATTTATGAAATATTTTATTGAAAGTAGCTTACTATTACTTTGACAATTACTTTTTACTGACAAATATTCGTATCTGAATATTCCTAATGTATAATATTTAAAAAAATGTGGAAAAGAACTTATAATTGATATCCTTAAATCGATAGTTTACTGTCCACTCTCGCGCATCCCTATGTAAGAGCTCATAGACAGTTACCTGTACGACACAGACGGGAATGGACGTCAAGCGGTGACGTCATTAGCGCTACGGGAGTCTGCTAGTGCTTTACTACATTTATTATTATGATCGGTGGTAATATTAAAATTTGAAGCATTATTATTGTGCGAGGCTATATTAAAAATGGCTGACAGTCAAATGACTACTGAAGAACTCCTTCGTGTGTTAGGAAATGTAGAAGAGGATGACGAATTTTCCGAAGCAATATCTCTATACGAGGACGATTTAGAGGTAAGTTTTATTTATGATCAAACTTTTCATATATAGATAGGTACGTAGTTTTTGTTTAATATTAAATGATGCGTTAGGAAAACAAAAGCGAATATAAAATATTAAAAAGGTAAATGGTTCCGTCTATTACTTTTAACGATACAAATTATTATACCTACTTACATTTATTTTGTATATTTTCTCTTTTAATTCCATTTCGAATTTAGCTAAAAAAAGTAGGTATACTTATACAAAGTAAGTATTATAGGTAGGTACACTAATAAATATGAAACCGGCACCTAAGGCACAGTAAAAAGGGGAATATGCATGTATTTTTTTTTTCATTTAGAACAATGAATACTGTCAACTCAAAAAAATTACAAAAACTAAGTTTAACTATTGCTTGTTTCAAACACATCTGATATGGTAGGTATGTACATTTTAGTAGGTATATGTTTATTGTAACACAGAAACCGCTACCTAAGCCGTGGGGAGGCAGCTGACACGTTTTATTATTTTTATTTTAATCATGTTATAATAGTTATTTATTGAGTTGGACTAGAGAGCTTGTAATGAGCGATAACTATAACAAGTATAAGTACCTATTTGTAAATAAATTTAGCCAAAATATTATATTATGTGCCTCTGTCGTCGTAAATAGTAATAAGCACTTCGCTTTTGTTTACAGTCTATCACAGATCGTCAAGACCTGTTTTGCCCTCAACATCTCACACTACTCAAGAAACACCTGACAACAATTGGGCCTCGACATCTGCATCAGCATCAACATCCCGCCGTGACCCCCGTCGAAGACAAACGGAGCCGTCCTACCAGTGGACTTCAGTACCACACGTGCCTGCATTAACTAGCTTTGATGAGTTTACGTCAGGTCTCCATTTAGAAGTAACAGAAAATATTACTGAATTCGATATATTTCAAAAATGTTTAGATTTAGACTTTATGTCGTTCATTGTAGATATGACACTTTGTACTAAACGTAGACCTTCGTATGCATTCTCGCCTACAACGGTGGCACGATGTATCCATTCCAGAATTGTACATATTTTTTGCTTTATTAATGTTAATGACTCGAAATCGACATTTGACTTAAGAAGAGCACTGGAGTACGGATGTGTTGTTATCATCGCCGATTTTTTCCAAACTAATGCCTAGAAATCGCTTTTGCACAATTCTAAGCATGCTACATTTTTCTCGGCATAGTGAAGAGACTAACGTATTATCAAAAGTCGACACTTGCATTAATCACGCTAGGGAAAAGTATAAAAAGCTTATGACACCCTATAAAAATCTGTGCATAGACGAGAGCATCGTTCCCTTCAAGGGGCGATTATCAATAAGGCAATATTTGCCAAAGAAAAGGAATCGTTTTGGAATAAAGTTATTTGTAATGTGTGATGTACAAACCGGCATTATCATAGATTTTATTGTTTACTGTGGCGCAGCTACTGAAATAATAGATCCTTGTAATTTAGGTGTCGGAGGCGCTGTTGTTTCAACTTTAATTAGGGATTTTTTCGGTTCAAACCGTCATTTATATGTTGACAACTGGTACACTAGCCCGGTATTGTTGGATTACCTGCACGGGAATAATATATACGCGTGTGGTACTGTAAAAAAAAACAGAGTCGGTATGCCACGCTTTAATAATACTATTAAGCGTGGTGAAATCCAAGCTAAATATTGTCCTCCAATGACAGCTCTAAAATGGCGAGACAAAAAAGATATATTTATTTTGTCAACAATTCATAGTGATATCATGGCGCCATCGTTGAAAGAGGATAGAGCGACGGGGCTACCAGTTATGAAGCCACAAGCAGTTTTGGAATATTCCAAAAATATGGGAAGCGTTGATACGGCTGACATGTTACTGTCTTCAATACAGTGCATAAGAAAAACCATAAAATGGTATAAAAAGTTGTTTCTCCACATAATTGATATGCACGTATTAAATTCTTTTTTCTGTTATAAGGAAATAAATAACATGCCAAATTTACATTTTGCAAAATTTCATCTGTCTCTTATTCGCCAAATTATAGAAAATTTTCATAGTCACAATACACTACCTCAGTCCATAAGCAGTAGTCATAACCCACTTCGTATACTGTCGAAAAATAACAATGATCACATGCCGACCCTTATGGGCAAATACCGACGTTGTAGACAATGCGCAGTTATAAAAAAAAGAAAAGAAACAAAGTACGCTTGTAAAATATGCAAGGTCTATTTGTGTGCTGCGCCATGTTTTGAAAAATATCACTCGAGTGATAATTGACCAATGTACTTTTTGTAGTAAAAAGTACATTTGTAAAATATCACTGTTAATTTAAATAATGGTGTTGATTTTTTTTCATATGATTTTTTTATTTATAAATGACAATTTTTTCAATACTTTTTTATATTTTTATTTTAAGTTTGTAGGTATATTACAAAATTGTATGTTTATATCAATGTTACATTTTATATTTACCAATGTTTTGTTGATTTGCTGTGATATTTAAAGACCAATTACGTAAGTAAATATTATATTATAAAAACCTTTGTTTTAATTATTATAATTTTGAAGAGTTTTTGATTTTGCTGTGATATTTTAAGACTAATTAACAATTACGTAGGTGCATATTATAATTATTATTAAAACCGTTTTAAGTATTATAATTTTGAAGAGTTGTTGACTTTATTGTGATATTTTAAGACTAATGATGTTTGTATACTTATCTACTCAATTATAAAAACTGTCGTCATATAGGATGTAAGGGACACCGATGCGAAAACGCTTACCACATACTCAGTCCATCAACCCGAACAACAGAAAATTGTCGTCAGCAATTTAAAAAAAAACAGCTGTCCCATAAATTTTGACCATAAATGTTGTTTTGCAGTTTTGTAGGGAAAAGCTGTTTTTTTTTTAAATTTATTATGTGGGGTTCAGAATTATTATGGACTGAGTATGTGGTAAGCGTTTTCGCGTTGGTGTTACACCCTGTATAATTTACAATATTACAGTATAATATTAAGGTGAAGACTCAGTTGTAGCCCGCGAAATTCAAATTTTCTACGTTTTTTGTAATTTGCCGGACAATGTCAGTCTATTTATTAACCAAAATATGATTCGCGAGCGTAACACGTACGCATTTAAAGAATTAAAATCATAAATACAACCCTCCTAGTTCTTAAGCCCAATGATAGTCCGATTCATGAAAATATTATGAATCGGACCATCATTGGGTTAAGAAGGTTGTTTTGAAGATTCTAATGTTATAATCATATAAAGGCATACGTGTTACGATCGCGAATCATATTTTGGTTAATATATATCCTAACACTGACCGGCAAATTACAAAAAAACAAAGAAAATTTGAATTTCGCGGGCTACCCTGACGTTATCACCTTAAGTGTTTTGATTACCTGTGACTAGTTTCGACGCTGAGGTCGTGCTGGCACAAAACAGTATCCATAGAGATTAGCACTCACTACTGATGCTTTATTTTTTTAAATAATATTATTAGTAATTCCGAGAATAACACAATTAAAAGACTGATTATTTACTTGTATTTTTTTTTTTCGTTTACTAACTAGTTTAATTTCAGATTCAGGAAAATCTTAATTGAATGAAACTTATTGCATACTAGCTTACATCTGCAGCAGATCCTTTCCATAAATTATATTATGTAGTGATTTCATTCGTTCATTATATTTTTTTCATTTTGGTTGGCAACACTAAAAAAGATAGAATACTAGAAAAGTTTTGATCATAGAGTAATCATAAAGTAGGTAGTTGCCGTAATTACAAGTTACGACAAGTTAAAAAGTTTGTTAAGTTTATAAAAGTGATAATTATGTCTTCTCCTGAGGATATAGCTGGACCTTCCTCACCAAGCATAATAAGTGACCTAAGTCGCAAAAGGAAGGCATCTTCAAATGAAGAAACGACAAAGAAAACTATAAAAATACAAGTTTCTGCAGAAGATATAACGAGTGCAAACACTTATCAACGGAGCGTATGGGACGCAAATGAATTAAGGTGTGACGTTTCTAATTTACCTCCGTTGGATTTTGCCCAACCAGGACCTAGCGACCCACGAAATGCGGCGTTCGCAAGACTGGTCGCTTTTGAATTGGATCGAGTGCCAGAAGAAAAACGGTCAGTCACATATGTCAATATACTGAACGTAATAAGAAAAGTAAGACAGCAAAAGGACTTGGATGACATAAGTTTGCCAAGTTTCGAAGAATCCGACTAATTATATGTAAAATGATTAAATTGTTTTAAATAATAAAATATTATTATTTTTTATGTACCACAATATCACATGATCACATCCCTACTCGCATGCGAGAAAGTTGTCAAAAGTCGTGCCAGCCACGCCAGAGACGTGTCTTCACGTCGGCGGATGACGTCACGAACCAGATTAGTGATGTACCTTATTATTGATTTATTCGTTTGTAGTTCTAATGTTTGCTTTTAGGTTGCTTAGAACTTAGTAACTGCTGTTTAATGATAGTATGATACCAAATAGGGTCAAGTTAAATAAAAGACCAATGCAACGAATAATATTTATTTAAAAAATATAGAACGAAAAGCACGGATTCATTGGTTATCGATAACTTTTCGTTAAGATGTTGGAATCACTATTTTTTTTTTGTAGGTTTTTGTACTGAATTTGTGGCTTGGCGTAGAAGGGGCGCCGATGTGTTTACGCTCTGGCGTTCAAAAGGTTAAAAGACATAAGGATATAATCTCACAAAGAAATTGCCAGAATATTAAAAAAAACAGGGCAGCTGTCTCACCGGACTCGATTAGAGCTTACTTTCGGGAGTTAGAAGTTTCATTGGCAAATATTGAGCCCTGTAATAGTGTTAATTACGACGAGACCAATTTAACCGACGATCCGGGTCGTAAGAAAATTCTAACAAAACGGGGAACAAAGTACCCAGAGAGGGTGATGAATCATTCAAAGGTATCAACTTCTGTGATGATAGCTGCTAGCGCCGCCGGTGAATTGTTGCCACCATATGTAGTCTACAAGGCTCAAAACCTTTATGATACTTGGACCGAAAATGGGCCACCAGGAACACGATATAATCGGTCGGCAAGCGGATGGTTTGACGCAAATATTTTCGAGGATTGGATTAAATCAACCGCATTGCCTTATTTTAGAGGTAAAGAGTGGAAGAAGTGCCTCATAGGTGATAACCTATCCTCGCATCTGTCATTAGATGTGATTAAGTTGTGTCACGAAGAAAACATTACATTTGTTGTTTTACCTGCATGTGATGCAGATGTGGCTTTTTTCCGTCCGATGAAGATTGCGTGGCGCAATATTCTTTTAAAATGGAAGAAAACCGATGGAAAGACACAAGCATCGGTTCCAAAAGGATGCTTTCCAAAACTTTTGAAAAAACTTATAATTGATCTCAACCAAAATGCCAAAGATAATATTTTGGCTGGTTTCAGAAAAACAGGCATATGGCCCATTGATGAAAATCAGGTTTTGGGTAGATTACCTGAGGAAAATAATAATGAAAACAAAGAAGATGCTGAAGAAAAATCTGTCCTTGATATTCTCAAGGAAATGAGATATGGTACCGGTACTATGAATGTAACTGAATCAAAAAGAAAAAGAAAATTAGATGTGATTCCAGGAAGAAGTGTTGGCACTGAAACTGAAGAGTATGTGGAAACAGAGGAGGATAATTTGGAAAATACTAAGAAAATAAAAACTCCTGAAACCACTACAATAACATGCGTAGAGACTAAGAAATGCAAGGGGAGAGGAAAAAAACTAAAATACGAGACCGAGAAGTTGCAGATGCAGAAACAATGCCTAGAATAGAAGTTGCAGATACAGAAACAATGCCTCGAATAGAAGTTGCAGATATAGAAACGATGCCCGTAGTGTTTGAAGATATTACGTTATTCGGGGAAGAAGTCCAGATTCCGCGAGACGACAATTCACAATTTGGCGATTTATATTTCAGTGAGAACTTGGAATTGAACCAATTGATTGATAATACCATACATGAAGAGGCTTTGTCTAAACCTAAAGCTTTATGTCCTGAAGATAAGAGAGAGAAAATAAAAATTATCGCCAACGAAAAATTATCGCAGGAGTATTTTATTACCATGAAAAATAAAATACCATTACGTTTGAAACCTGTTTCTAAAAATACTCGTTTAAACGTTTTGAAGACTGCAATTGACCAACCAAGCACAAGTGGTTTGCAAATGCAAACGAAGTCGCGGAGACCATCTTATTACAAAAACGATTCAGAAATACTTAAGGATTTAATGAGTGATTCAGACTAACTACATAAAAGGGCTCTTCTTCTATAATTATTTATAGACATCCATCCAATCCAGTTTGGAAGTCAGACCCTTACCAAAATATATATTTTGCCAATTTAGTTATTTACACATTACAGTAAGGGTCTGAAACTGAACAATTCAGTGGATTTCTATTACTTATAATTCTCATGTGCAATTAAAAGGCTGATTAGAAAGTAAAATTTGTTTTTATTTTCCGTCTTAAAACGCTTAAGTACATATTTTAAGCGCCTTCAAAAAAACTATTCATCTATCTACACTACTTAGAGCATACCTACCTAATGTAATAATTCTTTAAAATGAGACAACCCTACAGATTTTTTCTATTAACAGTGTTGCCAATTTAGCAAATTTTATGCTAGATTTGGCATATTTTTATGTTGTTTAGCATTTTTATAAGTTATTTAGCAAATAGCATATTTTTTGGCATATAAAATAATTATGAATAACAAGTTTACTTTCCTTTTTTAAGTCCAAATACTTCAAAAATATATATAAAATATACTGTAATTATCATTTGTTTTTTATTGTTGATGTACTTCTTTATAGTTGGATAGGGCATCACTGTCTGATATTTGATGATGGTGCCAACTTAACGGCAAGGGTAACCTTTACGTCAAACGCTCTCAAGCGTGTTTCGGGGATTCCCCAACAAATCTAATTCAAAATACCATAGACAAACAGCATTCTTTCACTCCCTCCTTCCTTTACGAAAGAAGCGGGATAGATTGTAAGTACTATACCGCGATTACCGCGTATTCACGTATTTACTGTCACTGTAAATGAAAGAAAGTTTAAAAGTTTTACGTGCATTATTAATTAATTGCTTAATAGTCGTTAATATGCCGCCTAAATACAGTCAGCATTACCGGTCTGAGTGGGAGCAAATGCTGGATTTCAAGGATTGGTTACAGCCTGTCAAAGATGATACGACGAAGGCCTATTGTAAGTACTGCAAGTGCGAGATGATTGCAAAAGTCCATTGTTTAAAGTTACATATTTTGTCAATAAAGCATAAGAAAGCTATAGAACCAGTAAAAAGTCAAAGAACAATTAATTTTCCCAAAGTTAAAAAAGATCTAAATACACAGAGAGCAGAATCTTCACTAGCGATGTTTGTGTGCGCGCATTGTTCGATTATGGCTGTCGATCATTTATCAAACTTATGTAAACACCGATTCGGTGATAGCAAAAGTGGAGACTTACGAGTCCATCGTACAAAATGCACAAATATTATAAAAAATGTTTTGGCGCCTCATTTTATTGAAGAAATTGTGTCAGATTTGGGAGACCAAGAGTATAGTCTCTTGCTCGATGAGTCCACGGATATTTCTGTAAGCAAAATGTTGGGAGTATCGATCAGATATTTCAGCCGATCTTTAAAAACAATAATATCCACATTTCTGGGGTTGGTCGAGATTGAAGATGGCACTGCAAACAGCATAGTCAACGGTATTAAAGGATTATTGTTAGTTTTGAATATTGAAATAAAAAAAATGATCGGTATTGGCACAGATAATGCTACGGTGATGACAGGCACTAACAACGGAGTACATGCCCTATTAAAAAATGAAACTGGTAATGATAATTTGGTATTAGTTCGCTGCGTGTGCCATTCATTACAGTTGGCTTTATCGCATGCTTCGGAAGAAACTCTACCACGGAATGTTGAATTTCTAATAAGAGAAACCTACAATTGGTTTAGTCATTCTTCGAACCGTCGACTATATTACAAAAATATCTACCAAACAATTAACTGTGGCTCCGAACCATTGTTAATTCCACAGATGTGCAACACCCGATGGATATCAATTGAACCAGCAGTCAACCGTATTCTGGAGCAATGGGTGGAATTAAAACTCCTGTTTGAAGTTGCTAGGCGCGATAACCACTGCTATATGGCAGAAACACTATACTCCATGTATAATGATCCTGTGAATCATTTGTATTTAAAACCTATTTTGGAGGAAGTCCAAACTGTGAACAAGCTATTTGAAAGCAACAATATTGACCCAACAAAACTTTACAAAGATTTGTGTGCCTTAGTTCAATCTACAAGTCGGCGTATTTTGAACCCAACTGCGAGAGTCGATATTTTTACACAAAATATAGAAAGTTATTTGGATCCGAAACCGTACATGGGATATGCTTTTGAAACAAAATTACGGGAATACAACCTTCAACCTGAAGTGGAAAATAATTTACGTCAACGTTGCCTGAATTTCACACTGAAACTTGTTTCAGAGCTGCGTTCTAGATTACCAATTAATTTTAATATACTTGAGAAAGTATCTTTATTTTCAGTAGAAGAAACTTTAAAAGCAGTCAAGCCTTCTCTAATCGATATTGCCCAAGAATTCCGAGTGGATGCATCTACAATGGATAGGCTCATGTCTCAATGGAGAAACATAGTGCACATTAAATGGGAACGCACATCTTCCACTGTAGAATTCTGGAATGAAGTAATTGATTACAAAGATGCAGCTGGTAATAACCCCTTTGCAGATTTATCTCAGTTAGCAATATCATTATTATCACTACCTCATTCCAACGCAGAAATTGAACGCGTTTTCAGCCAAATGAATATAGTCAAAACTAAACTTCGCAACCGTTTGTCGATAAAAACTTTAAATGCCATTCTATACGTCAGATTCGGCCTAAAGAGGGCAGGGAAATGCTGCTATTCTTACACAATTCCGGATAACGTACTGCGCTCTATAGGTACCAAGGAGAGTTATAGTCTTGAGAATAAGGCTTCCACGACGTCTACATGCACATCAGCTGCCGAGCCTGCCGATGAAGACGAAGATATTAACATTTTATTTAGTAACATAGTCGATTAAAACGTAGAATAAATCAAAATTTTGTTGATTAATAAACATTTAAAATTAAATGACGTTGTATTTGACATTGAAAAATGTTAGCTTATTTTCTGGCAATATTATAAAGCAATTAGCATAATTTTGGCAAAATTTTAACATCAGTTTAGCAAGTTTTAGATTCACCTTGTTGGCAACACTGTCTATTAACCCCATATATCGTATCTATTGACCCCGACTCCTGGGTAAATAGAGATGGCTAACATTTATGCGTTTTATGGTCAAAATACGTATTAAAAATAGCTCTGGAGCATTATAAAGTTTAAAACCAACCTTGACTCATAATATGATTGCATTAAATACAAAGAAACGAATCGTAAACAGTATGAATGTCAATTGTAAAGTTCCAAACTGTATCTATTCACCCCGTTTTACAGAATTCTTCCCAAGTTGTTTGGAAATTTAATAAATAAAGGATATTGCCACGGGGCAGGCCCCTTTTGTGCTGTCGTGTGCCTGTTTGGAATAATAACCTAAAAATATTATTTATTTTTTAGTCTGCAAATTATTTTTTATACAATTTTTTTCATCTTGGGAATAAAATTAAAGTGAATTAATAGTTAAACATTACATCGACATCCGTTTGATAAGATACAAAAAAAAGTTGCCAGAAATCAAATAATATTCAAAATGCGTATAATAATGGAGTAATCGATATCAAAACAAAACGATAATTAACAATAAAAAAATACATTTTTTAATTATTACAACTAGTTTAGGTCTCTCAACATTTGGCAACTTCAAATATAATGTTTTAGCATTATGTTTTAGTATTATAGTCTATACGGTAATATCGATGGAACGATGACAACAATAGATTGCTTATTTTCATAATTAGTTTATATTGTTGATTAGATGTTCATAAACGCGATTTACACAAACAAAAAAGCATTACGTATTTTGGAAACGCCGTATTAACAAAACAGTTTTAATCGATAAATTGATAAAAAAAAACAATTAAAAATAATCGATCTGGCAACATTTACTTGCGCTTGTCACAGCACTTTGGTTTTGAGATTCGTTAAGCATAGTTTACACGAAGCCAACACTGGCTGCCAATAAGACTGGCAGCCAGTGCTGGCTTGGTATTGGCCTTGTGTAAACAGTTTTTCAAGCCAAGCCAGCGCTGGCTGCCAACGCTGGCGAGAATAGAGCGACCATCTATTTTTCTAGCCAGTGACCTCCGCCCGCATACCCTTCGACCCCCGCGCCAGCGTTGCGGACACGTGTAGACGAGTCTCGCCAGTCACTGGCGAACGTCCGTACGGTGTGTGTTCTTTGTTGTTTTATTTGGAATTTCTGCGACAAAATGCCGAGAAAATTCAACGAAGAGGATACTTTGAAATTCGTACAACTTTATAGAGAGCACGAATGCTTGTGGGATAAGCGTTGCGATGCATACAAAAATAAAGAAATGCGCGCTTCGGCACTAGAACAACTTCGTGTAGGAATGAATATAGAAGAACTGACTCTCGATGAAGTTAAATCAAAAATCAAAAGTATTCGAAATACGTACTACTTGGAACTCGACAAAATCGAAAAATCTACAAGATCTGGGGCTGGGGGGAGCGTTTATAAGCCAAAGGCAAAATGGTTTGATGAATATGATTCGTTTGTAAAGCCGGTTTCTATGAGGAGAAAAACCATAGTAAGTAAAATCACATTATTATTTATTTTAAACGAAAATTACATTTAAGCAAAATTATAAAGCCACTTAAAGACACACGCATACTACAACAAAAGAAGCTCGTGTATTTGTCCGTTTCAATGTTGATTTTCGAAGTCGATTGTTAATGTATGCTATTTAATTGCCAAGGAACTCTTCCTTCGTTATTAAACATATTTTTTAAAACTTCTCTTTTCTCTCTTGCTATTTCTGCTGAATGATTGCTACCTTGATTGCCAATACTCTGTAGGGCATGTATTTGGCTCCTCCATGAACCGGGCTGAATATTTCCCTGTTCATCTTCCCTATCAACACAAGTAGCGGTGATGTATGAATTTGATTTCTTTCGTAGCCAATTATGAAGGGCACAACAAGCACAAACGATTGCATCTACTGTTTCCAAGTTAGTTAGTATTGGCTTTTCTAATACCCGGAATCTACTAACTAAGATTCCAAATACATTTTCGATTATCCGTCTTGCCCGAGATAACCTGTAGTTAAAAACTTTTTCTTCTGTATTGAGGTTTACACCTGGATACGGCTTCATTAAATAAGTCTTTAGTGGAAATGCCGCATCTCCTACGATGACTCCGTTGTCAGGTAATAAGTTATTTTCCAGGTCTTGGTATATATAAGGTGTTAAAAAATTAACTGCAAGAAAAGTAAGAACTGGTTTAGAATTACAAATAAAAAAAATTGGCGAGAAAAAGATTTTTAAATAACAACCCGTTTCGGAGATATGCAATATTTTCACTTCACACAAAATTATTGAATATGCACACTGTACACCGCACGTGCGCCGGCGCGGCCGCCCCGCCGTAGGTACGCGTGAGTCGTTCAGCCCTGTGACACGACACGCGACGGCGCAAATTCGTAAACAGCTGATTCTAATTTTTCCATCACATTTCTCAGACTTTGGACTGGCAAATTATCGAGCTTACTTTTTTTTTTGATGTTCCTTTTTCGATGGCGAGTAAGTGGACAAAATTCTTGCAGTTAATTTTTTAACACCTTATAGAACAATTCTTAAAAACTCCTCCATCAGATGCGCTACCACACGCGCCGACATCTATGTACGAAAAACAGTAGTCGTGATCGGCAATAGATAACAATACGACGCTGCTTGTTTTTTTATAATTGAATTATAAACTTCCACTTTTAGGAGGAGCTTTAATTGTCACATGTTTTCCGTCTATAGAACCATAACATAAGGGGAAATTCCATCGTGTTTTAAATCCCCTTTCGATGTTTTTCCATTCTTCTGCGTTTGGTACCTGTAAAAAAGGGTAGTAATTAAAGCGGCCTATTTAATACCATTTTTAGTCACAACAAAAAAATCTATAACATTACAATTACATTAATTTATTTTGTTTAATTACAGGATAACATGGATACCCCAAATAGCAATGAATCAGGATTATCGAATAGCAATGAACCAGGACCATCGTTGGTTCCACGCTCTGAAAATGGGTTAGAAAATGAGTCTGCAGAAGAGACACCTCGATTTACCCCACCCACAAAACCTAAGCGGAGCAAGTTATTACAGATACGAGGGGCATTCAATAAGTACCTAGCCTCATCGCCAGAGGGCGCTGTAGTTTCAAAAGAGTTTTACCACAGTGTAGCACATTCTTTTTTAATTCTTTTTTCAAATTTTCATTCCAATCCCTTCATTTGTTTTAATTTGACAACTTAAGGAAGCGAACGTGTCGATCGGTTTTACAAAAATGGAAAAAGAGCAATATCGTTCGGTAATTCGATTTCTATTTTTGGAAGGGAAAACGCGCATCGAAATCAAAGAGCGCTTGGATGCTGTGTACGGTGACTCTTCTCCATCGATGGCCACCGTCAAGAATTGGTTCAACGAGTTTGCACGTGGCCGTACGTCGGTTTTTGATGAACCACGTCCAGGTGCACCGAAAACAGCTGCTACGGAGGAAAACATTAAAAAAATCCATGATCTCGTATTGGCAGATCGCCGATTGAAGGTTCGGGAGCTAGCTGAGACTGTAGGCATTTCAGAAGGAACAGTGCATCATATTCTTCACGAGGAACTCGGCATGAGAAAGCTGTCGGCGCGATGGGTGCCGCGTTTACTCACACCGGAAAACAAGCGCAACCGTGAGACCACATCGGAGACGTGTTTGGCTCTGTTTAAGCGGAATCCAGCGGAGTTTTTGCGTCGTTTTGTGACCGTCGATGAAACTTGGATCCACTGGTACACACCAGAGACCAAGGAGCAATCAAAACAATGGATCCAGACCGGGGAACGTGCTCCAAAGAAGGCGAAAACTGTAAAATCTGCCGGAAAAGTTATGGCCACCGTTTTCTGGGATTCACAAGGTGTGATCTACATCGATTACCTCGAGAAGGGTAAAACAATTACAGGGCTTTACTATGCCGATTTATTGGGCCGATTCGACGCCGAATTAAAGAAAAAACGACCCCATCTGGCGAAGAAAAAAGTGCTGTTTCACCACGACAACGCACCGGTTCACACGTCTGCCGTTGCCATGGCCAAATTGGTCGAATTACGCTACGAATTGCTGCCCCATCCACCGTATTCTCCAGATTTGGCCCCTTGTGACTTCTTTCTGTTTCCTAATCTGAAAAAATCACTCGCCGGGAATAGATATGGATCAAATGAGGAGGTCATCGCCGCCACGGAGGCCTATTTTGCAGAGTTTGACAAAAACTATTTTTCGGACGGGTTAAAAAAGTTGGAGCATCGCTGGGCTAAGTGTATCGAACTAAAAGGAGACTAAGTTGAAAAATAAATTGCCACTTTTCCAAAATTTTCGTTTACTTTTTGTAGGCTAAGTATTTATTGAATGACCCTCGTATCTAACATGATAAATGACTTAAGGGAAATTAACGACAACACACGCTGCGAAGAAACAGATCTTGACCTATTTGGAAAAAGCGTCTCGGCACAATTAAAAAAAATTGACAGAGGAACAGGCAGTCATTGCTAAGGAAAAAATACAGAGTATATTGACTCAATGCATGCTCACAGATATACGAGCCAAGAATGCGTATCAAGAAAATCGAATCGGTTCAGCAATCGCAAAATACGCTACCTACTAATTGGAATTCTACACAAGTTCTTCCGTCCTACATAGTACCCCAATACTCTCTGACAACACCTACAATCTGCCCTCCTCCAGAGTCCAGTCCATCGACATGTTCTTCTTCGTGTTCCCAGTTTACTACTAATGTCATATCCCCAGAAACTCCACATAATTATGACAGTGTAAATTACGGCGAAAGCGTAGACAACAGTGATGCCATTCAACAAGCCTTCAATAACGCTTAATATTAATATATATGTTTGTTGTATTTTGTAATAATGTGTGCCTTATTATTTCAATTTTAAGTAAATAAATAAACACTTACCTTAATAAACTGTTTTAATACTTCATAAATTGTTCGACAAACTTCTGGTATGAATTGTGATATAGATGGTTTAGAAACACGGTAAAAATGACTCAAGCTTCGATAACTCATTCCAGATGCTAAGAACGATAACGTTACTTCTAATTTTATTTTTGCTGGTAATGCATCTCTCATCAGAGTGTCTTGGCGCTGAATCGAGCTCTGTATAAGCGAAAGCAACTCATCAAAGTTTTCAGCAGTAACCCGCAACGCCAACCTGTACTCAGAAGGATCTTCTAATCTTAGTTGTTTCAGCAACAAGGCAGAAGCTCCAGTTACAGGTCTATCGCTTAACCATTTTCTTATCCAAAGTCGTTTCGCACCCTTTTTTTGTAATATATCAATCAACTCTTCTCTTAATAGTGCAGAGATATTCCTTAAACATTTCTTTTTCAACAGCCTTTGCCGCGTATTCATTATTTTTTCCAAACGTGTGCACACCAGAAGAAAAAATCCGTGAATGATTGGCCGCGTCTAAACAACAAGGGCCAGGCCAACGCTGGCTTGTCTGCAGACTGGCGCCAGCATTACTGGCTTCGTGTAAACTCTGCTTTACGTTCGTGATTGCTTTGTTTAAATACGTTGAGTACCCTTATTATATGTATTATCTATGCGTTGAGTTTTGAATTCCGTATTTACATAGTTATTATTTACGATACGTGCTTTTTCTGCGACCACCGAGTTGAGCTAATAAGTTCCTCGAGTACTTTGTTTTGTGAGATAATTGACTCTTGTTTGTGCTGTTCTTTGTGAGATATTTGACTCTAAGCTGCTATCTTTGTTGAGATTTGGACTCCCGAACAGTTTTTATCAGAACTATGTCTACCCCAGCCAGAAGTCGGGCACGCCGTCTGCCTTCCCAACGCTGTATTAACTGTTCGATTTTATTAGCACCTAATTTACGCCGGTATACAGTTGAGGAGTTGAACGAGCAAATGACAGTTCTTCTACGAACTTGGACAATGCCTACACCCGTAAGTTATCGTGTGCATACACAACAATATTTATTATAGACGATATAGCAAACTCAAAATATCATTTGATTAAACGAAGTGCACTGTATAATTATATATTCCTTTATGAGGATTTATTTTATGTATTTATAAGTTTAAGCAGTAATAAATGTAGAAGAGTAATGATTTTATAATATGTTCCAGGTAACGTCGGATAATATCCTGTGTATTGAATGTTATTTGTTGTTGCAACAAAGGATTTTATGTAATATAACTGGATCCCACGAGGATATGTCACCTGCATATGGTCACTTGAACATCTGTTATGGATGTGGTATCTCTATTGCAAGTCGGAGAACCCATAGAGTTGAGTTAGACTGCCCACAAAGAAGCATGATTTTAAGATGGACTCTAGCACACCTGGTCAGTATTTTTTTAATAACATTTTCATATCATCACAACGTAATCCCCAATCATAAGTGTGATGATAATTAGGCACAGGTGTATCTAACAGTACAAATACATTTATTTAAGTCTCAAGTAATAGGGATGAGACTAGTGCCATTAACCAGGCACAAACCCAGTCTACCAGACTCCTAGCTGCTACTCAGGAATTTTCATTGGAAAAAACCCAGAAACCCAACCTGGGAAACGGACCTGAGACCTCATGCTCTGCAATTGTGCTTAACATTTTCTAAATATATTCAAGAAAAACTGCTGCACTGTTTCTTTCTGATTGATAGTATTTTTATTCATTTTCTTGCACAATAGCAATATAGGGTTTGGTGCGTATTCTGACATTCATTAATACTGACTATTTCATTTTAGGCTCCACATTTGCAAAGAGTGTGCATTCCTTGCTGGTTAGCGGCTACTCGGGAAACAAGACGATTGGAGGTTCAAGACTCAAATAGACCCGACAGTGTCATGGATGCAGCTTCGCCTTCATTAGAAGACACCGGGATACCTGAACCACCTCCAATGCCTGCTCCAACACCCCAACCACAACAAGCATTACGACTACAAACTAAAATTATCTCACAAAAGTATAAACGAGTTGCTGCAGCTTCTCGTCACTGTATGTTTGTAGGCTGTGAAAATAATGAACGTCTTTTAGTGCCTGTCGGCGACGAGGGTCCCTTGCCGGCACCAGGGCGCAAGTAGTGGGCGGTGCCACCTAGCACATAAGATATTTTATATTATGTTTAAGTTTAAAAGTAGGATGTTTTACTTATTGTTTCATGTATGTGCGGGACAGCAAACTCTCACAGTAATAGTAATTAAGTGTTTTTAAATGTAAAGTAATAGTAAGACCGTAATAACGTAGGGTTTAAAATTCGTGATAGTTCCCTATTATAATAGTGCGTAAACAGATGGTATTTATAGGTTTCTAGAATTTTCAGTAACCGAAAACCGGGCCCTGTAATTACCTTTTACTATTATAGTTTTACGAGGCCATTCAGAAATATTTTGTTATAAAGACCCTTTTTTGGGAAACGCCACGTGCTGTAATTACCTTTTTACTTTTATAGTTTTATGATGCCATTTCCAAACATTTTGTTAGCCGGCCATAAAAGACCTTTTTCGGTAACCCAACGCCGAGCGCTGTAATTACTTTACTATTATAATTTTATGTTGCCATTTGTTAATTTTGTTAATGTTTTACGGGAACATTCGAGAATATTTTGTTCACAGCTAGCCAAGTATAAAAGAGTCAACTTGACTCCCAGACAGTCAGTCGTAAACGTGCCACCGAAGAGGCAACATCTAATAGGAAAAGGCTTCTAGCCCAACCCTTAGGGACTTTATGTCGTAAACGTTGTCTTATTTCTTTGGTCTTCTGTCCTGAAGTCGTTGGCAAGTACTCCGTCGTCCACGAGCTATCGAAGATACGCATTCAGGGGTGCGTGGTGGCGTACGTGAACCAGCGGATCTGTCAGGCAGCGTACGTCAACATTGGGTTGAACTGTCCCAGGGCTCGGTAGCTTAGCAGGGTACGACCCGCTACCGCGTAACACCTCCTAACGGGGATCAGTCCGCCAGTTTAATGGTCCTTCGAGCCGGATCCTTTTAAGAAGACAGAAGAAGAAGCCAGAAGATCCAAGAAGATGCCCGTAACAAGATCGCAGAAGGATGCCCCCTTACGCCCAACGTCACGTCCTTCCGAGAAGGACGCGACAGAGGAAGCTTCCGGGTCAGAAGGAGTCACGTCTGCATCATCAGGAACTACGGGAACGGGATCATCAGGAACCACGGAAACGGGATCATCGGGAACTACGGGAACAGCTTCTTCAGGGACGACGGGTACAGAAGACACTTCAGCGACAGAAGCTACAGTCACGACTGCGACCACAGCGGCGACCAGTACCGGTCAAAAGAAAGAAGACGCCGCACCGAAAAGGACGACCAAGAAGACCCCAGAAGATGATCCGGCCAAGGGTGTTGCTGGGTCTACCGCCACCTTGAAGCCGATGGGAGCCGGTCGTCGAGCTAGGTCCACGAAGACCACGAGTTCCTCAGCCAGAAGACGCGAGCTGGAAGCCAGGGAGGAACTGGCACGCCTGGAACTGGAACAAGCACGGGCAGCAGCGAAGCTGGCACGCGTCAGGTTGGAGATGGCGCAGTGTGAAGATGAGGACTCCGTGGATGAAGACCTGGAAGAAAGAACAGCACAGGTGCAGAACTGGATCCAGTCATCAGTACTGGAGGAAGAGAGCAACAAACAACCAGAGCTACGAGGTGAGCGCCCACCAGAAGAGCCACATGTGAAGCCTGAAGAGAACTCCTCAACGAGAGGTGCTACGATCGAGCTGCAAACGCTAACAAGTGCGTTGAAGGAAGCCCTTGCCACAAGAGGAGGGCCAGCTGAGCAGCCGAAGTACATCCACGAATTACCCTTCTTCGACGGCAATAGCAGCGAGTGGACGGCGTTCAAGGTTGTTTATGAAGATACGGCACCTATGTTCAACGATGTTCAAAATATGGCTCGACTTAGAAGAGCACTGAAGGGCAATGCAAGAGAAGCAATCAAGAGTCTGCTGTACTCCGAAGTTTCTCCGTTGGAAGTGATGCAAGCTCTAAGAAGAAGATATGGAAGACCTGATGCGCTGGTGCTGGCTGAATTGGAAAGGATCAAGACGCTGCCAAGAATAACAGAGAACCCAAGGGACATCTGCGTCTTCGCAAGCCAGATCAACAACAGCGTAGCAGCGATCAAGGGCCTGAAGAAGCCGCAATACCTACATTCACCCGAGATAGTGCAGCAAATTATTGAGAAGATGCCAACGATCCTCAAATTTAGGTGGTACGACTTCACTGCAGCAACGGAAGAAGGCGAGTTCTCCGACTTAACGCTGGTGTCCAGATTTTTGAATACAGAAGCGGACAAATGTGGAGCCTTCGCGACTTCTGAAGAGAAGACATGGACCAAGAGGACTCATCGACAGGCGACGCATTCAACGAAGGAAAAGGAAGAGAACTTCAGGGAAAAGGAAGCAAGGATCAGCGAGAAGACTTGCCCCATGTGTGAGGGCGAACACCTCCTCCTGAATTGTCAGAAGTTCCAGAAGGCGTCGGTACAAGATCGGTGGGCATTGGTCAAGAAAAGTCGCGTCTGCTTCAAGTGTCTACAAGGAAAGCACCGCAAGGAGAACTGCAAGAAGCCGCCGTGTAAGGAATGCAAGAGGTGGCATCATCATCTGCTGCACGTGAACATGGAAGAGAAGACCTCAGAGGGAAACAAAGAAACACAACAAGAAGTAGCGAGTGTCATGGCATCGGTGAATGCAGCCAACAACGCAAGGGCGTACCTGAAGATAATACCAGTTGAAGTCTTCGGGTCGCATGGATCAAAAAGAATATTGGCTCTAATGGATGAAGGGTCAACAGTGTCACTACTGGACGAGAAGGTGGCACAGGAAATCGGCGCTCAAGGGAAAACAGAAGAACTGATAATAGAAACAGTTGGAGGTCAGCTTATCAAGAAGACGGACTCCCAGACATTGGACCTGGAGGTGAAGGGGCTTCGTCAAGGAAGAAAGAAGACCCTCAAGAGAGTTCGAACCGTAGACAACCTGAAGCTGACACTTAAAGAAGATCGCCGACTCCTTGTACTACGAAGGAGAGTCACCACAGCTGCTCATTGGTCAAGATAACTGGGAGCTCATCGTGACTCAAACATTAAGAAAAGGAAGACCAGGTCAACCGGTTGCTTCACGAACGGGACTTGGTTGGGTGCTGCATGGATTCGACATGGGAGCATCAAGACCAGTGCACTTCGCCGATAGGTGTCTTCACACCAGCACAGCAGAAGAGGAGATGCATCAAGCCATCAAAGAACACTTCGCCATAGAAGCGCTGGGCGTGCAGCCGAAAAGACCCTCGACAGATGCAGAAGGAAGAGCACTGGCTATTCTCGAGAAGACCTGCAGAAGACTGGAAGATGGTCGTTTTGAAGCTGGACTGCTATGGAAACAAAAAGAAGAAGTCATGCCTGAGAGCTACACTTCAGCGAAGAATCGACTCTTCAACATTGAGAAGAAGATGGATAAGGATCCTCAGTTGAAGACGGAATACTGCAAGCAAATCCAGCACCTACTCGACAACCAGTATGCAGAAGAAGCACCTGCCAAGCTAGAAGAAAATAAGAAGACCTGGTACTTACCTCACTTCTCCGTGATTCATCCGCTCAAGAAGAAGATTCGGATCGTGTTCGATGCTGCAGCGAAGAGCAAAGGAAGAAGCCTCAATGACGCTCTGCTGCCAGGACCAGATCTGCTCCAATCGCTCTTCGGTGTGCTGCTGAGGTTCCGACAAGGGCCGTACGCAGTAGCAGCCGACATCAAAGAAATGTTTCTGCAAGTTCGCATCCGACCTGAAGATAGAGACAGTCTACGGTTCCTGTGGAGAGGTGATCGACGAGACGTGGCGCCGAAAGAATATCGGATGACTTCAGTGGTCTTCGGTGCAACATCATCTCCCTGCACAGCCATATATGTCAAGAATCGGAACGCAGCAGACTTCAAGGAGCAGTATCCAGAAGCAGTAAGGGCAGTAGAGCTGAACCACTACATGGATGACTACCTGCACAGCTTCCATACAGAAGAAGAATTTAGAAGAATAACGGCGCAGGTAGACTTCATACACAAGAAGGCGGGCTTCGAACTCAGGGGATGGGCATCAAATCAACCTGAGCTACTGCAAGGCACGAACAGCGAAGCAACGGAGAAGACAGAAGTGAACCTTGGCGAGAAAGAAGAGAAGACACTTGGACTGCGTTGGTTCACAGAAAGGGACTCCACCGGATTCAGGGCGAATCTTCGAAACACACCAGAAGAAATAGCAAGGGGCTTCAAGATTCCGACCAAGAGGGAAGTCACTAGCGCCGTCATGTCAACCTTCGATCCATTGGGGTTGGCATCACCAGTTCTCGTCCAAGGCAAGAAGCTACTTCAAAGCATATGGAGAAGTGGCATCGGTTGGGATCAAGAAATAGAAGAAAGGGAATATGAGGCATGGAAGACTTACCTGGAAAAGATGAAGCTGCTCCAAGATCTTCAGATTCCGAGGTGTCTAGCGCCACATCGCACCGAGGGGGAGCTGCACACGTTTACGGACGCGAGTGAGACAGCGTATGCAGCCACCGTGTATTGGAGAACAGAAGATCAAGATGGCACATACCACGTAAGCTTGGTGGCGGCGAAAGTACGAGTGACGCCATTGAAGCCGGTATCCATACCCAGACTTGAGCTGCAGGCAGCCCTCCTAGGAAGCAGACTAGCACACTCAGTGGAAGAGGAAATGGATCTGAAGGTGCAGAAGAAGACCTTTTGGACAGACTCCAGCATAGTCCTTTCATGGATCAAGACGGACCCAAGAACTTTCAAAACCTTCGTAGCTCATCGCTTGGCAGAAATAGAAGATCTCACGAAACCACAGGAGTGGAGATGGGTACCTACGGCTCAGAATCCTGCAGACGATGCGACGCGCAACGTACCGGAAGATTTCGACTGCGATCACCGTTGGTTTACTGGACCTGACTTCTTGAAGAAAGAAGAAACGCACTGGCCTGCACCAAGAACTTTCAAGAAGGAAACCACCGGTGAAGAGAAGATAATAGACGTCGCGGCAGCAGCGAGCATAAGCCACCCATCACCTGATCCAGAGAGGTTCTCATCATGGAAGAGACTCTGGCGAGCTACAGCAAGAGTACTGCAGTTCATACGACGCTGCAAAAGGAAGGAGAAGGTCCACGTCAGCAAAGAAGACCCAACCTGGAAAACGACGCAAGGAAAGAAGGCGAAGATTAGCGAGAAGAACATTCGACCTTCGAAGAAACCTGAAACATGTTACATTCCATTAGACGCAGACCTACTAGAGCAAGCTGAAACTCTCCTGTTGAAAGGAAGCCAAGAGAGAAGCTTCAAAGAAGACATCAAGTGTCTACAGCAAGGAAAACCACTTGAGTACAGCAGCAAGTTGAAGAGGCTCGACGTAGTGTTGGAAGATGGACTCCTGCGCCTAAAGGGAAGGATCGACGCGATACAGGGTGTGTCAAGGGAATACAAACGACCCATCGTGCTCGACAGCAAGGACATGACGACAAGACTCATCATCGAAGATTTTCACCGTCGCTTCAATCACGGGAATCATGCGACAGTGATGAACGAGATAAGACAACGCTTCTGGGTATTGGGATTGAGGTCAGCAATCAAGGCAGTTCAGCATCAGTGTCAGTGGTGCAAAATGAAGAAGGCAAAACCGCAAGAACTACCGACGGGCAACTTACCAGCTGAGCGACTGATGCACGGAACATCTCCTTTTACGTGCACCGGCATAGATTACTTCGGCCCAATGACGATCACCGTGGCAAGAAGACACGAGAAGCGATGGGGAGCGCTTTTCACCTGCCTAACCACCAGGGCGGTGCACATTGAACTCGCTCCATCGCTCTCCACCGACTCCATGATCATGGCTCTACGGCGGTTCGCAGCAAGAAGGGGGATGCCGAAAACAATATACTCAGACAACGGAACAAACTTTGTCGGCGCCAGCAAAGAATTGAAGGAAGCGCTCGACACCTTGAAGAAGGAAGACCTCATCTCAGAAGCAGAGAAGATCGGCGTGCAATGGAAATTCATCCCGCCTGGTGCACCTAACATGGGCGGTGCATGGGAGCGTCTGGTGCGATCCATCAAAACCGCACTAGACGCCACGCTCAAGGAACGACATCCTCGAGAGGAGGTACTCCACACCCTCCTCCTAGAGGCCGAGCACATAGTCAACTCTCGGCCTCTCACCCACATCTCCGAGAACCCTGAAGAAGAAGCGCTCACACCAAACCACTTCCTCATCGGGCGATCATGCGGCGCTACGAGAATCGGCAGCTTCGAAGATCATGTGCTCGTGGGCAGGGACACCTGGAAAGCTACGCAGCGACTTGCCGACCACTTTTGGCAACGTTGGCTACGTGAATACCTGCCCACCCTGCTGCCGAGGAAAACGACGGGAAGAACCAGCTCCACGGACCTGCGAGTTGGCGACATCGTGCTCATCGTCGACCATAGCCTGCCGAGATGCACCTGGCCACGCGGCAGAATTCTGCAGGTGTATCCTGGACCAGACGGGCGGATCCGGATCGTCGACGTCGAGACAAGAGGCGGTGTGCTGCGACGGCCGAGCTCGCGGGTGGTGTTGTTGGTGCCGGGAGTATCGCCGAGGCTGGAGGATGGTGCGACGCACGAGGGGGAGACTGTCGGCGACGAGGGTCCCTTGCCGGCACCAGGGCGCAAGTAGTGGGCGGTGCCACCTAGCACATAAGATATTTTATATTATGTTTAAGTTTAAAAGTAGGATGTTTTACTTATTGTTTCATGTATGTGCGGGACAGCAAACTCTCACAGTAATAGTAATTAAGTGTTTTTAAATGTAAAGTAATAGTAAGACCGTAATAACGTAGGGTTTAAAATTCGTGATAGTTCCCTATTATAATAGTGCGTAAACAGATGGTATTTATAGGTTTCTAGAATTTTCAGTAACCGAAAACCGGGCCCTGTAATTACCTTTTACTATTATAGTTTTACGAGGCCATTCAGAAATATTTTGTTATAAAGACCCTTTTTTGGGAAACGCCACGTGCTGTAATTACCTTTTTACTTTTATAGTTTTATGATGCCATTTCCAAACATTTTGTTAGCCGGCCATAAAAGACCTTTTTCGGTAACCCAACGCCGAGCGCTGTAATTACTTTACTATTATAATTTTATGTTGCCATTTGTTAATTTTGTTAATGTTTTACGGGAACATTCGAGAATATTTTGTTCACAGCTAGCCAAGTATAAAAGAGTCAACTTGACTCCCAGACAGTCAGTCGTAAACGTGCCACCGAAGAGGCAACATCTAATAGGAAAAGGCTTCTAGCCGAACCCTTAGGGACTTTATGTCGTAAACGTCGTCTTATTTCTTTGGTCTTCTGTCCTGAAGTCGTTGGCAAGTACTCCGTCGTCCACGAGCTATCGAAGATACGCATTCAGGGGTGCGTGGTGGCGTACGTGAACCAGCGGATCTGTCAGGCAGCGTACGTCAACATTGGGTTGAACTGTCCCAGGGCTCGGTAGCTTAGCAGGGTACGACCCGCTACCGCGTAACACCTCCTAACGGGGATCAGTCCGCCACAGTGCCTATGACTATAAAGGAATTATTGTTATTGCAGTACAATATATATATACCGTTAAATGCTAGGATCTGTCATCACCATTTACATAGTTATCAGTGGGATGAACTGACTGCTATTTTAAATGACTTTACTGGCTTTCAAGTCGATGACATATTTTCCATGCTTGAAAAGGCTTCTCAAAGGACTTAAGATTTTAATAATATTGGAGCAATGGATTCTCATTTACGCCATTATTGGCTGGGACTAACAGAAGTGCAGTTTAATGAAATATTAAATAGCATTATTAGTTTGAATAATGCGGTTACAAATCCTAGCTTTGCATTGAGCATATTTCTTGTTAAGCTTAGGACATGAGACAGCAATCAAAGACTGTCAACTCTTTTTCAATTGCCACGATCTACATTAGAAAAAAAAAATGAAGATTGTTAGATAATGTTTAAAAGAACATTTTGTACCAATGCATTTGGGTCTTACTCATACTAATGTACAAAATGTGGCCTCACGTAACAGGACTATTCCTGAAGGTCTATTTGGAGACAGTAGCATGGCTTCAGATGCTAAACCTGCTATTGTCATATGTGATAGTACATATGTTTATGTACAGAGTAGTAGTAACTACAAATACCAGAAACAAACATATAGTCTACATAAGTATGCTAATTTGGTTAAACCATTTTTAATTACATGTTGTGATGGATATATTTTAGAGTGCACTGGACCGTATGAAGCAACAAAAAATGACTCAACAATCATGAGTGATTTATTTCGTAATGAAAGTGGTCCAATGCGCTCATTTTTTAGACAGGGGGACGTCTTCATATTGGATAGGGGATTTAGAGACGTGATCCCAGAGTTGGAAAGCTATAATTATAAAACTTACATGCCTGAGTCATTATTGGAAAATTAATTTCAATTGACAACTGATCAAGCAAATAAGTCTAGATGTGTAACTATGTGTAGATGGGTACTTGAAGTTGTAAACGGTCGCATTAAAAGAGACTACAAAGTCTTTCGACAAGAATATTTTAACAGAGCATCAACACACCTTATGGATGATTTTAAAATTGATTGTGCTCTTTTGAGTAAAATTCCACCCAACAATAGAAGACAGACCTGATGCTGGGGAGTATTTACAAAATGCTCAGGCGAGATTAAATACTAGCAATTTTTTAGGGGAATTTATTCGAAGGGAAAACATCAATAGGAGACGTGCGGTTTTCCAAAACATGGACAGCAATGCTCCCCATTTATACCATTTTCCTAGATTAACTTTAAATGATTTAAGAAGATTTGCTTTGGGATCTTACCAATTAAAACAGGCTAGATCCTATTATGGGGAGCACATAAGAAGTAATGGTACATATAATGTTGAAGTAAGCAATGTGTTGGAAGAGGATTTGCCCTTAATATTGGGTCAAAATAATTACACAGGTCTGCGAAATTTTTTTTTTGAAAAGTTTTTTTATTAAATGGTTAACATTTGTTTTAATTGGCTTAAAAGTAATAGAAAATGGCATTCATATGATATATACCACGTCACGTTTATCAGATTTAGAGCATTTGAATACGAAAAATAACAAAACAAAATTTTAATAAAATTATGAGAGTCATTTGAGAATATTTTGAGAAGTTTTATTAGGTCTATAGCTATGAAAATACTACATTAAGGTTTACATAAAGAAAAAAATTAATGATAACGTCTTCTTTTTGAAAAAAGCTGCGTTTTTTGGTTCTCGTTTATGATTTTTTATTTCATCTCTGTGTATCATCCAGCAATAGTCCGCCATCATATTAACGTCCCAACGGCCTTAATATCTTCTTTCCATCTCTTTTATGTCCTGATGAAACCGTGTTCTTCACTGTAGTCGCCTAGATTTTTTGGGACACAATCAATGTGAGACTTCAAAAAATGAATTTTCAGACTCATATTACAGCCTAAATTTTTATAGGCGTTTAACATTTCCTGCACAATATTTTTATACTCAGGATCTTTTGTGTTGTTTAGAAACTTAGATACGACATTTTTAATGCCATGGCAGGCATTTTGTTCCAAGGTTGTCATCACTTTTTCAAATTCTGTATCCCTAATCAGTTTCCTGATGTCAGGTACCGTGAATATTCCCTCTTTCAACTTCGCATCAGATAAGCTAGGGAAACATGAACAAAGATACTTGAAAGTATTTCCAGCTTGCAGTAACGCCTTTACAAACTGTTTGATCAAACCAAGTTTGATGTGAACTGGTGGAAGCAATATTTTTTCGGGATCTATCAAACTCAGATTGATGACATTTTTTACTCCGACTTTCAACTCCATTCTAATTTTCCAATCAGTATTTTGCCAATGTAAATTTCTTGCTCTACTATCCCATTCACAAATATAACAGGGGAATTTAGTGTAGCCTTGTTGTGGACCAAAGAGTTGAAGCATGCATATGATTTTTAAGTCGCCGCAAACTAACCTTTTTTGTTCGGTGTACTTTATTTTGTCCAAAACATTTCTTAAGTTTTCGTAAGTTTCTTAAACCACTATGATTAGTCATAGACTACATAAAACTTTTTTTTGTTACTTTTTCTCACACGGGAAAGGCAGGTTAGTAACAATAGCGCATACTATAGGATGATTGGTCATACAGTATAGAATAGAAACATAGATCATGGAATCAATTAGGTAAACCGGGATTTGGCCTTTCAACAAACTCACTTTCAGTGATGATGATTTTGCACCCGTCCAAGTTTACCAATCAGATTTTATAGCCGGCTCAGATACACAACCTATAATATCTGAAGAAATAAACCATGCTCCAGATCTACCACCGAGACCGTCGACATCACCCTCTTTAATGTCGCAAACATTTGATTCTCCATCTACATCAGCTGTCAAAGGAGGAGGCTGACCGTATCAGGCAACGGCGCTCACGCCGCAGCCGCCGCCGTAATTCCGATCCAAATTTCCGGCCACCGTAGGCGCGGGCTTGCGGACGGCGGGCAATGGGTAGCTCGCTGTCCGTTTGTCCGGTAACAGACCGGACCGAGCCCAAGTCGTTTACGGCGCGCACTGTTCCCGTGCGCCTCAAGGAGTTGTTAGCAAACCGTAGGGGCCCAGTAGGGTCGAGGCCTAGTCTGTGGCTCTGGGAAGGTATGAAAATGCATACCAGGGCCCTGGAACCAAGGCAGGGAAGGAACAGGATAGGTTTTTAGTCAGTAAGAGTCTGACACTATTTCCCGCTCCACCCAAGGGCGGGATTTGTCATTGGATGATTTTACCTACCGTAAAAAAAAAAAAAAAACAAAAGAAAAACATCAGCTGTAGGATTAATAACACCGGAAATTATCCGACCTTATCCTCAAGTGGATAAAAATGCGCTCAAACGAACAAAAAAGGGAAAACAGCCTGGAAAATCAAGGATATATACAGATACTCCCGAAAAAAATAGATTGGAAGAAATAGAAAAAGCAAAAGAGGCTAAGAAGCAAGAGCAAGAAAGAAGACAAAGGGCCAAGGAAATGAAACGCGTGTTACATTTGCTGTCAGATTCAAATATAACTACTAAGCCAAAGAAACAGAAAAAAACTGAAGAGACTGATAGTGAAGATGAGACTGATATGAGTTTTAGAGAAAGTTCTTGTTCTCCTATCGAAGAGATGTCTGAAGGGTCTGATATTGAAAACGAAATTCCAGTTTTGACAGAACATATAAAAGAAGAAAAGTTTTGTGCTGGTGAAGTTCGAGAAGAAAAAGAGCGTTTTACATTACGTTGGGCAGGTAGTAACAAAGTACAGTCCTACCGAATACAAAGTTTCATTTTTGAGAAAGAAGCCCGGTACCTGGAAATTTGTTTTTCACAATACCAAAGACGAAGGCACAGTTTACCTTTCAGACGTAGTCTACATACTGCCACAACCCAAATCTGCTTCTACAGCAAGAACAGCAAACATCTTTAGGTTCGGAAAAGATCTCTCTGGGTACAATGTGCAATAATTTGATCTACTACTTATTACATCAGTATTTATGATTACAGACTGTTACCCTAATGGTTAATTATAATGTTGATTAGTTCCTTTAAGGAAATAAGAAGAAAAAAAATGTGAAAAGTGTTCGACTAAGTACTTAACTAAACTTAATGTTAAGTACTTAACTATAAATAGGTACAATATTTTATTAGTAGATACTGCATCCAAGTCTGATTTTCTGTACTTTGATCTCAATAAATGTTAAGATTTTGTATAAATATCGTTATTAATCACTGTGGACGGAGGCTCCCCACTATGTACGAATCTTCCCCGCACCATGTACGAAGCTACCCCACATGTGGGGTTGTCGTGCGGTGTCCCACAGGGATTGGTACTAGGGCCGCCCTTGTGGAACATCGGGTACGACTACGTGCTGCGCGCCGACCTCCCCGACGGGGTCAGCGTGGTCTGCTACGCGGACGACACGCTGGTCCTGGCGCGGGGACGGTCGTACCAGGCGGCGGTCGAACTAGCGACGCGCGGGGTTGCGACAGTCGTGGAGAGGATCCAGCAGTTGGGACTCGAGGTGGCATTGCACAAGTCCGAGGCCATGTGCTTTCACGGCCCTCGGTACGCGCCACCACCGGGTTCCCAATTAACGGTAGGACGAGTTCACATCGGCGTCGGGTCGACAATGAAATACCTGGGACTCGTCCTCGGCAGCCGGTGGAACTTCGAGGCGCACTTCCGACGTTTGGCTCCCCAACTTAATCGGACTTCGGGCTGCACTCAAGCGGCTCCTGCCGAACCTGGGGGGTCCAGACGCCTCCTGCCGGAGGCTCTACGCTGGCATAGTTCGGTCCATGGCCCTTTACGGGGCGCCTGTGTGGGCGCCGACGCTGCGAAGGCGACCGGCGGCCCTGCTGAACGCCTGCCAGAGGGTCATGGCCATACGGATGATTCGGGGATACCGCACGGTATCCCGCGAAGCGGCGAGCCTCCTTGCTGGCCTGCCACCATGGGATCTGGAGGCAACAGTCCTTGCACGCATGCACGATCTGCGCGTGGAGATGCAACGCCGGGGCGAATCCCCGCTGCCGCGACAAGTCGCGGCTTAGCGGACAGAGTTCCGGCGAAATCTCATGGTGAAATGGCGAGAACGACTGTCGCAATCGCAACCCTGTGCTGGGCACGCCACGATTGAGGCGGTAAGGCCCCTCTTTGAGGCGTGGCTGGAAAGGCCTCACGGCGTCATAACCTTCCGCATGGCGCAGGTACTAACCGAACATGGCAAGTTTGGGCCGTACCTGTACAAGATCCGTGCGGAGGTGACGCCCGGGTGTCGTCACTGTGCGGAACGTCCGGTGGACACGGTGGAGCACACGGTAGAGGTGTGCCCCGCTTGGGAAGAGCATCGCCGTGTCCTCGTGGGGGCAAGCGGAGGCGATCTCTCGCGCCGGGGCTTGGTTCAAGCCATGCTCCGGAGCGAGGAGGAGTGGGAGCCGGTCGCCTCCTTCTGCGAAGCAGTAATGCTAGCAAAGGAGGAGGCTGACCGTATCAGGCAACGGCGCTCACGCCGCAGCCGCCGCCGTAACTCCGATCAAAATTTCCGGCCACCGTAGACGCGGGCTTGCGGACGGCGGGCAATGGGTAGCTCGCTGTCCGTTTGTCCGGTAACAGACCGGACCGAGCCCAAGTCGTTTACGGCGCGCACTGTTCCCGTGCGCCTCAAGGAGTTGTCAGCAAACCGTAGGGGCCCAGTAGGGTCGAGGCCTAGTCTGGGGCTCTGGGAAGGTATGAAAATGCATACCAGGGCCCTGGAACCAAGGCAGGGAAGGAAAAGGGTAGGTTTTTAGTCAGTAAGAGTCTGACACTATTTCCCGCTCCGCCCAAGGGCGGGATTTGTCATTGGATGATTTTACCTACCGTAAAAAACCGTGGGGTGCTTTCGTACGTTTTCCATTTTTTGGGAAAACCTTCATAGCTTAATTCCCATAAAAGGGCCTGGTGGAAAGAATCTGAAGTTACCCAAAGGAAGTTTCAAGTGGAGGGTGAAAGAGAACGTAGAATTCGTTGTTTGGCAAGACAACAAGGAAGTGTTATTAATGTCAAATGTCTTCCATCCTACGGTCGGGATAACCACGGTGGCAAGGACACAAAAAGATGGGTCCAAAGTAGATATTCGGTGCCCCCTTATCATCAAGGAATACACAAAGAGAATGGGTGGAGTAGATCGGTTTGATCGTCTAAAATCTACTTACACAGTTGGACGAAGGAGCAAGAGATGGTGGCTACGAATTTTTTACTTCTTGCTAGATGCCAGCATTACTAACGCTTTTGTTTTGAGTCAGAGTTGCAAAGTTAATCTCACGCACTTTGAATTTCGCGTTGCTCTAGCTAGAGGACTGATAAGTGGATTTACGAGTCGTAAAAGGCATTTAGCCATGGCAAACTACATAATACGCTAACGTAAGTACGCTATTGTTTATATTAACAGTGTCGATCGGTCGGTTATCATAAATCGTAGAAAAATCTTAGGTGACGATTTTATTCATAGGCATTGCTTACGACATATTTCAAGTGGTTCCAGACGATTGTTTGAAATATGGTGTGATGATTGAGCGTAAAATCTTTAAAGATTTCATAATACACAAATGACTTATTCTTCTTTGATTATTTCGTAACAAAATTGGTTGCTAAGTGTAATTCTAAATCTAATACATTGCATTCTTGAGTTAAGTCCGGTGAGTTTTAAATCAGACTTCAAGACTCGTGGTCCATAATTAACCATGTGCATGAGTCACTAATGAACTTTGAGTGAAAGAAAAGCTCTTGAAAAGGTATACGGCCATTAGTTATTGGTTCGAACATGTAGCTTAATAAGTGCATAACAGGGCTGCCAGGTCCAAAAAAAGTTATGATCGTACGCCAACTTCAAAAAAATCGTATGCCAAGGAAATTTTGAAATAAAAAGATCGTAGAACTAAGAAGTACAAAGTTTTTTTTTTTTAAAATAACTAAAATTCGTTCAATATTAAAAAAAAATGCTATAAAACTATTTTTACGTTTATACAATTTTTCTGTGGTCAGATTGTTTAAAAAAAAATTTATTGGCTTAAACTTCGTGAAATTTCGTTTTTTTCTATTGTTTGGCTAGTAAGTTCACTTCAGTGTTTCATATGATGAACTGATTCTAAGTTTTGTTTTGATAAAATTTATTTAAAGATAAGAGACGAGACTGACGGGAAAAACAGGTGTTTGACAAGTCACAAAAATTACCGAAAGAAAAAAACTAATAAGTTAGGTACGTAAAAATGCAAGCAAATGCAGCCTTTAAATGACTATTGAAAGAATCTTCATGCAAGTAAAAGATCTAGGTATGCGTTAGATTGTTGGAGAATTCCTTAAACTCATACTTGCCAGTAGAGCACATTCGTTTGTTATGAAATGTAGCCAGACTTGTAAGGTATAAAAAAAATCGTACATTTTCCGTACGATCTTGGTCTAGCGATCGTACATGAGTAAAAATGCAAAAAAATCGTACGAGTACGATTTAAATCGTCCATCTGGCAGCGCTGGTCCATAAGTTCGTTGATGGGTGTATGACCTGTATATTTCTTAAGTCTAATTCTGGTCGTATACAATCGGAACCCAACCCGAGTCCTGAGTATTCATTGGCAAATCTGTTCATGTTGACATAAGGAGCATTATCAGTGCCATAAACGATGCTAATACGCCATAGTTTTTATTAATGCTCTATTAAATTTACACTTTTCGTAATAACTCAGGCAGCAACATTGAGTCACTAAAAGGTGCGTTAAATGTGTATTTTACGATGTCACAGCTTGTCATTGAGTTTAAAGAATAACAAAAAAAAAAAAACTCTAGAAACCTCTTAGAAACACATTTGGTCCATGTTTTGTGTGAAGCAACACTCAGTAAAAAGCAATAATTTACGTCAATATACATGTCATATCGTCCAACAAATTATGTGAAACAAATTCAGGATATCGGAGTGTAATGCACTTCAGTGCAGCAAAACAAAAAAAGGAGGCAAAAAAACATTTGGTTTAAACGTGGTCGACCCTTAACGACAGTGGAGAATTAATTGCGTAATAGAAAAAAAGGGCTGTTTAAAGTTTCCTAAACTTAAGTGGGCAATGAAGCTGAGCACATGATTGCTCAGTTTAAGATTTTAAGTGGAACTACGTGAAAAAGTGTTGATAATAGACCACGAGAGCAAACAGCACACTGAGTTTATTTAATTTAAACAGGCCGACCGAAGCCAAGAGTTATGATAGATTACTTAGTAATTTACTAGAAAACTTAGTAATTTTGATGGACTATAGGTTGAAATAGGTTTAGCAGTTGTGGAACAACCTGCGGTTGTTCTAGCTACACATTGTCAAATCATAGCCGACATCCTATCTTACAGAAATAAATATAGCCGGCGTCCCATCTTACTGGAACTATTATAATGATTGGATTCTTGTAACATACTGGAAGGGTATGGCTCTATAGGACTCTGTATTTGTTTTATTACAATGCAAAGTTTCACATTATTTAAATTCAGCAGTCATACTTCTGATTTCGAATTGTTACTTTGGATGTTAATCTTGCTTTATAATGGCATGTGGGGCTAGAGTATAAACATACTTGTCTTTTAATTTAATTTTATAATGTGTCAAGAGTGCTTTAACTTAAAATTCCTATAGGGTAAAATAGTATCAGTGGTTGTGTATTAACACAACATGCTCCTATGAGAAGTTAGGAAGTTACAGGAGTTAGCACCTGCATTTACCTTGTCGGACTTATGTGGCAGTTAGAATAGAATTTTAGCTGGATAACACATGCAGTTATCTTATTGGACTTATGTGCCAGTTAAAATAGAATTTTACCAGGCTAATGCTTGTAAGTATCTTATTGGACATGTATGCCAGTTGGAATAGAATTATAGCCGGCTGATTCTTGCAGTTATCTTATTGGACTTCTGTGCCAGTTAGAATGGAATTATAGCAAGCTAAAAGCTTGCAGTCATTTTATTGGTCTTATTTGGCAATTAGAATAGATTATTAGATTATTTTATCTTAACGGATTATTAAAAAAAAAAGTAGTGTTTCAAAGTCTTATAAACTCAAACAGGGGCAAGGCCCTTGAACTGTTGACAGGACGTGTAACTAGACCGTTAAATCTTGTAACTGATCGTGAAACGAAACATAAATGTTTGCATGACAAGAGAAAACGGCAAAGAACATGAAAAAAAAAAACTAAGCGGTAAGTACGAAAATTTAAATTTAATAAGGATAAAGCTTACTTATTTAAATTTGATATTGGTAGAGAGAAACCAGACTGAATTGGATCCTAATTACAAGGATCTTTCAAATTATTAGAGTTACTATGTCGATTGTTATCTTTGAAGCCTTTGATTAGTAACCGAGCCTATAAATATGCTCACAACTGTATACGAAAGATGCCTCTAAGTAGTGCTCCTGATGAGCTAGATTTATTTGATGTAGAAGATGAAGAGGATTATAGCTCCACAGAAAAATAGACACATACCATGGCTATTTGGTCGCACTGCATGCACCAAACTGTAATCGTAACTGCAATAAACTGTGAGTTGTTCAGGGCGCGGTGGGCAGTTGGTGATTTATTTATTTATTTATTTATTTATAGTTAATTAAAACGGTACATGCCCACTTACATTAATTAACATAGAATTGTGAAAAACATAACAAATAATAATACATAATATTGGTAATTGCATGGAATTTTAGATTATGAATTGATATTTATATTCAATTAAAATTGTTTCAATAATACATCATTTAAAATTAATAATACAACATTGAACACAATGATACACATTAACATGGAACAGTGGACACCCTTGCATACTGTCTCTCACAGAACACCAGACAAGCACGAATTATTTTATTCCATTCGTCCGCAAACACATCACATTCAGAGTCGGCATTCAGGAGGGCGTTAAGCATCCTTAGAGTGCGACATACTGGGGATTCGGCTCTAGCGACAGTTCTAGATGGCTGTGGCGCAAATAAATTATGACGGCGGCTCTGACGGTGTGCAATGTATTTATCGGGTACAAATAGCCGACAGAAGAGATCGTGGAGCTCAGGACAGTCAATGCGTCCGCTCAGGATTTTACAAGCCACTACGAGCTGATCGAAGCCTCTTCTCACCTCTAACGAATTAAAACCCAGCACACCCAAAAGGAAATTGGTAGGGTACATGTAGGGAAAGAAAGTGTACAATCTTTGAAAAAGAAATCTCAGGAAAGTTTTCTGCACCTTCTCAAGCATCAGTGTCTGAGCCGCGGTATATGGATGCCACACACAGGCACTGGCCTCGAGTTTACTTCTAACCAGAGTGGTGTATAATAGACTAATGACACTGGGATTGCGAAAGTCTCGAGCGTTCCGCAAAACAAAACCCAGGCGCCTGAAAGACTCCTTTACAAGGGCAGAAATGTGATTCTTAAATGTCAGACAGCGGTCGAAGGTCACTCCCAAGTCTTTTATGACGGCAACACGAGTAATTATTTCCCTACCTAACCTGTAGTCGTAATAGATAGGTCGTGACCCCCTACCGTAAGTCATGACGTGGCACTTGTTCGTGTTAAAAAACAACTTGTTCTCGATGCTCCATTCGTAGATGGCATCAAGATCCCTCTGTAGGAGTTGGCAATCTTCGACCGATCCGATTCGCGAAACTAGTTTTAAGTCGTCGGCATATAGTAGGCAACTTACATGCTCAATTTTAGCGACGAGGTCATCGATCATGATCAGGAACAGAGGTGGTCCCAATACGGTTCCCTGACTCACGCCTGAACGAGTATAATAAGGCTTAGACTCAAAGCATCCATGGCGGACGAACTGCTGGCGATCCCGGAGATAGTCAGCAAAAAACTTGAGAAAGCTGGATGAGAAACCCAGTTTACCCAACTTCGTTAAGAGCACATCATTATCGACTTTGTCGAAAGCCTTCCGGAAATCGAGATACAGAGCGTCGACTTGCTTACCGTTATCTAAGCCACTGGATATAAAATCAACATGCATCAACAGATTCGAGTTTACGGAGCGACCAGGCCTAAAACCATGTTGTGCATTAGAGAGAGACCTATTTATGCTTTTGTGAATAATTTTATGGATAATATGCTCAAAAACTTTAGCAATTGTCGGCAGGATAGCAATGGGTCTGTGTTCTTCAACAGAAGCTTTATCGTTGGTTTTCGGAATGGGAATTACACGGGAAATTTTCCACTGTTTAGGATACACGCCGGATTGGAGAGCCAAGTTAAAAATATGGCATAAAGGTGTTGCCAATATATTATTACATCCCTTGACGACAAAGGCTGGAATGTTGTCAGGGCCAACCGAGCTACAGGGTTTGAGTCTGGCAATTCCCTCAACTACGTCGGGAGGAATTAAGACGGGTAAAGGAATATTGTCTCCTTCATTTTTTACGTTTAACATTGTCGGGTCCAATTTGGGTGCGTCAGGCAAAAATACGCTGGCAAAATATCGAGCGAATGCCTCAGCCGCATTGACACCCGAACTAGTTTCACCATTCAGTACCACATTTGGCTCGAATCCACCCTTTGAACGTAGGCTAGAGATGTGCTGCCAGAACTTTTTAGGGTTTTTGCCTATATTGTTTTCTACAGTAGTACAATATAATCTATAGGCCTCCTCTGTTCTTACTTTTAAATCGGATCGTAGAGTGCTAAATTTAGCGTACGTAAGATGACATCGCGATTTTTTCCACTTATTATGGAGTTTAGTTTTCCGTCGAGTGTCGTTCACAATGTCTGTGGTAAACCAGACTGGATACCGCCTGTTACCAAACGGTTTTCTCTTTTTTTTTGGAATACAAAAATCGAATAAACCATAAAGTATTTTGTAAAACTCACCCGCAGCGGTGGTTGCGTCAGTGGAACAAAGAACATCTTGCCATGAAGCCGAACGGACACGATCGTATAAAAGTGTGTAGTCTCCTTTACTAAAATTCCAATCCTTACTATGATCAATATTGCTGGCTCCTAATTTTTCGCCTTCTTTAGACTTTGTTATGGTAACTGCAATATCTAATGGAGGGTGATACAGGTCGATTGGAACCAGCTCAGTGCCTTCGACATGCTCGCAGTTTACTACGGTCCCCACCCGAGCCAACACTACATCTAACTTACTCCCTCGCATATTCATCTCAGTCAGATTACAAAAGCTTAGGAAATAACAGTAATAATTATTAATATTTACAGATGCACTTTTTAAATTAAGGTCGCCTAAAATAATAACAGTTCCATTCAAATTGTGGATAATGCTCTCAACCTTACAGAACCACAGCAAATAGTCATCGTCAGTAGCTGTAGGCTTGATGTAAACAACACATACATATATATTTAGGCCATTTATTGTGATCGCAGCCCACAAATCTTCGCCGCAGGCCGTCTCAATATTATGTTGCCTTATCATGGTGACACCTGGGCGGGCCGCAAGCAGTACACCGCCACCCACGGTTGCTCTGTCTCTTCGTAGAATACGCCAATCCCCGCTAGACATTTCAGAATCTTCTACTGAATTGTCCAAATTTGTCTCTGTTACGGCTATTAAGTCATGCTCAGATAGTAATAGGCTTGACCTCCAAGTGGCTAATTTGGTTTTAAGCCCACGGACATTCTGGTAAAGTAAGCGCAGATAGACACTACGATTTGAAGGGGCGGTCGCACAAAGAGTGTGTAACGGCTTACCGAGTTTCATCAATTCGGGCACTAAAATTACGGCGCCATGGCTTGACGCAAATATCCTTTGCCCAGTTTTCAGTAGCAAGAACTTGTTCTGCCAATCTTGAGGGCACGCCCAGCTTGAAAGATGCGTATGCACCCCGTGGCTTGAGTACCTCGACTGTGCAAACATCAGCTTCACATATTTTTATTAGGTGATCCCGTACCTGGTTATCAGATGTGCCCTGCTTGACATAAAAGAGGTGTAGATATCTCCATCTTTCTGAGGCTTCAAGATTTGTGGTCCCAGGAGCTGCTGTCCCACGCAAAACACTGCTGAGCGAACGTCGGGAGCGTTTGTGCCGTACTTCCGTCCATTCACCCCTTTCTGTGCCGCTCATAGTAATGTCCGCGACAGGCGTGGGCACGGCGGCACGGGGTTTACGCTTATCTCGTAGGTTTGCTGACTCCTCCCCCTCCGACGCTAACACTAATGTAGTAGAGACGTTTTCGCTGTCCTTTGGTGGCACAGCTAGTGGCTGAACGGCTGGTGAGTGCGATTTTCGAATTGGTTCTTTGTTCTTTTGTGGTTGTTGCTCCTTTCCCTTCGCTCCCACTTGCTGACTAGAAGAAGGTAACTTTTCGATAATACCAGCAGCGGTGATGTGGCGGGGGCCTGGGTTTCTGAGGAAACTATTTTTGTGTTGGTCATTTGATGACCTGAGTTTGGTCGCACTGCACGCACTTATCTGTAGTCGTGACTGCAATTCAATGGCGAGTTGTTCAGGGTGCGATGAGCAGTAAGTGGTGTGGCGGGGGCCTGGGTTTCTGCGGAAACTATTTTGTGTTGGTCATGTGATGGCCTGGGAGTCGTGGACTCTAGAGAAGTGACAAGGTTAGTCACATGCTGTTGAGACAGCTGGGCCATGAGCGTTGTATGTGATCTGATTAAGTATGGTTATTGTGTTTAAATGTTAACTTTTTGATATTTTTGAGACTTAGAGGTACCTTTTGATACTCTGGTAAAATTTGGTTCTAACAAATGTTGACGTTAAATTATCGATTGCTATTGTATTTGTTCTTGGTCAGGTTGGTGAAGGATGAACTGTTACTCCAAATTTGAATTTTGGTTACAGGTGCACACGAGGACGTGTAATTTGTCAGGTTGGCCGTGTCGTGGAAAACGAATTCTAGTTACTAAGCGTTTATGTTCTTTTTTACTGTAGTACTAAGTAATAAGCGAGTAGGGTGACGCCGTGACGTCACTTATTATGGCGTCAAGTGGTCAGAGTCGGCATTGGAGGGATGGCACCCCGGGAGCGCAAGGCATTAAGGTCTGCGCGGGCGCGGTTGTAACACCTCTCTGATACGAAACTGTCGGTTGCCCATACATTCGTTATTACTTAGCATTGCTACCTGTGTTTCTATTTAGAACACTACTTGTGAACTGTGAAAGAGACATTATAATTAATTGAAAATCAAGTGCGTAGTTATTTAAAATCTGTTCGGTATTAAACCCAGTACCACTGAACCAAGATGATGACGGCTATATCGCTCAGCCATTCCTGGCGCCGTCATGTATATACGTTTATATGCATGTTATTTTTTTCCAGCTTGGTATCGAGGAGAAAAAAAAGTATGAAGTTTGCAGTACCAAGAATATGGAGGGAGCCCACTAATCACATCAATGATTGCTACTTTTGTCTAGTCAATCCACGTAAGCGTCAGGCTGGCAAAAATGCCAAAAAGATTCAGTACCTAGAATTACCATCAACAACCGCTCCAGTACCCCACAGTGAACATTTTCCTGTGCCTTCTCGTTCCAATCCGAAGGAAGAGCTCCCGCTATCACAAGATTCTAGTAGTAGCAATTGCAGCGAATTCTTAAGGTCATGGCACATTATACCGGCACCGCAACAGCACAGCTCCAAACCAGCAATTAACTTGTCATTCAATTTAGAGCATTAAATCGTGTGTAGTATAATATATTTCATAATGTCAATATGAAAAAGCCAACGGCGGGCAGTCAGCGCGCTTTACGCTACCACACAACTCGACTCGCAGCCCGCGTGCTGCAAGCGAGCGGACCTTGTGCGCACAGCGCGCCGACGGCATGCTTATTACGCGCCGACTCCGAGTCGGCAGCGAAACGTCATTGCGTCGTCGCACGTCGCCGGCGCACCACCGTCGCCTCTCGCGCCTCGCTGCACTGCATTGCTCCCTCCAGTCTCGAATCAGATTTAAGACAGTGGATACGCTTTGCTACGGCTCTATCATGAATAAAGAAAAACTAATAGAGGAAGTACGAAGATACCCGTTTCTTTACGATCCTGGTGATGCAAAGTATAGCGACACAATAAAAAAAGATCAAGCATGGAAGAATATTGCTGGCGTTCTATCTGCAACAGGTAGATACATCTACTTACTTTCCTAATCATACTTTTATGTAGGCCTGTACTTCCATAATTTAAATTTAGAATGCCTATTGTAACTTATAAACTAAGCTTTATGTTAATTTTATATTTGAATATTGTGGGTAGATAAATAATAAAATCTGTAATGTGTAATAATAATTTAATATACAGGAAAAAATTTTAACCACTGCGTAAATTTTTTTTGGTGGCTCAGTGTAAGCAATAGAACACATTTTTCATTTTTAGTTTATGACTTTTTTTTTCTCAGTTTTCCACTTTGTCCCAATTTGAAATAAGCAAGACATGGATATAATTTAATAGTAATACTATGAATGAGCATGAATGAAAACGCGAAGGCCGCCGGCCGCTGGACCACCGCCCAGCGCACGAGACAGGGGTGCGGGAGCATACGGCGCCGGCGTTTGATAAACTAAACGCATGCACATGCAGTACGTCACTTGCGGAAGCGGAGGTCGGACGTTCGCGCCCTTCGCCGTCCCTGCGCGTGTGCCGCGTACTAGACTAGCGTAGTGACAATGTCTCATTTTACTCACCGCGAGTATTATGAAATGGTGCGAGTGTATTTGTTAAGCAATGAAAATTTACGAGCAGCACGAAGAAGATACGAAAGGGAGAGCGTACCTCGTATGCGAGCCCAAGGGATCCTCAATCCTACGGTCCCTAATCAGAGGACAATTTTAGCAGCTAACCAAAGGCGGCTTGATCACGGCCAGTTCAGAACACCGAGCCACGCACAAGGATCTGGCAGACCTCGACTGGCAGTCGAAGCCGATTTTTTTGAACGCAATCCAAGAGCCAGTACCTACGACGCAGAACGACGTTTTGGTGTTAGCCAAAGCGCAGTATGGAAGCTGCTACATACAGCCGGACTCCATCCATACCACTTTCAGCCGGTACAACAACTCCATGACCCAGACCCAGCACCACGTCGAGCCTTTTAAATCACACCACAATTTTTTAAATACGCCAAAATGCAATTGTTTCAATCTAAATTGTATCATGTCTAAATACCTATCATACCTAAATGTTTTATTGTGAATGGATTAAAACGTATTACCTACTTTCTTACTTATTATGATTTATTTTCTGCATTTTGATGGTCCTAAGCCCATGAAAGTATGAAGGATAAATTGGAATTACGTTTACAAATAACTTTACACAGTCTAAACTTAAAAAATTGTAGCGCTAAACTGGGGTCAATAATCGCACCGCGTTAGTAGGTACCGTCGCATAGAGCGAGCGCGCGTGAGTACTTCTGATACCAGCTGGCGCGTCAGGCGAGCGGTCGACGCGCGGCGTGAATCGGGCGACCAGTCTACGGACTGGCAAGCGACGTCCATAAAATAAATTTCTGAGTAAACAAGTCTCGTAAGCGTTAACTTAATTTTTTACTATTGAAACATATCAAAATAAAAAATACGTGTTTATTAAAATATATTCAAGTTTATTATGTCAAAATTTGCGCACTGGTTAAAAACTTTTCCTGTATGTATTTATAGTGTTTTTTTAGTCATTAAGGAAAAGACGTTGGTACACTTGACTTCATATTTTTGTATTACATATTTTGATACTGCCACGGAACTTGACCTTGAGGAGACAGAAAATATGATGTAAACTCATCTCGGGTATTAAAAGCATTGTTTGAACTGTTTTCTTCGATGTTTGATAGTGCTTGCAATCTCGGCTCGTCGTGGATGATCTGTTGTTCAAATAGTCGTTGATTTCTGTCCTCGTTCATTTCAATAACATAATTTCGCATTACATTGTGTAAAATACATGATGCGAATACTAAATTGTCAACATATTTTGGCATCAAATCAATATTTTTATTATATATCCCAAACTTTTGATATAATATTCCGCGCCCGCGATAAACGGTAGTTAAATATTTTTTGTGCATCAGATGGGGATTGTGAACGAGGATATGGCCTCAATAAGTGTTTTCCTAAAGGGAAAGCCTCGTCACCTAGGATAACATGAAGCATTTCTCTGTCAGTTCCAGGATTAGGTTTATCGTTCGGAATATTTAACGTATTATTTTCAATAGCCCTTCCAAATTTTGAGGACGCAAAAATACCACCGTCGCTATTTCTACCGAAAGCGCCTATATCGACAACTCTGAACCTGCATTTATCATCGACTACAGCCAAAAGAACTATGGAAAAATGTTTTTTTTATAATTAAAGTATTTGGAACCACTGTTAGCAGGTGCTATTATGTTAATATGCTTTCCGTCTATAGCGCCGATACAGTTTGGGAAATTCCATTTATTATTAAATCCTCTTGCAATATTTTCCCATTCTTCAGTACATAGTTGGTGTACGCATGTAAACATTCTTCATATTATTAATGATTGCATTACATACATCTCGTATAATCAATCGGATAGTCGACTCTCCTATTCGAAAACTTGACCATAAAGTCCTTACTGAGGTTCCTGTTATCAAATATCTGCAACAAATATAAGATATGTTATTAACAATATTTATAGCCGGCTTCAAATACATAATCTTCTGCAGTGCTTTATATCATCCAAGTTATATTCTATCTATAGGATTATAGATTATTGATCATAACTTGGTCTATTTAACCCACGGCTTTTGTAATATTTTCAGGTTTTTTTTTAAATAATATGTTTTATTTCAGCATCAGCATGCAAGAAATCGTGGATCAACTTGAGGGAAGCTTATCGCAGAGCTTTAAAAAAACAAAAAACAAAAAGTGGTCAGGGTGCCTCTTCTTCTAAGAAATGGATATTCGAAGAAGAAATGAGTTTTTTAAAGCCACATTTTAAAGAAAGGCCATCTGTAACGTCAGTATCGGATAACGAAGAAAATGATACAATCAACGATAGCATCTTTAGTTTGGATGATATAAATGAATTTATGTCCAATGATAATAATGATTCACAAACTGAAAGGAACACTTCTGCAGAAGAAAATCGTCCACAATCTTCGAGTTTGGAAAGCGTACCTACATCAACATTAATCAGACCACAAGCGTCAAATCCTAAGTTCTTTTCGAACATTATTAAAACAAATAAAAGACAGAGAAAAGATGACACTAGTTCTGCTTCGGGTCAATTACTAAAATATATATTAGAAGAAAAACAGAAGCCGGAAGACGAAGACGACATTGATAAATTTTTCTCTAGTATAAAAGCGACTGTAAAAAAATTGTCTGCTTATAATCAGGCGATTTTGAAAACGAAAATATTGAATTTAGTTTCTGAGGCAGAAATCCAAGAAATTCAACAGCAAAACTATTACTACAATAGTGGATCTGCTGGCCCCTCTGGCTACAGTACAGGTTCATATTCCTCTACCTATAATACAGAGACATCAAAAACGCAAACTCTAAATGAAACTGCCGCAGCTCAAACCATAATTGAAGCTACTGAGTCGGAAGCTCAGGGAGACACTTTAACTAATTTGTAATTTCCTTAATAATAACACTAGTTTACAAAATTGAACTTTTTTTTATACCCCAAAAAAAATTTATATAAATATGTTAATCTAGCTTCCTTAAACCTAAAAGTGTTAGCAGAAATATTTTATCACGTCACAATTTTTTCCTGCAGTCATTTGTTTTTTTTTCAACTACCTACCGTGGTAACGACAGTTTATTGCTCATTCGTTCGCTCCAAACGACAATTATCTTGTTTCGAATTGATTTAAAATGTCAAGAAGAAAGTGTAAACAAAATTCTGATCGTTTTTGTTATGTTTGTGGGCAGTTTATATTTTCAAAGAAGAGAAGACACATTGTTGATTCGTTAAAAAGTGCATATCTTCATTATTTTGGATTTCCTGTTGCAAATCAGGATAAAAAGTGGGTGCCTCATGTGTTTTGCGAAAGGTGTAGAATCATCTTACTCCAATGGTCATCAGGAGAAAACGTTCACCTCCCATTTGGTTCACCAATGCTATGGAGAGAACCTAGTAACCATGAAAATGATTGTTACTTTTGTGTTACGAAGACATTGGGATATAATAAAAAAAATAAGGCAAGTATTATATATGCCGAAGTCCCGTCTGTTACTAAGCCCATATTACATTCGAAAGATCTACCATATCCAGTTTGTCCCGGTAATTCGAGTGCAAATATTCTAGATGACAAGGAATGATGAAAAGAATTTTTTGGGAAATAAAAAAAGTGAAAATTACAAAGAAATTATTACCGATTTATTGAAAAAATTTTCAAAAGATGGGAGTAAACATGTCATTAAAGATTCATTTTCTGCACTCGCATCTGAGCTTTTTCCCTGAAAACTTAGGAAGTATGAGTGACGAACAAGGGGAACGATTTCACCAAGATTTAAAGGTTTTTGAAGAACGACATCAAGGATTTTGGGATGAAAACATGTTAGGGGATTACTGTTGGTCCATTATAAGAGAAACTGATTCAAAAAACTATAAGAAGAAAGCAAAAATTAGCCATTTTTAATTAAATATTTGGGCATATGAAAATATATGTAGAATTTTTCATCATCGTCAATCAAATGTCTAATATTCTTCCAGTATTCCCCTTCTGCTAGTCTTTCTTTTAACATATTATGCACCCAATATCTTCTTCTTCTTTTATTTTCCTATTCTTCGTCGAGAGCAATAGCGATTATTGCTAGTTCGCGCAATGTAAACCGAGACATTATGAAAACGTGCAAGTCCTATGCGTGTTCAATCATAAATGCCATATAACAATATTGAGTTCGCGGTGACAGCAAGCTTACAGCAAGCTTGCACCTCGCGGCCACCGCGCGGACTGTGAGCTTACACGTCGCGGCCGGCGCGCGGACTGCAAGTTTGCACCTTGCGGACAACGCGTAGTTAGCGTGCTGGCAGCTAGCCGTAGTCTAAATTCGAGGCGACGCCGTGCTGCAGCTGCGCAGTTGCGGTGCCGGTATAATGTGCCTAAAAACCTTTACTCAAATCAGTGTCTGTTGAACCACATCTAATTAATTCAGAAGAGTTTAATGACTTAGTAAGAGACTTAAACCTACCTAAAGTTAAAGCAGAAATATTAGCTTCACGGCTAAAACAGTGGAATTTGCTCAAGAAGGATGTTAATATAAGTGATCAAAGAAAGCGTCATGAAATATTTTCTGGATTTTTTACAAAGGAAGACGGACTTTGTTATTGCAATGATGTGAAAGGTTTATTTGATGCGATCGGAATCCCTTGTGGTTCTTCTGAGTGTCGTCTTTTCATTGACAGCTCTACAAAAAGTTTAAAAGCAGTCCTCCTTCACAATGGAAATAAAGGAGATCATTTATTTTGGTCCAAATTCAAAAGTGCCGGCCAAGAAAAAAAAATATGGCAATCTGTTAGAGCTTGACTCCTTGAGCATTTTTTACTATGGCAGCAAAACTGTAGGACCATAGCCCTGGATTTTATTTAAGTTTTAAAAAATCATTTTCCGTACATTTTCGGTAACATGAATTGTAAAAACAAAGAGTTAGAGCTTGAATAGAAACTTCTAGGTAGCTGCCATTTACCACCACACATCCTTCCCTAGCCACTGAACGCTCGTCCCACCTTTTTTTATGATTGATAGGTTCGCGCTTGACCGCTATCTCACCTGATGGAAAGCGACGATACGGTTGACGATGGAGTGCGCTTACCTAGAAGAAACCTATTCACTCTTGACTTAAAGATTCCCGGGTTGTAGCCATCAGAAAACACAGACTCCGGCAGGGAATTCCACTCCTTAGCTGTACGCATAATGAAAGTGTTCCGAAAGCGTGTGCGTATAGGTTGGAACCTCGAATATCTTATCTGTTACTTTAGTAGGAACCTAAAGTAACACCTGTGATATTGTATCACATTGATCATGGATGTGAAGACCAAAATCTACCATATTGAATCAGTTAGATCCATCCCCGATTTCTTGAGTCTCAGTCGCTGACACGACAGAGGCGTTCGATTCACTTATGGACCACGTGCGATCCATCCTGAATGATTTTTCAGGGGATATCACAGTGACTGATGACCATCGCTGGAAACTCCTGGGCAATGTATGTGGTCTGAAAACCGAAAAGAATGCAACTCCCGGCGAAGTAAACAAAGCTCAAGCAACAGAGCAGCGTGTCGCGCGCTGGGATAAAATGTGAGCTAGAACCCATTCACCTCGCCTTCTAGCACCCTCAGAAGAAGTAGAGGCTTCTATGTTTGTTTTTATTCGCCCTGATAATAGTATCGCTTTCGATAACTCTGACAAAGCAAAATACTTAACCAACAGCATATAGTTCCATTGTTTCCCTAGCCCTCAACCAATAGACAAAACTCACCTTGATATGAGAGACGCTAAAGTTGAACGTAGAGCTTCCCTGGCACTCATCGAAGATCCTAATGATCCTTTGTCCCCCTTTATCACAGAGGAGGTGGGGAATATCATCAAAAAGCTCTAGCCTCGGAAAGACCTCGGCTCTGACGGTGTAATCAACAAGGTGTTTAAACTCTTCCCATCCCAACTCATAATACTAATGACCGTCATCTTCAATGGTGCATTAAGGAATAATATGTTCTCCCAAGCGTGGAAAAAGGTCACTAATATCGGTATTCCTAAACCATGCAAGTCCAAGTCAAGTTTGACCCCTCCAGCTACCTTTTCATCAGTCCATTCAATGTCCTCGATAAAATCTAAAGCGGCGCAGAGATTATGCTGAAGTTAAGAGTTTTATTCCCAACGGTGTTTGGTTTCCGAATCGAACAAGTCCAGTGAATTGTTGAACACCAATGCGCTGGTTTCCAGCATAACGCGATAATTATATATAATTTTTTGACTCAGCGAAAGCTTTTGACAAAGTGTAACATAATGGTTTATCATTTAAGCTATATCAACTCGTTGTGCCAGATTGTCTAGTACTCATCTTGCGAAACTTTTTGTTGAATCGTACCTTCCACTATTGACTACCAGATGGTAGCGCTCCCTCTATACGATAGTGGGGAGATCTCCACCCATACGAGCAGAGTTCTTCAAGGGTTCTTCATGGGTCTCCCTCTGATCACCACGTACCTATACCAATCCGATCCCTTGGGAAAAGCAAGCTCGGTGTGATCCTAGATCAGCATTTGACCTTAGCTGAGTACATAAAGCTAACTTGTACGTACGCGTGCCGCTTTCGCACAAAGCAGGCTCCACTAAATTCTGCCAACCCGTAGGTATGGTCGCATTTTTAATACGCTTACTCTGTCTTCGCAGATGCAAAGTCCCGACATCTCCATATAAGGCAAATACTTCAAAAGCGATTCCTAAAAATCCGCGAAGTCTATCATGTCTGAAATGAGAGTTCTTTTTGATCACAAAAGGGGATTTTCAGGGGATATCATAAAATCACCGCAACCCCGCCTTCTGATATTGACCGTCCACTCATTTTAGAAATTCGCCGTCATATGCTTTTTATTTTTTTTATTATGCTTTTGGGTTTAGAAAATATTTCTGTGGTTCTAAAAGATAAGTATATGGGTACTTGTTATGACTTTTGTAAACAATAAAAGCATTGAGCATTACATATACCAGTATTTTTATTCTTCGAAAATCTCAAAAATCATTAAAAAAAAATAAAAAAATAACGCAACAAAGACACAACTACAAACAGGCTGTCTTTTTTTGGTGCTTTTTTTTAAAACTATTGTCATGTATAGGCTATTTCAATTTTTGAGAACGTTTTTCTTTGAAAACTAGTTATTTTTGAACTTAAATAATTCCGAGGCTAATGCTCCCACAGCATTGTTGCCATAATAAGAAATGTTCGTAAGAACAAGTTCTAACAGAATATTGAATTTTTTTTCTTTGGCTTTTAAATTTGGACCAAAAATGTATGAACCGTGGGTGATGTCCTTTCCATCACTACCTTTAGCTCATTCTGTAATGCTCAAAGAAAATTACGAAAGCGTTAAAATGGTGCTTCAAAGTTTACAGTATGAAGAGTATGCTTGGCCAGTTATAGGGGATTTCAAGATGGTAGGTTTTCTGGTGGGTATGCAAGGCGGATACACTAAATATCCATGCTATCTTTGCTTATGGGACAGTAGAGCTGACACACTTCACTACAAGCAGCAGTTATGGCCAAAACGGATCGAGTTTCAGATAGGAAAACATAATGTCAAGAATGAACCGATTGTGAAGGCCGATCATATTTTGATGCCTCCATTGCATATTAAATTAGGCCTGAAGCAATTTGTGAAGGCTCTTCGTCAAGACTCTCCAGCTTTTGAATACTTAAAGAGTTTTTCCCTAAATTTTCAGAGGCTAAAGTTAAAGCTGGTATTTTCGTCGGTCCACAAATTAAGAAAATAATGGCCAGTGAAAAATTCCCAGAGCTACTGAACGCTCACGAAAAACAAGCGTGGCTCAGCCTTAAAGCAGTGATCCATGGCTTTCTTGGCAATAAAAAAGCTGCAAATTATAAAGAGCTCATTTCTATTATGCTCGAGAATTTCAAACTCATGGGATGCATCCCATGAGTTTGTCCCTTAAAGTACATATGCTACATGCTCACTTAGATCAGTTTAAAGATAACTTAGGGGCATATTCAGAAGAGCAAGTAGAACGCTTTCACCAAGATGTGATAAACTTTGAACAACGTTATCAAGGACAATATAATGAGAATATGATGGGACATATGGAGTCTAATACGAGAAAGTTCCTACTTACACAGAAGAAAAACAAAAAAAAATCATTTCTAAAGTTTCTTACTGTTTCTTTTTATTTATTTGGAGATTTATCTTTATTGTTCTTTGTAAATAGAAGTGATTAACATATAAATTAAAGTTCTTTTTCTTGCTTTTGTATTCTACTGAATTAAAAAAATAATATTTTCTTAAAATTAGAAATTGCGTTCTGGGTGCTACAAAAGCAAACTTTATCAAATGAAAGTTTTTTTTTTGTTTAGTTTGACATTATTAATTAAAATCAGCACTACAGAACTCAGACTCAAAAATCGTGTTTACTTGTTATTTGTATTGTTGTACACTGACAACCCCAAATCTTTTCCTTTCTTCCAGTCCATCCAAAGGTTGTCTGGTAGAAATTGCCCTGTGCAATAAGACCGCCTATTGTACACTTATTTTCTTTATAAATGTATCTAATAATAAGTTAAGGTGTGCAATAAAGTAATAATAAATAAATAAAACAAAAGACAAAACACATTCATCATTATTGCAATGGACCCCCCTCATGTCATTTGAAAGTCGACTTCTAATAGAGCTGCAAATATAGCTTGCGCCCGAGGCCTTTTCAGCTTCTACACTTGTCGGCTTTATTGTCAGCAAATTAATCATAATTGCTACAATAGAGATTTGGCTTCTTTGATAAGAAGAATACTTAGTATACTCTTCGAATTCCATCACTTTAAGTACCTTTTTAAGGACTATCAATTTTTCCTGTAATGTCAAATCTTTCTTTAGTAATCGTGACTCTAAGGCGTTGTCCTAATAGACCGATCATCGCAAGTTCGCGCGAATTTTAGTCGTACGAATCCGCGATCAAACGTATTGATGTCGAAGAGGTGTCCTGATTTAAATTCGCGCGATGCGGTCGCGCGACTAAAATGTTCTAATCTATTCGCGCGAATCAAACTCGCGCAATCGCGTCGCGTCGTCGCGTAGGGAGCGGGCGGAGGGAGGCAGGTCATGATTCGACCTGCCCGCACGCGTTTGCGCATCTGTCCGGCCGGCCGCCAGCCCGCCATTTTAGTTTTAGGGCTTGTCCAGAAAGGGCGAAGTCGTCGCGATTCTCTCGTGCGAATCACGCGCGATCGTTGCGTCCAGAAAGAGCGTACCAACGCGCGAGCATTTGGGGACGAATTCAGTCAGTAGGAAGCATGGAGTTGAACGAAGCGGTCGCGTTGTGGTTAGCTTACCGTCGCTGGAAGAGACAAAAACGGAGGGAAAATAGAATGTATTTAGTACATCCAATTCTTAATGATAGAATGACACATAGCATGTTTGTAACTTTGTATCCAAAATTAAGACAACATGAGAAGAAATTTTTTAACTACTTTCGTATGTCCATGAAATCATTTGTTAATTTACTTTTATTGATTGAAGAAGATTTATCACCACGTGAAAATTACGTTTCACGCGAGGATGTTGTTTCAGCAGAACAAAAACTCGTGATAACTTTAAGGTAAGTAATGTTTTATTCATATACCTATGTTATATAATACTAATTCAGTCTTTTACGATAAACAATCATATTTACTAATAAAAATCAAATCAAATGTAGGTAGTTATCAAATTATTTATAATAATTAAACAATGTGATCGCTTTGGAAGAGTTCAAGACATTCACTATCCTGAGAATCTCTTGAAGATGTTGATGGAGAATTTACGTATAATGATGCCTGTGAAGATCCCTGCATTGAAACAGAATTTCGGCCTTGCCATGCTGTAAGGGATGGCGTTTCTGGATCATATTCTTGAAAAGTAAATTCGTTTGTTCTTGAAAGTTGTGCATGGTATCGAGATCGAACCGGAATCGAAGTTGAAGACGAAGCCGAACTGTTAGATAAATAAGAATACGAATTGTTTGAATAGAGAGTCGATTGAGAAGATTGTTGGGCCGCTTGCAAAATTTTCATTATTTCAATTTTTACTGCTATGCGATTGGCCTCAGGTACCTTAAGTAATTCTTTATGTAAAGATAAACAGAACAGTTTGTCGTCATCACCTTCCGTTACGCTGGAAGCCAGGGGCTGTTGTTGATTCCTAGAGCTTATATTGTTTTTAATTATGTTCAGGAATTCGGTATCAGCAGCAGTCATTTTCTTTCTTTTAATATTTTCATTTGGCGGCCTCATTATGTCTTCCCTTGTATCTGCTGTAGATTCTTCGTTACCTGTCTCAGAGTTTGCAGAGGTGTCTTGAATATTGCTTTCTGTTACTTTATTACGCACTGACCTTACAAGCAACATAAGACGTTGAAAATATATATATTGAATCTTCGAAGCTCCAGAGCCTGATGGTGCATTCTTTGTTTTTTTCATTTCACGAACAAATGTGTCCCGAAGACCTTTCCACTTCTTTTGAAGAGTATTACCTGAAATAAACAGTTAAACAATAACTTTGAATTTTGTTTCAGGTATTTAGCAACTGGCTGTTATTTTGCTGACTTACATTATTCCTATAGATTAGGAAAATCAACTGTAATTAACATCGTTCAACAAACTGTAGACGTTATTTGGAATAAGTTAAAAGACAGAGTAATGAAAGAACCATCGACGGAAAAGTGGATGGAAATTGCAAAAGAATTCGAAAAATATGCAAATTTCCCTAATTGCATTGGAGCTGTTGATGGCAAACATATTAGAATCATAAAACCTTTAGATTCCGGCTCAATGTTCTACAATTATAAACATTTTTTTTCCACTGTCCTGCTTGCCGTGTGTGATGCAAATTATTGTTTTATCTCTATAGATGTTGGAGCATGTGGGAAGAGCAATGACTCAACGATTTTTAAAAACTCCACATTCTTTAAAAACTCATGGAAAAATCTTTAAACATTCCGGGACCAAAACCAGTATCAGAAATTCGTACAACACGTTTACCTCATGTTATAGTTGGGGATGAGGCATTTGGCTTATCAGAACATATTATGCGACCATATTGTGGCAAGAATTTAACTAAAGAAAAACGAATATTTAATTACCGTCTCTCTACAGCAAGACGTTATATTGAGTGTTGTTTTGGAATCCTAGTAAACAAATGGCGAATATTTCACAAACCACTCAATGTACATATTGAATTTGCACAAAACATAATTAAAGCTTGTTGTGTTCTTCACAATTACGTCAGGTTAAGAGATGGATACAGATACGAAGACACATTGTTCGAAACAGATCTGGATGGTCTGAGTACGACTACAATTCGACCGAGTGTAAGGTCTCGAAACACGAGGGATATATTTGCTGATTATTTCATGAAGGAAGGTCGACTGTCATGGCAGGACAAAATGATCTAATTTTCTTTGTTTGTTACTACTCAATAAAATAAATAATAATAATTACTTACCAATATCTTTCTTTTTTTCCTCGGAGTCATCTTTATCAGAAAAAATTAACACCAATTCTTCCCAAGCCCTGCGTTTTAAAATTCTGTTGGCATAATCAGGTGATTCTAAATCCCATACCGCCGGCCTTTTTTCTATTTCGTCTATAAACAATTCCGTATCAAAATTTTGGCGCTCCATTGTTCCCGATACGTCCCCTCGGCCGGAGTTCGCGCGTTTAACTGGACGCAACAAGGGGTCCCTAGTATCTCGACTCGCGCGCAATACGCGCGAGTCGAGGGTCTGGCGTTATGCACGCGATTTACGCGCGTATTTTGAATTCGCGCGATGCTTGTGGTCGCGATGTATTCGTGCCTAGTATCTCAATAGCGCGCGAATGAATTCGCGCGAAACGTTTCGCGACGAATTCGCTTCTTCTGGACAAGGTCTTAGTTATGTGATTTGTAGACGGCAAAGCGCACGTTAGTTTGTTTACAGAAAGCAAAATAATTGTGTAAAATGACATTTGAAGATCGATTGATAATTGAAGTGCGTAATCGACCAACCCTATGGGATAAACGTAAAGACGACTATAAAAACCGTCTAAAGAGTGACAAGGAGTGGAGTATTGTTGCAAAAAATCTAAATAAAACAAGTAAGTATATTTTTTTATTTATTATTTTCTTTCATTACATTTATGTTATTTACAATTGATTTGAAAAATAAGTAGTAAATTTTTGTCTTGCACTAATCGCAGCTGCGGATGTGTGATTATTACGCCTAGTTCTATTTAATATTCTCAGTGAGTATTCCGGTCGACGATTTCCAATGTTTGATAAGTGTTGATCGCTATATTTTTTGTCAATATCTATTAAAATATTGTGCAACAAACATATCGTCTTAACTATTTTAATAGTGTTTTCAACTGAAGTCTCGATAGGTGTATATAGTATTCTAAATTTGGTGGCCATCATTCCAAATGCGCATTCAACACCAACTCTCGTAGCAGATAATCTTTTATTGAATCTTATTTTGTGACATCTGTTGCTTGTCTTTTTGGATAAGGTCGCATTAAAAAAGTTTTTAATGGAAATGCCTCGTCTCCTAAAAACACATATGGTGCCACAATGTTAGAGTTAGGTAATGGTTCTTCGGGAGGAAGTTGAATTTCTCCGTTGTGCAGCTCTTGATAGAAACTTGAATTACTAAGCACACCGCCATCACTGTCTTTTCCATATGCACCTACGTCAATAAATATAAATCTGTTTTTTGAATCAGTGGCAGCTAATAGTACTATGGAATTATACATTTTATAATTATAATACATGCTACCACACTTCTGCGGTTTTTTGACACGAATGTGTTTGCCGTCCAAATTGCCACAACAATGTGGGAATTTATCATTAATTGCAAATGATTCTGCTATAGCTTTAAATTCTTCTGTACTGGGAAATTTCATGTGTTTGTGATGCAATTTTTTCCAAACAGCACTGCAAACTTCCAACACAATGCTTGCTATGGCTGTTTTTGAAATTCGGAAAGGTATTGATAATTTCCGGAAAGAAGTTCCTGTTGATAGGTACCTGTGAACAAAAAAATATTTTTTATATTCTTGTGATCTTGTCAGTTTAAAAACTCATATTTTTGTCATGTTACAGAAGCTGACGTTAAAACCAAATGGAAAAATTTGAGGGATGTATTCATGAAAGAAGTAAAAATGGTACGACAGCCTCGATCCGGAGACCCAGGCAGCCCTAATAACGACGAAATGTATATAGGCATGTGGGGTTATTTTAAGGAAATGTCATTTTTAAAAGATATTGTGAAACCCAGGGCCACACAAGGCAACTTGGAGGATTCTAATGTTGGGTCTGACAATGAGACAACAGTCTCAAGACCTAGATTTTGTAAATTCGGAGGCTATCGAGGCTTCAGAAATAGCTGAAATTGAAGAGGTGACTGAAAGTCCAGAAAGCGATCAGTTAAATTTAGAGTCTGTTAACAACAGGTCTCTCGAAGTTGAAGCTGCTCGAAAGAGAATCTCTGTTTTGGACGACACATCTGATACATCTTCTAGAGCAAGTGAGGTAAACCGAAAAATTAAACGTCAACCAAAAAAACAACATGAACTGACACATTTTCAACAAAAAATGATTGAAATAGAAAAACAGAAAGTACAAGCGTTTAATAATGCAAAAAACGACAAACAGGACGATGAAGACAAGTTTGTTTTATGATCATTAGCGCCATATTTTAAATATTTATCACCAGTGCAGAAACTGAGAATAAAAAGCAAAATTCAAAATATTATTGCTGATGAAATACAAAATATAACTACCCCTTCGACATCATCAACACCAGTATCACTTTCTATAATACCCTCTCCGGTAAACGGACCATACAACGATAATTCAACGTCGGTGCGCCACTACTACGAAAATGATCCGCTGGGTCTACATGAGTACGAAACTTCAACAAATGACTCTACTTATTAGTGCCAATGGGGAAATAAATCAATGATAGGTACCTACTGACTTGCGATTTGTTCTGATTTTCTTTTTAGTACTTGAATAAACCTTCAATTTAATTTATGGACTTCGTTTTTCTTCCCTATAATAAACAGTCAGCGAAACTCGACCTCAAACGTCTTTTAACTCAGAAATCTCAAACGTAAGTTAAAGTAACACTAGATATCTTCGTACACATAGTTCCCAAACATTCTGTAATATATTAAATACATGACCTTTGGGCCAAGATTCGCTGAAAATTTTAATAGAAAAATTAAGGAAAGGTAAAAATGGCAAAGATAGTTGGAAATAAGATTTAACATGAGATCAACGCCATTTATTGTTATCCCGTTCTTTATTTGACCAAGATTAAGTAGTAAATTATAGAAATTACACAATACTCACCTAATCGTCAACACCAATCTTTCTTCCACACTAATAGGTATTTTGTAGTTCTTTACCATATGGCTGCAATCGTCTTTGATTATGTTGTATATGTAGTCAAATGATTCTTGTGACATAGACATATAATCATAAAATGCAGACTCATCTCCTCGTAAGTCAAAATATTGATTGTGAAATTCACCACGTATTCCTCTCATTTTCAACAAAGCACTTTGCTTCCCACGTATTTTTTTTTCATTATTATCGATGCCCGTAAAATAGGTCATCCACATGTTTCCCGAAAGCAAAAACTGAGCATTATCGACGTCCATGGTTAACGCCGATGCCACGCAAAATGCGTACCTAGCATCGCAGTCGCTCGCTTAATTCGCGCGATGATCGCGTACTCGCATTCTATTAGGACACCCAGTTTTTGTTCTCGTGCGACCATACGATGATCGCATCGCTTACTCACGCGAAAATCGCGTAGTCGCGCTCTGTTAGGACAACGCCTTAGTTCTCTCCTACTATTTCTTCCATCTTTGCCAAAAATTGCTAGCACCAGATCCGTGTTAGCGATTAGCACGTGTTCTTGTTTTTCTCTGGGTTAACACTATCTACAATTAACCAACGGTGATCCAATACAACCACTTCTATCCTGTGCAGAGTTGGATGACGCTGATTTGTTACATGATTTAATTTAATTGAACGATTCACGTTCATCACGCCCACCTTCATGTTCTATTCTAACAGAAGATATCGCTTTGTTAGATACAGTGATAAAGAGAGAAAAGATTTTATGGACGGTACGAGCAGTACTTTTAGACTCGGCACAGCACTGGATATCGACAATTTACCCTTCATTATTTTGCCTATCTCTCCTGACCCTAGTTCTAAGCAAACTAACGCACACAATACGCTAAGATTTTGCACTTCTAAGAGAAAGATGAATTTTCAAAATTGCATTAAATGCAGATATACAAAACTAGGCCAGGTGGCTAAATGTAGGGCTTTTAAACAATTTTACGTGGCGGCGGTCCCAGCTTTTTAATTACATTTGTGATAAATGCTTTCAAGATACGAGTAGTAAAGGTAGTTTCCCGCTTGACTTTCGTTCTACGTATAGGTTGTGTAATTTTTTTAGTGTACAATATTTTTTTATTATATTCCATTCTAGATAAAATTATTTTTACTCAATTTAATAATTTCCTTTTTTTTGATTCATTGATTTCCATCCGAGGATTAAGAAGTCCAAAATTAATTTTCAATCTGTAACACACACGCTACGTCTCTTAAAGCATAGAGGCTTCAAGTACTGGTATAGATCACAAGCTTAGCTACTTTATACACCTGCATAAAGTAGCTAAAGTTGTGATTTTTATTTCTATTACTTCTTCTTTTCTTATAACGAGTTACGCTCGCCTATCATTAGAAGTAGCCAGATCAGCCCAAGGTTCCTAAATTATTTTTATTTTATTAATAGTAGTTTTTTTGCAGATTGATCTTCAAACGATATTGAGACAATATATAGTCATATCTACTTTTAAGGATAGTGGTATGGTTTTTTTTTTATGGTAGGTAAAATCATCCAATGACAAATCCCGCCCTTGGGTGGAGCGGGAAGTACTGTCAGACTCTTACTGACTAAAAACCTACCCCGTTCCATTCTTTGCCTTGGTCCCAGGGCCCCGGGTGTCATTTTCACATACCCTTTGACCCCAGTAGGCTTCGGCCCTGGTGGGCCCCTACAGTTTGCTGACAACTCCTTGAGGCGCGCGGGAACAGTGCGCGCCGTAAACGACTTGAGCTCGGACCGGTATGTTACCGGACGGACGGACAGCGAGCTACCCATTGCCCGCCGTCCGCGAGCCCGCGCCTACGGTGGCGGGAAATCGGGATCGGAATCCCGGCGGCGGCGGCGGCGTGTACGCCGTTGCCTGATGCGGTGGGACATTGATAGTTTTAACAAAATACGAATTGCTGTAATATTATGACTACAATTTAAAGTGGCCATGGGCTGAGACTAGAGATGGCCGTATTTTTCTTTTCATTGAAATGAAAAGAAAAATATGAATAATTTCACTGGCGTGAAAAATTCCAAATTAAGTGAAAAATATTTTTTGCTTTAAGAAATTTCAAACTAAGGTGTGATTTTATGCATAATTAACACAGCATTCATTATTTTAATCAAGTTTTATGTAAATAAATGTGTTTTATTTTATTACAGATCTTTATTTTGGTACTCTATAAAAAAATAATAGGTTATTTGGAAAATATTTTGCTTTTTTATTCAGCTTTTTCACTGCTGACAAAAGCACAACAGACCTGAAGTAGAGGTGCGGTAGTACTCTTCTTTAAGAAAGGCGACAGTGCCCTGTCTTAAAAATTATACGCCCATCTCACTTCTGGGGGCTTACCATGACCTCTTATGAAAACGTCCAATTCCCAGTAAGTCAATTTCCTTTCAAAAGCAGGCCTGTTTCTGAAACGTTAAATATCGTACTGTGACAGTTCTAAAGGTGAACGACTCTTGCGCACAGGTGAACAGTTACGCTTGTCTGTGATCGGCTATAATGTAATTTTCGTTTTAATGAAGAACGTTCAAAAACCTAGATCTAGTTTACCGTTTCGATACCGTTTATTTTTTTTTAATTATATTATAATCATGATTTTGGAGAATCACACCATTTTACTACATTTATTTGATAGAACTTTCTCAGATGCATTATCTAAAACCTCTAAAAAGCGCAACATACATGTTTAATAAAATATTTTTAAACCTTAAAAGAACAACGTGATATGAACGTACCTGATTTTTTCGTAATTTTTTAGCGCCAAACTTAAAAAAAAAACATCTGGAGTTTGTTTTATCCCCACTTGACTTGCTTTTTTCGGGAAAAAATTGTTCCTGCAGAGCAAGATTCAGTTTTCTCAAATAGTCTTGTAGAAGTTGTCGATCTAAATAACATTTTGTTGCGATTTCAACCTGTGAATCCTCATTAGCAATGTCGTATGTTGGTTTACTTAAATGGTACATAATTATGGATATTTAATGGAAATTTCGTTTTTAAAATGTGCCTTGTTTTAATTTTTAGTGAATCCCAAACAAGGCGTCGTGTGAGTATGACCCAAATGCTTCATTTGTGGGAATTTTTAAACGACCACAGGGAAATTGCTGTTGGGTATAACAAGTCCACTCAAGACCGGGACCACAGCAAACGAATGTGGCAAAGATTTGCAGATATTTTAAATTCTACAGGCGAAGGATCTATTAAATCTGGGCCTGAGTGGTCTAAGGTAAGTAGCTTTTTTACCCCGACACCCTGTGATTTTCTTTCTTTATAATAATAATAAATATGTCATCAATATTATTTTTAGTACTGGGTGGACATGAAGTCCAAATTAAAAAATAAAAATCGGCAGTTAAATGACAGTAGAAGAAGAACAGGAGGTGGACCTGCCACAAAATTGGAGCTGTCTGATATAGACAGAAAGTTCCTCAGTATCCTTGGGGACGATTATGGGATTGGGTTATCTGCATACCGCAGGAGCCTCAAGTGTTACAAGTGAGTGTAGATACCTACTCGACCAACTACAATGTCTATTATACAACAAAAATTACAGATTTGCACATTTACATAAATAACTATTTTTGCTTGATCTGTTGTATGTAATTATTTTCGTATTTCCTATTTATTTTAGGAAAATAAAGACAATATTACAGTTCCAACTAATGTGAATACCTCCTCCCAGTCTACTGAAAATGAGGAACCATTATATCTAGAAGTTTTATTCAGTGAAGTATGTAACTTATTTTTACCAAAATGATGATATTATAAATAAATATGCTTATATTGTGTTATCGTTTTCATAGGAGTATCAGCAAACTGAACCCCACGAAGTTGTGACTGCATTATCTCAGTCTATTATATCACTATCTCGACAGGGTGCTGTATCTGCACCGAGGAATTTAATACATTTTGAAAGAGAGCCATCACCCCTATCCACACAGAGTACAACAGGGCGGAGCGCAAGGAGGCGCCTTGTCCTAACAGATGACACCGCCAGTCACCACCACCAGTCTCCTTGCCCAACATCAGCCTTACAGGGCACACCAGAAACGGCCCGACCGGGGCGCCGAAGGCGACGAAAGCTTCAAATGAGTGCAACTGATGCCAGAGAGCGGCTGGTCATATCTTCTGAAAGGAGGGCGCAAGCTGAGATAGCTAACAGCCAATCTTTGGAACGGATAGCTGATGGTATAAGTCAAATAATGTCTGTATTAAGACAAATACAAGCTGGGTGAGAATCTATATTTAATCACTTATGAAAATAACACATCACTAAATAATAATTATGAATTGTATACTTTAACATAAAAAAAATTATATACTGTTAACTTTTTACCAACTTCCGAAAAGAAGGAGGTTATTAAGTCGACATAATATGCATGTACACTTTTTTGGTGACAATTTACAAAATTGTTTAGGTGTTTCGTTTGTATGTTTCTCTACTTACTTCTCCAAAACTATTATTAGGACTGTGATGCTTCTTTTATTTTTTGATTACATTCTTTTTAGAGATTCATTCTAATGCGAGTTTCATCAAAATCGATTAAGTACTTCTCCAAATTATGGACTATATGTGTTAGTGTGTAAAAACGTATCAGTAAGCTAGGTTTACTGAAACGAGATATAGATGTAGAGTCATATGGCAAACTTCTCAAAACCTTTAGTGAAAAATAAAAACATCCTTTGTTGGTGGGTTTAGTTGTTGCTGGAGAATAAGAAACTTTCTGCCCACAACTTCACCCCTTTGAGAAAACCATTTCTACTTCAGAAATAAAATGGAGCCTATCTTTTAAGTAATTAATACCTCAGTAAAAAAACAGCATTTCAATTTATAGTAGTTTAATTATATAGTGGCAACATTACGACGCGTCTGTGCCAAAAGATCGCGATTATGTTTAATTAGACTCTATGGACGCATGGACACAAAGCGTGTACAATGCGCTCCGAGTAAGACCAGGATCGACCGCTACGTCACACTCAAATCGCATGAAAATTGAGAAAAGAAATAACGTTCTCAGTTCCTATTTACGAACTGTGAATTCAATTTATATAAATTAAATTTACTTGTTTTATTTTTTATTGTAATCGCCAAAGTTCAGTGGAAGTGGGCAGGGTACATTGCTCGCAGAACAGATGGTCGAAAAGGAATGAAAGGTAGGTTAGGACATTCCAAATGACACGGCAAGTTTCATGTACTATAGAGCGCACTGTACCCCATACGAGATCTGTAACCTAGAGACTTGAAGCTACTTCCCTTGATCAAAAATCTGTAATATAATATAGGTAGGGGTAAGTGAGGCAGAGTGAAAGACAGGGCACTGTTAAACAAAGTCAATTAAAATAATACGATATATGTATTTATTTATAATTATGAATTCCTCACGATATTTTCCTGCCAGAGGGTCATGGCCATCCGGATGATCCGCGGATACCGTACGGTGTCCTGTGAAGCGGCGAGCCTCCTTGCTGGCCTACCACCATGGGATTTGGAGGCAACAGTCCTTGCACACATGCACGACTTACGCGTGGAGATGCAACGCCGGGGCGAAACTCCGCTGCCGCGACAAATCGCGGCATGGCGGACAGAGTTCCGGCGGGATCTCATGGTGAAATGGCGAGAGCGACTGTCGCAACCACGTGCTGGGCACGCCACGATTGAGGCAGTAAGGCCCCTCTTTGAGGCGTGGTTGGAAAGGCCTCACGGCGTCGTCACCTTCCGTTTGGCGCAGGTGCTAACCGAACACGGCAAGTTCGGGCCGTACCAGTACAAGATTCGTGCGGAGACAACGCCCGGGTGTCGCCAAGCCATGCTCCGGAGAGAGGAGGAGTGGCAGGCGGTCGCCTCCTTTTTGCGAAGCAGTAATGCTAGCAAAGGAGGAAGCCGACCGCATTAGGCAACGGCGAAGGGGAAGCAGGAAGAGGTGCGCAAGAGGTGGGATCGTGCCCTATTAAATATTTTCAAACTAAATTAAGGCCCGCTGTTGAACACCTTATTCTTTGGAGCGATTGTTGTGTAGGGTAGAACCGCAACATAAAAATAGTTCTCACGTTGAAAGCACTTCTAAACTCACATGACACTTTAAAAGTCATTATAATGCGATTTCTTGAGTCTGGCCATACCTTTCTGCCTAATGACACAGACTTTTCTAAAATTGAAATTGCTCTCAAACACTATCAACGTATTTATACAGCCGAAGAATATATGTCCATAATTAAAACGTGTAAAAAAAGAAAACCTCTAGGAGTATTTAAAATGAATAAGACTGATTCTTATGGTACAGAAAAATTGGAATTAAATATTATCAATAGAAAAAAAATTCACAGACAAAAAAAAAAGTCTATTGGTTAAATACAAAAGAAATAAGACTTGAAAAAGAGAAAGTGTTTTCAGTTTTTATGAAATCATCATTAGAGGAAGATTACAAGGAATTAACAATTGAAAAAAAGTTAGAGGGTTGTAGCCGGATGGTAAAGCCATTGCTCCAGTGAAATTAGCAGATTTACAATCCATGTTTCTGTACATCCCTGAGGATTGTCATGAATTTTATAAAAACCTAACGCGGTGTCCTGCGTGAGCGACGAACTCGACGCGACGCGACGAACTCGACGCGCCGCGACGCTGCGACGCTGCGAACGCGACGAACGCGATCAACTCAACGGCATACCCTACATGCGGCCTATATGACAGTCTGCGGCGAGACGCGACGTAACGCGCACTTGTTTTGAGGGCGACCAGATGCGACAACACGAACTATAACATTTTTTGCCCTAAAATTAATATATGTAATGGTTGATTCAGAAGCGTTGATCGCCGCAGTGCGTGAGCAAAGATTGTTGTGGGACAAAAAACATAAACATTATAGGAATCGTTTATTAGTACAAAGAAGTTGGAAGAATGTTGCCGATGCAGTAGAATGCACAGGTAAGTTTTATTTTCATTATTATTAAGTTTAGTAACTTACTCTTGCAATCATTTTGTTAATCGTTAGGTGGCTGGCTGTTCTTCTGGCCTGTCACTTCCGCTAAGTGACGAAACCTTCAATGTTCATTAAAATAATTCGCGAATATCTCTCTTGTATGTATGGCTGCTTGACTTGAGGCATTATATCTTCTTGATCTTCGAAGATCAGGGGATGAAGTTGACGTCAAATTTTCGCAATTACTCTCAAGATCACGTATTATATTGTGAAGTAGAGTTATAGTTTTTATAGTGTTAATTGTATTTTCAATATCTGTCTTAATTGGCGTATTAAGTAATCCAAATCTTGACGCTATTGAACCAAAAGAACACTCAACGACCATCCTCGCTCGAGACAATCTATAGTTGAACCGCTCTTTAATATCTCCCTCACTGACATTTTTTTGTGCATAAGGCTTCAGAAGGTATGTTTTTAATGGGAATTCAGCATCACCCACAAATACAAAAGGCGCTTTAATGAGGGTATTAGGTAAAAAGTCGGGTTCCGGTATTTGTAATTTTTGATGTTCTATTGCTTGTCTTAAAGTACATTCGTCAAAAACTCCAGCGTCGTTATCTTTTCCATAGGCCCCAATATCAACCATTATAAATTTATAGTTAGCATCAGTTAAGGCTAGTAATACAATAGAGAAAACATCCCTTATAATTGTAGTACATAGAACCAGATTTTTTTGGTTTCTTAATACGTACGTGTTTGCCATCAAGGCTACCAATGCAATTAGGAAATTGCCATTTCTCCCAGAAATCTTTTGCGATACTTTTCCACAGTTCCGCTTAGGTATAGGCATATGTTTTATTACTAAAGTCTTCCAAATTGCAGTACACACTTCTTTCACTATGTTTGAAATGGCAGTATTTGATATACGGAAATTGAATGATAACTTTCTATATGGTGTTCCAGTAACCAAATATCTGTAAATAATATTGTTTTAATTTCAGCTGATGATGTAAAAAAGAAGTGGAAGAATTTAAGAGATTCCTATAACAGAGAGCTTAAAAAAGTAGAAAAGCCAAGATCGGGTTCGGACGCAGATCAAAATGGTCAATATCAAGGCGATTGGCCACATTTTGAATCAATGCAATTTTTTAAGACAATTTTGAAACCTCGTAAAACTACGAGTAATATTCAAAATAACACATTAGATGAAAACGACATTATTGATGATGATACAATGATGTCTATTCTTTTACACGTGTCAATTTACATATTTATTAAAAAATCAAATTTAGATGTAAAATTTAGATCATGGTACCATATTAAGGTACCTGGAATGTTTGTGCAAAATTAATTTGAAGCTATGTTCATGTAAATATTAATTATGTTAAAATTTTCCAATACCAATAATATATTTTTTTCTTATTGTGTAGTGAATAGCCTAAAAGTAACTTTTGATTTACTAAACACAATATAATTCAACAATAATACCTTTAGCATTGACCTTTACTAGTTAGAATAAAAAAGAATACCGTAAAGTGGGGATAATTGGAATCCATGAGGCTAATTAAAATTATGAAAATAAAAGATTTGATAGCTGGTAGTATTTTTTCTTTTGGTAGTATAATATTTTTTTCTCCGTCTGGCAACACTAATGCTAAAGCAATAGTATGGGACGCCATTTTGAAGCTTCAACATCGTCGCGTGCTCCACGAAACAATTTTATAAAAAAAAGTATTCAAATTGTGTTTATTTATGTGTCACCTATTTTTGCACGAGTACGCAAAAGTTTTGGAGGTAAGTGGAATTTAAGATTTCTCATGTATCCTACGTTTTGTTGTGATTTGAATGCCATCTGACAGCTTTTTCTAACTAGGTTAGATCGCCATATTCATTTTGTTTTTGGGCTAACCGTTTTGGGGCTATTTAGTACAGAATTCCAAATAGCCCTAATAATCCTATACCTAGAAATAGTTGTGCAAAGGTTTTAAGTAAAATTTCAAATAGCCCCGATGCTAATTTTCAAGTAATTAAGGGTAAGTTCTACTTTTTTGTTTCAGTTTTATAACCATGGTGCGCACATACACAAGAAAATACTCTAATAACAGAAATGGAAAAACATATTTGCCTTAACAAAATTATTCATTGGAAATATTACAAGAGGCAATAAATAAAGTTACAAGATGGAAGAATGAGCCTCACAGATGCAGCAAATACATATGGCGTGCCAAAGAGTACCCTGAGTAGAAAGACTAGAAACATCAACTGCACGCAGGAGAAGGCTGGTCATCCAACATTATTTTCTACCGCAGAGGAGAGAATCTTCCTTATATTTATTTTATTATTAGGGACATGGGGATTTCCCTTTGAAATTTCAGATCTTCGTGTTTTTGCTCAAAAATACCTTAACAAAATGGCAAATTTTGGTTCTGCAAGTAACCGCTAGAGGCGCTGCAAAATTTGCCATACAAAATATTTACGGCGTCGATATCGAGTAGTGACGAATACTATTGCTCAAAACTCATGGTAGAGGTACAGATATGCTTCTGGAAGGGTACATAAAAAAAGAAAGTGAACAACTTTCTTGTATGGTAAAAGTCGATGTTAAATAACAAACAAACAATGCCAGAAACACCGAATTATTAAAAAAATGTGAGAACCACCCATCCAGAAGCATATCTTAGGGTTTTTTTATGGTAGGTAAAATCATCCAATGACATCCCCCGCCCTTGGGTGGAGCGGTAGACAGTGTCAGACTCTTACTGACTAAAAACCTACCCTGTTTCTTCATTTCCTTAATTCCGAAGCCCTGGTATGCATTTTTAAACCTCCCCAGAGCTCCAAAGTAGGCTGCTTTAACCCTGCTGGGCCCCTACAGTTTGCTGACAACTCCTTGAGGCGCGCGGGAACAGTGCGCGCCGTCGACGACTTGGGCTCGGTCCGGACTGTTACCGGACGGATAGCTACCCATTGCTCGCCTGCCGCCAACCCGTGCCTACGGTGGCCGCAAATCGGGATCGGAATTACGGCGGCGACGGCGGTTTGTTTTCGCCGTTGTCTGATGCGGTCGGGCTCCTTTTGCTAGCATTACTGCTTCGCAGAAGGAGGCAACCGCCTGCCACTCCTTCTCGTTCCGTGCGCCGTTGCCTTATGCGGTCGGTCTCCGCCTTTGCTAGCATTACTGCTTCGCAAAAGCAGGCGCCCGCCTGCCGCTTCTTCTCGCTCCGGACCATGGCTTGTACCAAGGCCCGGCGCGAGAGATAGCCGCCGCCGATCGCCCCCACAAGGTTACGGCGCCCAGTTTCGCCCCGACGTTGCATCTCCACGCGTAGATGGTGCATGTATGCAAGGACTGTTGCCTCCAGATCCCATGGTGGCAGGCCAGAAAGGAGGCTCGCAGGACACCATGCGGTATTTCCATGACCCTCTGGCAGGCGTTCCGCTGAGCCGCTGTAAAGGGCAATGCACCGAACGATGTCTGCCTAGAGCCTCCGGCAGGAGGCGTCTGAAGTCTGAACCACCTAAGCTAGGCAGGAGCGGCTTGAGAGCAGCCCCAGTCCTATTCAGTCTGGGAATTTTGGTGGAATTTTGACGCCCAGACGTCGGAAGTGCTCCTCAAAATTCCACAGGCAAGAATATCTTAGAGGTGAAGTAGTAAAACAGTATATAATGAAAAAATATGATTACCCGCTTTCTTGATGTTCCCATTAAAGTTTCAGCTTTACTCGAAACTACTCGCTACCCTCGGAATGCAACCAGCTATTTGTGTTTTAGTGTTTTATTAAGAAGATCCTTGCCTATTTTTTATTATAAGTTAATTTTTTTAGTTTGAATCTGTTAAGTCCTTGTGACATTTTCCATTTAAAATAAAGAATTGTTTTTATTTAATATAATATTTCCTATTTCTTTTAGTTTTATCTGAGTATCAAGTGCACTATTTAACAAAGAAGTTTTACTTTCAAGTGGAGGTAGTAACAAAGGCAAATTGTAATCACCCTTCTAACAACTTACTACTGCAGTAGTAAGAAAGGAAATCAAATTAACAGTATTACTACTGTAACATTGGTAGTAACACGGGCAAGAAACCGTTGATATATACATATAATATTAACTCGATTTGTTATGTGTTCAAATAATTTATTGTTTTAAAAGTGTCACATTTTCGTTTTATAGGTACGTAATTGAACACTGATGTCAAACGTAGCTCTAAGTATAGCTTTTTAATAGAAAACAAACCATTGAGTGTGTATTTTTTTGGGGTTTCTATATTTTTCTATCGAAAATGTTGTCTTTGAAAAGCTATGTGCCATAAATTACTAGATAAGATACCTGATTATCATAGATATTGTTGTTAGAATTTTTATTTTTCACAGTTATTGACTGATTTTAGTTTGATATGAATAATTTTGTTCGGTAATAAATACCTTCAGTGTTTTATAATAATTATATTTTCTGAAATAAAAACTCTAAACAGTACATAAATTCTTTCATATTAACTACTTCCCCTTAAATTGTTCCCAATTTCGCCTACATTCTTCGCAAAAGGTTTAACGAATGACTATACTACTTCCAAATAGCCCCAAATATAGTGGTACCCATATGTTAAGAAACAAAATTATAATGGAAGTATTCAAAGAGCAATACTGTTGTAATCATGGCTGTTTACCTTTTATTGTTCCAAATATCGTCTGAATTGCTCAAATAAAAACACGCCAAACGCTTTGAAAAATCCGTAGTTTGTATCAAAATTCTAAATAACCCCAAAGTTGCGATAATTGGAACAGCACTTTTAAAAGAGGATATTTTTCATATTTCAGTGGCTTTACGGTTGACGATAATTAATCTCTAATGTACACGGTTAAATGTGTTAGAAAAATTTATTAAGATACGATTATTTACACATATTTTGTTGCAATAACACTTTATCATCAAATTTTGTACCAAATAACCCCAATTTACGGTACCATTGAAACGCATAAATGCTTTTATCTCAATTTACTGTGGAATGAAACATTTATGCATAACTACGTCCAAATAATCAAAATGATAACCTAGTAAATAGACTTTCCAAGTTTATATATAGTTTTTACATTCATATTTTGGGTAAATTCACAAATAAAAATTAAACATGAGCAATTCAAGTTTTAACTATACTCTAAAAATGATTTCAAGTATGGGTCATTATAAGTTAAGAGGTACTTTCCATGGCCAAGACAAAAAAATACTTTTTTTTATACTAACTTCCTAATTAACCTATTTATTACTTAAAACTAAATGCTTTCTTCATGCTCACTCAAATTTATTACAGAAATGTACGTAGTTTAGTCACAATAAGTTCTAATATAAGAAAAAAGTCTCTCCCCTGGTCTGTCCCCAAACCGACTTTATTTGTAAACCAGTTATTACGAATGTATTAAAATTCAATAATTACTTTATCATCGTTAATTTTATACAGAACAATAACTTAGTCACAGTGTCCTATAAGTGAAATTACTTATATTCCAATTTTTCATAAATAATATCAACGCCGAAATTTGTCCTCCGTGTTTCGTGTCTCGTCCCCTGGCTTTTTGTTTTCGTTTAAAAATCAGTTTTGTTTTGCTAGTTCGTGGAAGTTGTGACCTTGAGTGCATGGGATGTAACGTGAAGCTAGCAGCAAGCGGCGCATAGGCCGACTGCGCAGCCATTTTAACTGTCATTTCAGTCACGCCGCTCGCTGGGTGTAGAAGTGTTGAGTGAATGCAGTCTTTCCTCTGGTAAGTTTTATTTAGCAATTATTTGTTAAAATACTAATATAGACTTGAATATTCACTATGAATAGTGCATACATTGTTACGTTTGATTGTGAATTGCGTACGAAAAACACTTTTACGGCTATTTTAGATATCAATCGAAAATGTATCTCCCCTGGCGTATTTCCCCTGGCTTTTTTGATGGCAGGGGAGATACTTGATGTCCAGGGGAGATACATTTGTATGCGTTTTCATGAATACTTCTACATTTTTCTCTAAACCTTTACTTGGCATTATGTATAACTTAGCTTTACAATTTAATATTACTTTTTTACAGAAAAAATGGCACCTAGAAAAAAAATGACGCGCGAAGAACGGCTCGAAAAAAAAAGGATAGCAGAACGATTAAGATACCAAAGAATTAAAAATGACAAAGATAAGTACGCTCAACAAAAAATCAAGGAAAGGGAAAAATATGAAAAGAAGAAAGAAAAAGGAGTTATTAAGACAGTTCAGCAAATGACTCCCAGAGAGCAGCGGAAGGTTAGAAAAGTATGGAGAGAAAAAGCAAAAATTCGTAGACGTCGTTTAGCACTCCAAGTTATAAGCAATGTTCCTGAAACACCACCATGTTCGGATAATGAAGACCCACCGCCCTCTCAAAATATAAACAGGCGAGCGCAGGCAGCACAGCAAAAGTCAATTCGAGCAAGAAAAGCAAGAAACCTGATAATAAGAAAACAAGAGGCTGAAATAGCTCAATTTAAGTCTGCAGTCCAACGCTACAAGAAACAAATACAACGGATCAAAAAAACACCAATTAGCACACCCAACACCAAAGTAAATTCACTTATAACAGCAGTAAGTGCAGGCAATAAAGAAACTATAAAGAAGAAACTGCTTTTCAGTGAAGTTATTACTCAACAACTTAATGAAAATTTTTCAAATCTCAACACTGTCCAAGAAAAAAGAGTCTTCAGGAGAGTGTTAAGTGGGAAAATAGTCAAAAAATACAATGTTTTACCGAAAGAAATGAAAATAAAACCTTTGAGTAAAATAGCCAAGAAATTAAGACTGATGGACACAAAGCGCAGCTCAAGAAAAAACTGTGAGAATTTGAAAACGTGCGTAGTCAAATTTATGGAAGATGATTCGAGCAGTAGACTTTGTGCAGGAAAAAAAGACTGTATAACGAAGAAGGGCGAGCGTAAGCAAAAGCGAGTTATGCTAGATACGTTACTCAACTTGCACAAACGTTTTGTGGAAAAGACACACATTAAACTATCTTACACAATTTTCTGCAAACTCCGACCATTTTGGGTCGTCCAACCACGCTGTGACGGTCGTAACACTTGCATGTGTGTTATACACAGCAATATAGATTTAATGCTGAAATCACTATACAACGCTAAGATAATATCTGTGTCGAATTACGTGGACCTTCTAAATCAAGTTTGCTGCAACAGATTCAACGAAAAATGTTTATCACGCGAGTGCAAGACGTGTTTAAACAAAGGTCTACATTACAAAGAATTCGATAACTCCATTCCACTATTTTACAGCAAGTGGCAAAGTGTACGCCAAGATATCGTGGATTTAAAAACTAAAAAACCACGAACTGTAACGAAATGCGTTAAAAGCTCACTACAGATTCTACCAAGGGACTTGATTTTGGATTTGGAATCAAAGATGGAAAAGTTTTTGAATCACGAATTAAACATAGTGCACCAACATCAAACTATAAAATCAAAAAAAGAGTCCCTTACTGAGTCAGAAGCAATTATACACGTAGATTTTAGTGAAAATTATCTAACAAAATACGCTGAAGAAGTACAATCCTTTCATTTTGGAGGATCGAGACAGCAAATAAGTATGCACACCGTTGTAGTCTATACTAAAGATGTCGACCAAGAGCTAAAAAGCCAATGTTACTGCACTTTGTCACAAAATTTATTGCACTCACCTCCTGCAATTTGGGCGCATTTACAGCCCATACTTGACTGTCTGCCGGCTACTGTTACGACTTTACATTTCTTGAGCGATGGGCCAGTCACCCAATATCGTAATAAAATGATGTTCAAGGTTTTGGCAACAATGCTAGAAGATTTCTACCCTAACCTTCAAAATTTCACATGGAATTTTCATGAAGCAGGTCACGGTAAGGGAGCTCCTGATGGAGTGGGTGCTACTTGCAAGAGAACTGCAGATAGATTAGTTGCGAGTGGCACCGATATCTCATCAATAGGTGATTTAGCTACAGCCCTTGAGAAAACCTGCCCGAATATTAAAATTTTCACCATAGATGATGCAGACATATCTGAAAAAGCAGCAAAATTAGGTTCTACTGAAGGTATAAAGACTTTTTCAGGCACACTAAAGGTTCACCAAGTTATCGGTTGCGTATTTAAACCTAATTGCCTGACATTAAGAAGTTTGAGCTGCTTCTGTGACTCAGAGCTATGTCGTCATTTTCAATTGGGTACTTTGGATTATCCACAAACACATCGTAAAATTCCTCTACATGTTGATGATACATACGGAGCTAGCGAGTCAGAAGATGAACCACTAATCAATTTCACATCTCAAGAACACAGGAAGAAGCCTCAACAAACATCACAGCATTCTGTACCTACCAGTATTAAAACCAAACTGCACAAAGATGATTCAAAGCCCTCAACATCTGAAAAGGAAACATTATGCAACGGGGACTTTGTGCTGGTTAAACTTCGAGATACAAAAACAGAATATCGTTATGTTGCAATGTGCACAGGTGTTGAACAAGATGATGAACTTGAAGTTATATTTTGTAAAAGCATGTAACGATGTCTATACCACAGGGCAGTGTCTTAGGGTGTATTTTATTCCTAATCTACATTAACGATTTGCCTAAGGAAATAAATGTCCAGAGTGTCCTTTTTGCTGATGACATCTCGATAGTGTTTCCATGTGACGACGATAGTAGATTAAATTTAATACTAGACGATATACTTACAAAAATTGTAAATTGGCTAAAGGACCACAATTTGGAAATAAATTTCTCCAAAACAAAACTTATGCAATATAGGCCCTATCAAAAACGTCCATTGAATATTAGATACTCGTTCAATGGCTTACCGCTACTGTGTGTCGATGAGTTTAAACTCTTGGGTCTGACAGTTGACACTAATATAAATTGGAAGGCACATATTAATGCTGTATCAAACAGACTTGCAAGTTTCACGTATGCTTTAAGTGAACTGAAAAGATCAACCGACTTCAAAACAGCGATGACAGCTTACTACGCCTACGCCTACTCATTGATAACATATGGCATTACAGTTTGGGGAAATAGCGTAGACGTTGAAAAACTCTTCATTTTACAAAAAAAATGTGTGAGAATTCTTGCGAACATAGACCAAATGCAGAGCTGTAAACCTTATTTTATTAAATATAAAATGCTAACCCTAACAAGCATATACATTTTGGAAGTAAGCAAGTTTGTAAGAAAGCATGCGTCGTTATTCCCTTTAACTAAGATTCAAAGGCCGCTACAACGCTCCTTAAGAGTAAAAAATGAATTAGCAGTACCGAGCTCAAAACTAGCTATGTATCACTCAGGACCTCTTGTAATGTGCATAAAAATTTACAATAAATTACCCAGTGAAATCAAAGACATAGAATTTGACAATAAATTTGTAAACGCACTTAATACAAAAGTGTTATTATAGCCTTAATGAGTTTCTAAATTGACATTACGCTAATATATTGATTTCACTATTTTTTTTTTTTTTATTTTTTTTTTTCTCTTTCTTTCTCCATTTACAATCAGCCATCTGGCTATAATTAAAATTGTTTGGCGTCATATTATGGTTTTAGAGATTTAGCACATCCAATGATGTGTCATCTCATTTACAAATTATCTTCAGATCGAAGCTAGTCTTGTCCTTCTCAAACGGAATACGCAATGATCTGTGATCATGAGTGCTTTTGCCAGTTGGTTTTTGTGGCGTTTTAGTCTTTGTTTGTAGGCTTTACAGGACTTGTCGATCTGTTCTTTAACAGTAGGCATTTCTACATACTCGTGGACTTCTGTATTCTTTATAAACCATGGGGCATTAACCAGAGTTTTTAAGGCTTTATTTTGGAAGCGTTGAAGAATTTCTATATTAGAGTGGCTTGCCGATCCCCAGAGTTCAATGCCGTATGTCCACACAGGTTTAATTATGCTTTTATAGATCAGAAGTTTGTTTTCCAAGCTAAGTGAGGACTGTCTACCTATAAGCCAATACAACTCTCTCAGTTTTAAATTTGCTTGATCTCTCTTTGCCTTAATGTGTTCTCGCCATGTTAGTTTCTTATCAAGATGTATTCCTAGATATTTTACTGTTGTTTGTTGAGGTAGCACAATTCCATTAAATTTAACTGGTGGGCAGTCCCCGCGCTTGAGTGTGAAAGTCACATGAGTAGATTTTGCAGCACTTGCTTTTATCCTCCATTTTTTAAACCAGTTTCCTATTTTGTCTAAATGTGTTTGTAGTTTTATAGACGCTGTGTTGGGATCTCTGTGACATGATAGCACTGCAGTATCATCTGCATAGGTCGCGATCGTCACCTCCTCTGCACATGGTAAATCAGCTGTATACACTGTGTACAGTGTTGCGGCCAACACTGACCCTTGGGGAACTCCAGCTTCTATTTGGTATATAGATGATAGGCAATCTCCAGTCTTGACTTGGAAAATACGATCTCGGAGGTAGGATTTCAGGATCATGTAGGCAGTGTTTGGTAAGCACAGCTTTAATTTGTAAAGGAGGCCTTTATGCCACACGCGGTCAAAGGCTTGCTGAACATCAAGGAATGCTGCAGAACAGTATTCCCTTCTTTCCAATGCTTGACGGATGGTGTGAGTCACTCGATGGATCTGTTCTACAGTGCCGTGATGTGCTCGAAATCCAAACTGATGATTTGGTACCACCCTTTGTTCTTCAAATATCGGATGGAGTCGTAGTAAGAGCAGTTTCTCAAAGAGCTTGGATATAACAGGAAGCAAACTTATTGGTCTGTATGATGCGACTTCTGTTGGTGGCTTTCCCGGTTTAGCGATCATATTTACTATAGATATTTTCCATACGAGTGGGAAATATTGTAGTCTTAACACTGCATTGAATAAGATTGTCAAGAGAACAACACCTTTCCTCGGTAGTTGTTTCAGTACTTCTGCGGTTATCAGATCAAACCCCGGTGCCTTTTTTGTACTTAATCGGACTATGGCTCGTCTGACTTCTGTTGGTGTTATTAGCTTCAAAGGCAATGACATTTGTTGGTCACTATTTAGGACATCATCAATCTCTTTTTCAGGATGTGTAGGATCGGGCTCATTGGGCTTGAAAGAATCCTTCAAAAACTCAGCAAATAGCTCTGCTTTTTGTGCTGATTTTCTTGACCAATTGCCATTTGGTTCTCTCAGTGGAGGAATATGTTCCTTTGGTCTTTTTAATGATTTGGTCATCTTCCAGAGAGAGTGGTTGTCGCCTTTATGTGTAGAGAGAGTTTTTAACTTGTCTTGCAAGGTGTTATTCTCATTTTCCTTTATCATCCGTTTTAGTTCCCCCTGCGCCCGATTGAGTGCAGTTTTGTCCCGTCGATTTCTACTTGTATGCCATTGTCGTCGTAGCCTCCTCTTTAAAGCAATCATTTTTTTGATTTCCAAAGTAATATCCTGTAGCTTTTCTTTGCATTCCAAGTACGGCGTAGACAACCACGCAGCCTTTTGGATCAAATTAGTAGCATACATAGCGGCAGTCTCTACATCATCTTCCGTTTTGAGCGAGATTGACAGATTCGTGTTTTTGTCCATATAGTCCCGGAAAGATTCCCAATCGGTTTTGTAGTTATATAGGGTCTCAAATGGCTCTTTCCATATGACAGTGGTGCTCAGCGTACAGATTACAGGTGTGTGGTCGGAAGTACCGTCCAGACATGATTCTATTTTTGTGTACATTCCGGACATTCCCTTTATTATAAAGAAGTCAATAAGGTCAGGAGTTTTGTTAGAATCCGTAGGCCAGTACGTGGGTTCCCCCGTTGATAGAACACCTAAGGAGTTTTCGTCAACTGCTTTTTTTAATTCTCGCCCTCACTTCATTCGCTTTCACTATTTGACGATATTATTTGAAAAATTGACATTCTGAAAAATTTAACAATATTTGAAAGTTGACGCAATGTAAAAATGTAGAAATGTAATAAAATGCTCAAAATAAATAAATTAATAATGAAATGATAACATAGTAATTGATAATGTGATATATATGTTTAAATAACTTTTACAATAATGCATGCAATACAAATTAAGATACATAAAATGTTGCGGTGTCCTAGCAGGGTTCATGTACGAAACTTATATTATATAACAAGACCTTGTAAACGACATGAATGCAAATAAATAAATAAAAAATAAAATCTGTGATGAAACTGGAAAAAAATTTAAAATTAATGATGACGATATTTCTTTCATCACCTGGGATCAGGTTTTAAAAAAATTACCCTCCCCTAACTTAAAAATGAGAGGGCAGCGTATTTTTTATGCATTTGATGAATCTATTGATGTCTTTGAACGCGGGTTTTAGAAAAAGAATTTTTCTTTAGTTACCTTTTAATTAAAATGATTTTAGAGTTTAAGTACAAGAAAAATTTAATACTGTTACTCAGAGAAGTTTTTGTTTCTTTTTATTTCATTATTGACTATTAATAATAAAGTTATAGATATTTTTGTTTTGATGGAAAGGAAAAGTAAGAACCTTTTTATGTTTTGTACCTAGCGCTTAAGGAACGTTCAATTTTATAAACAAAGACTGCTAAGAAATGATAAGTCTGATTATAAATAATTCATAATTAAAATAAAAATAAATAAATAAAGTTGATTCTTAAAAATAACCCTGTCTTTAATATGTCTATCTCTCTTCCCTGTCCATAAAGTATCCTCCCCTGTGCATTTTGTCTCTACCCTGTACTGAGTATTTACCCTGGTCACTTACTCGTATAAAACAAGATAAAACCAACAAATTGACTAGCCACTTTGTAAACGTTTTCAACTTAAAAGTTTCCATGAAAAAAATGTATACTTAAGTTAAAATATAAAAAAAAATGCCATGCCGTCACTTCATACAACATATTACCTCTTAACTTATAATGACCCGTATAACAAACTAAACTGTCAACAACATAGCACAACTTTTCACCAAACATCCAAATCGATATCTCTTCCGGTTTCTTCAGACAAGCAAATCGAAGTAGCCGACTAATTTTTTGGCTCTCCTGAACCTTTTTGTTGGAACAAGTTACTTAGTTTTGATTTTAAGCAGCCAAGATATATTAAAGTAGTAGAATCCCCCGGTATTATTTATTATTGAACTTCCAAGTATGATAACAAAACTGACATAATACCAAATTAATAAACAAATGCTATTGCTATGTAAAATATTTAATAAAAATTTATAACTAGTCAATGTATAAGTACATTATTTTAGTTACTCCAAATTCAGTAGGTACCAAAAACGTTGTCATAATTTTCATCAGTTGTACTAAATTTTTAAATCTCCTTATGTACCAAAACTTTCCAAATCCACAACTCAATAAAATTCATTTGTGATAGGTTCAAAGCATAATAGACAGTATACCTACACAAATGACATGGACATCATTCATCAATAATAGAGGTAAACAAACCATTGTTTCAACAACCTAGAGGCAATTTAACACCATGCAAGCACCCATTGCTCGAAAATTCTATGACACAAAAAAAGCTGACCTTAATGACTTTTAGAGACCCAGTGTATACACGACAGAGTATTAAACTAATGTTGACACGACACACCACCGTTTACAGACTGAAGGGCACAAGGCGGTAGACTGAAGGACCTATGTACCTATTCACCGACTGCACTGCCTTAATATACCTTAACACAAAATACAAATATATAAATAACAACCCTGTTATCAATTACAAAGTTTCTGGAAACAACCACTATTGAGTATTATAGCAAATTATTAACATTTTTACCTTTTACAAACAATTAATTTTAATGCCATCGGGAACTAATAAAGAACAACCTATGCAAGAACCAGACAGCAAACAATAAGTACAATTTCACACGAAGGAGAACTACAGGACGAAGCCGCAGTTTTAAAAACAAAGTTGTAAGTAAAATGTAAAGCTAACATAAAGCTTACATTTCACATTACAACAAACAGAATATCAAAGAGAATATAAGCACTACGTTTAAGAGACGGGACTCCCATAGAAAAAAATGGTTCAACACGAAACGTCAAAACGTGTACTAAGATTCAATACCAACTTTGACATAGATGACCATATACATGACGTAGGGGCTGCCAACATAACGGCCGATATAGTGGTGTACCTAGGTGCTCATGGTAATTTTTTATCGATAGTATTTAAAAAAAAAAATTATAGGTCCATTTATTGGATCTGAATTAAGGTCTATTTACGCCAACTATATCCATCAGTTTAACTAAGAATAAGTGGAATATTCCATATCAAAAAATAAAACCCAAGGTTTCATTAATTGATATGGAATATTCCACTTACCAGCGAATTTACGTTGACGCAAATGAGGTTGGGTTTCAAAGGTGGGGTGGGGGTGTGGTTAACACTAAAGGAAACACTATTTTACGGATTTTAATAATAACAGTTTATTTTATTTTTCTTTATGGTTAAACAAATACAGAAATTATAACCTATTTGCTTATTCTCTATAATGCATAAACCTTAAAAGTATCATTATCTTACTTTATTATTTCTGATTCTGATCTTTATTAGATCTGTAATTGTAAATATAACAAAGTTTACATGAATGATGTTCTAATTAAGAATCTTACCTTTGCATTTAAGAGTCGAATCAGTATCAGTTTTGCCAATGTGTAGAAGAAATCCAATCATCTCCCTAAGGTTCTGCAGTAAGTCCCACAGAAGGAATTGCAGATTTTTTGAGATGTGTCTTCGTAAAATCCTTGGCAGAAAATGTTTGCTACAAACGTGTTTAATTGGTGGAGCTAAAAAGCTCCACCAATACGTACGAACGTCCAATCCAATGTTTACATCTAGAAGAAAAAAATGTATTACATTACTTATTAGCATTTCATATTGAGATACCTGAAATATTTATTGTTCGAATAGCATGATTGTTCTATTTGAATTATACTAAATAAAGTTTAAATTATAAGAGTATCGATAGTCGATTAAACATGCCCAGCAGTAGTGATAGATCATTTTTAAAATTGAAGAATTTCATTTTTTATCACGAACTTGTAAATTTTAATAATGAATATATAAAACTATCGATATAGTCGATAAAAATTCCACTACACAGCACTGTTAATAGGTTATTTTATAGATTTTCGACTGATTTTTATTAAAATTGATTTGTAAATCACCAAATCCTTTTCTGTAACTGAAAATGAACGTTTATTTACGCTTACCTCTCTTAATGTAATGGATATTTAGCCATGAACATTGGCTTTTGACCGTCCGACCGGCTGGCTCGTAAACCACATATTTCACAGATTTTATAGTGCATATCAACAGATTGCTTCACATGGGTACACGTAAACGTCCTATTAATAGAAATTTTCGCTTAAAATTCACGAAACACATATTAAAAACAAAAATTAAACTTTGTTTACAATTCACCTCTTGAGAAGTAGAAGATAAATATGGCGGATGGATAGCTGCGACAGAGTCGAATAGATGTTAAAGCGAGACAGCGATAGCCGCCATTTTGGCCGCCATTAAAATTAGTACGCGTTTCATACATTTGACGAAGATCATTTTTTTCTTAGGGAGTTGCGCCAGACTGCAGAATATAAGCACTACGTTTAAGAGACGGGACTCCCATACAAAAAAATGGCTCAGTATGGCGTTTGCGCTACGCTTCAATACCAACTTTGACATACATAACCAAAGACTTGACGCATGAGGGCTGCCAACATAACAACCGAAATAGTGGTGTTACTAGGTGCTCATGGTAATTTTTTATCGATAGTCGATATTTATATAAAAAAAATGTAGGCTCTTTTTTGGGTCTATTTAGGCCAACGTTATTCACCAGTTAAACGGATAAGTGGAATATTTCGTATGAAAAAATTAAACCAAGTATAACCTGTGAATTTACGTTGGCGCAAATGAGGCTTACCCTTATTTGCGTCAACGTAAACTCACAGGTAAATTGTGAGGTTCCAAAGGTGGGGGTGGGGGTGTGTTTAATACTAAAGAAAACGCCTTTTTGAGGATTTTAACAATAACAGTTTATTCTCTTTTCCATAAATAAGGTTAAAGAAATACACCTTACCAATAACCTCCTTATCTCCATTCCTCTGTACCAGTCATTTTAACCCAGTGTTTACATCTAAAAAAATATATATATTTCATTACTATTATTAGCATTTCATTTACAGCTAAAATATTTGTTGTTGAAAAAGCATGACAGTGTAAATAACATTTAAAATTAAAATATCGATAAAAGTCGAAAAAAAAATCCACTACAGCACTATTGATTGGTTATTTTCTAGATTTTCGACCGATTTTTATCAGAAATTTGTATTTATCTCAAAATCTTTTTCTGTAACTGAAAATGAATGTTTATTTACGCTTACCTCTCTTCATTTAATGGATATTTAGCCATAAATATTCGCTGCTTGTTCACCATCTGACCAGCCGGCTCTTAGACCACATATTTCACAGATTTTATAATGCATATGTTCAGATTAATTCACACGGGTACACAAATAAATAATAGATAGTGGTTACAATAAATAATAGCCGATTAAAATTCATGAAACAGTTGTAAAAACGAAAATCAAATTTTGTTTACATCCACTTCTTGACAAGCAAAAGATGAATATGGCCATAGACTAATATATTATAAGATGAATATGGCGGCCATAAAGCTTCGACAGAGTCGAATAGATGTTAGAGCAAGACAGCGATAGCCGCCATTTTGGCCGCCATCTTAATTAGCGCAAACGCCATACATTTGAGATGGTTCATTTTTTTCTTAGGGAGTTGCACCAGACTGCATTACAACACCAAAGACAATAGAAGCACTGTCAAAGTGACAATAAATCGAAGCCCGAAGCCGAGTCGACGTAACTACGCAAGACAACAAAGACACGCGTAATTTTATAGACAGTGGACCAAAGAGAATATAAGCACTACGCAGTGGACAAAGAGTGTGTCACAGACTGACAGTGACAAACTACCCCTCGTTCCGAATGCGTCAAAAGCTTAGAGAATAGAATATAAAGAGACGCAGTTAATATACTATACATTCCTTGCTTATACAATTATCTATAATAAAAAACTAAATTTTGTCTCTTTAACATATGTGTAATGTCGTTTGAAGAAAGAGTTGAGTGTTTTTTCTCTTCCTGGCAACATTTTTACATTTTCATCAACATATCTACCTTTGCCATCCGCCATCTTTAGTGCCCGTGGTTTTGAAGTACGTCAGGTGTCAAGTAAACAACAACAATGGATTTGGATTGCGATTTTTAGGACTAAAAACGCTCTCAACTAAGTTGTTTTGTGCTGTGAGTGTCAAGGGATACAAATTAAAAATGCTTTCGTGTTCAATAATTAAGTGTGGTGCAAGGAAAAACACCAATCAACCTCATTAACCATGCATAAGTTAGTAGCCGATTTTATGAAAAACTTTATCATACTGTTAATTTTTCCGTATAAGTGTCCTTGTTTTATTTATATAATGAAAGTTCCTAAAAGTACATACGAATTATTTCTGATCTAAACCTCTATTTGCTAAATTTATAACATGTTTTATTTACAATATTATTAGCAATTTAAAATAGTGATGTCTTTTATTTAATAAGCTATCGTTAAAGAACTTTTTTTTAGTTTGTGTTTAGGTTCCAGTAAAATATGTTGAAGAGACGATTCTGAAAATAAAACTCTAACAGAAATTAAAATAGTGAGACCTAATACTTACCAAAACAATACAGTTTCATTCGTCATACAGTTTTTTTTTATGGTAGGTAAAATCATCCAATGACAGATCCCGCCCTTGGGTTTTTTTTATGGTAGGTTCATCCAATGACAAATCCCGATACTGACTAAAAACCTACCCTTCCATTAATTGCCTTTGTCCTAGGGCCCCAGGTGACATTTTCACATAATCTTTGGCCCCAGTAGGCTTCGGACCTGCTGGGCCCCTACAGTTTGCTGACAACTCCGTGAAGCGCGCGGATACAGTGCGCGCCGTAGACGACTTGAGCTCGGACCGGTCTGTTACCGGACAGACGGACAGCGAGCTACCCATTGCCCGCCGTCCACGAGCCGAAAATCTGGATCAGAATCCCGGCAGCGGCGGCGTGTGCGCCGTTACCTGATGCGGTCGGCCTCCTCCTTTGCTAGCATTACTGCTTCGCAAATGGAGGCGACCGCCTGCCACTCCTCACTCCGGAGCATGGCTTGAACCAAGCCCCGGCGCGAGAGATCGCCGCCTATCGCCCTCACGAGACAACGGCGATGCTCTTCCCAATCGGGGCACGCCTCGACTGTGTGCTCCACCGTGTCCTCCGGACGGTTCGTACAGTGGCGACACCCGGGCGTCCTTTCGTCCGAATTTTGTATAGGTACGGCCCAAACTTGCCGTGTTCGGTACCTGCGCCAAACGGAAGGTGACGTCGCCGTGAGGCCTTTCCAGCCACGACTCAAAGAGGGGCCTTACCGCCTCGATCGTGGTGTGCCCAGTACGGGGTTGCGACAGTCGTTCTCGCCATTTCACCATGAGATCCCGCCGGAGCTCTGTCCGCCATGTCATGCAGTAGGTGGTGGTTATTTAGTTCAGTCTGTGATTTGTTTTACTCCTACCTACCTACATCCAACTGAAATAATTTTGCATGTTTTTCATTTGCACAGGTTCCCTAAAAGTGAAGTGCTGCGCCAGAAGTGGCTTGAAGTCATTGGGATGGAAAATATCAAACCTGGAATTAAAGCACTTTGTGTCTGTTCATTACACTTTACAGAATCATCGTTTAATAAAAACGAAAATAAAAAAAAAAATGGTACAACGATTTTCTTGTTTTAGGGCTTTTTCATGAATACTCAGAAAAGCAGTCGGGTTTTTTAGTTTTTTAAATTACCATTTTTTATTTTTTACTTTTTAAGTTTTTTTTTTTACGATATCACTTTCACAGTAATTACAAATCTAACGACACCTCGCAAACTAAAATCCATCGAGCCGTTCAGGCTACAGAGCGTGCCAAATATTTGAATTTGGCGCCAAAAATTCGCCATTTTGTTTTTTTTTTATTTTGATATACCCAGTGTCACTCTCACAGTAAATACGAATCTAACGACACCTCTCAAGCTAAAATCCATCGAGCCGTTCAGGCTGCAGAGCGTGCCAAACAATTATACATACATACATACATACATACATACAAACATACATACATACATACATACTCTCGAAAAACATAACCCTCCTTCTGGCGCAGTCGGGTAACAATTATTAATTTCATATTTATTTTATTTTCCTACCGATTTTATTCTTACTTATGGTTCATCAAATACTTTACTATTGTCGTTTCTTAAATTTAACATTATTAAATATCTGTAAACAATGTCCAATTCCAAAACCAATTCCCATGTCATAAATATAAAAAGTCTGGTATCGATATCGATACATTTTGGTTTTGATTATCTAAATGCTTCCCTACCAATGGCCGCCATCTTTAGTGCCCGGCTATTAGTAGGTATGCACGCTTATTTTGTAGGTATTTCTGGTCCTTATTATTCTAAGGTCTTTGGTTTATCCAGTAATCTGTGCGTTTGTCTACAGTTTGTCCCAAGCAAGGATCTTACATATCTTGTTAGTCCCTAAACCACTAGGATATAAAGATCCTTGGTATGAGCAGCGTTTACCACGTCTTTTTACGTAGATCTACTAACCTTTAGGCCTTTCCTGCAAACCTACGGACTACAGTCCTAGAATCTACGAATCTTTTATCAAATGGGGCTGGCAAGTGACAGCTAATTGTAGACGGCGCCCTCATAGATCTTTCCCTTGACCATTGTCATAGTTAGTTGTTGAGGTCAAAGAGAATATAAGCACTACGTTTAAGAGACGGGACTCCCATAGAAAAAAAAACACTCAGTATGAAGTTTGCGCTAAGATAATACCAAGTTTCACGTACATGACCAAATACTTGATGTATGAGGACTGCCAACATAACATATTGATATTTTTTATCAATAGTCGATATTAATATAAAAAAAATGTAGGCTCTTTTTTGGGTCTAAATTAAGGTCTATTTAAGCCAACGTTATTCACCAGTTAAACGAATAAGTGGAATATTTCATATGAAAAAATTAAACCAATTGTAACCTGCGAATTTACGTTGGCAAAATGAGGTTTACCCTTATTTGCGTCAACGTAAACTCACAAGTAAATTGTGCGGTTCCAAAGGTGGGGATGGGGTGTGGTTAATACTAAAGAAAACGCCTTTTTGAGGATTTTAACAATAACAGTTTATTATCTTTTTCATTAATAAGGTTAAAGAAATACTGCTTACCAAAAACCTTCTTACCTCTATTCCTCTGTACCAGTCATTTTAACCCAGTGTTTACACCTAAAAAAAAAATTATATTTCATTCCTATTATTGGCATTTCATTTACAGCTAAAATATTTGTTGTTGAAAAAGCATGACAGTGTAAATAATATTTAATATTAATCGATAAAGTCGATAAAAAATCCACTACAGCACTATTGATTGGCTATTTTCTAGATTTTCGACCGATTTTTATCAGAAATTTGTATTTATCTCAAAATCTTTTTCTGTAACTGAAAATGAATGTTTATTTATGCTTACCTCTCTTCATTTAATGGATATTTAGCCATAAATATTCGCTGTTTGTTCACCATCTGACCGGCCGGCTCTTAGACCACATATTTCACAGATTTTATAATGCATATTTTTAGATTAATTCACACGGGTACACAAATAAATAATAGATAATAGTAACAATAAATAATAGCCGATTAAAATTCACGAAACAGTTGTAAAAACGAAAATCAAATTTTGTTTACATTCACTTCTTGACAAGCAAAAGATTGGCCATCTACGGGGCCCCGGTGTGGGCACCGACGTTCACACAGCAACCGAGGGCCCAGCTGAATGCGTGCCAGAGGGTCATGGCAATACGCATGGTGCGAGGGTACCGAACGATTTCCCGCGAGGCGGCAACCCTCCTTGCTGGCCAACCGCCGTGGGATCTGGAGGCCACATTCCTTGCACACATGCACGACAAGCTCATGGAGATGCAACGCCGGGGCGAAATTCCGCTGCCACGACAAGTCGAGGCATGGCGGACAGAGCTCCGGCGGGATCTCATGGCGAAATGCCGTCAGCGACTATCGCAACCTCGTTCGGGGCGCGCCACAATAGGGGCGATAAGGCCCATCCTGGAGGCGTGGCTGGAAAGACCTCACGGCGTTCTCAACTTTCGCACGACGCAGGTGCTTACCGAACACGGAAAGTTCGCTAAGTACCTGTTCCGGATTCGTGCGGAGGATTCTCCCGGATGTCGCCACTGTGCGGAACACCCGGAGGACACGGTGGAGCACACTGTAGAGGTGTGCCCCAACTGGGCGGAGCATCGTCGTGTCCTCGTGGGGGCAATCGGGGGCAGCGATCTCTCTCGCCGGGCCTTGGTTCAGGCCATGGTCCGTAGTGAGGAGGGATGGCAGGCGGTCGCCTCCTTCTGCGAAGCAGTAATACTAGCAAAGGAGGAGGCCGACCGCATCAGGCAGAGGCAACGGGGCGCTCGCCCTAGCCGCCGCCGGGATTCCGATCCCGATTTCCGGCCACCGTAGGCGCGGGCTTGCGGACGGCGTGCAATGGGTAGCACGCTGTCCTGTCGTCCGTTAACCGACCGAACCGAGCCCAGGTGGTCGACGGTGCGTTCTGTTCCCGCGCGCCTCAAGGAGCTGTCAGCACACCGAAGAGGCCCAGCCTGCTAACTGCAGGCAGGCAGGATCGAAGCCTACTAGGGTCATGAGTTAACTTCTGAAAGTAATACCCGGCCCCGGCACGATAGGCTACGAAGGAACGTGGTAGGTTTTTAGTCAGTAAGAGTCTGACACTACTTCCCGCTCCGCCCAAGGGCGGGATTTGTCATTGGATGATTTTACATACCAAAAAAAAAAAAAAACAAGCAAAAGATGAATATGGCGGCCTTAAAGCTGCGACAGAGTCGAATAGATGTTATATAGCCGCCATTTAAATTAGCGCAAACTCCAAACATTTGAGATGGTTCATTTTTTTCTTTTGCTGAATTTTTTTCTTATGGCGTTGCACATGTATCGCCTGTTATTACACTGACTAATAGATCTGATGTGTGTAGTGATGTACCAATTCTTATGACCGCCTCTGTTATCGATAAAGCAAAATACCTATTTGCTATCTATACGATCATTTTATACTTACTACAATTAAAGCACTGTGTGTCTGTTCATTCTACTTTACAGAATCATCGTTCAATAAAACTGAAAATAAAAAAAAAACATATTTTTTAAATTTTCCTACCGATTTTATTCTTCCTTATGGTTCATCAAAAACTTTACTATGGTCGTTACATAAATATAATATTATTAAATATCTGTAAACAATGTCCAATTCCAAAACCAATTCCCATGTTCTAAATATAAAAAGGTGGTTTTGATTATTTCAGTGCTTCTCTAGCAATGGCCGCCATCTTGAGTGCCCGGCTATTAGTAGGTATGCACGCTTATTTTGTAGTTATTTCTGGTCCATAGTATTCTAAGTTCTTTGGATAATAATTATAATTTTATGTTACGTTTTTATAAATAGAGAGGACTTTTTTCAACTTTTTTGTTTTTTTTTAATTTTACGTTGCCACTTAAAATTTATTAGTTAGTTACCCTACACTCTTCATTTTATTCAGAAAAAAATTACGTCTACGAACTGTTTCATGCGGAATTTTTACTAAATCTAATTATTTTTCTAATGTGGTCTACCCTTTTTTTTTAATTCGAGTTGGCAACACTGCGTGTGACACTTTTACAAAATTGAGTTTTAAGCGGGATAAACGTAGTGCTTATTCTTTGGCGGGATTTCTTTAAGTGAAGTTCAGAGACTGTTTTAATTATTCGCGAATTGATTCCTAGTGGATATTGTGACGTAAAATTGGTGTAGTTTTGTATCTTAAGTGTCTGCGCAACTGGACAATATGTGGAATCATTGAAACAGACGCGATATTGGTAAAATGGAGCTGAGAATTTTATTGTACAATATTGTATTGTAGTAGTGTTGATTACCTACCTCAGCGAAGTTTGCTGAGAAGGTTGACTTGGCACATTTGCTGCCAAACACCTCAAAACAAAAAAAAAATAGAATGTTTACATCCATATTCTATTGGTAAACCAAAGTTTTTACACGAAGACATGGCTTAAAGGACTTAGTATTCAAGCCAAAAATATTAACAAAAAAACTTCACAAAATTCACAATTTCACCAGTGTTTCCACAATGAGGGGAAATTCCCCTTTTTAGGGGAAATTAGGGTCCTGAGGGGAAGAAAAAGGGGAAAGAGATGAAAAGGGGAAATCGAGGGAAATCATGGATAAAGCTTATCCTAAAATATTGCGGAAAATTTAGGAACTAATTAGTTATTGTATGGACTATACTGGTGTTATCGTATAAAAGAAACAGTGGTGACACCAGTGCAGGTTATATTATATTTCTGGTCAGGCTATAAATAAGAATACGAATGTTGAAATTATACTGTATTCATGCTGAGTCTTATTTTTCGCTGATTCGCTTGCAGTTGCATCATGGCCTGTACTGACAGACTCGAGGTCACATATTTCAAACTGATTTTTCATCAGTTGTAGAGAGGTTGTTCCTGTTCTTTTTAAGCCAAATTTTACACACAGGATTGATCCGACTGTTCATTATCGAACCTATTGCGTTTTGTTTTCTTTAATCACTAAATAGACGTTCTACAGCAGCATTGGATAAAGGCACTGTTATAAAATAGTTTACCAAAATTGACAGTTGTATGAATTGGCGTCTGCCCTAATTTTTTTTTTACTTTTTTTTTCCAATAGCCTACAATAACGGTGGAATCGTTAACAGAAACCAAATTGGAAAGGAGATTTTGATTTCTACATAGTTCTGTTAAATCCAGAGTAATGTATGAAGAAACCGTTGAGCAGATTTTTACTACTAGCGAAAAAACTACCGCAAAATATTTTTTTAGGGGAAAAAGTCCTGAAAAGGGGAAATCTTAATTGATGAGTGGGGAAAGGAAATCATTAAAGTGGAAACACTGAATTTCACACTTTGTTTTATTATTTTTATTTTCTATTAATATGTAAACGTAGTGCTTATATTCTCTTTGTTAATATGTGCTTACATTTCATTCTTTCTGATTTTATTTATAAATGTGGGATATATGACAAGATTCAAAGATAAGATTTTGATAAGATCTATTAAAGGGCGGGATTTTTTGGAGTGAAGTTTTGTGACTGTTTTTTATTCTAATTCGCAAAACTCGAAAAAGATATTAGAATCAAAAAAGAATGAAGATTTGTAAAGTAAAGTGGAAGTTGAACTTGTTTTAATGTTGAAAATTCTTAGTTGGTAAATTGCTAGTCGAATTTTACTGAGTTTGCGGCTCGTGAAATCCGAATACACAGTTTGTATACACCCAGTGTAAATTATGTTTTGCATAATCGTCGTAATATATTAGGGACTTTTACCTACACTAAAAGACCATTATGTATGTAATTTCGTTTAGATAGAGACTTGCTCGAGTTTTATCTAGTTTCTTGTCACTTCTAACCTCTACAGTGTGTTGAGTTTACTACTCTTTCTCTATCATTTGCTAGTTCATGGCACTTTTCTGCTTACTTAGATGTTTTTTTTCTTTGTGTCGGAATGTCAAACTGTCATCACAATCAAATACAAGTGCTTGATAAAAACATAGCTATAACTTTTATGAGACATTTAACATTAGTAATCGTTATTGCTAGGACAACCAGAAACAGTTTCCAAACTAATGTTTTCATTAAAAAAAATATCATGATTCACAGGTACAGAACCCCGGAACATAGAAAATTATTCATAAAGTCATCATTCAATGTCTCAACATTCATTTCGGTTCTTGCCCACTTCAAAATGAAGATTTGTAGTTTTTGAACAGAATGGCTTGCTTTTATTATGAGGTCTATTTCTGTTGCTTCACGAAAAGGGTCTCTTCTGGTAGCTGTTTTCATCAAAATGTTACCTGCTAGGGAGATTCCAAAATGTGCCACATGCGTTTATTGCACCAGTTTAACCTCGTCCTGTCCAAGCAAATCGCACCTTTAGAATTATAGTGACCTATCTAAAAAAAACAAGTTTTTGGGAAACGTTGAATAAAGGTTCGTCTGTTTTAAGTTTTTTTAGAAAAGGGAGATAATTCGGTTGCACTTTCATTAAATTCGAATTGTTTTAATTGTATATCCTACTTGACTTATTTATCTACACGTTTTTAAATAAAAAAAAATATTATTACAATTAATAATATTTTTTTCTTAATTCACACAAAAATAGTGCTCATTTACGTCTTTGTTTGTCTGAAACCATCGTTTTTTAAAAGACCTTTTATTATTTAGGTCCCTTTGGTTCTGAATCTTCAATCAAAGTCTCGTTTCATTCCTAAATAAGTCACTATATTAATACATTTTTAGATAGTTTTAAGAATACTTTTAGGTTCAGTACACAAAAAAAAAAACATCGCAAGGTAATAAAAAAGTTTTATTATAAAAGTAAACCGACAAAAGACTTAAATGGTACTAATTGTACAGCACAGTAGGCCGTAATGAAAACTTTTAACTAAAAGAAAATAAAATAAAATGACAATCAAATGCTACTCAGTCTTCTTTGATAGTATTTCTAACAATAAAATCAGATTAAATAAAACTATTCAAATATATATCTATTTAAAAAAAAATGTTTTTGTTTAATAACCATAAATTTTGAAAAACGTAATAGGTAATTAAAATATAGAATTATAAAAATCTGCATAATAACCAGGTATTAAGTTTTTATTAACGAGATCGCGTAAGTCTTTTTTCTTATGTTCGCTTAGCTCTAGTCTTTGTAAATATGCTTTGGTTAGCGTTATTTCTTCTGGTCTGACCATTTTCTTTCGTTTATTTCTCATATTGACCATGGTGAACTCATTTTGAGTGTATGAGGTTTTATAGTAAAATGCGAACTGTTCAGCCTTATAAAATTCCAAAACCTTGACATTGGTCCATATCATAGTGTTTTTATGTTCGTCTTCATTGTAATTATAGCCCCACTTTTCTTGTAGAACCTTTAAATCGATGAAAAAGTCGTATGTCAACTCTATCACATTAAAAGGTTTACCATTCTTACGCGAGTTCTTAATTAGGGTAACATATTGGTAGGGTGCGTATATTGGCCCAGACTTTTTATTTCTCTTGATCTCTTTTTCAATAAGGCTATGCACATTATCCCCTTCATTCTGGGTATGACCTTTAATTAGATATTTATGAGTAATTGTGTGAATATTTTCAAAAATAGATACAGCATAAGAATATAATGAGGCAATATATTTATTTTTATTTTGTCCACAACAATTATCGGAATAAAATGTGACATGGAGAGCTTTGTTTGGGTTCTGCTCATTTAAACGATGTAAATAATCTAAAATGCATGACCCAATCTCGTTAGCTCCCCTTTTTCCCTGAACTTCGTCCCAGAAATAGCTATATACGTTACCGTATGCCCCTATTTCATTATCATTATCTTCATTTTTTTTACGCTTTTGAACTGTTGCTGTTTTCTTTAACATTTCTACTATTGTAAAATTAAGGCAATTTAGTTTGGATTTATAAAAAAATGATGATGTTTCTCCAGTGGGACACTGCAGAACAGCCTGCAAATCGTAGACTGCGCAAATGTTAGTTTCATTAATATTCTGACGATCTAGACGTTTTTCTTCTCGACACAGAACCTTTTCTTTCAGATGATCATCATATTTTTCTTTAATTTCTATCTTGCGATTCGGATTAGCAAGTTCATAATCTAAGCACAAGTCGCACCTATCTTTTTTTGGTTGAAAAAAACCTATATTAAACACCTTTGTAAAAATTTCGTAGTACAGCCAATAGTCACATGTAGGTTTTTCTTCTTCTTTCTGAGATTTATCGAAATCTCGCCAAAGGTCCATTATCGTCTTCTCACCACTGATATACTCCCTGGAAGTTGAAGCTCTCAAATAATGAGAGGGTATTCTTGGTATGGAATTTATATGTCCTTTTATACTTTCAATGAGTAGTGGATCTGTAGGTTTTCTTCCAGAGTGCTTACCTCTAATGTCTTTACTTACGAAACCTTGCGGGTCAGTTTTCTTTTTAACGGTTCTGATTTGACGGTCACATATCCCTAGCGTGTTAATAAAGAAGGTCTTACAAACACGAATGTTGATATTATTTATTTTGAAATAGAATGCATTATTTGGTAATCTAGGTTTATCTGCGTTAGTATACTTGTATCTAGGCTTAACTTCCATCATACAAGAGCGTATGTAAGATCTCTGCAGTTCGATGTTGCCAAGAGACCAATATGTTTCAAATAATGTATTTCTATAGGTGCCATTTACATTCACAGAACATTGGAGTCTACATTTACACGCATCTTTAACAATACGGGCAGTTACTTCCTTTTTAGTCGTCATAGAAACGTAAGCTTTTCCAGAATTCCTTAAACTTTTTGCTATATTTTGCTTCCACTTTGAAGGATTCCGAATGCGCTTTCTACATCTTCTGGGAGTTTCCGCGACAGAATTAACAGAACAGGTGTTATTAGATGCTATGGTATTGAAAGTAGTGGTGGACGAAGGCGAAGAACTGGAGCTAGAGCTTGGGCGAGTAGCCTTTCTAATATTGGACCTAGATCTATCTACACTATAGGTTGGGTCTGAGTCACTTAAATCCACATCGCTTGCATCTGAGTTGATAGGTGACTGGTAGTAACTTTTTTTAGCTGCAGATGTAGTTCTGCTTGCAACTTGACCCGTTAACTTAGATGTTGATGGCCCATCTATGAAATGGTCATTCGCTTTACCTTTACAAGAACTGCTGCTGGAACTGGAAGAGGATGTTGATGATGATCTACTCGAATTAGAAGAAGAACTACTGGTACTAGCTGACGAATCACTTGATTTCTTAGACTGTTGCATTTCTAATTCAACTGGCTGAAGAGCTCGCTCAGGAGTTATAGACGCTTCAATCAAGAGATCATCGGTTTTTGATATAGTTTGAACCTGTAATGTAATAGGTATGATTTTTTTTCCAATTGGTTATGAAATAAAATATTAATTACTAAATTAAAGCTGAACAGCTATAACCCACCTCATTGGTGTTCTTATGAAACGTCTTTGGATCATAATAAGGAATGGATCTGTCAGGAGAGTTTTCTATAATTGATGGACTGAATGATTTATTTTCTTTTTGAGGCGTATTCTGAAAGTAAATACTGTAAGTTAGCAAACATATAAGGCAAAAAATATATCGGGATAAAATATGTAAATTAAGGTAGGTAGGTTAAATTGTTATCTAGTAATGAAAATGACAAAATTTTAAGGTATTGAGAATGTATGATTAATTACTTACCTCAATAATAATTCGGTCAATTGAATTTAAAAATATTTTTTCTGGAGATGGACTCGATGGCACAATATTTTCCTTATCGGTGATAATCTGAAAGAAATACTTACGTTATTGTAGATATCAGTAAAAAATATTAAATGGGCATAGGTAAATATTTAATTATTTTTGTAGCCTATCTACCGTAATATCATCACCATCAGCAGATCTTCCTTGCATAATAACATTAGTAGGTGGTTCCTTGATGTGAGCACTACTATTATTTTGATCACTCTCCTGTAAATAAATTTGTTAAGATTATAAAATTTGTTGTTTAAAAAGAATCATAAAAATCTGAATGTGAAATCTGACCTGATTACTACGCAAAGTTTTTTCTAAAATATAATCTGCTCTTTTCTTCATTTTTATATTTTTTGTTAGTATGTAGGTATCTTAAATCTGAAACGCAGAAAAAAATTGGCAAATGTAATAATGACACATTAAATCAAAACAATAAAACGTTTTGGTATCTAGGCAGACCCAAGTCTAAAATAGTCTGTGAAAATATAATCATATTTATTACAAGAGGGGCATAATCATAAATCAGCTTTTATCATAAACATTAGTTTCGTAATAACATAGACCAAATGATGATTGCGTCTTTAATTCGTACATTTTTTCAGTCAAAGAGTGACTCAATGACAAATAAGTCACCGCTGTATAGAGAAAATTTAGTATGAAATAGACTCAATACCAAATAGGTCTTTACTTTACTAAAAATAGTTACGTCCACATACCTTAATTTTTATTCTTGTAGCGTCCTATTACGGTTTAGGCCTCCACAATTACAAACAAGTAACGACCTGCGCGTGACACTCGCGGCACATTACTGCTTGCGACTCTCTCGAACTGAAAGGGCGCGGATGGAGGGGACGGAGTGAAAGAGACCGAAGTATAAGTTTGTGCCTTTCTACGCCATATTAAGTCTCTGTTTTATTAAGATTCGATGAAGATGGTCGAGCAAGGTAATTTTATGTGTCAAAGTTGAAATCTTCAAATTTCGAATTAGGTCTCTATAATTCTAAAGGTGCGAAATTAGAACCTGTTGGTATTTTTCGTTCATTGACTTTGGGTACAATTGGGTAAATAAAGCAAAAGTAACTTTTTATGTTATTTATTAAGTTTTCTTAATCAGTGTTGAACTATCTCTTTATTTAGTAATTACTGCATCTACTTTTATTGCAGCATCTCTGGACTTCAAAATAATTAAACAATTCAAACAAAATATAAAAGTAAAACATAACCTCTAAATTTTTATAAATTAATATTAAAAAAAAAAACAAATTCTTTGTAAAATTTAAAAATAAATTAGAAATCAGCAAAGCAATTTCGTTGCTTAGTTAAGCATAAGTTTATATGACATGAATTAGATTTAACCTGGCAAGCATGAGGTGAAAACAAGTTACTTCAAGAATGTGGTAGGGTGGGACATACCTTATCTTAACCTTCTGCAACTGAGGTGAGTTTCTAATCAACATTTGACTGAGGTGTAGTCTGTCAGGCGTCACTATATACAGCGTGATTCGCTTATAACTTTCAGAAATATTAGAGCTCTAGTTTTATTTTATGATTAATGGGTTTATCTATAATGAAATAAAAATGAATAAGCTTTCTCAAAACAAAAAACGAGTTTAGTATGGAATAATTTATTGAGATCGGTATTTTCCTTATTTTTACGCTTTAACTTACAAAACTATTAAAAAAAAAAGAAATTATAAAACTTCTATAAAACTGTTCATTAATCTTTTAAGCATTATCTGAGGAGCTGGGGAACAAAAGCGGACTTGTCCAATTAATCAAATTTTACACTAGAGCAAAAAAAAACTGAAATAGGTATATGCATATGGGCTGTAATTTTGTGCATTTCAGTATAATTAGTATTTAATACAACATAACTAATAGCCTGCTTGTTGGTCATAAAACTATGCGTTTTCAATTTTTTTTTATTTTTTTTGTAATGGACAAGTCCGGTTTTGATTACAAAAGGTGGACAACTCCGGTTATGATTGAAAGAGTTATGGACATGTCCGGTTATGAAAGAAAACTAGATTCTATTATTGTATTTTTTTATTTAAAAATTATATGAACTCTCCCACATCTGGTTCGCAACAGTCACAATCGTCACTGTGGTCGTCGTCTTCGTCATTTATTTGACTTGTTTCAGCAATTGCCACTGGTGAGGTATGGAATATATTGTTTTTAAACCAATCAAGCTCTTGATTATCCATCCAATTATCTCCGAATTGTTTCTTTAAGAGTGTTTCAACATCTTTTTTCTTGTTTGGTTTTAGTTCATTAACCATTGAAAATCTTTGTAGTAAACTCGGATGGTTTTTTGTCATTTTTAACAATGATACAGCATTTTCTGATGATTCATCTCCATAATAGGTGTTTAAGACTTTCACACCAAAGTTTACGTGATTTAAACGTGCAGTAGGATCTCTTCGTATGTTTGCAGTGCCTCGGCCACGTGCTCTGCCACGACTACGGCCCTGACTTCTTCGTGTTGATTGTTGAGATTGACTAGGAGTTTCTGTTTGGATGATGGTTGACTTTCTTTCTATTATTATTCTCTTTGCATCACGAATACTTTCCACTTTCTTGTAATAGTCTTCAAGGTTTTTGACGTTGTAAAGGTTCCAGTTTTCAGCTAAAATATGAACTTTGCCATGCTTTGCGTAAACCTCATGATATTTTTTTGGATCCAAAATGAAAGGCATCTTCCGCAAATCCTTTTCGACCCTCCCGAACACTCGATCCGCCGGCAAGAAGCTGTGACCGCGTACAGGAAAGGTTAGTACGATTTTGGCGACATTTTGAGGGGCGTAGTTTTTCAACCAGAAAATCAAAGTGTGGACGACATGTGCATTTTTATTTTGACCTCCACACCCGTCCGAAAAAAGGCGTAAAACTTCCACTTCAGAAAAATCAGTAAACATCAGGTATGTTAAAAGGGCAGACGCAATTTCGGTGGCGCCTTTTTTAGCTTGGTTTTCTGTCCATATGAAGAAATGTGGCTCCTTTGTAGGCATATCAGTAATGCAGAAAGAATAAAGTCCAACTTGTCGTAAATAAAAACATTCCTGGATTGGCGTTTTAGGAAGGGATTGAATTTGTTGGAGATCAAAACATATTGTCATAGAATTTTCAGGTTTTTCTTTGGTAAGGGAAAAGAACGCTTTGGCTCTAGCTTTATGAACTCGGAGTTGAAGTTTCAATGATTGAAGTTCTTCAGGATTATTTTCAGTCTTCTGCCTATTTTTCAGCAGTTCGCAGGTACTACATATGTCGGAAGATGGTGACGCAAACCCAATATTAAAATCGTTCTCAAAAACATTTCGGAACATCGTTTGTGAGACTTTCAAATCATCAGTCGCTGAATTATTGTACAACTCCCACAACTTTTTTACGTTTAGCTCGTATGACAGGTACACTCTTTTTGATTTATTTCGATTGTAATGTGACTCCTTTGCTGGCAAACCACCGAGAAATTTTCTTACAGATTCCTTTTTATCAATACTTTTGAAACTTTTCCTGTCTCCTCCTCTGCCGTCAAGTGGCGTTTTGCCTTCATATAATTTGCTCGCAATTAAGTTTACCCTGTGCTTACTGAGCCCAAGAGCAGCCAAAAAAAAAGATTTGCATACTTTTACTAACCTTTTTGAATCACGGAAGAGAAAGTATGTCACAAAGTACTTATTCCTCTGCGGTGGGCATGGTGATATGAGCCGTGACAAGTAAATATCCTGTAATTTTTTGCCAATTTTTTCATATAGTAGTTTGCGGTTGTAAACAATTTCGTTTAATGTCAAAGTCTGGCACTTAAATTTTCCCTTGTTATGTTCACACGCAGACACGAAATTCAAAGCAAGGGGGTCTTTATCTGCGTACCTAAAACAAAATAATAGCAATTTTAAATTCATCATAGGTTAGAATAATAACAAACACGCACCGGTAGGTATAATTTTACACTCACTTCGATTCCCTGTTGTTTTGCGCTTGCCGTCCTGTTTTTTTTCGTTTACGTGAGCCGTCATTTATATTGGCCACTATTTCTTCGATTCCGTCCATAATTTTGTCGGTTTTCTAGGAAAATTCTTCTCAAAATTACGAAAGCAATGACCGTCACACAGCTGATTATCTTTTTTTTTAATTTAGCAGTGTTGCCACAACTGATTTAGGGATATCATAACAAAAAAACAATGATTTTTTTAGACTTGTCCGGTTTTGTTTGACATTTTTCGTACTAACGGCAATTCTCCTTACGTTTTTGTCCGGTTTTGATTGGAGAAAAAATCCCTTAGAATTTTAATAAATTTCTAACAGGACAAGTCCGCTTTTGAACGAAATCATCATTTTTAACAATTTTTTTCTCTAAGATCGGACCGCTTTTGATACACAATACTCCGGGGTTCGATAGATATGAGCTTAAAAAGTGCAAAAAAATAAAAATAAAAAATTCGAGTACAGTGGACAAGTCCGCTTTTGTTCCCCAGCTCCTCATCTTATAGCTCTAATACAAAAAAATCAACGAGATATCACGGTTCAATTAGGCACAAATCAGTCTCAAAGTTAACCCTAAATCTAAAGCGTAAGTTTACAGTCTTGACATAGTGGAGAAGAACATTGTAGACAAATTGGCTTTTTGCATGCGCAACAGTGGTACCTTGTTTGCCTCTTCAATCTACTGGGGCATATGCTGCATAGTTTCCTTCCAGCAGGACCTGGTAGCTGAGCCACGGGTGGAGGCGGAGGCAAATCATTGCCTAAAACTTTAAGCGTTATAGTAAGACGGAGTTCTCTGGGCAATCTGTCATTATAAACGCGTTCTTTTAAGCCAGGAAGAACCAATTCTCTTGCCAAAGATAGTAAAAAGTCCCCTCTTCGCAGTTTGGTGCCTGGACAAGATTGGTATAAAACAAATGAATTATTTCCAGATAAATCCAGAATTCTGTAAAAAATAGTCATGGGCCAACGGCGTGTTGTACGACTGCTTGAATAAATTGAGCACTTTTTATCGATTTCGTCGACTCCACCTTTAGTATGGTTATAGTCGGTGATCATAGTTGGTTTCATTGTCTTATCATCTGTGCTTATAATATGATGAGACGATGAAATCAATATTATAGCCTTATTTTTCTTAGGTACGTGGGAAAGTAATGTATAGTCTTAGGTAAACCCATACAAAGACTACCTGGTTCTCTTCTTTTCGCTGGCAAAAACTCTGGCGGAATTTCTCTTTTATTTTTCTTTAGAGTTCCTAGGTAAGTCAACTTCTTGGCTTTCAAAAGCTGCATTGGTTGAATGGAGCTGAACCAGTTGTCGGCCGTAATATTTCTGTTGCTGTTTTCGATTGGTTTTGACAGTCTAAGAACGGATTGAGTAGGAACTCCTAGGTTTTTCTCTGCAGGTGACAGGCCTTCTCCATCAGAACCTTTACCGGTGTAAATATAAGCGTTGTACGTATAGTATGTTTGAGCATCAGACAGTAGAAGAACTTTAATCCCGTACTTGGCAGGTTTGTTAGGCATGTATATAAGGAACTTGCACCTACCTCTGAATGGAATAAGCATCTCATCAATACATGTGTTTGGTCCAAGGATGTAGTTTTGTTGAGAGTTTGAAACAAAGGATCAGGGGCAAATTTGTATGAAACCTGGGCGTAAGACCAACAGAACTGCAACTAGTGCCAATTCTTAGAATTCAGTGCCAAAATCGAAATTCTATAAATAACACTAGCCATATCCACCGGGTTTACTTGAAAAATTCTTATAACAAAATGAAATAAAACAAAAAACTTTTAATACTTATACGTAACGTACGTGCGTTTACATAATATTTTGTTGCTAGATGGACATAATTTAAAAAAAAAACAATGTTATTTGAACTTTTTTTTTTATATGCTCGCTTTTGACCACTATCTCATCTGATGGTAAACGATGATGTGGTTGACAATGGAGCCCGCTTGCCTAGAAGTAACCTATTCACTTTTGACTCAAAGACCCCTAAGTTGTAGCTATCAGGAAACACAAGACTCCGGAAGGGAATTCCACTCTTTAGCTGTACGCACAATAAATGTGTTCCCAAAATACGGGTGTAAGTATGGGTGGGATGTCAACCATGTACCGGTGGCGCATCGCCGTACGTATATTGATCTGATGATGGAACAGATTTGGTGGAATTAAATTGTGCAATTCCAATGCACACTCCCCGAAATATAAACGATAGAAAACCAACAAGAAAGCAACTCGGCGTCAATGCCCAAGACTTGGAATTACGATTCAAAATCGCTCGTTTCTCAATCGACTCTGGTGCTTCAAGCTAGTATTTGGCAGACTGATCCCAAAGATGAGAGCAGTACTCCATATGCGATCGAACTGGCGTTTTATAAAGGTTGAGCTGCTATTCGGGCGTCTAGTACCGTCTCACCTTTGCTAAGATCCTTAATTTTTTAGCAGCACGAATGCTCGTGCGTCGGATACGTATCTCTCAGCAACAATGCTGTCGTCTGCATACCCAAAGGTACCGGGTTTAAGTAGATCGTCAATGATAAGCAAGTGTGTAAAGTAAATCAAACCACATTCCTAAACTCTGTCCCGTCTATGACAACATCTAACAAATAACGCGCGGGGGCGATAAATGGCGCATGCCGTCCCAAACCAAGATACCATATTATAGAAACTACATGAGCACAGGTACCAATTGTCCTTCTTCCTGTCAGGCAAGTACAGTAACAATAAATTATAGAATTTCTGCCAACCTGGTCCCTGTCAATCAAAATATATGAAAAATATGTGCGTGCTCTGACATGCCTTGATTGAATCCGTACTCGAAGCAACCATACATTCAATACTAATATATTGCATTCACGGAGATCGTTTAGCACATCGTCTCTGCTGATTTCAATATTATAAACACCATTATTTAAGTGCTCTGCAACGTATGACTTAGCTAGTTTTTGCTGATAAGTGCCCAGAGTCTGTAAGATAATATCGGCCTCAGTGAGGCGCGGGAAATCTTCTAAGAACGGAAGATTGCCATCCAATCGAACGAAGTTTCTCCTTTGGCGGTTCAGGTTTTTCATTTCGACATATTCATACAGCCGATTAGGAGCGTTCCTATTTAGGTTAATTATGTTCAAAATATCAATTGCATATCTATTATCTCTATAAACAGGATGGAATGCATTTAAAAGACTTGCAGCGATTTTATAATCACCAAACATGTGAGTCAGGGCACGATTTATATATGTTTGACGTAGGAGCTTGAAACATTGCTTTATTTTGCCGTTCATAGCCTCGACTACCCACCGACAAATGGTTATTAAACGAGACTCATTTGCCTGTTCGGTTGTTAATTGTGTTTCATTCCAGTCTTTGGTTGGGGGTATATGCACTTCATATCCATGTTCTTCCAGACTTTCAACGCTGTCTCTAAATCCTCTATCTAGTATAATTACATCATTTTGATGAAAAAACCAATCCCAAGGGCTTTCATCATTATTAATGAGGCCTTGCATAATTGTTGCATCTGACATTGTCGCGGGATATGGGCCAACGACATCGATGATGTAACCGTCGCTACAGACAATCATGAAAGGCTTTAAAAGATTTTAGAATTTATGCAAGCTGTAGGTTTTTCTTTGAAATAGAAAGTTGCTGCTTTTTTCTATAAAAATATATGTACCATCGCAGATGATTATTGTCTTGGTGTTATTTTCATCACCAAAAATCCCCTTTGGTATCATAAGATTCCTTTCAAGAACGTCATTTCTTGTAATGTGGTTTAATCCTAAATGTCTGCTGACAAAATCAGCCTGTAAGCATTCCCGTGCTATCGCCAATTTTCTTTCCAGTGTACGACGAGATATACCAAATAACGTCGCTAATCTCTCATCAGTTTCACCTGTTCGTAGTTTACACAGATATATTCCAAGGACAGTCCGGGGACGATTACTACGTTCGCTTATAGATGGTGTTTGATTTAGGATTGTATTAAACTGTTGATAATTGAAACCAACCCAAAAATTCAAATCGTTCTCGTCTAATTGCGTCATTGTATCAAAATCAAATCTAGTACCACGACTGACGGCATCTTGAAAAATATTACAAACATCAGTAAACTGGACTGCATTAAACTCGTGCGACACGTTACAGTGATCAATTAATTCATTCCATTCATTACCTTCCAAATGTTCCCGACACGCTCTTGCTTCCCCAGGGATATACAAGTGGTATTCACATAACATGTGTATTATAATTGTTCGAGGAATCCTGCAACGGGTCAGATTGTGACAGTTGTTAAAGATGCAGCGATCTGCCCTATTTGGAGCTTTCATGTATTCTTGAACATGTATTGATTGTAGTTCCCGGCCCTGTTCTTGGGGCTGTTCTTCTTCCTGGGCCGGTATTACATCTTCTCTTCTTACAGCGTTGATAGCTCGCTGCCAACATCTGTGGCATACCGAATGCACATTATCAAACTCCACCTGAAAAATCGTTAAATACAGTGTTAAACAGGCCGTGTGATCGAGACAGAGACAGTAATAACAGTCCTATTGCTGTTTCATACTCATAACACGTCTTGTTTATTTCTCATATTTTTTCAAAACTTGACTAGGTATGTAAGGAAACAACAGGCATCGTGACATGTATCGCAAAGACGACTACCAATAAAACAATACATCCTTAATAATACAACAAAGTGACTAGTATACTTACGTGTCCCAAAGCATTCTCCTGTATGTATACTGCCAATTCAGGTTGAAGATCGCGAATGTTTTCTCCCAATATATGTTGTCTTTGTCGATAGACAGATCGTGGACACAGAACACAACGACGTTCTGCCATCACAAATGACTTAAGATCAACAGTAACAATTAAAAAACAGAAGCCAAATCCAATAACGAGCAGGGGTCAAGAAATCGTAGTCAGTAATCCAATTTGTAGTCCAATAACGATAGCGGAGGTCCAGATATCGTATCATAAGTGACATATAAGTTGAATTAAAATGGCCGTTGTTGCTATGGTTACGCGCAGCCGCACATCGATGGAGACCCGAAAATCTGTTACTGCGCATCCCTGCCACTACTCCTCACTCCGGACCATAGCCTGTACCAAGGCCCGGAGCGAGAGATCACTGCCGTCGATCGCCCCCATGAGGACACGGTGGTGCTCTGCCCAAGTGGGGCACAACTCTACCGTATGATCCACCGTGTCGTCCGGGCGATCCACACAATGATGACACCCGGGCTTTCTTGCGCACGAATCTGGTGCAAGAAAACCCTGAATTTACCATGTCCGGTGAGAACCTGCGTCATGCGGAAAGTGAGGGTAGCGTGAAGTCTTTCCAGCCACTCCTCAAAGAAAGGGACTTAATACCATAATCATGGTGTGCCCAACTGCGCATTCAAGGTCGATCGCCATTTTTGTTCAATTTATATGCCGTGTATTATAATAGATTTATGATATCGAAAAAAACATATTATAACGCAGGCAAATAACAAGTAAACATCGACTGAACCGCGACACCGGAGTGTGATACCATCAGAGGCGGCTTGCTGCACAGAGTAGTGGTGGTGAATTCGAGGAATTATCTTTACCTGCAAAACCGCTATGTTTTTAACACAACCTTTTTTTTAAACGTGTTAGATGTAGTCAAATCTTTAGTATTTATGCAGTAAAAAATATTTTTTTCATTTGGCTCTATCTCTGTTCTCCGGCGACTTTGCTACTTGCTGCTATAATATGAAATAGAGTACTAATTATAAGCTTTAATTTGAGATATATTTCAAGTCTGTTGGACTTACGCCCATTTTGACCATGATTCTTTGCCAAATAACCATGATACTGCTGCTGATCGATCAGACTTCAAACGTTCTTGGCGATCAGCTCCGTTGTCAAATCTCAAACAATTGAGTAATGTACAGAATCTGTATTTAGACATCACACAGCGGAAAATTTCGTGGCCGGTGCCATCTGTAGCAAACAAGTAGTTAGCGTCTGCGTCATTGCATTTGAATACTGAGCTATAGTACAAAAGGCCAAACAAACTTTGCATTTCAATTTCATTGGTATCTTTGAGTTCCTGTCTGTGTGTATTGCGAAAACGTTCTCGATAGGATTGCAATTTTTGATTGGTGTGCAAAACAACAGTCACTAGCATTTCGCGGTCGAAAAATTTAGACCAAAGTTCTTGGAAACTTCTAAAAACCAGCTCTTCTGTCGGCCGGGATACTTGAATAATATTATAAGCAGGAGTTCTGCTTGTCCTCGCTATTTCCTTCTTAGACCATAAAAATCCGTTTTTTCCTATGTAGTTTGGGCCATCTTGGTTACCACAAACTAAAGAGCTAAGGGGCTCCTCGTCTTCAGAGTTAAAATCACTCTCACTCGATTGGGTATTCTGTTCCTCGAGGTCTTCGTTTTCCTCTTGCTGTACATAATTAGGGTCTTCTACGGAATCATCAAAATCGCTAAACTCGTGTTCTTCTTCTAATTCTTTAAGCCATTCCTCAATCTGCTCATCATCATTTGTATATCTTCCACTGCTGTCTCGTTTTGGTGGCCTACTATCTGTGCTTTGAGTCGTCATCTAAAAAATATAAATATTATAAGTAAAGCAAATTAAATGTGAGGTTATGTCTGAGAGACACTATACTAAGTATTAATATGTTACTGATGAAACGACTCTCAGACACTATGAACCTAAAAAGATATTGGTGAGGTGACGTCTATCAGAATCAACGTTTATTGCTGTACTTACGTCTGTCGGACACCGGCTGTCGAAAACTCCAAACGTACACACCGCTGCGCTGCCCGCGCCTCACTGACCGTTAGCGCGAGCCATTACAAGAAGGTACTGAGCGAGACAGAGCTACATCACGCCATGTTACGATCTGGCCAATGCCGTCTTTAAACTATTTGAGGCCCTGGGCACATTAGGATCATGGGGCCCCTATGACCTTGAGAAAACACTATTTAGTTACAATAGATAAAGAAAGACAAACAAGGTTCTAAATTTATTTTTATTTAGTTACAAACTATAAAAAAATAGGAAATATAAAAAATAATCTACAAAAGTAACTCGCTTAACTTAAAATCCTTAGATTAATTCTATGTTGATTGCAAAGGTACCCTTCTAGATTTAAGATGAGCAAAATCGTTAATCACATCTTCAAAATCTATGGTATTGAGAATATCACATTCTATGGACATCAGCGACAAAGTAGTTAATCTCTCTTGAAGCATTGTACTTCTTAATTCATTTTTTATTCGTTTCAATTTGGAGAAGGAGCGTTCTCCGCTGCAGTTAGTTACCATCATACTTAAAAATATTCTCAATGCAATTTCTACGTTAGGAAATGTGTCTTCAATTTTGTTTTGCTTTAATAGATTATATACTTCCTGTACACTGTTAGATGCTTCATTTTCACTCTGAACATTTTTTAAGTATTCTTTTAAATGTTGACATTCTATTTCTAACTCTTTTTCATTTACGTCTTCGTGATAGATTTGAGAAAATTCTTTGCATCCTTGTCGTATCTCTTCGGAATTCAGAGTTTTTAAGTGAAAAAATAAACTAAAACGTTGACTGACGGTCTCATATGAACTTTGTCGCTGTTTTAGATGAACACTCAAGGTATCGATTATTGGGAGAAAGTTTTCTACGTTGAATCGCTCTTTTCCATTCAATTGGACTGATGGCGCAGAGCCATCAAAAAATTCCAGCCGTGAGCTTCTACGTCTTGTTCTTTGAGATAGATCCTTGTAGTCAGATTCTGGGTTATTTTCTTTGGCAGATGATTCGAAGTTATCAAATTTATCCCTGAGGTTAGTAATAAAATCATAAAGTGAAGTCAACAAATTGGTTGCAACGTCCAGTGTTATTGTTTCTTTCTGAAGATAATTACTTGTTTTGTCTATTCTTTCCAATATGGTGCTCCAGATTTCCGTCAGTATAATAAATTCTAGATTTCCTATTTTTCTAGACAGACTAAGGGCTTCGTCTCTTGTTTCTCGTGCCTGTTCAGTATCGTTTGCGATGGTGATTAAAGCTTTTAATATTCTTTTATAACCCTCATGCAAAGCACTTACTGCATCAGCTCGAGCTGACCATCTGGTTTGTGAAAGACTCTTAACAACTTTTTTTGAACCTAAATGTTCTTTTAATATATTCCATCTGTGGGTAGAGCCCGAAAAAAAGTTGTACACTTTCTGAACTATTTCAAAAAACTGTGATGCCTCCGGTATACACTTAGCAGCATGGACACCTACCAAGTTTAGTGAATGTCCTGCACATGGTATAAAGGGGGCAAATTCACATTTTTCCTTGATTCTTGTTTGTAGACCACTATACTTTCCCGACATATTTGAAGCATTGTCGTAGCTTTGTCCTCTGCAATCTTTTATGGGAATATCATGTATCTCTAAAAAATTTAAGATGGTCTCCGCTAAATACTTAGTTAGATTTATGCTCTTTAATAGGTATAAATTTCAAAAACCTTTCAACAGGAACACAGTCTTTTACGTATCGAATGATGAAAGTTAGCTGGTCAATATGAGACAGATCGGGCGTACTGTCAACGCTTATGGAAAAATATTTTGCTGATTTAACTTCATTTATAATTTTTTTTGAACCTGTTTTCCCATTACTTCAATAAACTCATTACAGATATTTGCTGATAAATAAGAAATATTACCCTTTCCAGGATTCCCAAATTTTTTTAAGTGATCTGCAAGAAATGGATCAAATTCACTCAATAATTCCACACAACCCAAATAATTTCCATTGTTTGGAGATCCTAGGATTTCATTGTCGCCGCGAAATGGAAGCCCTCTCGATGCCAAAAATTTTACAACAGCTACAATCCGTTTAAGTACGTTTCTCCAATAATCCACTTCCTTTTGATGTTGAGATAATAACTCTATATCTACTCTACCAACCGCTTTACTTCGTGCCAGATAAGTCATCATAGATTGCTTATGCGCTGGGCTATTTTCATGTGTTAAAATTATGTGATTAATATGCTTCCAATCATTACATCCATTCCGAGAGCAAAGATTAACATCAGTTGGGTTAAATAAGCAGCATGAAAAACAAAATACAGAGCATTTGGAAGGCGAATACAGCAACCATTTTCTTTCGACGCTTTCATTGTTCTTTAATTTGCGCATAAATAATGCTTTGTTGAAATATCTCGTCACTAATTTATTACCATCTTTGTAGGTTCTGGATGCCTCGGAAAAGTCAGAATCTTTATTTTGAAAATATACTGGTCCCTTACGAATTAAAATTTCGCGATTTATTTCAACAAACTTTTCGTGAAAATAATCGGCGGGATCGTGCGATATTAATTCTTCTGTGTTGGAAAACTGCTGTTCAATTGACACAGTTGGAGTTGTCGGTTTTAGTGAAGTTACTGAAGTCGTTGCACTTTCGTCGTAGGAATAGTCGCTTTCTGATTCAATCTCTTTTTCAAAATTGGAACATGAAGGTTTAGAAATTCCCGCAATTTGTAATTGAGCTGAGTCATCATGTGGAACATTTATGAGTTGATTGCTACTTACAGAAGTTTCTCCAGTAGTAGTAGTAAAATATGATGTTAATTTTGGTAATATTTCAATTACTTCTTTCTGATGTAGAGCTTTTTTCCTTTTTTCAGATCCACTAGGATATGACCGTTTCGACATTTTATATCATAATTCAATATTTAATTAATTTTATAACGAAAATATTCGCTAACACAAAACAGACAAACGACGATTTAATCAAACAATATTATTTTTTTGTCAGAGCTCAAGCACAGTCAGTAACAAACTAACAACTACAAACAAAACAAACGCCACAACATCGCAGACAAATACTTGAAGGCAATTCCCGTTCGTCAAGTCAAACGACGATCGGGAGTCGGGAATTCCCCTTTTTTGTCTTTGGTATTACGAATGACGTTCGAATAGGTTTCTTTAAGACATAAACCACACCGCATCAAATAATTCTTCTTTTTTTAATTTAATAATTTTTCTTTTAATTGTATTCTTATACAGCGTGGCGATTAGGTTATCACATTAATTGAAACCACGTACTCAGAATTAGGTATTTTATCATATACGGTTAAAATAATTTAATAATAAACAATATTATAGCCGTGGGAATTTTTTTTTCATTTTATTATTTCGCAACATCATGTATTGCACAAACTTAATCAGCTGGCCAATAAAAGTAGGTCAAAGACCCGTGGTTGGTGAAGATACCTATTTTACAACTTCAAACGTTGCCATTCGTATTACCTACAAGTACTAGACTATCATTTTACAAACTGTTTACGCTTGAATTGTTTATGTTTCTCGTAATAAGAAACGTAAACAATTCAAGACAAAAATGTCCTTACAGCTAATAGTTGAAGGCGTCTTTGGAGAGGTATGAAAAAATATGCAACAATATTCTTACGGTTGACGACTTAAGGTATAAATTTCTAATACTCGAAATGCTACGGGGTACGGGAGTGGTTATAGGCATAATTCTAATTTGTTTGGTGCGTTCGATGAATGAATCTAGTCCGCCGCCAAAATACTTGAGGGATAGTTGACGAGATTACTATCTGCGCGCGCGCCCTTCGTACTTATTGTTTTTTTTTTGTGGATATTGATTTGTGTTAGCTTTATTTTTTTTAATAGGAATTAGATAGTTTAATAATACTGTTTGTATTATTAGTTGTACATTAGTGAAAGTGGTGTGTGACAGTTTGTGCTTAACCAGACGCTTAAACACCAGTCGCTTTTTTTATTATGGGGACATTTAAAGAATGAGGTTTACGCTACTAAAGTGACGACTGTGGATGATTTAAAAAATCGAATAATTCGTGCCTTTGACAATTTAAAAAAATTTGCCGCGAATGATGACCTACTTAGAAAAGTTCGAAACAATATCATAAGAAGATATCGTTTGGTGTGTACAGAAGCATGGTGGACATTTTGAAAATGTGAAAATTTAAAATTTAAGTGGAGATTTTTAAAGTTAATTTGTGATGATTTCTTAAAACAACAACATAAAGTACCTATGTTGCACACTTACACCACGCGTGCGTGCCTACACCCACAAGTAGGTATTCGTATCTCGCGTAGGTACGGCGCGTACGTACTCGCCGGCGCAGGTCAGTGAACTAATATTATAAAGGATGATTTATTTTTTACCAATTTTATACGCTATTTATTTTGTTTGAAAAGTGCATTTTCTTAATTTTAGTAAAATTATTTATTTTACTATTTTAAAGGACTGATAACCACTTGTAATACATGCTGCATGATTTAATGTGATAACCTAATCGCCACGCTGTATATACTTACATATAGGTATTTAAATTAACCTAAATATACTAATATCGGAAAAACTCATTTTTGAGAGAGAGTGGAGTACTTATACCCTGTTTATTTATTAGTTTGATCTTTCTTTTTGACGGATGTCAAATCTGAAATCGATATAACTTTGCAACGACGAACAATATTTTCTTATTTTAATAATATTAAAAATTGATAATAATCATAAGAATAGACACACAACATAAAAGTACCTGTTAAGGACTCAAGCATTTTCCGAAAGTCTTAAGTGGTTTTTATTGCTTCGAAGTAAAATTTAAATAGAAAAACTGAAAAAAATGTTTTTATGTCTAGTGCAATAAAATTGATTGACGAATGAATTTATTTATTTTGAATAGTTTAAAACATACATACAGCCACATATTATTTAGCCAACACATTTTTTACACCAATAGATATTTTCTGTTTCCCATCACTGACCCATCTGTCAAAAAGTTCAAGCTATGTTGTACAAGGAATAGCTATCCGCATGCGGCAATAGTATATTGTGCAACTAGGGCGGAAACTAGCCGATTGCCCACGCAGGCGGCCGCTGTACGCACGAGTGTAAGCGAGTGCGTTCGGCCGCCTTCGTGAGCAGTCGACTAGTTTCGGCCCGAGTCCCACACGATATTTTATACCACATCTGTATAGTGAATACTGGTTACCGCACGGGTTTAAGGTTGGAAACCGAGCGATTGACCTGTGGGCAATCGCTGAGTTTCCAACCGCAAATCCGTACGGAAACCTAGTGTTTACTATGCAGGCGTGGTATAAACTAAAGCTAATTATAATAATCGGTTATCATTTGGTAATCTGGCAGGAACTAGGGGGCCCCATTCGATCGCGGGGCCCTGGGCACGTGCCCATAGTGCCCAGTGGGGAAGAGGGGACTGGATCTGGCAACTCCGATAGACTACCACCTCAGTCGCAGAAGGTTAATGTACCGTAATATAATTCTTATTATTATTTTTTGAATTTTGTTAATTTATTTTGTATCATAATGAATTAATTAATGGATTTAAATGAAAGATGTTCCATATAAAATAATAATTATTTATTCATTCACGTTTTTCTTATACTCTAATAATTATAGGCACAAAATATAGGGTTTTAAAAAAATAAAGAATTTAACAAAAATATTTATCTTTGGAATGTAAATCAACTTAAAACTAAAAGATAATGAAAACCTCCTCGTAATTTAACTTATTTTTTTTTTTTTATTGTAAATAGGATTAATCAGTACTGTAGAGATCAGCGCAATTTTTGCAAATAAATTTTGCATGCTCCAAACATATGGCTTGGCACAAGCATTGCAAGAATGTTTGGTTTTTCTATGCTTTTTATATGGACAATCCTGTCATCTGACATATTGTCCGGATACATTTGCATGCCTAGGTGTGGGCTCACCAAGCTGTTTTTCGATTAGCTGGCGGATGAAACTGGGAAGATTTTTTTTTATTTTCTTGAATGTAGGTGTTCGTGAATCATTGATAAGCCCAAACTACGAATGAATTCTGTTCTCTTGATCGTAACGTTTTTATTTGCTTAATATATTATGCAAGCATTGGTAGCTGCCATGTTCAAGATACCATATGAAGGGCACAGGGAAAGAAGGGGCTCATCAACAATTAACACAAATTGAATAAAACGCTAATTTATACTAAAAATCTACATGGTGTGTATGGATACTCATTTTTAACGATGTTATTTACATGTTTTGGACATTACGTAGTCCAACTACCTATTTTTGAGGATTCCGTTTTAATTGACCTATTCAATCAAAAGTTAAACAGACTTTTCTGGCCTAAGCCAGAAATGTACAGAGCAAAAAGGGGTTGATTGTAATAATGAGCTCCTTCTTTCCTTTTTGGAAAAGTAAATGTAGGCAAATGGTTTTGAAAGAATAATAAGCAATATTTCTGTTAAATTCAATGTATATTTCAGTATGAATTAGTTATGTGGAACATTTGTAAAATATTCTTGAGCTTCAGGGGAACAGAACTTCTTCAATTCCTATAGGTATTTTTCTGAAATAGGCAGTTCTGCCTCATAGCGTAGACCAGGTAATAGGAACTCTTGGTTCTGGAGATTTCTCAGACTTTTATTTCGCCCTGCTATTGATGCTTCTTCCCATGGACCATTGTATGTTGTACGGAATAATGTTTTCTTATTTGATTGTTCTATTTTTAATTCCTTTATAGGATGTGATGGAAATGTGGATTTTTTAGCATAGATTTGATCGAGATGGGCTGTCCAGGATTTAAAATATATTCTATCAACCTTCACAAAATTAAATGGAGATGGTTTTTGACGGGCATTTTCAAAAACATAAATCCACTCATCGGGAACTTCTACCCTGGATTTTGAATTAATTAATCCCATGTTTTTGTCACATTCCATATAGGAATGTCCTCGGACTGGAAAAGTAATCATAACTGATTCATCTCAATATGCAACATATGATATAAGAAAAGGAACACAGTGAAGTTTTTATTTTGTCCACTGCAAGAGTCACAAAAGATCTGCAAATGTTTAGTATTATTCTTTGCAAAATTGTAAACATAGTGGTGAATAAGGGAACAAACATCGTACCTCCCTTTTTTTCCTTCTGGCTCAGGATAAAGGTAAAAAACACTTACTTGAATTCAGAACATGAACATTAAACGCATACACAGACAGCTGTCTTTTGTAATAAACATCATTTGTCTGTATATTTGGGCAAGATAAGTTTTTACCATAATCTATGCACACCGCTTCCATAGCATGAGTAGAATCTCTACAATGGATTCGAGCTATCCGTTTTCGGTTATAAAAAGTCTCAGCTTTTAGTAAGTGCAATTTCTTCTGTGTTAAGTTTCAGAATATTCTTATTGAGGACTGATGCACGCTGTGAATCAGCAATTGCTTTTCCAGTTTCCATAGCTTCTAGATTTACCTTGAACTGATCGCATACACTACAAGTGTCAGTGCGAGGATAGCCGAATGCAATATTAAAATCATTATTAAATATAGTTCGATATGTCTCATAGCAAACCTTCACACTTTCGTCATCCTTGTGTAACTCCATAAACATGCTATGCATTTTTTAATGTTCAGCTCCTCTGATAAATATGTTCGGGATGAATCATGAAAACTGTAGTGGCTTGTACGACCTAAAAATACAAATCGTTATAATTTAAAAGACCTAAAATATGTTTTATACAGGGTGTCCAGTAAATAGCACGACATACTGCAGGGGGTGATAACTAGGGTCACTACCTATTAATACAACACAATATATGTTCAGCAAAATCTTACAGATTTACAGTTTTACAAAAATTTCCGAAATACCGAAAAATCTCTACCTTGAAACAGATTTTTAAGCATCTCGTAATGAAAAAATCCTTTTCTAGTACTTTTTTTTACATCAAATTATTGGTGAATAGTTACTTTACTCGTTGATAAGTCTTTTTTCTATCAAAGACAAGAATGTTTTCAAGAAATACTATTTTTTGTTTAAATTTGCACAGAACTATTTTCTTATCACTTAAGTTTAACCTACAGTGGTGAAAAAAAATGTATGTGGCTGTTTTGTACAACAAACTTAAAAAATAGCTTGTTTAATGGTGATTTTGGAAAGATACAATACTAGTACATTTTCATTTTAAAAAATACGAAAAATAAGCTATTTTAGTTAATTAAGAGCATTTTATTTTAAATGCAAGTACTGTGACTTTGAATTCGAATCGTTGTAAGGTCGTACTACGGTTCGAATTACATAATAATTAATCTACAGCCGACCGGCCGGCCGGTCTGTAAATCCATCTAGAAGGATAAGGTGATAGTAAAAAAAACAGAGGAGTTAACTTTAATAAACATTTATTTAAATAAATTACAATAAATGCTCAAATTGCTTCCCTTGTATAGTCTTCGCAAAGGGAGTCAGGTTGACTCTGTTCATTTAGCTATGATAATTGAAGCTCTTCAATGGTTAAGAGTTATTAGATGAGTAATTCTTCTTATTTTTTTTATTAATCTCTCTGGAGTAGATACAGGCAATGAGAAGTTATAGGTGGTCCAATGCAATAATACACGCTCGGCATCTTCTTAAAAATGAGCTTTTGAGTCTTCTCAGGCTTATTTCCGATATTTTTCTTGCTGCAATGTGAACCCTTGCTCTCAATTCATTGTCATTTTGGATCGGTTTTTCATAGACTTTGTCCTTCATGGCACCCCAATAAAAAAAATCCAGGGGGTTTAGGTCCGGAGACCTAGGTGGCCATAATATCGGTCCCAGTCGCCCAATCCACCTGCCTGGATAAGCTTCATCTAAGTAGGCTCTTACTTCCCGGCCATAATGAGCAGGGCACCCATCATTTTGAAGCCACATCACCTCTCTTAGCTCACTCGGAACATTTTCAAAGAGCGTGGGTAGGGTTTCTCGTAAAAACTCCAAGTAATTATTGGCATTTAATGTAGGTGGAAGCTCGACGGGACCCACAATCTGGCCATTAAAAATCCCACACCATAAATTTATTTTGAATTGGTACTGGGACATGCGGCGGCAGAATTGAACTCTCGGCAGGTAGTCTCTAGTTAAAAGAGTTTGCCCGCGTCGTACGTGAAATGGATGATATCCATACCTCTTTAAGTACTGAATGAACAGTGGACTTCGGTATCCCTGTGCGCCGTTGTATCGCCCTAACCGAAGTTGTCGGGTCTTGTTCTCGTTCCTGAAGCACTATGTCTTCGTCAACAACTTGAGGCCGTCCACCGCCACGTTGACCAGGGAGTCTGCCTTCCATGTAGGAGTTATGCACTCTGGTAAACATTTCATGGTGTGGATGTCTCCTATCGGGAAACTTTTCCCTGTAGAGGGTTGCAGCAGCTCGGGAACTTTGGCCAGCTTCTCCGTAAATAAGGTGCATCTCAGCATACTCTCGCTGCGTATAACCAGGAAAAACGCGGCGGTTGGCCATGTTATAAAACACAAAAGTCCAGGTGGTCGCCAAGTCGTCGTAGTGATCACAATAAAAAATCCAAATCGTAAGGCAAACAAAGTCCGGGGTCCAAGGCACAAAACAGTCGTTAGTACGAAACAATAATTTGTGAACACAGAGATGCGTTGCGCACGGTTTAAGGTAGCGTACTGACAAGTGTCGCAAATAAGGTTGAGAGTGAGACACAAAATCACAATGCAAGAAAGAGCGGGATAGCACATGCGCTTCTTTTGTTAGACAGTAACCGGTCGGGTCGGGTCGGTCGGCGAGCAGGTAAAAACCTTTAGTGATTACGCGTGCATGTCGCATTTTACGTGTCACAACTAGTTTTATAATAATTCGCGTAAATGAGCAGCTATTACTTATTCTCATAGTGGTTTTTGTCAAAATTACGTTAATTACATTTTCAACAAAATCAGCTTCTCTGGAACTAAAATAGCATTTTTTTGTATTTTTTTAATGAAAATGCACTAATATTGTATCTTTCCTAAATCGCCATTAAACAGGCTATCTTTTAAGTTTGTTGTACAAAACTGCCACATACATTTTTTTTTCACCACTGTAGGTTAAAGTTATGCGAAAAGAAAATCGTTCTGTGAAAATTTTAACAAAAAAAACTATTTCTTCAAAACTTTCTTGTTTTTGATCAAAAAAAAAACTTATAATGAGTAGAGTAACCTATTCACGAATAATTTGATGTAAAAAAAGTTCTAGAAAAGGATTTTTTCATTACGAGATGCTTAAAAATCTGTTTCAAGGTAGAGATTTTTCGGTATTTCGGAAAATTTTGTATAACTGTAAATCCGTAAGATTTTGCTGAACATATATTGTGTTGTATTGATAGGTAGTAACCCAAGCTATCACCCCCTGCAGTATGTCGTGCTATTTACTGGACAGCCTGTATGTAAACACATATTAAAAAAAAAAAATTGTATATTTTTACCTTTACCTGAATTTATGTGTTGTCTTATTCGGCTAGTTACTGCAGTATTCAATTTAGGCTGATGTCCATGTTTCTCCCTTTTATCTGCAGGTGCACATCCAAAGGCCTTGAGACTAGACACCAAGTATTCGACCTTCTTTTTTGTTATTCCGTGAATCGCCTAAAAGCTGACTTGCATACTTGTACTTCTTGAACTGATGATTCAATCGTAGCACGAATTCTGTATTTATACACAGCATCATAGTGCACTGCGGTTGGGTTTTTTGAGCATCTATTTATAGGCAAGACTGAGATCAATCCACGTAAGTACGTATTTTGCATATCATGAGATGGTAGCTAGATATTGAAATTCTGCAAAACTTCACGTCTTGACTGAGGTGGAATTCTTTCAAAACACTTCTGTTTGCAAGAACATGCCGGTCCTACCTCATGACTACACAGTCGTATCTTTTTCATAACTTCATTCATTCTCCCGTAACGCTTTCTTTTCTTAGTTCTTGGGTGACAATTTAACTGGTTTTCTTCATCGCTTTCGCAGTAATCGCGGTCCATTTTATATTACTTATTCTAAACAAATTCACACACGCACTAAAAAATTACGCCTTGACGTTTAACTTTTATCTGTCACAATACGTCATTTATTTCAAGATGGCGGGGTTATGGGCGCGTTCTTGTTTTGTAAACGTAAAATGTGCTCCTTTTAACTCGGATTGGGATGCAATGAGCACCTTTTAAGCTAGTTCGATACGAAATGAGCTCTTTTTTTTAATATTGAGGATTACAAAGCAATGGGCCCTTTTGAGTTAGTTTTGAATGTCATATCAAAGGCCTGTTCAAAATCTACCAAGTGCGATCATTTGTTTGATTTCGTAGTCGATGAGCCCCTTTTTTCCCTGTGACCTTCAAGTGATATTGAGTGCTACCCTTTGATACTACCTGTCTGAGTGATGTAACCCAGGGTTTTCAACTTGGGAACATCCCTTAGATAGGTAGTGTAATTTGAGTACCCTGGACTACAGATTGTGTCAGATAGATATCCAAGGGCGGAATTTAGACGATTACTAGCCTCATCTAGAGATTTTCCAGAACAGTATAAAGCTAAATCATCAGCGTACTGTAATATTTGACAAAATGCATCAGTACAAAAATGTAAATCATAAGTATAAAGGCTGAATAGGAGCGGACTTAAAACTGAACCTTGTGGTAAGCCTTTCCAGATAGCCTTAGGGGGAACAGAGGAGTCTTGAGTTTTAATGGAGATGGTTCTCTCCATCAAGAGATTACAAATGAAACGAACCAATTTTTTGGGAACATTCAACTGATGCACAAGTTTATCCCTGAGCACCGGAAGTAAAACATTATCGTAAGCTGAGGCAATATCCAAAAAAGCTCCTACTAAGAACTGCTTACTTAGCAAAGAAATACGAATATCAGAAATTATACTAAGACTATCCATTGTGCTCATACCTTTACGGAAACCAAACTGGGAAGCGGGCAACAAGTTCCTATTTTCCACAAACCACTCAAGTCGATGCTTCATCATATGCGCTGCAACCTTGCACAAAACAGATGACAAAGCAATAGGCCTGTAGCTATTTAGGTCTGACGGGTTTTTGCCAGGCTTAATAACCGGAATTATTATTTGATGTTTCCACGGTTGAGGAACCAAACTGCACTAAGTAATTTAATTACAAGTTAATCTAATTACATTATAATAAGTTACTTAAGTAATCTGATAGAATGTAATTACACATTTATATAATTATTAGGACACCTCTTACAAAAATGCCATATTTAACACAGTTTTGACAAATACGAAAATAAAACACATAATTATACAAAAAAAAAAATGTAATCATCTGTCAATCATTTTTTAATTTTAAATCTTTTATTAGTTATAATTTTCACCATTGGCTGATAAAAAAAAAAATAGTTTTCTGTTTAAATTAACCTTTAATATGACTCATTTTTCAAACATTTCGTCTGTCAAACGGTTTGCTTTCGGACAATTGATCATTGTCGCGTACGAAAACATACGTTCCACAGGTGCAGAAGAAGGTAGCGGGGTATTAAATTTTAAAAATTACCAATTGAAGGCACTCACAAAGTCAAAGGCGAAACATGTGGACTGACTATTCTTAACGACGAAATACTGGAAAATATACACACAAAAAAGAAAGTGGTTTATAAAGGACTTAAACCTCTATCGCTTAATAATTATCTTCACGCGCCAAAGCGATGTGATCCAAAGATTAAAAAACGGATTGTCAAACCAAATGTGTTTCGGAAAGAATTCAATTATTACAAAGATAAGGAAGAAATTTATAAAGCGCTAATGGATAGTGATTCTAATTAAGTTTTTTTATGTTTAAAATAACGTCAGGTTTTCATTTTTAAAAGATTGGGAAAAAAAAATAATTTGATTAAAATAGTATGAATGATTACTCCCTTATTTTATTTCTAACCCCTTAAGTATTTGGGTACATACTTACAAATATTTCGTATTGAATAAATGAAGAGCATTCACAATATTTCGCCAATGTGTAACCAGCCTTATGGTTACTATTTAGTTACATCTAAGGACTATTTCGTAACAATATTTCGTTACTACCATTTCGTTACGTACATTTATTTTGAGAAATACTCAAAAATGCTTGGCATTATTATGTCAGTTTATGATATTCACGGATTCTTGTCACCATTTCTGATAAAAATAAAATCATTTTACAAGAAGTACATTGATCTAGTGTCGATTGGAAGTGCCAAATTCAACCTGGCAAACATAACAAATGGGTAAAATGGCCTGATGAATTAAAATAGTTAAGAGTTGTTACGAATACCTCGGTGGTATTTTAATGCAGGTATGTGGACTCAGTGCTACTCATCAACTGTAGGTACACGAGACGTCAACACGATTGTAGATACACAGATGCATATATTTTGTGACTGATCCATTAAAGCTTATGCTGCGGTTACTTATTGGCGTTTGACCCGGCAAAATGGGAACGTACTCGTTTGTTTTGCAGCCGCGAAAAGCTGAGTGACCCCACTCCGCCCTGTCTCCGTACCTAGATTAGAATTACAAGGCGCACTAATAGGCTCACGTTTTGCTAATGTTGTTCAACGAGAACATTCAAGTTTAAAGGCCGACAAGCGTTACATTTGGACAGACTCACACACGGTTCTCCAATGGATTCGTGGTGACCCTCGGAATTATAAACCCTTCGTTGCTCATCGCTTAGGTGAAATTGATGAATTGACTAAGGTAACGGAATGGCGGTACGTACCGTCAAAGCTAAATGTAGCTGATATGGCTACCAAAGAGGAAGCTCCACCACTTACGTACGATAATGTTTGGTTTCAAGGACCTGGGTTCTTACGCCAGCCAGAGGATACATGGCCTAGGGATCTCAAGTCTACCAAGTCAATAGATGACGCAATATGCGAGATGAGGAGCGTTAACGTAATGACGTCACAGGTTATTCTACATTCCATACCTAATGAAGACGATTTCTTTTCTTGGACGCGACTCATTCTTGCTACCGCTCGAGTATTATCTATACTTATAATAAATCTGTAGAAGTAAAAATTCTGTACATTGAAAATATCAAAAAAATAAAAGGCAGGGGGTGTTACTAGACCGACACCGAACCCAAAAATGTGATTAAAAAAAATTTTGTCTGTCTGTCTGTCTGTTTGTTCAGGCATGACGCAAAAACTACCGGTTCGATTACGATGAAACTTGGTATAATTATTCTTTAACCCTTAAGGTCGCATGACATTTCATCGAAATAAAACATCAAAATAATACCTTATTATGATTATTAGACCTAGACTAAGGGTAGGAAAAATGGAATAAAAAAACTAATTATCTGACAATCTGAGATAATTAGCGTATATTATACTATACATTGCTCCCGGCATTATTAAATCGTATGTGTAAGGGGTGTATAGCATAATATACAAAATACACTTTTGACATAGCTTGATCAAAATAATACAACGACAAAACATGTTCTCAAAGTATAATAAAATAATGACACTAATGACATCAGTGCTTATGATAAGCTACAAAACAATTTCTTTTAGCCACATAACAAAGATGGACATTGCATTTGGTACAACGGGTACACGCTTGCCCCTTTTTACAATATTTACACCTCTGATACTCAGTGTGTTCCGGCCAGTGATCTACGGCGTCATATCTGATGGCATCTATGGGCCTTTCAGTGGCTGGTTTCTTTATTTTTTTCTCCTCGGCCACTGAATCCTGGACTGAAGTTTTTACCATTTGTCGGTTGCTTTTTATAAGACCAACATAGACCTCATATCGGAACTGCTTGAGATGGTCATCTTTTTTCTTAATGTTTCTTGATCGGTAATGGCGGCGGCGAAGAAGCCAACCGTTGTTGATACAAATGTCCAACAATTGAGAAAATATGTTCAAATACCAACGATGTGTCTTCATACTAGTCCGATACAGAGCAATAAGCATGTCAGCCAGATCAACTCCACCCATATGCCTATTATAGTGTCTGACTATTTGTGGGCAAGGTACGTCTATGCGTCCTTTTGATTCCTTATGGAACCTCTTTACTTTTTCGATGGGATAAGCATCGATATATGAGCTAATCAAGGTAACGGGCTTATTGTCAAACCACTTTACGACAGCAATTTTGTTTTTGTTGCAAGTCGCTTGACAATAAGCCCCCCGTCCTTTTTTCTGTAGAGTTTTGTCTGATAACAATAAGGCATTGGCATCTCGAAGCCTATTTTTTCTGGCAGTGCCTAAACTAAATATGCCATAATTATGCCTCAACAAATATATCAGTTCGAAAGACGTAAACCAATTGTCAAAGTAAACGACACAAGGTCGATTTTTTATGGTTTTACATAAGGCCAACACCGTTTTAGCTCCAATGCCGAGATTTTCCTCATCAGGTTCAAACTGGATGCCCCTAAAGGTGTCGTCGCCTGCATACAACATAAAATCGTAAACGATTCCAGAGACACCTGCCCGTACCAAATTTTTAAAACCCCATTTGCATGGTTTGTTTGGGTTATACTGCCGTCGAGAACCCGCTTTTTTGCCTTTGTAAGGAATGATCATTTCATCTACACTGAAGGCATTCTCTTCTTCAATAGATAGGCATTGGGCTCTTACTCGCTCAAGGAAAGGACGTAGTTTGTAGTAACGATCGGATTCGTCAGCTTGTGTGTTATCTGCAAAATGTAAGTACCGCCTTATTTGCTGAAACCTTTTGATAGGCATGACATCTGCAATTTTACCGTAACGATAACTGGCCTTCCAATAGTCCTTGTAAGATGGCATAACAACAACTCCCATCAATATATTGATGGCCAAAAAGTCAATTATGTCCTCTTTTGTTGCTTTAATTGACTTTCCAGTCTCTTGTACGCTATATAAATTAGTGTTGTTTGCTATATCAACAATAAGGTCTTCAGGGAAAAATCGATAGAAATAGTCTAATGCCGACCAATTAGATGGGACAGTTTCTTTGAAGCCTTGATCAGATATTTCAGCTGCATGTTGAAACCTTTTCTTGGTCCATTGAAAAGAAAGTTTGAATTTCTGTATGTTTCGTCTTTTTACCCTGTTGGTAGCAACTGTAGGACCTCTGCGCTTTCTTTGGTCACCTACTGATGTAGTCTGTGATGTGTACTGATGCGTCGACGGCGACGGTTGAACTGAAGGCAAGGAGGGTAGCGATGCGATAGAAGGTATAGCATTATAATTGCATTGCGTATCGGAAGGAAATACTGTTGAAAGAACTGGTGTGAGTGGTGGTGGATCTTCGCAGACTTCGGCTACAGTTTCGTGGCTTTGATAATCTATGGAATCCAAGTCTGGATGAAAAATTGATAGTGAATTTTCATCTGAGTTTTCTATATAGGAATCATTACTGGATGGATCTGGGCTATTTAAATCTAGTCTTTCTAACGATGAATTTATAGATGGAGCAGGGGATGAGTCGCGACTGTTCACTTCTTCTTCATTGCTTGTGGCATCACTGACGTCGGAAGTAGCATTGAATTTAGGAACCAGTGCTAGTATGCGTCTACACCGATCGCGCTGTCCAGGCTAGAACAAATTTGTTAAAAGCGTGCATGAAAGCAAGGCCCACACCATGCAAGAAAAAAGTAATAAAAAAAAAATGCCGATACGTAAAAAAAAAGCCTAAACATGCACGATCAAAGCCAAATTATAGTACTGACATCACCACCACCCATAGTTGGCAGTGTATAGAATAATATACATCACAACTAGGACGTTTTCTGAGCTAACAGTCGCAATGTATGGTATGCTATACACCCAAGATTAAGTTAAAACAAAGCGATGAAAATAAGTGTTATAACGTAGATAATTTAGCATTAGCAAGAGCTCAATACACTTGTGATTTGAATCCACAACACACATAATAGATTTTTATAGTGAATAAGAAATTATAATAAATTTTACCTTAACGGGAACAAGATTCCTCGGCATGGTTTCGCATTTACGTCACAACTGTCAAATCCACCACAGATAATATATTCGTTTATTTATTGTTTAAAAAAAGTGCGTTCTGAAACTGCTTTTTTGTAAGAAAATTTTAATTTATAGTACTTTGTTTTATGAGAATATTTTTTTTAGTTTAATGTATAGTATACTATACAAATCAACCTTAAGGGTTAATATCCTGGGCACCACACTGGGTACTTTTTATCCCGGAAAAGTATATACAATAAAAAACAAACTTAATTTTGCGGTTCGATCCCTAGACCCGATTACTGTACCAACCGCAAATAATTAGTTTGTCGTAGGTTACGTCACCCGCAGTAGAGTTAAGGGGCGCTGCACACGGCGTTTTTTTTTTTTAATTAGCTAGGTACTTAGGTTTTCTTTTATAAGGCGTGGACCGCATAGATTTTAATTTCAACTATAGGTTTTGATATTTGATAGTGTGGTAGGTTATTTTTAGTACTCTTAGGTAGAATTAGTCATTCGTATAGATATTAGTTTTTGGGAATTTTGCGTATTTATTGGTATATACATTTAAGTGTTGGTAGGCGCTAGGTGTTAGGGCTCTTCTGTAAAGATAGTCTATGATTTTTTATTTTTAATACGGATTTACTTATTAACACGATGCCTTCCAGAAAGAGACCATATCTTTCTGCTACATCGAGACACGCTAGGCGAATGAGACTAGCCAGATTGCATGAATCAGCTGAGGAGCGAGAATCCCGGTTAAGCCGCATGCGGGATAGCATGACTGAAGCAAGAGCTCGCGAAACCAGTGCCGATCGAGAATTGAGGTTAAGTGCTGATAAATATAAAAAAAGCACCTTACACAAAAACTCATTGATAAGTTTCGTCGTCCACGCGAACGAAGTCGCGGGCACAGCTACTTATTTATAAAACGGTGTCGACATATGGACATTCAACTTTATGTTGAACTATTGTTCGAAGCAGAAAAGCTTTTAATTAAAAAGTGTCAACAAGATTCGTTCGCGCAAGATATTGAACTACTCAAACAAAACAAACCCTTAATGTCTTCTAGTCGTTTGTTATGTCTGGCACCATATATTGACTCTGACGGTATCTTACGAGTTCAAGGTCGAATTGACAAAGTTAAAGGTGTTGAACAGTCAACAATGAGATCAGCCACACTCGATGGTCGTCACAAGTTGACGCGACTGTTGGTAGAATACTACCGCTTCATGGAGCGAGCAGGAAAGCGCTTCATGGAGCGCACGAACTGGTCGTAAATGAATTATGGCAGCGATACTGGATTATAAAGATACGGCCGACCGTACGCGCAGTAGCTTCACGTTGTTTGTTCTGTCGGTACCATCGCGCATCCCCGCAGCCGCAGCGCATGGCTGACCTTACTGCCGCACGTTTGCAGCACCACCGTAGGCCTTTCACATTTACGGGCGTCGACTTCTTCGGCCCTATGGAAGTTACAATAGGTCGAAGGAGAGAAAAAAGATACGGTGTAATTTTTACTTGTTTGACCATTCGCGCAATTCATTTAGAGTTAACCGACAATTTAACTACTGACTCGGCAATTATGGCCCTTAGACGGATGATAGCTCGTCGTGGTACGCCCAGTGTTATTTATTCTGATAACGGGACAAATCTATGAGGTGCTGATAACGAATTAAAACGTAGTTTATTAGAACTCAATCGTAGTAAACTTCAGGAAGACGGAACTGTGAAAGGTATAGAGTGGAGGGCATCTGGTGCGCCCGAGATGGGTGGCGCCTGGGAGCGGATGATACGAACCGTAAAAACAGCTTTGAAGGTCGTACTTAAGGAACGCGCGCCACGTGCGGAGACGCTGGCTACATTGTTTGCGGAAGTAGAAGCGTTGGTTAATAGTCGCCCTATAACTTACGTATCAAGCGACCCTAACTTTCCTGAAGTCCTAACACCCAATCATTTCTTAATAGGTATATCGTCTAACGGTCCCGCTTTTGGTATTTACAATAATGACGACTTGTGTTTCCGCAACCAATGGCGCAACGTTAAACTGATGCTTTCTGGGGGCGGTGGATAAAAGAATATTTACCTACTTTGCTACCCAGATATAAGTGGAATAAAGAGCAAAGAGCGTTGCGAAATGGAGACTGTGTTCTTTTAATTGAACAAAATTTAGAGCGTGGTGCTTGGCGTCACGGAGTAGTGAGTGCGACCCATGGTGGCCATGACGGTCGCGTCCGAGTGGCAGATGTGCGCACACGTACTGGTTTGGTTCGGCGTCCTGTGACGCGTGTCGCCCTACTCTCCCCAGCGGAATGTTAGTGCTGAACTAGTTGTTTTGTTATTTAGTTATCTAATGTAAACCTGTATTTCGCTTCAAAATAATTTGTTTATTTTTTCTTAACTTAGCTCAGCACTAGGGGGCGGATTGTGGACGACGCACATCAAATTAAAATCACAAAAAATTAGATGTAATTTCTAATGCCATACTATATTGGCAATGTATAAAACATGTCCTTTTATTTTTTTTAAATATGACGATGTTGCAAGGTGCGAGTGGAACCGACCCAAAATTTTTTTTTGTTGTCAACACTGATCGATCTTACCTTTGTCATGTCGGCGCGTCGTTCTCTAAAAGAAATTAAGAAAAGTTCCTAAAAACTGTAATATCAGATTATTCAACACTAATAGCCACTCGCATCCTCCAAATCGTTTGTTCAACCAGTTATTGTTTTATTTTGCCTCCATCCGTTATAAGGAGTTTCTAAATGTGGTTGAAGTGTAGAAGGTTTGGAATATCGACATATATGGTCACAGAATTTATTTTTAAAGGTGAAGTCGAGGGTACAGGATTTGGAGATTCTAAATGTGGTTGTAGTGAAGGTGACTGTGGAGGCGGAGGAGATATACCTATAGAATTGCTTGATGAGGAACAATGTGGATATGGACTATAATTCTCTACAGGACGGTATGTGTGAGGTTCATTAATTTTAACTGAGTTTTTGTTTAAATTGCCAAGCTCTGCTTCGAATAAACTGTCGTTAATAGCTTTTTTGGCATAAAGCCATTGAAGTGGGTCGAGCCTATCTAAAGTATTAGACCATTGTAGAGCGAGAGGATTTGATAATGGTTGAGTTTGAGTACAAGGTTCACTTAAATATCGGCAAGCACGATCCAGCAATTGTTTGTGATTAAGCTTTTTCTTTTTGGAAGATATAGATGGCGTAGGATTTGTGGAAATTGGTGAGAATAACTTTTCTATATCTTCTGGCGGTTGGCTATTTTCTTGTGCAGCGTTTCTTATTTCCGTTTCTGTTATTGAGTCTTTAAACAAAAATGTTAGGTTTAGAGTCTGTCTAACGAAAGCGCGACCTGGAGCTTTTTTTTTTAATTAAATTGGCAACATAATGTTGCCGTCAAAAGCACGTCAAAGTCTATGATGCAATTGTCAGTATTTTGTAACAAAGATTGATTTTAACTAAGGCTCGACCGAGATGGGTTTTTCGTTCTCGGCCGAGACCGAGACCGAGACCGAGAATAAAATAATATCTCGGCCGAGACCGAGAGCCGAGAACGAGAATAGAAAAAGCGTGAATTTTTTTTTTTTATACTGTTTGCTTTTTAATACACTACTAATTGTTTAACAAAATTAATTGTTTTAATAATCAAAGTTAAATAACATTATATTATAACATAAAAAAAGCAATTTTTCGGCATTTTCGCCCTTCAAAGAATGTCGTCTCTCGTCATACAATTGTCCAGCTTTGCTAAAAAGTTGTTCACTTGCTACGCTAGTAGGCGGCGCAGATAAAAACTTATTTGCTGCGGGCTTAAGCACCTTATAAGGCGACGAAAACCAATACTCAAAAATATTAGCATTTCTTTGCAGTCTTGGCTCTCTAAGAAAGCTTTCTAGCGCTATTTCGATCACAGAGCTTGAACTGTATTCGTCATTGGTCATTGGCTCGTCTTCCAACTCTATCGAATCATGAGCTGCCCATAAGTTGGATTGACTTGTTGCAGCCATGTTTGACGAGTTAGTTGAAGATGCCCATGTCGTCTCACGAGAATCTGATCCTACATTTTCATAGAGAGTGAGAGTCTCGATAATATGAAGTTTGGCTGAGTTAACTTCGCTTTCAGTTAGATATTTAGTTTTAAACCGTGGATCGATCAGTGTTGCAGTAACTAGTGGCAAACAACTTTTAACAAATGAAAACCGCTGATTAAGTGCATCCAGTAGCTTGCTCTTCATCGTCTCTGCGTGATTTCCAATTTCATTATCATCTTCCTGGTCATTAAAGGACTGAATGTTTTGTGTTGGCGCCAATTTTCCATTCAACATTGCCACCAACGGTATTACCACTGAAACACAGGACGAGTCGGAAGAGATATCCAACGTGGCTTGGTAAAAGCATTGCAAAACGTTCACTATATCTTTCATGAAATTCCATTCATCACTGTTAATTTCTAGTATGCCTCCTTTTTCGGTGTCGGTAGTTAATTGTAACAGTGTGCGGTTAACAGCTATCAAAATTGTGCTATCTCACAAAACGATCTTGGTGTTTAGTGTGTATATGCCTACGAATTGTACTGAGAACTTAAGTGAATTTACTGAGTGCTTGAGCCAGATTAATGCCATTATTGAGGAACAACAGGTAGAAGCTTGCTTTATTCTAGGTGACTTTAATGCCCAGCCGAATGAGTTATTTGGTAATGAGTTGCAACATTTTTGTTTAGAGCAAAACTGGAAGTGTGCTGACATACAAATGTTAGGTACAAACTCTGACACTTTCACGTTTATTAGTGATGCACACAATTGTAAACGGTGGCTTGATCATTGCGTTGCCACGGAGTCTGCGTGCAGCACAATAGTTAATGTGAGTGTTAAGTATGACGTGTTGTGGTCTGACCATTTTCCATTATCAATTAGCTGTAATTTTAATGTAATCAAAGCTAAAACTGTTTTTAATAATATCAAGCATAGCAAAATTATATGGGGGAACAGACCTGTCGAACAATTAGTAAAATACAATAAATTGTGCAATGACAAATTAAGGTACGTTGATTTTCCAGACCAGTTCCGTCTATGTGCTGACAATAGTTGTAGTAATGTGGAACATCGAACTGTCATTGATAACATGTATCAGTCTATCGTAGCTATTTTGTGTGAGGCGGCCTGCTATAGTTATGAGAAACCTCGCTGTAGTAGGAAAGGGGGCTATGTTAGCGGGTGGAACAAACATGTTAGTGAGTCGCATAGGAAAGCTAGACTCAGTTTTCAGTTGTGGCGGGAAGCAGGTAAACCATTGGGTGGCCAGCTTCATAACGATATGGTACAAACAAGAAAACAATTTAAATGTAAATTGAAATGGTGCCAAGACAATCAGGAACAAATAGTGATGGACAAGATTGCTTGCCTTCATAGTGATAATAATTTTAAGAGCTTCTGGAAGAGTACCAACAACTTAAATCATAGATCTAGCTTTCCTGTCAGCGTTGATGGTCTAACTGACACTGCCGAGATCTCGAACCTTTTTAAGGATTTGTTTACTGTGAAATCACCACTGGGCCCGTCCTCTGTTGATGGTGATTTTATGCGTCCTCTGTCACAAGACTTTGCAATCAGGTTCTCAGCAAAGGAAGTAAAGAACGTAATAGTAGATATGAAGCATGGAAAGTCTCCGGGGCATGACGGGCTCAGTGTGGAACACCTAAAGCACGCGGGTATTCATCTGCCCAGGGTTCTAGCTTTGTTCTTTAACTGTTGTATGTCGCATGCTTATCTGCCTAGGGATATGATGAGAACTGTTGTCGTTCCAATTGTGAAAAACAAGACCAGTGACTTATCTGATAAGGGGAACTATAGGCCGATTTCTTTAGCCACGATAGTAGCTAAAGTATTTGATTGTCTGTTGAATAACGTTTTAAAAAACCATATTAAGTTGCACGATGCACAACATGGCTTTAGAGAGGGCCTGTCTACTGAGACGGCAGTTTTGTGTTTAAAAAAGACTGTAAATTATTATACAGGCAATCACACTCCTGTTTTTGCCTGTTTCTTAGATATGTCAAGGGCATTTGACATGGTGTCTTATGACAAGTTGTGGTCTAAGCTCTGTGACGCTAATGTACCTAGCGAGGTAATACGTATTTTTAAATATTGGTACTCACATCAAGTTAATTGTGTTAGGTGGGCAAACGTCCTATCAGATGAGTATGTCATGGAATGTGGAGTTGGGCAGGGTGGGGTAACATCCCCTACCCTGTTTAATTTATATATAAATGACCTCATTGTTGAGCTCAGCAGTTTGCATGCTGGCTGTTACATAGATGGGGTTGCATTTAATAACATTAGTTACGCCGATGACATGGCGCTGCTGAGTCCGTCAATGGCTGGCCTTAAAAAGCTATTAAGAGTCTGTGAGTGTTATGCTGAGGGACACGGTTTGAGATATAACACGAGTAAGAGTGAGTTACTCATCTTTAAAGCGGCTAATAAGTCCGCTGAGAGCTACCCAACTGTCTACTTGAATGGTGGTGTCTTAAACCGTGTTCGTCACTTTAGATACCTTGGGCATGTTGTGACAGAGGATTTGAGGGACAATCTGGACGTGGACCGGGAGCGAAGAGCGTTGGCGGTGAGGTGTAATATGTTGATACGAAGGTTCTCACGTTGCTCAGGTTCCGTTAAAATCACCCTTTTCAGAGCATACTGTCAAGTATTTTACACGTGTAGTCTGTGGACTAATTATACTCTAAAAGCCGTTAATGCTCTTCGCGTCCAGTACAATAATGCATTCAGGATGCTGTTGGGGCTGCCACGCTTCTGTAGTGCTTCAGGGATGTTCGCGGATGCCCAGACAGACAGCTTCGCTGCGGTCAGGCGCAAGCGTGCAGCATCCTTGTTGCGCAGGGTGCGTGCCAGTACCAACAGCCACCTGGCTGTCATTGCCAATAAGCTGGATTGTCCTATTATCTGGTCTTTAAGCCAGCTACATGCCCCTGTAAAGTCTGTTTACTAACATAGTTGTAAGTTTTTGTGTTACTAATCTGTTTTTGTATTTGTTTACTAACATAGTTTTTATAAGTTTTTATGATACTAACAAGTTGTTATGGATATATCTGAAATAAAGAGATTATTATTATTATTATTATTATTTTTCAATACGGTATAGGTTCAAAGCATTTTTTTGCTCAAGCAGTCGTTCCATCATTAAGTAGGTACTATTCCACCGAGTTTCGACATCTTGAAAAAGCGCATGCTCCGGTAAATTTAAGGTTTTTTGAAAGGTACTTAAATGTCTTCGAGCTTGTTCACTCCTGTGAAAATGGCCGACTACTTAATGACATTTTTTTATCAGCGTTTCAACTTCTGCAACCGAAAAAATGGCATCATGGATTGTCAACTGCAGAGTATGAGCAACACAACCCAACGATGTGAATTCAGCTACTCGAGTGGCGCGGACCATGTTGCGAGCGTTGTCTCGTACAGCCAAGTGAACTTTTTTTGCAATGTTATAAGTTTCGGCAATTTCTTTGAGTTTTTCTGCTATATAATCGCCAGTGTGGTCGTCTTCCAGAACAGTCGCAGCCAGCACCACTTTAAGGCGCTGTTCTTTCCGAACGAAATGGGCAGTAAAACTCAGCAGCGAACAAGTTTTTGTAGGATTTGACCATATATCAGTAGTAAAACTTATCCAATCAGCTTTCATTAACAGAGATACCACTTTGGCTTGAACCTTTTCATATGTTTCAGGCATTAACTGACTGCGAAAGTATTTTTCGGACTTCAATTTGTATCGTTTTGGCCCAGATGGATCAGCGAAATTCAAACGTTTAAATCCTTCACCTGACACTGTAGTATAAGGTTGCATGTCCACAATTATGTAATCCATAATTGCTTTATCAATTCGTTTGACAATCTGATGATCATCAGGCCATTTTGCTGAAGGCGGATGAGATATTAATTGTTCTATAGTAGGTTGATGCTTTTTATCATTATTATCAATATTAAGGCGCACGGGCTTTGAAATAGCCGGTTTCAAACTATTTTCGTGAGCAATTTCAGCCAGTTTATTCTCATAGTGTTCATATTCAGATGAATGATATTTCGACAGGTGCAGTTTCAAACCTTTGATAGTCTGATGTTTGGGCTGAGGACTGCCTAATGACACCGTTTTACTACACGACTTACAAGTAGCCTTTGATTGATGTAATACAATATTTTTTTCATAATATTCCCAAATAGGATTTACTTTAGGCATATTTAGTTTTCATCTGCAATAATACAATATTATACCTTCTTAGTAAACATAAACATTAAACACATTAAATCGAAACAAAACTGAAAAAATAGCACCTGATAAGATTGTTGTTTAAAAAACAAATAAGTCGTTAACTTAGATCAAAACCAATTTTCGATTAATTTTACTAAGAAACGGTACCTAACCTACGTATCGTATTTGATTTTAGCAAAAAGCTTTGCAAGTGCTATAGGTACCTATTGACAAACAAACCATGTGTTTAGTTATTTTTAATTGTAGGTATTTTATTAATTATAAACCTTACGTATTTTCAGCAAAAAACATACGCATAACGTCACAAAACCCTATCAATCTGTAATATATATTTAATTTACTTATATTTATAAAAACAACTTACCCGCTTTATATTCCACCGCAAAACTATAAGTAATGATCTTGCTTTCACCAAACCAGTGTAATTAATCAATTTACAAGTATCAACAACAAGTAATCACAGCAAGTAGCAACACAACACTTAAAAGAACTTATTTTAATTTACTGTGTTAAAACAAACTTCCACTCATTACTATTGTAAACATAAACAATTACAAATACTGCTCGAATGGGGCGAAAGCGGCCGGCCGCAGTTCGCCAGCCGGGACTTCAACCAATCATAATTCAGCTCTCTCACGCACTTACACCAATCGACTACGCGCTGCGGCGCGTTGCCACGCGCGGTAAAATTTGAATGCCGATCCGAAAAATGTTACAATCTCGGTCATGACCGAGAATCTCGGCTATAATTAGCCGAGAACCGAGACAAGTTTCTCGGTTGGATTTGTAGCCGAGAATGCCGAGACCGAGACCGAGACCGAGATCTCGGTCGAGCCTTAATTTTAACCCTTAAATTGGCAAGGAAAATTATTTCTTAAATTTTACATTTTATTGTTATTTTCTTATTTATTATTATCCCAGAAGAGTGAAAAAAATAGTAAAAAAAAAACTGTATATTACAGTTTTCGCGAAAACCTGTGTACTCCTGAGAGTACATTGCCAGCTATAGTGCAAACGACGTCTTCCTATCTTTGTATTACGTGTAGCACAGTGCCAATATATCAATAACACTCATTTTGTTAATATATTACTTTATTTGTTAAAAAAACATCACAAACAATAATTATCTAGTGTGAAATTGACGGAAACAGTTTCTCTTGTTGCTTTCTCCTACCACAAAACAGATGCATATTGCACTTCACGCAAAAAGCTTTGGTCCTACCCTCGGCCTCTTTGCAAAATCTACATTGTGATTGTTTATTTGCTGGAAAAGCCTGATAGCGTCGTACCTGACGCTGTCAACCGGTCGTTCAGCTGTAGGCTTCTGTATGGTTGACCTTTACTTTGGGCATGCATGCAGTCGACTTAGCGATTTTTCTAGCCCTGCACAATTCATCGAACAAATCAAGTCTAATCTCTTTTAGAGATTTTTCGATCGCCCATCTCGCCTGTAAAGTAGCCAGACGTTACTGACGCATATATCCAGTAACTGGCTAAATCTACACCCCTCATGTGCCTATTGACCCTGCTGGGCCCCTACGGTTTGCTGACATCTCCTTGAGGCGTGCGTTGAACGATACGCGCCGTCGACGACTAGGAACCGGTCCGGATGGTTACCGGACGGTCGGACGGCAAGATACCCATTGCTTGCCCTCCGCAAGCCCGCGCCTACGATGGCCGGATATCGGGGTCGGAATCCCTGCGGCGGTTAGGGCTAGAGGGCCGTTGCCTCACGCGTGCGGCCTCCTTCTTTGCTAGCATTACTGCTTCGCAAAGCTAAAATCTTATGGGATCGTGTCAGATTCAAGCAATGCAGAAAAAGAAAATAGGACATGCTATAGAAAATACTTTATACACCTCAACCGTTGTTATTATATATGAAATATAGAAATAAAACCCATATTAAATAATACTCTGCATTTGGCAATGTACTTCGTGTATACCAAAGTCTACTTTGAGTATTTTACTACGGACTTGGCAACAGTATTCACGAAGTACATCCATTGTTTCTTACATATAAAATTGAAATTAGGTAAAATGCACTGAGAATAGCGAATGATTTATATTACTTGTTAGGCCCCAATGCACTTCAAAGCTAAAAACCCACAACTCCCAAACAAAAAAGTAAAGAAAAAAATAAAATACTTACCCGGGTCGCAGAGACAATAGACCGTTTCGAAGACATTTTGAATTTGACAGACTATTTTTGATGCTATCACAATATATATAAATTTCTACTACAATTAACAATCATTGCAACTAATAAAAAATAAAAAATGGTATTTTTTTTTAATTTTTGGGATTGTAGATTTTTTTTAAGTTAATGTAATCAGTGGAGTACACTGCCAAATTAAGGGTTAAAAATATAATTGCTTATCATGGGTAAAACAATAAAAAGTTATGTAGGAAAGCTGTGAAATACTATGATCAGTAAGTTTAAAGAAAAACAAGAAGAGAAAGTAGTTGTTTTTGATTTCGGGTTTTTAAGCTAGTATGACATTATAATCTTGATCATTGTTGACTGACTATTAGATATATTTTACGATATGATAATAATTTTTCTTATGTTTATAGATAATCTTGAAGATATTCAAGGACTACGCGAAATAAATAAAAAAACATTGAATCGTTAAGGAATTTGAAGAAAAAATCTTTACACTTAAAACTAAGCTTTAAGAAGAAATATCTTCACTACCGTGCTTTATACGTTCAAAAGCGGTCGAATTGATGTGATGAAATAGCATACTTTGAGGATGATAAAATTCAACATTTTGTGTTTTATTCACCTTTTCCCGTGACTTTCTTGATAGAATAGTAATATACCAATAAATAAATCTTTACTCGTTTTTGTATTGTATTGGTTATTATAGCTATCCAGTATTGTTCTACTGCTGTGCAAAAGCCATCCACTCTTTCTAATGGTCTCAGTTCCTTACTCACATTCCATTTCTTAAGAAAGACAGTCGGTTGGCAAACCTTGAGTTTAGACTTTTGGATGTTAGTCAAAGACCAAGTCTGTATACACCATAGGTCAAATGAGGAGATTACACATGTCCATAAGCTTACGCTTTAGTGATATGGGCAAAGTGCCCTTAAATAGTTCCTTGATGGACCAGTAACTTTTTCAGGTATTTTCTGTTCGACACGTTATTTCTTACCTGGCCCAGAAAGAGACTACTTGGCCCAAGTAGATAATAATATATTTTAAGACGCATTGTATATTCTGTCCGCCTACGTGTACGTTCCTTTTGGAGCTGCTGGTTATGATTTTGGTCTTCAACATTTTTATATGTAGACCAACCAGCATTTGCTCTAGTTCTGTGGCTGTAGGAGAGAACAGGACAATATTATCAGAGAAACGCAAATTACTTAACTTAGCTTCGCTGATGACAATGCCCTTCTCTTCCCATTCGACTGCTAATGTCTGAAAGAAGTGGTGAATAACTTTGGGGACAACGGAACGCCCTGTTTGACTCATTTCTGTTTGAAACATAGGATCTAATCTCTCTAACTTGCTGGAAGAAGTGTGTGTGGATTCTATTTTTTGTTTTGTAAGGGAATTGAATATTTTTGAGTGTGTGATGCTGTTAAAAGCGTATTGGTTGAGTATATTTATTTCTAAACATTTTGTGTTCCTCATATTAGGAATATAGTTCGTCAAAAAGAATTATACGATTGTCGCAAATACAAAAAAATACTCAAGTATCAAAAATTTTTTCTCCTAGTATGACAGTAATACCATATTCAATATTTTTTGATTTGACCTCATTTTCTCAGGTCGCGCTTTCGTTAGACAGACTCTATAAACAATTCTGAACATAAAGAATTTAATATTTGTATAATAATTTCAGATGCCATCATCAGAAGAAGATTGGAAGATTGTTTGGGAGCACTTGATGGAAAGTATGTGTCTATTCAAAAACAACCGCATTCCGGCTCACTGTATTGTAATTACAAAGGATATTTCAGTATCGTACTCATGGCATTAGTAAATACAAGAAAATAATTTACCTGTCCCGTGCTTGCTTCTCCTCGGTCCGTCTAATTCACATTTTGTCACAAATACTTATAACACTATCGCATAAAACATCTATCGCACTTTGCAAGAATTATTTGAATTTCCAAAACCATCATACTCGTAACACATACAAATTGTCACATTAGGCCATATCCTTTTTCGAAAACAACGTCACGGTCGCGTTATGGCGTCCAATGGGGCATTAACCACAGAGTATTTTTTTCTATTAGTGTTTTTTTTTTATAATGTTTGTGGCATGGCTATTTGGCCTTTGTGCCATTTTCTATTAGTGTCTGAGCAAATTTGCTATTTTTGATTAGATAGTTTGTGGCAATTGCCACAAACTATCTAATCAAGCTGCACCTTAGATTTTATAAAAAATCTATGAGATGCACATAATGTCATGGGCGCGCCGTGGTGTTGCCAATTCTTAAATACACATTCTCCTTATTTTTTATAATTTTTTTTTATCTTTTTTGCACATTGCACCGTTCATCTTTTTGTCAGCACTGGCCAACGCTGAAAACCAGCGCTGTGTGCTCATCACATTGTGCATGAGGGTACAGCTTTATGCTGAGCGTTCGGCCGTTTTGCACGGATGTGGCGCATATTTTTTCTATATAATTTTATGTTTGTCTAGTGTGGATCTAATGGCAGAGTTTCTGATGGTGGAGTATTACACTAAATTTGGAAATTATATCAAGACAGAAGTCTGCTCTTGCCAGAAAAAACCGCGTTACCAAACATATCAGATACTTTTCCCTACGTATTCATAGCAGTAAAGCCTTTACTTTGGGTGAAAATATCATGAAGCCGTATCCACAAGATGGTCTCACAAATAATCGGAAGATATTTAACCATAGACTGTCTCGTGCCCGTTCTGTTGTACAACGCGTAATTTTGTAGTGAAACTATATTTTCGGTAAACACCATGATGAGGTAGAATGTAATGCGGTTTACTTTATATATCAGGAATGTCTTTTGATGCAACTAGGGTCATGTGACCTAGTGCCTCATATCCGTGAATAAATTCACTATAAAGTTTTTTATAGTTAGGTGAACGATCTAACTTTCTTAAAAACGATTCTTAGCCATGTTGTATGATCACCCAACGACTCGGGTGACTTCTTTAAAGGAATGCGAACAGAGAACCTTCCGTGTTCATCATGTTTTGTAGTTTCTGTGAATAATTTTTCAGAATAATGATCATCTTTTGGCATAGCAATAGGTAAGCCAGAAAAATCTTCTAACTCCCAGAATTTTTGCAATTGAGTATCAATTTGAACGAAATTACATTGAACACTTTTCGGTTTAAACGAATGATTATTATAAAGACGGCCAAAGATAATAATGAATTGTATTATCTGTAATAAATAAATAATTATTATTCTATTATTATTATTATTCTAATCTATCCTATTTTAGAATCGTACAGATGTTGACCACTACTAAGCTTTATTTTATCATTATTTAATAGATCCCAAAATACACATATCAAAAAAAGTTTGAGATCACTTTGATAATACGAAATCGTTTTTGTTACGTTAGAATAAAACGTGTTTTCCTTTTTTCTAAGATTCTTCATTTAAAAATTAAATCTTATAATAACAAAAGAATTTAAAATATCTTTATACGAGAATATTTATCATGTGTTTATCATGTTTTTCTGTATAAACAGAGATTAAATCCTTGTTTACACTCATTTATAAATCTGACCAACTTGATTCAAGCGTTTTTTTCTGACTTTTCGAAGAAGGAGTTCATTCAAAAAGATGCCGAGGGGATTATCAGAAGTTTTACGAGCAAGAATTGTTACTTTGGAGGAAAAAGGACATTCTAAGAGAGAAATAGCACTTGCGGGCTGCTATTGGATTAGAAATTAGCACTCAGACCATCAGGAATTGCTTACACGAGGTTGAATTACGAGCGAGGAGATCCTGGCAAGCACCCTTGAACTCGTAGCAACGACAGCGACGCAAATTGCAGTGGGCTAGACTCCGCCAAAATGAAGAAAACGACGAGGAAAACATTTGGCGTAATTTTCTCTTCGTTGATAAGTACAGAATTAGCACTCATCCAGACAACCGACGTATTCGTGTCTGGCTCCCGTATCGTGGCTCTATGATTGCAGCTTTGTACTAAACCATTGCTATTGATGGAATTGTAAGATCATTTAGATAATAAACCATGGCTCTCGATTCGAAATGGTTGACGATAATGCTCAACGAATCAACGCTGCTTTGCGTGAATACGACATTACCAGGTTAGACTGGCTTGCCGGGTCGCCTGACTTAAACCCGATAGAGCACACGTGGGATGCTGTCAAGCAAGGTGTTTGGAACCGTCAGTTACCTCCCCAGACAGTGCCAGAGATAGAGATCAGGGAAGCCTTATTTAAGAATGGGACAGGTTACCGCAAGAAATGCTGGATAAGTTAATTCTCAGCATGCCAAGAAGGATTGCCGCATGTGTTCGAGCCAGGGGAGGAATTATCTTGTACTAAATAAAACAATTTCATAATAAATGTTGACAATATTTTAGTCAAACCTCTTTTTCTTTCAATTATTTATTAGGCAAAATTGCATTAGGACTTTGAAATTCATTTTTTTTTAAATAAAAGCACGTGATTACATTGTGCTCGGAATGTACTTGCGTATCAGCTGATTTGCTTACGCTCGGCAACTGATGCGAAATAGAAGTAGGTACGGCCATACCTATTCTTTCGCTAGACGTATTATTATTATAAAGTAATGTAGTATGGTTATGTTTGCAAAATTAAACAACGAATGTTCTTACGGTCCATGTAGGCCGTACGAACATTGGCTTGGCAAGTGCCGAATACAATTTTGACAAAGCTTTTTATTTTGCACAATTACAAATTTATTTATTTATTTAAACTTCATGTACAGTAGTGATACATAGGCGGACTTAATGCAACAAGGCATTCTCTACCAGTCAACCTTTGGGTTAAAAAAGAAAACACTGTGGTAGGTTTGCACAATAAATAAATAACAAATATTTCGGACATGAATACAAATAATTATCACCACCGCAGTCAACAAAAACACGTCTTTGTTTATTATTACCCGCATTATTTTTACTTTGAGTTGAATTATCAACGTATGAATGTGTGACAGATTGTGAGTTTATGTTGTTTGATTTATTAGCATATCTTTTGTTTTGGTTGGAATTCGATTTAACGGAGTCATTTTTATAGTGCTTACACGAAGAAACACCCTTACTATTATTTGACTTTATCATTTCCAACATATTAAAATATAATTTTTTTTACACCTTTACTATGTTTTTTTAGAAATTCTAAGGGTGCGTCCACATCTGGCGAATGTGCCGCAAATGAGCAGCACGCGAGCCGATTGCGAGCTGCCCGCGAGCTGCGCGCGTGCAGTCACTGCAATGGTTTGGTGCGCCTCTTTAGCGCAACTCATACAAGGCTCGTATAGAGCGCGCGATCTGCGCGCACTCAGTTCTCGCCCTTACAGTTCCGTTTACTGGCTCAGTACTATCGAAGATGTCAGACGACACTAGTGTTTTTAATATAATTGCTGCATCATTAGCTATTATATTACTGATAAAAAGGAAAAAAAAAGAGACAACGGCGTTGGTGGCAAAATCCTATTTTTAAAAGAAAACAGAATATAGTAGCGGAGTTGAAAAGCCATCAATTAAGCGGACACTATGCAAATTTTTTAAAATTGTCACCAGATTTATATGAAAATCTACGACAGACGGTTAGTTTTAAGATTGCTAAAAAGGAAACGCATTTTAGGCTACCAATTTCAGTTGAAAATAAATTAAGTTTGACATTACGATTCTTGGCCACTGGAGATTCCTACACAAGCTTGCAGTACCTTTTTAGAATTTCTAAGCAAAGTATAAGTATTATTATTCCTGAAGTGTGTTTAGCGATTATCAAGTGTTTAAAGGAAAACGTACGTGTGAGTATTTTTCTAATTATCTTTATTTAATAATCACATAGCCTTTTTTATAAGCAACATATAAGTTTACGAAAAGAAAGTAGTTATTATTGAAACAAATCACTGTAGCTGTCATTCGTATCTTCTACCGAATAATTACTTTCCTGACTGTGCGGTCCTCCTTGCGTCGACACTTGCATATTTGATTGATAATCATAGTGGCCAGAATCGGCTTTCATTATGACATCAAATATTGCCTGTTGAACCATATTTTTTGTTGAACGTGAATAAGATTCCATTTTGGCTCCAATAAAATTTATAAATGAATGTACTTCTTGTGACAACTTGGAAGTATCGGTTAATTTTTCTGTGGCAGTCTTTAAAACTTGTAGGGCTTCAGTTACGATTTTATCATCCGTCGATTTTTTCTTTTTGGACGGCGGAGGTTCAATAAAAGACAGGTCGATTTCACTGTCAGTATTTATTCCATCATCTTGTACCTGTCGCTCGTCCACTTTATCTTGTTCTATATCTGCTTGTTCCTGTAGAATAGAATAGAATAGGATAATAATTTATTTGCTCAGAATACTATACTTATTATATATACTTATTATACTACTTACATACTTATACTTATATACTTATTATTATTATATACTTATTATAGGTAAGTATATTATTTGCTTGTAATAATGTATTATTATTTTTCAGGTGCCAAGGAGACCAGATATATGGCTAAAAGTGAGTAAAGAATTCGAAGATAAATGGCATTTGCCCCATTGCATTGGCGCAATAGACGGCAAACATATAGTCATACAGGCACCTCCGAAAAGTGGAACTGAATATCATAATTACAAATCTACTTTTAGTATTGTTCTGTTTGCACTGGTAGACTCAGATTATAAATTTATGTTTGCTGATGTTGGTTGCCAAGGGCGTATATCTGATGGAGGGATATTCAAAGATACAGAGTTCTACAAGATGATGCAAAATGGCTCCTTAAATTTACCACAAGAAAAACCATTACCTTATAGGACTAAAGCGATACCCTACTTCTTTGTTGCTGACAGCGCTTTTGCTCTAGATAAACATGTGATGAAACCATACTCCGGTAACCACAGTAAAGGCACACCGGAACGTATTTTTAACTATAGATTAAGCAGAGCTCGCAGAATTGTTGAGAGTGCCTTTGGCATTGCATCATCCATTTTTAGGGTACTTAGAAAACCTATGATATTAAAACCAGAAGTTGCTGAAGTGGTCGTTATGAGCATTATTCACTTGTATAATTATTTGAAACAGAACGCCGCCGATACTTATACTACCAATTCTAATATGTACATAAATCAATCCGTACCTAATTTCACATCTCTTTCAAATATTCAAACACCACAAATAAGATATTCCAGAGGAATAAACGAAATAAGAGATGAGGTTGCTTCTTATTGTGTAAATGAAGGCCGTATTGCATTTCAAGATAAATATTGTTGATTTAATTACTTACAGTATTTAAACGTTTCCTTGGTTTATCCCGATCAGCTAAAAAGGAAAAAGCGTCGTAGGCAAACCATCTACTTTTGTAAGTCTCGGATGCTCCTATAAATATAGAATAATATTAGTTACATAGTCAATTTAATTAATAAAATAAAACACAAAAAGTAACAAGTCGTTTTTTACTCACCTTTCCCTGTCCCTTTACTTTTTTGACTTTTTCCTTTCTCTCTTCTAAAAGACGATAAAAGACTTTACAGTTTGCTACGGCATTGTTCATAATCGCTTCCCATTATAGCACCTATTTCTTTCCACGCATCATTTTTTAGATTTTTTCTATAGTAATATTGATCTTTAGGATCTCATAATACTGGAAATATTTTATATGTTTCAATTAAGCGTAAACAATTCTCCTCCGTCCACTCCATGACAACACGTACTTAGCCTCCAGTAATCAGAAAAGAATTGAGCGAAATAACTAGCGCGCACCCCGCGCGCTAATCGCGTACGGCGCTTAGGTCGTGCGCGAATTGCGCGCGGGCGGCGCAGAAGCGGCGCCCGAACAAAAATGCACGCGGGCACGGCTCGCGAGCTGCACATTCGCCAGATGTGGACGCACCCTAATAAATCATCCAATTTAATATTATTTGAATTATTTTAGACACAAGGGAACCTTTATGTGTTTCCCACTCGCGTTCCGTGGTCTGATCGAGTTTAGAAAAAATAAGGTAAACGATTGGTTCCAAGAGTGTGTCCCAAGCATCGGTTGGTTCGTTTAATCTTTAAGTACTCGCAAATGACGTAGTGTTGAATCTATTAGTTCCCTAATTTGATCATCCGATTCGCTTTAAAGTGACTGAACAGCAAATAACGTTTTTACCTGATTTTGTACTAATAAACGACTGTTGTGAAACCTATTTTCTAGTAAATCCCATGCGTGTAAGTATGAAATCTAACGCACTAATAACATGAGAAGCAGAACCACTAAGAGACGATTTTAAATAATGAAACTTCTGTATGTTGTTATAGTGAGATACGAGTTCCTATACTCTTACCAATCGTCATATAAACCATCAAAGGCAGGTAACTTTATCACTTACAACTTAATGGACAAAGGATTAAAAACTTGATGAGAAATAGACTGGGTTTGTTTACTTCGTGGTATTCAAATCGAGTGGATTAATCGGAATCATCAACTAATTGTTCAATTTCACCTTGAATATTAATATAACTTTGAAAAATAGTGCAAGTTAACTGTATTCGCAAATTTAATTCCGTTTTGCTGTTCGAATTTAATGTTAATTTATCTAATTTTGCAATAAATTTCTCAAATACTGTAAGTCTGCCTTTCAGCGTGCCTCGCTGCTTTTTCAGATTGCAAATCAGCAAGAGCTATTATCTACACGGGAAGATTTAGACTTTCTCTTAGTTCACCGGGATCCTGAAGCGAGGCAAATTGGAAACACTCATCGTCACTTATTTTGGAAGGCTGTAAAAAGCACGAGTACTTACAGTTTCTGCTCAGCACCACCCCGGCGCAGCACCGCACAAAACAACAAACAACAAAAACGTAAAAATAACGATATTAACGCAAATTGTTGGACATGGAGTAGTAGGATGGGTTTGGTGACCTGACTGGCCGTATGCTACTTGCGACAATCCTCTTCTCCAATGCTTTTAGTAATGTCGAATATCCGACTCGTCAAAGACCAAAATGTTAGACCTCTTCTTATTCGACGACGGGCAGGGATCTTCAATAAATGGTTGCGTCTTGGAAATATAAACGTATATTTTCTTCAAAATTACAATAAAGAAAAGAACGTGGTAAGATATACGAATAGTCACGACGAATATATTTTCGGAGTGAAGTTCGCGACGGTGCTGCCACCCACACCAGGAGCCCGCTGCACGCAGCGATGTTCACGCTGCAGAATGGTGACGCCTTTCGCCGCTAAATGGCGTTGTAGGTGTATTGAACATCTGCTAACACGCTGAAAGTGTTGATTGAAATTCCTAGCTTTGGATGTGTGCCTTTTGTATCCGGAGCATATGGAGGATCAATCAGTGATAAAGAGATATTTGAAAATTGTGGAATAATGATAAATAAACTAGATTAAGTTATAATTTTTTTTAGCAATAACAGATATCATGTATGATAAAAAGCAGTTATTTTTGGTATTATAACTTCTGAAATAAGTTTATTATTTCTATTTACATAAATTCTCTTTTCATCTTTATTTTTCCAAACAAAAAAATCAAAATACTTTCTTCCAGTAACAAGTAACTGTTTGAATTTGAAAAAAGTAGGGGCTACTTTTTTTCAAACAATATTCATTATTAATCATTTCTATGTGCTTATAATTATCCACACTGATGAACTCATCTTTTATAGAGAAAGGATATTTCATTTCCAATACTGTTAGTTCTCCAATTAACCCGTCAGGCGAAGGTTCACTCCAATCTATGGATATTTATTAGAAAATCCACAAAATCGTACTTTGTTGTATGAGTCATAGGCTTCTCCGTTCAATCAGACTTTTAAATTTCTTGGGACACAAAATATCTTCAGCAAACTTCACTTTATTTCTTCTGTCAGAAAACTTACATATATTGAATACATGAGATCCAGTTACCCTTAGGATTCGTTCACTATGCTATTTTTGTGACTGTTGCCTTGTTTGCTACTCTACACAAACTTGCTTCTTTTGGAGAAACCTGAAATGAAACATCTAATATTAATAAAGAGAAATATGTATCGAGAATATCATTCGATTCCAAGCTCCGCGCGTTAAGCGAGGCCCGCGCCGCCCCCACCGCTCCTCAAGCCGCCAGTCGGCCCTACACGCCATTAGAGATAGCACGTGCGCGCGCGACTGCGTCGCGCGGCGTCCTACATTTACCTAGATTAGGTCTCCGATCTATGTATCTACCATGTGATTGTTACCAACTACTTTAGATATCAAATAAAACCTTTGTACACCCGTTACAAATATTATTAAATTCTGGTCGTCTCACACAGCAATCTCACCCCAATCCCAAGATAGGTATGTTTTCGTTAGAGATACTGTGGGTACATAACCAGAGACATATACCATCCCTGGCCAAATTATTACGGACTGTTTTCGTAGAAATGTAATTTCTGATTGGAACACCCTTTTTAAGCAAACCAATAGATTTATAGATTTATATTTTAAGATGTTTTTATTTTGTATTATTCCTGGTATCATTATTACATATATAATTAATGTTATAATAAATAAAAGAATAATATGTAGGTTACTTACAGTAATTTTGTTGAGGACATATCGGTCAAGGATGGGTAATTTAAGGTAATCATGGTCATTAGATATTCCATGCAGGGAAGCCACCTCAAACACACCGCTTATACCAAACTTGTTTTTTTTTTAACGAGCTATAGTTTATTACTTTCAATAATATTTTTTCTAACTTTTTCTAACAATATTTTTCCTTTCTATAGTACTGCAAGTGTTATAAGGGCGTGGATCAAAGCACAAATTTGTTCGCTGTCTAAAGATTTTCAGCTTTTATTTTTCAGTTTTCTTTGGCTCATGCCATTTCTGTTTGTTTTTTGTGGCCGTTTTTTTTGATAAGCCATTCAGAATGTTCTTAAAATCTTAAGATTGCATAGCAAACACGAGCTATGTGCTTGCAGACAGCCTTTGGCCCTTTACCAGCAGCACACTCACACATGGGCTGATCAACTTTTCCATTTGTCTCAATAGCAATATTCACAAAGTATGACAACGATTTTGTGTTTTCAGAATGTACCTGTCCTCTATAAAAAAGCACATCATTTTGAATTCATGTCACTAGAGCTATTTAGGTATTCATTAATCAGCATATTATAGCCCTTTCTTTGTACTGCGGCATACTAAGTTATCCCCACATTGTCTGTGTACACTTCTAAAAAGTAAGTGGTGATTATTCCCGATATCCAAGTCTGGTGATTCACTTTTAGTCTTCATACTGCTTGCTGTACAAAACTGTCTGAAGGCCACTCAACATTATACACCGATTCATTTTGTAATAATATGCTTTCCTCTACGTTTACAAACACAATATATGTAACATTTAAAAAACTTAAAATCACGGTTTGAGGTATGCAGCGACCTCTAGTTGCTTTTAATGTCACTGATCATAAACTATAACAGTTCTGACTGAGGCCCGTCAGATGGCGCCACGATTTAATCGATATATTTCGTTTTTCTTTTGTTTCGATTATTAAGTTATACTATTTAAATACATTAATTATAACGTTATTAATTACTATTTACTAAATTTGATATAACTAAATAGTAATGTTCGACTAGGCAAAACGGATGAAGCCTTCGCTTCATAAATTGACAGATATGACAAAATCAGTATGGCGTCTTTTCTTTTTTGATTTCGTTGCGAGTCTTGTAGACTGAATATAAGAGTTTTTTAATTTAAAACACAAAAGATGTCGAAGACTAGGCGTGGAACCAACGTCAGGCTTAGAATAATATTACCCAGGACGTGGTAAGCATTTTTAGACGAAATTGATGAATATTGTCTTGACATAATACATAGTGCATTGGATTTCCTCAACATGTAAATTTTCTTTGACAGGGTCCAAGATATTATTTTGTTTTAAATCTACCATATCCCATGGATATGTGTTAGAAAGAAAAATCGTCTCCCAATCCAATAACATTATTTACAAAATATGAAGCTACAATTCTGCTCATGAATTGATGACGAACAATCATCACGTGGACAGCTAGGCGACAGTTTCCGAATACAGCGCATGGCTTTGGATCTTGGATGAACTGCATTGGATGATGGTACTGGCTGCGAGGACTACTGGTTATTCATAGTTAAGGTTAATTAAGACCACTCCATGTAAGTTCCTTTATTCTAACCTTACCATATATGTTCCTGTCACAGGCTGTAACCAGTTTAGCAAATTATTAAATATATATTGTGGAGACGAGTTATATCTTTTATTCCAGTCAACACCTCATGCGAAAAGCACCCTTTAGTCTCATGCAAACTACCGCTGGGTAAATCGGTGGTAAGGCAAAAACCCAACCTTACAAACACAGTTATTGTTTCGGTCACAGTCTTGAAGTTTGTAAAAAGAAAAAAACATCGCTGTTATCTCGGCAAACAAGCATTCACTTGGGAAAAAAATAAATTTGGAAACAGTAAATAAACAAGCCTCTGAATTAGCTGCTTTATGAGACCGCTTATTTTTGCGCCTCTTTTCCTTAATTCAGCTTTCAAAGCGTTCACATTCATCGCTAAATAATCCATATTTATGATAATTTCACGAAGGAGATCACTTTTCTACAGGTAAATTAAACGAAACCCGCCAAAATCAGTGAAAAGTAAATGTCATATAAAGTAAATGTAATGTATTTAAAAGTAAATTTACACGCGATAACCCCCATTGTCGTAGCATGAAAAAAAATGGTAAGATAAGACTATTTATTGATCCAAGAAAATTATATAAGGCTATATAATGCGTCCGCATTACCAATTTCCCACTATTGATGAGATCAAGTCAGATTTGGCAGGTTCACATTTTTTAACAAGTTTAAGCTAGATAAATGAGTCATCTAAATTCTTTATTATTCCGGAGGGACTTTTTCGCTACCCTTTGCCATTAACGCTGCCCCGGAATTTTTTCACTCGGTCATGACAAAAAAAAAATTGTGATATTCCCAGAGTTGATCTATGGACATACCAAAGAAGAACATAATTTTAGACTAAAACAAGTATTAGACAGAGCTAGTGTGGAGATGAGGGTGTTGAGAAACCAAACTGCTTGTTGTATCTGCGTTCACTAATAATTTATTTGCGAGCACAGCATCACGAACTCTTTATTAAGTATGCGTGTCTATTAATCCCTTTGTTACTGTTGTGGCCCGCGTGAAACGTACAAGCTAAGAATGGCAACTGGTTGGGCGCGAAATACAACGCCACGCATCGGACGCGCTAGTGATGTGCGCATAGCTGACTAAATTTTAGTGTTTGGGGTTGCAACATGCTCCGGCCTTAAGAGAGGAACAAGAGGATCAATAGTCGCCGGTCGAAGTGGTGACGCATGTAGGCACGTTGACCCCTAAACGTGCCTATTCCGCTATAGTTGCCGCAAATAAACCTGCTGTGTCGCAAACAACGCGACAAGCAGGGAAAACGAAAGGGGGCAAGCAGAGTGATGAGGATGGCTTCACAAAAGTAGAGAAGAAGAAGAAGAAGAAGCCTACTTGTCAGAACCAGTGCGGTACTGCGCTGGCTGGAGCCAACATGCTGCTGCGTCCAGCAATACCCACAACGCAGCTGTACGTTTCGAGGCTACATCACACCACGAAGGTTGAGGATATCGTGGAGTATGTACGTGTGAAGACCAACTGGACTTTGAGAGTGGTGCAGTTAGAGCCGCGCCATAACACAAATTTCAAGTCGTTTGTGGTGCGGGTGCCGACTAACCATTTGGAGACCTGCCTCAAAGGAGAGTTTTGGCCGAAGGGTGAAGTGTATCGACGATTTCGTGGAAGGATACCGACCTCGCAGCGGAACACGACGCCGTCACTTCGTGTGCAATAGTTTTTAATAATTTTATATAGTTTCTTTATATGTATTAGTTTAATTTTGTATGGTTATTTGTGTATTTTATCTATGGGCCCTAGTTGCCTGACAATAAAGGTTTATTATTATTATTAATAGAAACAAATTATTCTAGCTACTGCTCTTACATGACTATCATGGCCAGGAAATATTTTGGTAATTCTGGTCATAGGCCACGACATTATGGGTACATTATCTTCTTTTAAAATGACAATTGTGCCTGACTAAAAACCCACTCATGTTCTTTAGTTCCTTCGCCAAACTTAAGTGGCAATGGGCAGGGCACATTGCTCGTAGAACAGATGGCCGTTGGGGCCGAAAGGTTCGGTTCCGTTGCCTCACGTGTGTGGCCTCCTCCTTTGCTAGCATCACTGCATTGCAAAAGGAGGCAACCGTCTGCCACTTCACCTCGCTTCGGACCATAGCATGCCCTGCGCGAGAGATCGCTGCCGCCGGAGGGTTTTTATAGGTGGGAAACTGTCTAATGATTTCACTCGTTGAGCGAGAGGGCGGTCAGACTTTTACTGACTTAACTTACCTATGTTCTTTCAGCTGCCCTCTGCGTTTTAGGACCAAACGTATCCCCTTCATACTTTTCCCCGTCGGAAATTCGGGTGTAAATGTTGCAATTTTCAATGATGTCCGGAAGTGATAGTATTTTTTTAGAAAGTAAAGCGCAATTTAGACGGTACGAGTTTCTCGCCTCGAACATACGATAATCGTAAGAGCATAGAAAAAATGTCATCGTCTAAACACATACCTAGGCGGTGCGAGTTTCTCGTCTCGAACGTACGATAATCGTAAGAACAAAAAAGTTTCTTCGTCTAAACATTCATACCTAGACGGTTCGAGTTTCTCGCTAGAGTGGACCAGCGAGAGGTATGACTCGCTCGTCCACTCTGGCGAGAACAAGGATCATATAATATCCTAGGGACAAACTGGATTGATTCTGGAGCAAAATTACACACTCTAAAGTGTACTATATTTTCATGTTTCATTGACATTGACAAGTACATTGTTTCATTGTTTCATTGACAAGTAAAACACTTGTTGACTCATCGTGTTTTTTTTTTCGGAGGTCACCAGTGAAGAGAGTATTTCATGAAATAAATTAATACAAAATTAAATTGTAATTCGTAATATATTTTAAGGTGAAAATTTACAAGGGAAGTGAAATGACATATAATACAATGTTTTTTTATAAACGCTACACTAAGGAGTTTTTATTATGAACTAAAAGAAGTTCCGCTACACCATGAATTGTGATCTCTCTTTATGTCATGGGTTCCAAAGTCTGTTCTTAACTGGGGAGTCTCAAGTAAGATTACTAAAACTCTCTTTATAACTAAAAAAAAATATTATTCACTAAAAAATATTTAAAAAAATTAAAAATTAATTACTTTTGACTTCTCAGTAACTTAAACTATTTTTTTAGGTTTCACAAATAGGAGTAACTGGTACTTTGCCGTCGATAAGTAGTAGAATTCTACAGCATCAATTAATATTAAAATGCAACAAAGACATAAATATTAATAATTTACATATACAGTAAATTTATGGTTACCCTAGTTATAAATAGAGGTTAGAAAGAGACACACCACCTCTTTCTCGTTGTCTTGCTCGGTACGTTTTTTCTTCTTTTACTTGTCAATGAAACATATGAACCTAATGGATATGAAAATATGTACACTTTAGAGTGTGTAATATTGCTCCGTAATCAATCCAGATTGTCCCCAAAATATATAAGATCTTTGGTAGGTATAGACAAGTCGAGATTTTCGAAAGCAAGAATCTTCTCATTATACTATTTTTGCCGTCTAAACAGACGCAGGACATTATCGCCTAGTGATTATTGCTGACGAGTCTCGTATGACATAATCGTAGGTGAGAATTTGTTTCTTACCTGTGTGTAAACACTTTGATACGATAATGTCATGGCGGTTATTGCTTACGATTATTGCGTACGATTTTCTCGAACGAAACGTTCGAGAAACTCGTACCGTCTAAATTACGCTTAAGGGATTATACGAATTAAAAAGAACAACTTTGTAGTTATTTCACTGTCTCGAACGGCGCTCTATGGGACGTAACCGATTATATCGTCTCAAAAATACATTTTGTAAAACTATTAATTCAGCTATATTTTTAAAACGTATGCATAATAGAATAATAAAAGCACTTGGAAATACATAAAATGGGTATAAATAGAGTCTGTCTAACGAAAGCGCGACCTGAGAAAATGAGGTCAAATAAAAAAATATTGAATATGGTATTACTGTCATACTAGGAGAAAAAATTTTTGATACTTGAGTATTTTTTTGTATTTGCGACAATCGTATAATTCTTTTTAACGAACTATATTCCTAATATGAGGAACACAAAATGTTTAGAAATAAATATACTCAACCAATACGCTTTTAACAGCATCACACACTCAGAAATATTCAATTCCCTTACAAAACAAAAAATATAATCCACACATACTTCTTCCAGCAAGTTAGAGAGATTAGATCCTATGTTTCAAACAGAAATGAGTCAAACAGGGCGTCCCGTTGTCCCCAAAGTTATTCACCACTTCTTTCAGACTTTAGCAGTCGAATGGGAAGAGAAGGGCATTGTCATCAGCGAAGCTAAGTTTAGTAATTTGCGTTTCTCTGATAATATTGTCCTGTTCTCTCCTACAGCCACAGGACTAGGTCAAATGCTGGTTGGTCTACACATAAAAATGTTAAAAACCAAAATCATAACCAGCAGCTCCAAAAGGAACGTACGCATAGGCGGACAGAATATACAATAAGTCTTAAAATATATTATTGTCTACTTGGGCCAAGTAGTCTCTTTCTGGGCCAGGTAAGACAAAGAAATAACGTGTCGAACAAAAAATACCTGAAAAAGTTACTGGTCCGTCAAGGAACTATTTAAGGGCACTTTGCCCATATCACTAAAGCGTAAGCTTATGGACATGTGTAATCTCCTCATTTGACCTATGGTGTATACAGACTTGGTCTTTGACTAACATCCAAAAGTCTAAGCTCAAGGTTTGTCAACCGACCTGGATGTCTTTCTTAACAGGTTAGGCGCCACGTGTATATTTTTGTCACACAGTGTCTGGAACACTGTATTCAAAAGTATACACATCTTCTGATATAAGTTCAGGTATGTACCTATAATATGAGACAACATAACTATCCAAATTATTTAAAGTTTGAAATGGCAAATACCCAGTTATTACCATTATAAAGCTATTATGTTTTATTAGTTTTTTAGATATTGAAACAGTTAGAGAAAATGTGCCAGAAATGTCATGTCAACAGTCGGCAGATAAATCAGTTCAAGCATTTATAAACTACAAATTCAGAAGTAAGGCTGTGCAGACCAATGTGAAATTGATAGATCAGGCATTATCACCTTTGAAACATACTTTAACATCCAGCTCCACATCCCCATTTAAAACTGTAACCATTACAAAATTGCATCCTTCTGTATCCGGTCTAAGCAAAATTACAAAAAACATATTTATTGAAGAAGAACAGTCAGACAGTGACATTTCTTTATATACACCATCTGTAGCTGCTAATAGTCCCTCACTATCTATGGCTTCAATACAAGTTAAATCATCTTCTGACTGTAGTGCATTAATTGAAGAAGACAAAAAAATAGAAGCAAAAAAGGCTATGTTGAATACAATTACAAAAATTGAGAAAAAGCCAAGACTATACGCAGGTTTTCAATTAATTGTTACTACTTAATTGATTTCTCAAAAGATTGTAAAAATATTCCCGAAAACCATTTACTACTTTGTTTAAATAAAATAAGATTAGATAGTAAATTTAATCAGCTGTCAGATGATTATGGAATGACTCCATTAAGTCTAAGCAAGATATTTTTTTTAAAATATACCTATAATAGCCAGTATCATGCATCCTTTTATTGTGGAATTAGACAGTGCAATGATTAAAAAGACTTTACTAGTTGCATTATATATTGCTTTGAAATTGAGGTGCAAAAGCCATCTAAGGCAGTAAATCAAGCTCTGACATGGTCGGAGTACAAGAAAGCAAATACTATAAAGTATTTGATATCCTGTACCCCAAATGGATTAGAGAACTAAATCTCTCCAGGGTTTATGTGGGTGTGTTACGGCAGATAGGGCCTTCAAACATGTAGAACATTTTTTTTTAAATCAGGCATTACACTAGTACGACCTCCAACCACTTGGAGGTAAGTGTTGAAAAGGAGTGAAAATGAGTAAAACTGAAGCAAAGCTAACTTAACAGATTGCCAGCTTGAGGATTCATATAGAAAGAGTTATTAGGCGCTTACGTGAATTTTATATGCTTAGACCACATGCATGTTTTTGTTTCAATTTTGTGAAAATTCTTGACTAAATAACAATCATAGCATGTGCATTAATTAATTTGCAAAATTCTTTAATAAAATAAAACTAAGGAAAACTTAAAATTGTTTTATTTCAAATATAGTTCCACACTTTGATATAATAATGGGTATACACTAATTTTCCAAAAGTTTAATAATTTGTTACTATTTAAATTTTCAACATACTCATTGGTTACGCGAATAAGCTTTGTGGACTGTAGGTTTTTGAAAAGCGATCTAAGGTTTTGTTAACAATATGCAGGTACTGTGCCTGGCCTTTATTGATGGATGGATGGATTGATTTAGGGAGGACCACTGACCTTTTGACCTCGAAGGTTCCACGTGGCGACCGGCCGGCGAACACTGACTTCGCACCTTTAATCACTGCCAGGTCCTGTATTGCACTACACTGCACTATTGTTGAGTCTTTAAGCGGTTGGATCTCCGAAATAGTCAATTTTCTTGTAATTTCGAGCGGGCGATGTTAGCGGAGCTGTCACATCCACATTCGATGCACAAGTGTCATGTCATCCTTCTTGAGGTCGTGCGGGGTGAGCAAAAAGGAAGGGATAGGATTGCTAGGAAAAAAAAAAAAAACAAAATCGCGGATCATAGCAAATTGGCGCAACCACTCATTATTAAATGATACACTTAAAATCTCCACCTTTTGGTTTTCACTGTAATCTGGGTCCGCTTCACAATATAAACAATTTTCCTTCTCTGTTACATTTGAAGCTGCATTTGGGCATAATATTTTTCTGTAGCTTTTCCATTTTTAATATAATTTTTAAATGTGTTGGCATTGATAGGACATTTAATTTCGGTTATGCCATCTTCAAATATTCTATCAGGGGAACCAGCAATCATTGGGTATTTGGAATTTAGTACCAGGCCACACTTATTTATCTTTTTCTTCAGTTTTTTTTTTCCACCCTTTCTCTTACCTTATCTTCTAGAAGGCGGCCTCGTATCATAGAAGTGGTGTCTGGTATTTTACCACCTAATATGAGTGCTAAAAGTGTGCCATCAGCAGTTTTACATCTGCTAACTTCAAAGGCTTTTGAAGCCGTAATTCGACCATATATTAGTTCGAACCATAGGCTGTTCTTGGATTGTTGTCTAGTTTTTTCTTCAACTCTCTTTAAAAATGCATCAACACATTTCTTTTTCAAATTAAATACAAGTTGATGCATTGAGAGGGCCTCTTCTTCACTTTGACAATAATTAGCTTGATATTTTAAAAGTTCACAGTTATCAATTTTTCTCTTATGTCCCTCTTCCAAAAACTTTATTAAAACAGATGAATCAACTGGCAACATGGGCCTGCAAAATCAAAACAAAATCAACTCTTTTATTTCAAATAGACCATTTACAGGCACTTTTGAATAGTCAAAATGTCGGTCAGTCAAAAAAAAAGTGAAGCTAAATTGCACATTCCATAGCGTAGATCTCTATGGAGAAGAACGTGCAAGAAACTCCATGGACACTCTTTTAAAATCATTTTAAGTGTTACAATAATCTTGGTTACATATTTCTTGTCGCTACAATTATGTGAGCACCATTTAGAAAAGTAGTGAGAAAAAAAAAACTAACTAAAAATAGAAATTTTCGCATTCGTACTATATTACAAAAAATTCAGTTAAATATATACAAATTTCGATATATTATACCGTTTTCAAAAAGACACTCTTTCGCATTGAACTTTATCTTACAAGCGAGCTCCAACGCGCGTGAATCCTTCTGTCAAGTGTCAGTCTCTCCTGGCGGCTAACCGCGGGAACCAATCAGAGCGTCGCGTGAGCCGGCCGGGCGACAGACTATCAACAGCAATCCACTATACTCACAGATCATAGTCGCGTAGGCGCTGGGGTATTGTGACGACACGGCGATTGGGACGGTTTGCTACAAAATTGAATTAACTGCCCTTGGACAAGTCTTTTGCTGACATATATTTCAGGCTACCACCAACTCTAGAAAGTTTAGATTTTCTCCAATAGCATTCCGCCGAAGTACATGATGGTTCCTCACTTCTGCGATGAACCCACAGAAGAAATGCCATTGCGTGTTTACATCCCCCCTGTGAAGCCACTCAGTCTTGACACTGCACGGAGGTAATAATATCATCTTCTTCATCAACAACTAGTGTGCACGCATACAATTTTGCGTGGACTTTGTGTTCAGGACATATTTTGCACTTTACAGTACAATATTTACCGTCACGCTTAAGCTGGACATAACTTATGGCGTCATCTTCATATGAAGCTCGCGAAGACCTGAAATTATATAAGTTTGTTACTATTTTGCATTTTTTCATACTTTGTAAATCTAATCTCAAAATCAAAAGTATGCTTGCAAATGTATGTCAAAGTTATTGTGGTGACTTGAAACTGTAATATTTAAGCTTATAATAAATATTTTATACTAATATTTACTTACAAGGACGTCTTAACATTGCGAAATCCCGATGAGCAGAAGTCACTGTTCGGCGCGAAAAACTTTCCAATCATATCTGGGTTGATTCTGGGCAAATTATTACTGTCTGTTTTGCTATATCCCGACTCCATGGTAAATTCTTTCAAATGATAACTAAGAAACAGCGTATAAACTTGATATTAATTATTAAAATCCAAAACTTTATCAAGAACTCGTAAAATACTCTAAAAGTCAATGACAATGGTGTTTGTTTCGCATGGCGTGACGTAACGCTTTCTGATTGGTGTTCACTGTCATGTGACTAAAGGTTTCATTTTACAAAATTTATTTTGTAAAAATATTATTAATCTCTAATACTTTTAACAATTAAAATTGTTTTTTATTTTCTCCATAATATAATTAATCATTATAAACCCCCATCCATTGGATTTATTCTTAATGGACACAAGCCTATTAAAAATATATTTTAACCTTTTTAAACCAAAAATATTTTTTAAGTTCGTAATACTTGCGTTTTTTGTTGAGGTCAGAAGTATGGTCAAGCAACTCTTATGACAATTAATCAATATGTTATCGGTGCTGACCAGATCCATTGATAGTGATTTTATAATGATAGTTACAATCAAAAAACCATTATTGAGAGCAAAATTGAAAATTTGAAGACATTCAAAGGCTTTTAGAAGAAAACTACAATTTATCGTCTTCAAAAGCCAACAAGTCGTGGAAAGTATTCAAAAATTATTTCAAACTACAACGATCGTTGGGCGAAAGCTAACAGATCAAAAAATCGATTCTATGACGAAAATTCATCTTGGCTAGATGGCGAAGTTTTTAGCGTTTGCGGGTTAACTATCCAGTATAAGATAAATAATACGCAACACTATCTACAACAATAAATTTATTAGGCCGTTTTTTCCTAATCTATATGTAAATGTTGACGACTATGGAGGTAGGCGCGCTAAGTACTATCCTGGTCTCTTAGACGCTGGAGAACGAGGACTAGGCGCCAGCAGGAAGACGGCCCGCAGGTAGACGTGCCGCAGGTAGACGAAGGTCCGGTGGGCTGCCGAACGGTTGGATGAACTCAGACCAGGTGCCTGAACCGGAACTTTGGACCCTGGAATTTTCCAGTCGTCGAATAAGTTTCTTGTCTCTCGGCTTATCCTTGTCTGATTGTGACCGCAACAGTGCGAAAGCGCAGAGCAGAGGATGTACTAAAGCGCATAAGGCGAATGTGTGCATGTCACAATCAGAACCGGAGCGGGAAAAAAAATGAAACTACACTTAAAGCTAATAAGCACTAATTTACAACAAAATAATACGGAATAAAACACCAACAGAAGATACAAAAATGGGTGATACATGATTAAGCAAAAAAAGGTAATTGTCAACACTAACCCAATACGGGGTTAACACTGAAGCTAGTTTATTTTTCTTTAAAAATACAAAAATAAAGATAATATGATCAATGCCGTGAATATTTAAAACCACGTAAGATGACACACGCTAAGTATTATAAATTATACGTAAGGAGCGTGTGAACGTGTATTACGGCTGATATGTCCGATCGACAATGACCATGCGTCCTGCAAAAGCAGAGTCAGTCGTCGTGGATCTTCATAAATTCTTTTTTTTTTATTTAATGTGTAACTTCCGCCACTCGGGAAGCGAGTTAGCAAGTTGGAACCGTAATGTAATTACTAGTAGTCGATTTTTCAATATCTTTAAGTAGTTTATTATAGTGTGTACATACTTAGTTATAGCTAGGTTTAGTTTATTTTATCAATATTATCACATGTTCTGTTATCTGTTTGTTATTAATTTTAAGTTATTAGGTTGTAAGGTTCCTGTTAATATTTTTGTTGATCAGAGCAAGTCTTTACCGCAGTTTGCTTTGATAATTTTGACAGGAACGTTGAGATTTATTATACAACGTTACAAGTTAAAGGTAATTTTCAATCAAGTTAACTAACTTTATGAATTATCATTGCACTTCTGAAATCACTGGAGTCAACGAAGATCTTGTTAAAAGATTCTATGTAATTCTGCACACTTTGGCCTCAGTTATGCCTATTAATCCGTCAAAGTTTGGTGAATATACAATAAATACCGCTCAGTTATATGTGGAAAAGATTTCGATTCGCAAGATTTTAATACATGGTGAAAATATAATAAGACACTTCGCAGTTTTGCCTATTGGACATTTAGCTGAAGATACTCAGGAATCACGTAATAAGGATTACAAAAAAATAAGATTAACACATGCAAGAAAGTGCTCTCGGTCAGCGACAAATGAAGACGTTTTTCATGCTCTGTTATACATTTCGGATCACTATATATCTAGCCTAAAAAACCTTCTGAAACTATTTCATATTCGAAGAAGTTAAGAGCCTTTTCAACATATAAAAGCATTTAAATATAGTTAAATACTCGTATATATCTGGAGTCAACAATTTTATGTAATACATTTGAACATATCATTAAAATGCATATTTATTTTTTAATTTTTTTTTATTCATTTTTAATAAAACAATTTTAATCATGAAAGTGTTATTATTTTAAAGCCTATATATTATAGATGACGTGTAAAAAAAATCATGACTTTATTCCAAAAAATAAAAAAGTTACAGATTTTTGAGACGATAATGTCGGTTTCGTCACAACGCCTGGCGCCCGTATGCACATGAAAAAGCCATGTCGAAACAATCGTAGACAAAACGATCTGACGGCAAAAATTCCATAGCTGAGAAGTCCTGTCGTCGAAACAAACAATTGCGAACCATTCTGTCGGCGAAACATCCATAGGTGAAACGTTCTCTCGACAAATCTCTCAAAAACGAAACGTCTTCTCGGTGAACAGTCCAAAGGAGAAACGACTGTCGGAGAACGCTTGCAGAATTGGTTTGATTTGCATCCCTACCTGTACACAAATATAGATCAAAATAGATCAACCCCCATTAGTACTGAGTGTTCCCGCAGCGGCGCTAGGTACTTAACATTGGTCCACCGAGCCAGGATATCTATACCTTTTTGAATTCGCGCGCGGCCGGTTCCGCCTTGCCCGTGGTACTGCAGTGGATCGCCGGAACAAAGTACCCGGTGCCCCGCATCGGCAGCGACAGCTTCGTCCAGTGTTGTGGACACGGGGCCAGCAGCAGGGAGGAAAGTGGTACGCGCCATCCACGGAGTACAACGTGTCGTCATCAGAAGAGTGACGTCACGAGTTAGTTCAACGTTTCCCCACCAGGACGTGCCACAAGCAGCAAATTCATCGTGTTGTTGTGTGAGTGAAGTGCAATTGTGAGTACATTTTACTTTATAATGAAAACCAGTTCGTGTCAAGCAATTTTAAACTTTATTTGTTTGAAGACAATAACTTTTAATTTTATGTAGACTAAGAATAATTTAAGCTTAGAAATTAGACACATACAACAAACTAGGCCAAAGGACATCATGGAAAAGGACAATGTGGACAAGTTCAATATGGATAAGGACAACACAAATAAGCACAAAATAATACAGGACAAACAAATAATAGAGTACAAAAAAACAGAACTCAAAGAAAATGAAGTTGAAATAAAATTAGACAATACAATAAAAATTCTAGGACTTACCTGGAACCGTAATGCAGACACCTTCCAGTACATGGTGAATCTCCCGCCGTCGACTTCCGCTGTGACTAAAAGATCCATTATTTCTGTGATAGCACGTCTTTACGACCCATTAGGCTGGTTAGCCCCTAGTGTGGTTTTGGCGAAAGTATTTATCCAGAAGTTATGACTTGCAGGTATTGGTTGGGATGAGGAGCTAACCAACGACTTATTAAATGAATGGAGATCATATCGTGAGGAATTGTTACTACTAATCAAGGTTCGGATCCCTCGCTAGCTTGGCACAAAGTCAAGCAACTATCTGGAACTTCACGGTTTATGTGACGCCTCCAAAACTGCATATTCAGCTGTGGTTTACTTACGGATTGTAGATGCAGTTGGCGATAATCAAGTGTCGTTGCTGGTTGCTGAGACTAGGGTTGCACTGTAAAGTAGATAAGTATCCCGCGGTTAGAACTCTGCGGAGCAGTCTTGTTGGCACAGATACTTAATCTTAAGTATCTCCCAAGACAAGGTCAAGGCTTGGACAGATTCCACTGTGGTGCTAGCCTGGATAAATAGCCACCCAAGTAAATAGAAGACATTTGTGGCCAATAGGACGTTTGAAATACTGACTTCGATGAAAGCGTCGCAATGGTTTCACGTTCCTACTAAACAAAACCCAGCAGACTGCGCCTCTAAAGGAATACTTCCTAACTCACTTCTAGGAAACGTTTTATGGTTTTCTGGACCATCGTTTCTCAAATTACAAAACGTAATTTATAATAGGCTAAATAATGATTGCAGTACAGATTTAGAAGAGTCAGCAAAGGTACATGTTGCGATCATTCCAAACTATCCCTTCTTCGAACAATTTCCTCAGTTACGAAGATTGGTTAGGGTTGTAGCATATTGCCGAAGATTTTTAAAGGAGAACAAAATATACAGAAAAGGATATTTACAAAAACTAGAATTAGATGCTGCACTCGAATATTGTATTAGAAAAACTCAGGAAGAACTATTTACAACAGAATAAAAGAATTCAAAGACAATTGTTATATACAATCAAAATCAAACAAATTAAAATCACTCTGCCCTTACTTCGATGATAAGGCCATAATGAGAGTTAGAGATTGGAGAAATCACAGCTTGTCACGGTTTACTTACCCACTTAATTTGTAAACATTTAAAACAATTAAAAAATGAAATTATTTAAGTAGCAAATAAAAATTAATTATGTACAAACGGACACGGCAACTTCTCGCGGCGCGCGGTTTTATGTATATTTTTAAAATCCCTACCTTCCACCTACTCAACGCGCGAGCGCGTTCATTCCGCGGCGAGCACCGCCAGTGGCACTCAACCGGCTATCGAGGTACCACGCGTACTAAAATTTCTAAAACAGTACCCACTTATCTTTGATTCTTTGCACCTTAGTTCTCGATATAATACTAGCATTAACTAGGCAAAATTCCTAGAAACTCATACAATCATAATATACTTGGATATTCTTGGTTGGTGTGTCTAGTGTTTTTCCCGTACTGGGTAAGTAGTACAATTTAAATAACTGTATATTTCAATAAGCTTGTTAAAAATGTGCACATCCGCTACTGCTTTTAGTGCTTGTATTTAAAGAACTTTGTTTTAAACTAGTTACTTTCCTTCTAAGCTTCCTTTATCTGGTCCGTTTATAACGGCTAATTTTATTTAAACGTAATAGTGATGCCTACATGTGTAAAAATAATTGATGAAGATGTACACTATCGCTAACACCAATTCTCCAGACCTTCAATATCATTTCTTTATACCTGTCATTGCCTCCTATCACTAGTAGCCCAATTAGTATTCTTTTATCTCATTGCTACTGGACCTAGACTTGCCTTCTAGCAGAATAGATGCCAACCTCTTTCTGTAAGGTGAGGGCATGCAACTAAGGCTTAATGCTATACGGTGCTAATGCCATTTTGGAACGGGTTCTCAGGAATTCCTAGACGGCCGAAGATCAGCGAGCCGGCTACCTGGACGGCGCCCTGCGCCGAAAAACGACATCTTGCCAAACGAACTACGAAGCCATCACCGACGCCACCGACTGCCACCAAGCAGGAGAGTGCGGTTATGCGGTATCGACGGCCTCCTACCTTTGACCGGGCCTTACCTTATTCTACCCTCTAGTTTTTTTATTCTATTTTTTTTTTTAAATGTAGTTGCTTTTTGTTAAAATATTGTTTTATTTTAGAAAATAAAAAAGGAACGTGACAATGGCGCCCAAAAACGTGGTTTTCTAAAGGTCAAAGGTTGGTCTAACGTAATTGGCTTGTGGCTATTAGGCATTTTTTGGTGTGGTACTAGTTGGTGTTCGTGATCGTCCTTACTCTGTCTGTTGTTTTTAAAATGTTTATATTCAGTGATTTTATATATTGTTCTAGAAAGGTATCTAAGTATCTACCTATAAGTTGTAGTTACAGTAAATTGTAAATATCTGTCTTTAGATTGACTTGAACGGATTAGCTTCATCAGGTATAAGCATCACCTAAAACGGGTTCGACCGTATATTTTTTGGAATTATTCTATTGTACAACATACCCAGCTAAAAATGGCTTTTACGATAAAATTTTTGCTTTTACAAAAATCAGAACTCCGGTATGAGGTAACAATTCGAGGTGAGGTACCAGTAGATAATGTAACAGAACTTCGTCGTCAAATCAATAGATTAACACAAAAATACCCATCTGAAGATATTTATGAATCTTGTTTAGATTTTGTGGAAGATTGTAATGGATTTTCTGAAACATTAGAAAAAATTAAAAATAACATCATGTCACTTAAGTCGGATATGCAGAAATCATTAGTAGATAGGGAGCAAAATTTATTAAACCATTTGCATTTTAGATTGCAACGAATTGTAACTCCACAAACTCCCGATCAAAATAAGGTACTTAATAATTTGAAATCAACATATAATGTTTTAACAGCACAATTAACAGATATAATAACATCATCTTATCCTGCAGTTGAAAGCGTTGCCGCTTCCAAAGCAGACAGTTTGGCTGAGGGACTAACTAAAATCTTTGTCACTTGTGACCGTGGCTTATCTTCAGATATTTCTAAATTAAAACTATGACGGAAAAACTTGCGTGCGTGCCTTTATTCAGCGTTTGAATGAATTCAAAAGATGTCAGTGATACTAAAATTATGAATGCGGCAACAGAGATTTTTACTGGAGATGCATTACATTTCGTAGCGTCAGGACACATGTTAACTCTTGCGAGGAATATTAGTATTACTTAAAGACGACTTTGATGTAGTGGGTTACGATTACCGCATGCTGTCGGAAATTCGTAATCGATCACAAGGCAATGCCGAAAACATAACTATTTATCTAGCAATTATGGAGGGAATTTTTTCGCGCCTTAGCGCACCTATGAGTGAAATAGATAAACTCGACATAATCTTGCACAACATAAGACCATGTTACGCAAATATACTAGCTACTTGTCCTGACATTACCTCTGTAAATCATTTACGTACACTTTGTCGAAACTATGAACGTGTAAAGGTTCGCTGCGATAATTTTAAGGAGCCTCCAAACGTTAATTATAATTCAATGGCCCCAGAATTTGCATACCAAAATTCAAAGGATGTAAAAAATTATACTAAAAGTTCTAATTATTCTAGTTCTAAAATCGATAATACGACAAGTGAAAATACTAATAAAACTTACGCTATAGGTACTCAAAACAAAAAAATATTGTCATCGTTGTCGTGTGGACACTCATTCCATGAAAGAATGTGTGGCAGGCGGTCGCCTCCTTCTGCGAAGCAGTAATGCTAGTAAAGGAGGAGGCCGACCGCCTTAGGCAAAGGCGGACACGCCGCCGCCGCCGCCGGGTTTCCGATCCCAATTTCCGGCCACCGTAGGCGCGGGCTCGCGGACGGTGGGCAATGGGTAGCTCGCTGTCCGTCCGTCCGGTAACAGACCGGTCCGAGCTCAGGTCGTCTACGGCGCGCACCGTTCCCGCGCGCCTCAAGGAGTTGTCAGCAAACTGTAGGGGTCCAGCAGGGCCGAAGCCTACTGGGGCCAAAGGTCATGCGAGAGTGTCACCACGGGCCCCGGGACAAAGGCGAGGAATGGAAAGGTAGGTTTTTAGTCAGTAAAAGTCTGACACTGTTTCCCGCCCCACCCAAGGGCGGGATTCGTCATTGGATGATTTTACCTACCACAAAAAAAAAAAAAAAAAAAAAAAAAATGAAAGAATGTACCGCAGAGCATACAATATTCTGTTTTAAGTGTGGAACTAAAGACGTCCGCATACCAGAATACCCAAAATGTAATCCCAACCAATCAAGCAAGCCAAAAAACTAATATATGAAAATCGAAGTAACCAAACTGCAAAACGTTTCGACAACTCGGATTGGAATAAATGGTTATTGACAGTCAAAAAATTTTTCAACTCCTATAAAGTTGCTTCGATTTTCAACAAACCGCGTAATGACCCACGTCCATATGTAAATATTAGCATAAATACAAAGAGAAATATAAATATGTATGGCTTGCTAGATTCCGGTTCAGTTGTTAGCATACTCGGTAGTAATTCGCATGTACCCTTAATAGAATCCGAACTTGAACTCAACACTGATAACATAATCACAGTTACTACTGCTGGTGGCCAAAAAATTACATCGGTTGGGTATATTCAGTTACCGATAACTTTTGAAAACGAACTGAGTTCTATTATTTATTTATTTTATTTTTTTATTTATTTTTTTATTTATTTATTTATTGCATTCATGTTGTGAATAGTTGTTACAGAAATCTATTGTCTCAAACACGGACCCTGGTAGGGCGCTGTGCCAACATTTATATTATACAAATTTTACATGCATCATACAAATTAATTATTAACAAATATTTCATACATCATACAAATTAATACAGTTTTATACATAAATAATTATTATACTGGGTCATTCTATTAAAATTATTCCATACATTATTACATTAAATTATTATCATTATCATGTTGTTAATTATTTATTTATTTATTTATTACAATAGCTTATCATCCATAAATTCTTTAATACTGTAATAACATTTTTCTAAAAGTACACATTTCAGTCTATGTTTAAAAATACTTAAAGATTTTGTAGACCTTATACTATCAGGTAGTCTGTTGTAAATCTGAATGCTACGGTATTCTGGACTTTTTTTATACATTTCAAGTCTGGGCACTGGAAGGACTAATTTATCTTTACGGCGTGCATTTTTTTCAAAGTTAAACATGTGTAAATGCTTCCTAACGAAAGTCGCTATTTCTAGTATGTAAATTGATGGTAGTGTTAAGATCTTATGTTTTATAAAGTATGGTCTGCAGCTATTTGTACGCTTTATATTAAATATAATGCGGAGGCATTTTTTTTGGGCAGTAAATAGGTCATTAGCGTCTGTACTATGTCCCCACATAATGATACCATAACGAAGCCATGCGTAAGCATATGCGTAGTATGCAGATAAAGCGCACTCAGTTTTTGTGTTTACTTTAAGGACACTAAGGCCATATGAAAATGAAGATAATTTCAGCTTAATTTTTTCTATATGCTTTTTCCAATTTAAATGACTATCCAGGGTGATACCTAAGAGATCAAATTCGTCAACTTCCTCAACTTTGATAATATTAGTTATGGTTTTGAGATTTATTTTTTGTTTTTGATAAGGTTTGAATTGAATTAATTTAGTTTTCTTAGTGTTTACTTCAAGGTTATGTTGGTGAAGCCAGGATTTTACTTTATTGAAGGTTTCAATTATGTGGTGGTTATTTAGTCGGTTATTTGTAGGGCTTTTAAAGAGTATGGAGATGTCATCGGCGAATAGTACACATAGATTGTCACAAATCTTCGGTAAGTCGTTGATATATATAAGGAAGAGTATACATCCTATCACACTCCCTTGAGGAATAGACCAGTTTATTGTTAACGTGTCAGAGCGCACATTTAGTAGCTCACGTGTGTCATTGTCCAGGTATTCTATTTGTACACATTGCTTCCTGTCAGAGAGGTACGATCTAAGCCAGTCAAGTGCATCGCCCCTGATGCCAACTCCATTTAGTTTAGTAATTAGGATAGAGTGTAAAACCTTATCATAGGCTTTTGTCATATCGAGCAGAAGGCCTATCGCATAGTTTTTATCTTTGATATAGGTAAGGATTTCCTGTGTATATGTGTACACTGCTAAAGTCGTCGAACGGTTTTTCCGGAAACCAAATTGATTATCGTCGAGTATGTTGAATTTTTCTAAAAATTTACACATGCGATTCATCATTAGTTTTTCAAATATTTTTGAAAATGTTGGAAGTAGAGCTATTGGCCTATATTGGCTAGGGTCTTTGGATTTACCACCTTTTTTCAAGATGGGTTTAATTATCGCTACTTTTAAACGCGAAGGGAATGACTTTTGCATGTAAGATTGATTTACAAGGAACGTTAGCGGAGAAACTAATTCACCAGCACAGAATTTTACTAGGGTGGGGGGTATTTCATCGATGCCACAGCTAAGTTTGTCAGGAAAGTTCATGATGATGTCGTATATCTCTTTTTCCGAAGCTGGCTCCAGGAACATAGAATTAATGGCCGGCGTTATGACTGAGTGATTGATGGGAGTCTGAGAGCTGTTATTCTGCTTGTTAGGGTTGCCTACGGATGCAAAGTAATCATTGAATCTGTTAGCAATTGCGAAAGGACAGTTTATTAATTTATTATTTACGTTAATTTCCAAATTTTCAGTACGAATGTCATTAGATTTTTGAGTGACACGTTTTATGATCTGCCACATTTTCTTAGTTTTATGTTTTGATTTGCTCATTTCTTGAGAGTAGTTATATTTTCTTGAAGCTTTTACACATTTTTTGAGGATTTTGGAAAATGATTTATAGTGCTGTTTCAATACTTTATTTTTAGTTTGATTGACTAGTATTTTTAGGAGTCTTTTATGTTTGCATGAATTTTTTATTCCTTTAGTCAAGAAAGTATTATTATTTTTGTTCCTAGGTATTTTTATAAGTTTCTGTGGTATGGTAGCATCTAAAAGTTCTTTTAGTTTGTCATCAAAAAGGTTGTAGTTGTCGTTTACATGATTTTCGGGTAATAGAATGTTCTCCTAAGTTATTTCTTTCAGTTTAAGTTTGAAAAGCATTAAGTGTTTTCGATGGTTTAATAATCGGATTTTTTTATAAGTGAGTTGGTTTTGTGGTTTGGCAAGTAGTTCAAAACTATAATTTACACATTTATGGTCTGATAGTCCTTCGTCCTCAACAGATACCGTATTTTTTTATAATTTGTGAAAATAAGATCTATACAGGTTGATGATGTAGGGGTTACTCTGGTCGGCATTTTGACTACTTGGTGTAAATTATACTCAAGCATAATTTCTTAAGTTTTTTATAGTGGTTTGAATTTTGAATAGCGTTTATATTACCAATCTTATATTACTATACTATTATATTACTAATCTAATATTAGGAATAGATTTTTGGAGAAAGTTTAAAATTTGTCCACAACACTTAGCAGGCGCGCTAATGTTTTCAAATGATAATTCATCATTAGTAACTTCGTCATTATTAAATAATACTTATCTACAATCTTACAATTTATTGTCGGAAAATCAGAAAATTGTAGCAGATAATATAGTTAGTCAGTTCACAGATATTTCCTTTGAACACAAAGGACTAGGCAGAACTTCTCTTATTGAGCACAGGATCAATACTGGTGACGCTGAACCCATTAAACAGCGTTATTACCGACTATCACCAGAAAAACAAAGGATAATCTCTGAACAGTTAGACGAAATGTTATCGCTCGATGTGGTTAAACCCTGTGAGAGTCCCTGGTCTTCCCCCGTACTAGCCTTTCCACGGTGTTTATTTGTGGAGTGTATTTGGGCGTAAAATGAACTTGTCGCGGCAGCGGAGTTTCGCCCCGACGTTGCATCTCCACGCGTAAGTCATGCATGTGTGCAAGGACTGTTGCCTCCAAATCCCATGGTGGTAGGCCAGCAAGGAGGCTCGCCGCTTCGCAGGACACCGTACGGTATCCGCGGATCATCCGGATGGCCATGACCCTCTGGCAGGCGGTTAGCCGGGCCGCCACTCGCGTCCGTAGCGATGGCGCCCACACCGGCGCACCGTAAAGGGCCATGGACCGAACGATGCCTGCGTAGAGCCTCCGGCAGGAGGCGTCTGGACCCCCTAGGTTCGGCAGGAGCCGCTTGAGCGCAGCCCCAGTCGCATTCAACCTGGGAGCCAGACGTCGGAAGTGCTCCTTGAAGTTCCACCGGCTGTCGAGGACGAGTCCCAGGTACTTCATCGTCGACCCGACGCCGATGTGAACTCTCCTACCGTTAATTGGGAGCCCGGAGGTGGCGCGCTCCGAGGGCCGTGAAAACACATGGCCTCGGACTTGTGCAATGCCACCTCGAGTCCCAACTGCTGTATCCTCTCCACGACTGTCGCAACCCCGCGCGTCGCTAGTTCGACCGCCGCCTGGTACGACCGTCCCCGCGCCAGGACCAGCGTGTCGTCTGCGTAACAGACCACGCTGACCCCGTCGGGGAGGTCGGCGCGCAGCACGTAGTCGTACCCGATGTTCCACAAGGGCGACCCTAGTACCGATCCCTGCGGAACACCGCACGACATCTCTCGCCGTTTCAACTCCCCCTGATGACCGGGGTAGATGATGAACCTGTCCGACAGGTAGGCCTCGATCACCCGACAGAGGTAGTCGGGCACCCGGTGGTACCGGAGTGCCCTACCAATGCAGCTCCAGGGCAGGGAGTTGAAGGCGTTGGCGATGTCCAGAGACACCGCCAAGACACACCTGCCCCGGGACACCGCATCCCCCGTCGTGAGGGCTCGCACGCGCATGATGGCGTCCACAGTGGAGCGCCTCCTGCGAAATCCGAACTGGCCGTCCGCAAGATCCGGCCCCTTCCGTGCCAGATGCACGACGAGGCGGTCTGCAATTACTCTTTCAAAGAGCTTGCCCACCTCGTCGAGCAGCACAATGGGCCGATACGCGGACGGAGAGTCCGCGGGGCGCCCCGGCTTCGCGATAAGGACCAGTTTCCCCGTCTTCCAGCGAAGCGGGAACTGGCCCCTCTCCATGCATGCGCTGAAGAGCCCTCTCAGTCGAGACCCGAGTTCCTCCATGGCCAGGACCCAGGCTTTTCCAGGCAAGCCATCGGGTCCTGGGGCGGTGTTCTTGGCACTCAGCCTTCGCACCGCCACTCTCATCTCCACCTCGGTCACCTCTGGAGCATTGTTGCCGTCGTTGCCGTCGTGGTCCGCGTCGGACACCGCTGCTGGTGGCGGAGCCATAGGCGGGCATATGCTCCCCTCGCGTAGGGAACAGAGCGCTCACCACACCCTCCACGAGCTGGGGCCGGAGACTCTGAGTCAGCGGGGGAGCCCATGGGCGGAGTTTCTCCATCACCATTTTGTATGGGCGTCCCCACGGATCGACGTTCAGAGACTCCAGCCACACGTTGCGGGCCTCGAGTTTGGCCCGCTTTATCTCCGCTCGGAGGGTGCGCTTTGCCGCCCTGTATCCCTCATACAGCTCCGCCTCTATGGCCTCCGCACCCGGTGGACGGGTGCGGCGCCTGCGGTGTCTAGTATACCGGCGTCGCGCAGCATTGCACGCATCGCGCAGTGCCGCAATCTCTGGCGACCACCAGTGTACTTGGCGCCGGGCACGTCCTGGCCGGACTCGGGGCATGGCCGTGTCGCAGATTTGCGACATGGCCACCTGGAACCAGTCCGCCTCGACGTCGATGTCGACAGGCCTGTCCGGTGCTTGCACCCAGGCCTGTACTATCGCGGCTTCCTGGAGCAGGTCCCTGTCCAGCTGCCTCAGCGCCCAACGCGGACTGCCTGATGGAAGTGGAATAGTACTATGATCAATTATTGTTGATGGTAGTGATTTAATTATTTTTGGTAATACTAAACAATCAACTGTTGTCTTATAGTTACTTGAATAAGCTTCTAATGTTATGGAACAAGACTGTGTACTTTTGCAGGTTTTCTGATTAATACCCGTTATGTTGGAGTTTACGTAACGTTTATGTGAACCCAGCTTACCACACAGCTCCTCGGTTATAAAATTGGCGGTGCTACCGTTGTCCAAGAGCACCCTTGCGACGTGATGTCGCCCTTTGCTGTCTCGCATCTTCACTCGCACTGTGGAAAGCAATACGGTGGAAGAAGTAGCATTCTGTACGGCTTTGGCAGTTAAACTAACACTGTCCGTGTCCGGACTACAGGCAGGCTCATCTACTACATTATCTTTGTCCATATGTAGCGGAGTGTTATGTTTAGCTTTGCAATACTTGCATCGAGCCCACAATCTACACTTATTCTCGGCATGGCCAATTAAGGCAAACCCTGAATTCTGTAGCTTTCTGATTACGCAAACTATCACATTTAAACAAGATGTCACTTTGTTTACACATTGGACAATTTGAGCTTGAACCTTTATTTGAACTATTATTATCATGTGATGTTACTGAAAAGTTCTTTTGTTTATTTATTTTATTATTTCAAGATTTGTTTTTATTATTTTCAGATTCCTCAACTGATTCTAATAAGTCGGCCTTATTATTTAAAAATGTAAAGAGTTGAGATAGTGTAGGCGCCTCAGATAATATGTTTCTAAATTCTTCCCAATGCATGTAAGTTTTTGAATCTAATTTTTGAGCCATAATATAAATAATCAAGCATCATTTACTGGAAAACATAGGTATTTTTACTACTGGTAAACAAAATTACTACTTTCCTTAGTACTAGGCCCTGGGCTAAAGTCATGCACGTTATCTTTTGTAATTAAAACTTTCAAAGTACTTTAAAAATTAATATACACTCAAAAGTAAAAAAAATTGCACATCATGATTTTTGTTATTAAGGTAGTTTTTGTCGTGAAAATGAAAAGATATTAAAAACATATACATATTATACACTAATTGATTCATTATCTTTCTAGTAATATGAAACACAGTGTAAAAAAAGGTAGAGCTCAAAACTCAACATACGGGCAAAATTACCAAATTTCACTTAAGAAAAAAAATTGTTTTATTATTACTTATACCTGTTGTTGTCTCGTCCTCGATGATGAAGCAAGTTACTAACGTAGTATATTTCCATGTTACCTGAGGGCGTCACATAAAGTTTAAATCTTCAAATAAAAAATTGTAATCGTATCCGAACTAGCTCACTGTTCTATTATCTGTGGATTTCATTCGTTTCTTATGTCACTGCGAGGCGTCACCGCTCCCGCTAAAATAATTTTCTTTTTAGTGTTGTATAGTGCTTTTTTATAGTGTTTTATGTTTTATAATAAAGTTAATGGAATAAAGAAATTTAATGATGCTGCTAAGATTTTATGTGAAATATTACACAATGAAACTCAGAGCAGAAGAGCTCTTATCTTAAGCGTAATTAATAAAGAAATGAAGGACTCCTTACAAGGAAGTCCTGACGAATTTCTTTTCGGTGCAGGCCTTACAGAAAGGATTAAGGTAGCCAAAGCGATCCAGAAGTCTGCACAGGACCTGGGTACAGCTGTTAAACAAAATAATGTTCGAGCTAATCAACGACCTTTAAACTCGCGGGTCCCTCCTCAACCAGGATACAAACGCTCGGGGTTCAACAGAATGAAGAGCGACAACCAACAGGTTGGAGGGGGGAAGAAGGCTTATCCTCAGAAGAAAATGCGACGACCACCCCAGCATCAGCGCGAGCGGACTCACAACCCACGCAAATGAACCTACAAAAAGAGGTAGGCAGATTACCCTATTTTAAAAAAATATGGGAAACCATTACAGACGACCCTGTAATTCTGACTTGGGTGTCTGGGTATACTCTTAATTTTATTAAAGCTCCTTTTCAGGGGGATACCCCTCTTAATAACAAATTTTCTCAATCTGAGACAATTCTTATTAGAAAGGAAATTGATGAATTGCTTAGAATTAAGGCTGTTGAAAGCTGTATGCCAACAAAGGACCAGTTTTGTTCACCCATTTTCTTAGTACAGAAGCAGGCCTGTCTCACTTCCATACAAGCGGCGCAAAATCGTCGAGATATTTACCTACTGTTCTGGAAAACAACCTAATTTCAACCTTTTGCATTGCATATAGCGTTCATAGTACAATAACTGTGTGCCGTCTCGCTTCAATCTGCCAGGGCTGTCAGAGGTACTACTTTATCTGTGAAAGTAATACACGCGAAGCGAGACAGATGGCGACACATGTTGATACGATTTCCAAACGGGCAATAGTCTAGGAGCTAGACAACCGAGATTGGTACTTAAATAATATGAAATGCCTACCTACAGGTAAATAATAATAAAAATAGGGATATAATGATAAACAAAGACCAAATTATGCAGTAATTATGTTTAATTAAGTAGGTAGGTACTAAAATATATAACAACAGACAATACGTTTTCTTATTTTTTTTAATTTTATAGTTGTTTTACTTTTAAATACTGTTTTATTGATTTTCTTCCTGATTTAAAGCAACGATTGATTTCCAACAGAATATACAATACCTAGTACCTTACGGTATTAACAGTTTACTTTAAAATTTGTTTCGCGGATGCGTGCGCTGCGTGTGCGACAAGTCGAGCGAGTGTCACTGCCAGCCTATTGAGACTAGTCCGGTGACCGGACGCTTGCGTTTATCATACCTAAACTCGGGAGTGAAATTTCTGTACCGATAAGGTACTATTATATATTCTGTGACAGAAGTCAAATGGAGAGTACCGTTTTATTTTGAATCTTAAAAAACTAAATCAATTTATGCTGCCTTTTTCTCGCTATTTTTCTGTATTAATTTGCAAATTAATACAGTAAAATAATGACATGGCAACCATTGATTTAAAAAATGCTTATTATATGATAAACATAGACCCTAACTACAGAAAATACCTCCGATTTTATTTTGACGGCAAATTGTACCAGTTTACAGTCTTACCATTTGGCCTCTGTACAGCCCCTTTTCTATTTACAAAAATATTCAAACCCATACACTTTGTAATTAGAAAAAGAGGAATAAGAATGGTACAATACCTTGGTGATACCTGTGTCATTGCAGAATCTTACTTAGAATGCAAAACATCAGGTCAATTACAAACTTAATCTTTTTGAAAACCTGGTTTTTTTTTAGTAAATTACAAAAAATGCATAATCACACCTAAAAAAGAATGCAAATTCTTAGGGTTGATTTTCAATACTAAAGATATGATCATTTCAATTGACCAGGACAAAAGACAGAAATGTTTAGAAATACTTTCAAAACTTAAACATAAAATTTCAATTAGGGTTTTAGCTCAAGTTTTAGGAACACTAGTTTCTGTTTGTCCAGCCATTAAATATGGCATGTTATATACTAAACATTTAGAAAGAATTAAATATTTATCACTACTGTCAAGTAATGATAATTTCGAAAGTATCATAACATTACCTAATAGTTGCCAAGAAGATATAGTGTGGTGGTTTACAAATTTAAAAACATCTGTATGTCCTATAAGGGAAAATAATTTTTTATATAGTGATCAATGGGAAAGGCATCCTAATTTCTCAAAATGGATACAGAAAAAAGATGACTACACTGCAATTTACAAATTTTGTCAAACTGATATTTCTGTAAAATATGAATGTAGTCGTCCATTAGACAAGCATAAGCAGACAATAAAGCACAGTAAACTTATATCGTGTCAGAAAATATCCGGCAATCTACAAAAAAAATTTGTGAGGAAAGAAACTCTTGAGGAACAGGACATTTCAAAAGCTGAATTATTATGTGTTTTTCACAATGTAACTCACGGCCTAAGCTACAATAGTCTTGATTGTCAGATAAAACTTGCTCCATGAATACTGATAGTAAAATTGCAAACAAAATTTCCTGTGGACGCACCAAAGTTGCAGCTATCGCGCGAAACGTTTTGTCTCCACATGCCATTGAACAAGTTGTACAAGAGCTCAAAGAAGCAGAATATTTTTCAGCAGCAAGCGATGCATCAAATATTGGAAAAGTAAAAACCTACCCTTATGCTGTCCAGTATTTTAGTCCACAAACAGGTATTTCTAAAAAGCTCCTCGATTTTTATGACGATCCGTTTGAATCTTCCTCGGACATATTTAAAAAAATAAAACATATTACCGAAGCCAACGAGTTAAAACTCAGCCAATTATCATCTTATAGTGCAGATGACGCCTCAGTCAATTATGGAGTAAACAATTCAGTATTCCAAAAATTGCAGCAGACCAATAAATCATCTGATTAAATTGTAACTATGATGTAATCAACAACTGCATCAAGTATGCTCTTTAAACTTTGTCAGTTGATGTAGAAAGCTTCGTGATAAAAACAGTCAATGAGTTTTGCTCATCCTCTACGAAAACCGAGAAGCTAAAAGAGTTCTTTTTTGTTTGCAAGTATAGAATATAAAAACCTTATTCGGCATGTCCCAACAAGGTGGCTGTCACTTATGCCTGCTTTAGAACGATTACTTCATGGATGGCCAGCCATAAAACATTATTTCTTGTTAAAAGGAGAAGATGAATGTCGAAAGGAAATATGGGAGACTTTGTATCTAAAAATCTTACTTCTTTTCGTAATAATGAAGGGGTTGATAAATGTTACAGTGAGGGAATTTCTGAAGTGTATTTATATTTTGCACATAACGTTATGTTAGAGTTTCAGACGGCGATATTGGCATTGGAAAATGATGGATGTACTGTCCTGGAAATAGATGGTATTATGAGAAAGCTTTTGAACCAGCTAAAAAGCCGATTACAGGACAAATGGCAGTAAAAATAGGTCTATTTTAACAAAATTGCCAAACGCAAAAAGAAAACTTTAACAAAGAAGCAGAATAGTTTTTCCAAAGGGCCATCAGGTATTTGGAAGAACGTTTTGATTTTAGTGAGGAGTCTTTATACAAAATGTTCTCTAAGTTTTCATAAAAAAAAGAAACTTTGTTCACATGGAGTGAGATCTTAGAACTTATAGAAAAATTAAAATTTTTAAATGAATTGACACCGACCATTTGTACAGTGATTATTGTTCTTCAAAAGAAGTTTTTAGTTTAAATCGCCTTCCAGAAGAAAAAAATAAAATGACAAATGATAAGCTATGGGCATATTTTATAAGAAACCGCGTTGAAGTTAAAAATTTAACCAAAATTGTTTGTTTTATATTTTCAATTCCAGTAAGTAACGCTTACTGCTGCGAACGCGTTTTTAGTATACTTAATAATTTATACTCAAAAGAAAGGAACCGAATGAGCATGGATTTAATAAAGGCGGAATTAATAATTCGTTAGAATTTCGACGAAAATTGTTTAAATTTTAAGACCTTTTTGATTAGCGATAAAGCTCAAAAGTTTTTAAAGGCGGTAAAAAAAAATGAAATACTTATGGCAAGAACAAAACCAATAAACATGCTCATTCGGTTCTTATCTTATGTGTCACAAATACCTACTATGTTTTCTTTTCTTATATCTACAGTGCAATGCAAAAATATGTTTGTTCACTTAATATATTATGTATAATTAATGTTATTAACTTATTTTTTTATTTCTCCCGACCAAAGCCCTAAAATCCCGAAAAATCGGTAATTGATCCCGATAGCAGGAAGAATCGATCTGGCAACCCTAAGTGGGACGTTATACCACAGGATTTTGTGGTAAAATTAATGCAGTCCGAAAATTGATTAACAGTTGTAATTAAGGCTAGGGAATAAACTTTATTGAACAATCAAACTAGCTTACCTGTAAGCGCCGTTCGATTGAGATTATTCCTGTTGTTGTCTCGTCCGAAGATGATGAAGCAAGTTACTAAGGTAGTATATTTCCATGTTACCTGAGGGCGTCACATAAAGCTTAAATCTTTAAATAAAAAATTGTAATCGTATCCGAACGCTCCCATTCCTAGCTCACTGTTTTATTATCTGTGGATTTCATTCAGTTATCAGCCAAAAAATATCTGATTGCTACAACCAAAAAAAGGGGGCTATAAGGGTGGGCGGGATCGTCATCTTCGGACGAGACAACAACAGGAATAATCTCAATCGAACGGCGCTTACAGGTAAGCTAGTTTGATTGTTCAATTATACCTGTTGTTGTCTCGTCCTCGATGATGAAGCAAGTTACTAAGGTAGATGTTTAAAGACTGTTGTACAATCAGATCTTTTTATTAAACTTCTGTTAAGTTATAGCTACTACTTAACTTAATAGACAATAGTTTTTGCTTATTTATTGCGAAAGATTGCTTCTGTAAAGCTTTCGCTACGTACAGGCCTGTTCTAAAACCTAGCAAAACAAGTTGAGCTGTCAGTCCAGCCAGCCGTTCTTCGGATCTCGTCGATCGACACACCCCTCTGAAGCGCTGCAGAAGTAGACGCTTTTGCGATTTTGGTATCCAATATTGGTGCTACAACGACGTAACTGTATTTTATGACATAATTAACTTGAAATGACACTAATTTTAGGTCTACAATGACTTATTGTACAATTGTGTCATTGTTCTACCAAACATTTGATATTTTTATTGACTTTAATGTAAATATGCCAAAGTTGTTCTGAAATGCTTCTATTAACAATAACAATTATGACAAATCACAATAACATGATTTTAAATATAACATACTAAAATATGTTTTTTTTGTTTTAAATTTTAAGCCATTAAAATGGGAAGCCGAGCACGAATGTTAGTCAAATTGAGGATCAATCTGATGCTTCAAAACAAGTTTCCTCTAGTGCAAATGGTAAATAAAACTCTATGCGCATTTGTTTATGTTATAACAACGTTTTCCGAGTGCTAACCTTTCTTTGCTTTTCAGGAATATTTTCTGCAGAACAAAAAGAACGTAGCAATATCATTACAAATATTGTTAGCGATTGCTACAGTCAACGTAAGTCAGTTTTTCTACATTACAATCATACAGTTATTTTTTGGATTCGATTCTCGTGATTGTTGCAAAATCAGTTAAACCACCATGCACTGAAAAATGTAGGCTCAAATGTCGTGATAAAATAACGGAAGAACAAAGACAGGAGATATTTGAAAGTTATTGGGGTTTGGGATCGCTACAAAGACAGCGTGATTTTTTGAACTCCTGTTTAACAACATTGAAAGTTCCTTACCGCCGAGTAAAAGAAGGAGCTGCCAAAACTGGGAATCAAAATTGTGTTTTTCATTTCATGGTGAATGGCGAAAGTAAGCGGACGTGCAAATTATTTTTCATGAATACTTTGGGTATATCAGAGAGAACATTAAGAACGGTAATTGAAGGTCGAAATAGTTCTAGCACAGGTGTTATCCCTGAGGACAAGCGGGGCAAACATGCTCATCATAATCAAGTAAACCCGGAAGTCTTAAAATCGGTTCGTGATCACATTAACTCCGTCCCTAGAATTGAGAGCCACTATACTCGGGCTAATACGACTCGTGAATTTATTGACGGTGATCTGACCGTTAAAGAATTGCATCCAAATTACGTATCTAATAGAGGAACCCTGGCATCAGCAAGTTTTGACATGTACTACCGCATTTTCAACACTGAATTTAATTTGTCATTTTTTGTGCCCAAAAAAGATCAGTGTGATCTATGCGAGTCTTACAAATATGCTATTGGAAAAGAACAACTCAAATTAAAAGAACCTTATGAAGAGCATTTAAAGCAGAAACAATTAAGTAGGAAAGAGAAAACTAAGGATAAAGAGTTATTAAAAGAAGATAGTGAAACTGTCGTTGCAATTTACGATTTGGCAATAGAGGAGCTATAGAAATTGGCTCTTGCGTATTTTATATTTTTAAAAGAAACTGCAGAACGTCATCCCAACAGCAATATAATATTTTACTCTGACAACTGCTGCGGTCAACAGAAGAATAGGTATGTTTTCATACTTATTACTATGGGGGTGCGCTTTGGCCGTGAAAGCTTAATAGACAGACATGACAGATTCAGTAGAATCTGATGTTTGTATTGAAGAAAGTTAAACTGTACATGGGATACTTTTTATCCCGGAAAAGTAATTGCCCACGTGTGACGCGTGCTAAAATCCTTCCGCGAACAGTTTTTTTTTCTTTATAGTTAATTAAGTTATATTTTATTCTTCCAGATTCCTGATTGGCATGTATGCGGTTGAAATCCTCCCATTAAAATCAATAACTCGCAAATTTTTGATACGTGGCCACACCCACAATGAAGGTTTTTTTTTTTTTACGGTAGGTAAAATCATCCAATGACAAATCCCGACCTTGGTCGGAGCGGGAATTAGTGTCCGACTCTTACTGACTAAAAACCTACCCTGTTCCTTCCCTGCCTTGGTTCCAGGGCCCTGGTATGCATTTTCATACCTTCCCAGAGCCCCAGACTAGGCCTCGACCCTACTGGGCCCCTACGGTTTGCTGACAACTCCTTGAGGCGCACGGGAACAGTGCGCGCCGTAAACGACTTGGGCTTGGTCCGGTCTGTTACCGGACAAACGGACAGCGAACTACCCATTGCCCGCCGTCCGCAAGCCCGCGCCTACGGTGGCCGGAAATTTGGATCGGAATTACGGCGGCGGCTGCGGCGTGAGCGCCGTTGCCTGATACGGTCAGCCTCTTCCTTTGCTAGCATTACTGCTTCGCAGAAGGAGGCGACCGCCTGCCACTCCTCCTCGCTCCGGAGCATGGCTTGAACCAAGCCCCGGCGCGAGATCGCCTCCGATTGCCCCCACGAGGACACGGCGATGCTCTTCCCAAGCGGGGCACACCTCTACCGTGTGCTCCACCGTGTCCACCGGGCGTTCCGCACAGTGACGACACACGGGCGTCACCTCCGCACGGATCTTGTACAGGTACGGCCCGAACTTGCCATGTTCGGTTAGTACCTGCGCCATGCGGAAGGTTACGACGCCGTGAGGCCTTTCCAGCCACGCCTCAAAGAGGGGCCTTACCGCCTCGATCGTGGCGTGCCCAGCACAGGGTTGCGACAGTCGTTCTCGCCATTTCACCATGAGATCTCGCCGGAACTCTGTCCGCCAAGCCGCGACTTGTCGCGGCAGCGGGGATTCGCCCCGGACCCACAATGAAGGTGACAATGCTCATTCGCTCATCGAAAAGTCCATCAAAAGAGCAAAAAAATCTGGCCCTATCTATGTTCCTTACCAGTACCAAGTACCTTATACGCACTACCAAGTAACGAGCTGAACTACGACGATTTCTATGATTTAAAAAAGCTGTTTGAGGATATTACACTAAATGTTAACAAAGATCTGCAAGGTAACCCAGTTAAACTATCTGAAATAAAAGCTATACGATTTGTTAAAAAAAAAGTGAGACTTACGATCTAAAATATTCTTACGACAGTGAATGGGACCCATTTTTGCAAACAAGAACCAACCCACAGTTTGAGTGAAATTGAGTTTAGTACATAGATGGCGCTCAAATCACGCATTCTAGCTTCTATAAAAAAATGGTTCCTTTTCACCGACTAACAACAGAGATACAACACTGTCACTTGCGGAACCAACCCACTTTGGCCACCTTTTAATAAACTGTAAAGAACTATACGGCATGGTCCCCTAAACACTTATTAAAACTAATTGTTAAACAGACCCATGATCCTTGGTACCTTTTCAACTTAAGCATTTTAATTATGCAAACCAGAACCAATGTTCGTTGGTTCCATCTAGCATAAAAAGTTATAATATTTTTATAACTAAATAGAACCAAGAGAGTTTGGTTCTTGTTTGCATAATGCAAATTATGTTAGTCTTGAAGGAACCATGTAGCATAGTTCTTAATGGTGTTAAAATTCAGCATTATTTAATCAAAAATAAAAGAACCATTCTAATCGCGGGTATCGTTAATACAGATAATAATAAAAAATAACAAAATGTGATTTTACTTTTGTAGTATTTTTTTTTCACGTGTACATAATAAGTTTTTTTTTTTGTATTGGACACACTAAAAATAACACTGGCAACACTAACATTACACAATATTTCTGTTTGCGACTTGCGTCTTCATTTTGTTAAATGTTCGTTCGATATTTAAAATGTTTAGAAAAAATGCTAGTGCTAGAACAAAGGCCCTACTTAGTGCCTGCTTGTTACAAAGTTCAGATGAAGAAGATAGTGACAGTAATGGTAAGTGATTATAAAATTAACCTGTTCCTAAACTTTTGTTTTGTTTTATAACCTCAAAATGTAGTAGATTTTAACTTTAAACTAACATGATTATGGTAAAATAAGACAGAATGGTATGACGAACTTCTACCCATATATTATTTAAAGTTCCCCATGTATCTATGTAGGTTCTTATCTGTGGTTTAATTTTGTCAAACCTTATTTCTGTGTTGGGTTAATTTTGGTAAGTACCTACATATTTTTGATCTTATGCCTCGCGGCCTGTCAATCAGGGCAAGTCAACACAATACACACTAATGACTTCAGTAGCTACATGCTTCATATTGTTTAGGTTCGTACCTATGTAAATACATGTAAACAGGAACAAAACCTACTTAGCTACCTAAACATGCACATTACATTACACACATCATTTATTTAATTATATTGCAGATGTTATAGAAGCAACTCCGGAAAGCAGTCCCACGAAGGTGAATAAAGGTAAGTACTTTCTAAACACTGACTAACGGTTATACAGATTGGATCAGTCTATAAAACTAAATTAACTCTACCTATTGAAAGCTTATATAATTTCCATTGCATTGTTTAGACAGGGTTATTTATAATGAAAATTTTTACATGGATAAAGTAAAACCGTATTGACGTATTTTTTTGCTTATTGTTTTTAAGTACATTTTTTAGGGTTGCGTACCCGTAGGTTGCCATACGGAACCCTACTAAGCCTCCGCTATCAGTCCGTTGCCGCTATAACAACATATTATAAGTAAAATAATGAATGATGGGTTATACGGGGTGGAAGGGACACCGACGCGAAAACTATTACCATGAATTCAGTACACATCATTCTTAGCCCCCTACACAGAAATTTTTCAGCGGTTTAAAAAAAAGCTGTTCCATACATTTCGACCGTGTAGGTATATTTGTCGCCACGAGTCGTGAGCACAAATGACAAGTAAATTTTTCGGTTTTTGGGTTCCTTTCGGGGTTTTTTGGGGGGCCGACTCTGACGGACCAATCACGTGCAGCGTCGGCGGCCCAAAAATACTCGGAAAGAAACCCGAAAACCCGAAAATTAACTTGACCTTTGTGCTCACGACTCATGGCGAATACTACTTATATTGCACTTTTGTTGAAATCAGCTGTTTTTTTTTTAATAACCGATTAAAAAATTCTATGTAGGGGGGGCTCAGGATGATGTGTACTGAATACGAGGTAATCGTTTTTGCATCGGTGTCCTTCCACCCCGTATAGCTTTACGAAAAACAAAATGTCAGAAGATAACATTTTTCTTCCTTCCGCAGCTTTGCCTGTTGCTAATGCCGAGCCGCTTTTAATTGCTTCGACCATTAATATTGATGATGAGAAATCTGGTGAAAGCAGCATAGAACCTCCCGCTTATTCCCCCTTAACTCCTCGACTACTGAATGTACCTGGTGAAAGGAGCATAGAACCTCCCGCTTATTCCCCCCTAACTCCTCGACCACCGAATGAGGTTCAACCTGTTGAAAGGAGCATAGAACCTCCAGCTTGTTCCCCCCTTACTCCTCGACCACCGAATGTACAAATGCTTATGTCTCCGAAACCACATTGTTCAACAAAAGAAAACATCCCAAACATTCAATTTTTATCTTCACCATTGCAACCAATGTCGCCAGAGACAACAGAATTATTTAATATTCTAGCTGATTCCCTTGACAATGAAGAATCCAACATTAATAGCAATGAAAACGCTGCACTAGGTTCACCGATTCCTTCGGACATAACAAACATCATGAATAGTGATGACTCCGTCCGACAAACGAAGTCTGGGTCCTGCCCAGACTTCGTTTGTCATAATGAAAACGGAATATCTAGTGATAAAAGCTCTGAAGATTCCGTATCTTTGTTAGCGACAATAGAAGAAGGACCTCAAACTGCGATAGAAATACGGGATGAAACTAATACATCAAACCATAACTCAAGCAGTCTAATTTTGCAAGAAGAAGATATTGAAACTGAAGCATCATTCCAAGGAAGACCAAAAAGGGGTAGAAAAAGATTATATGGTGGAGACCTAAGAGAAGACAGAAAGAAGAAAAAATATAATAATCTAAGCTATGTGAACACTAAAAAGCAGGTAGTCGAAAGTAAGGTATTCATTGACTATAGCTGTAATTGTCCAAAACAATGTCAAGAAAAGGTATCATCTGAACAAAAACTAGAAGAATTTAATAAGTTCTATTCGTTTGGTTCATATGTTGCACAAAATATGTATTTGATAGCTTGCATTAAGGAAAAACCTAAGAAACGAGCATACGTCACGACTGCGCGACATAATTTAAAAAGAAACAACAAAACATATACTCGGGAATATTATTTGAAAAATATCTTAGTCTGCAAACAAATATTCTTGAATACACTTCAAACGTCATCTAAAAGAATAAACACAGCTCTTTGTAAAATGCGGAATAATTGCCTGAAAGATATGTGAGGACTACAAGCTGGTCAAAATGCGGCTTCAACAGACAGTGAATTGTTTCTGGAAAACATAATTAGGAAATTACCAACTTATATATCACATTATCGCCGAGCTAAAAGTAACGACGCAAAGTTTCTCACATCGGACATGACTTTACCCAAAATATATAATCTCTATAGTGAAGAAGCTAAATCAGCTGGTCAAAAAGTTCTTTCTTACTCTAAAGTAAGACATGTGTTCGTCACAAAATTTAACTTGCGTACCAAACCCCTTAAAAAAGACACTTGCAACAGATGTGACTTCTATGAAAGTAAAAAGAATCAGGCATCGGAAGAAGAAAAAAGGAAAATCGAAGAAGACCACAAAAAGCATATCGACAAAGCTAAATTTTTGCAACAAGAACTCAAAAAAGATATGAAACTGGCAAAAGATGACCCAACTATAGAAACTATTACTTTTGATCTTCAAAAAACGTTGCCTCTTCCGAGGATACCCACAAATATTGTTTTTTATAAAAGACAGCTATGGGTATATAATCTGGGTATCCATACAGGCAGTAATGACCAAGCACATTGTAATGTGTGGGTGGAAGGGGAGGCAGGCAGAGGGTCGCAGGAAGTCGGTTCGTGTTTAATAAAACATATCACAGAAAGATTAAAAGATGGTGTTGAGAGTTTATTCCTCTGGAGTGACTCATGTGGGGGTCAAAATAGAAATATTAAACTGACCCTAATGTTGAAAGCATTATTGAATGATCATCCCACTCTAAAAGAAATACATCATCGATTTTTAGAATCTGGCCACAGTTTTTTACCAAATGACACGGATTTTGGCCGGATAGAGTGCTCTCTTAAACACCAGCAACGATTGTACACCCCAGATGATTACATAGAGATCATGAAAAACTGTAGAAAAATTAAACCAATGATTGTAGACAGGCTTACCAAAGAAGACTTTTTGTCGTCACGCAATTTAGAGACAAAAATCACAAACAGAAAAAAGGCAGTAGATGGATCTAAAATAAGTTGGCTGGATACCAAAGAAATAGTGCTTAAAAAAGAAGAAATGTACTCTATTTTTATGAGAAACAATCTGGACGATGAGTTAGTTAGTATAAAGAAAAATATCAGAAGCAGGACCGTGATAACCAAAAGTGATATGGACTTACTTTGGCCTACAGGCAAAGCCATATCTGAGGCTAAGCTATCAGATATAAAAAGTATTCTGCATCTAATACCAAACGACGCAAAAGATTTCTACAAAACCTTGACAAGTTCAGACATAGAAGACGATATCGATGGCTTTACCGGGGCTATCGATTTTGAGGTAGAAGGTGATGATGATAATACTGATGTTTAGTTTTAAGGGTTCTTGCTTCCATTGTTCTGTAATATTGTATTGAAAATGATTAAAAAGTATATTTTATAAGTAATTACTTTTATTTTTAGAAATATCACAACAATTGAATCTTACGTCCATTTTGCAAGTAGGAACTAAGCAACAAAATATGTTTTTGCTAGAAAGAACCAACCGGGTTTTTAACGATTTACTTTATACCATAACTTCATAAAATGTATAAATCTGATATTCCTAGATAGCCTACAGTATGCCACATATGGTCAACAAGTAATCATTCATTAATATACTAAGTATGCATTTTGCACACTTTGTTTACAAAAGTTTCATTTTCTCGAAAGTAATCTGCTGTGGGTTGGTTCTTGTTTGCAAAAATGGGTCCTGCCCATACAACCATTTTCGGTCGCAAAATTCTCAAATAGTCGCAAATTAGCAAGATAATGTAACAGTGTCGTAACTTTTACTAAACATAATAACTGTGCGAATTTTGGTTACAGCGTGTAGGAACGATATCAACACTTTGTACTGTAAAATGTTACAGTAAATAAGTGTTGTATCCGTGTCGACAATTTACGACATAGTTTTTTCTTAATTCATTTACGACACATTGTGTTTACTTTTAGTTCCTGTGTAAATATTAAAATTAAATTGTCGACACATTGTCGAAACTAAATTACAGTATCTTTTGGAGTTACACAAATGTAGTAACGGTTACGACAATTTAGTGTTGGATTTGACCAAAAAAACAACAACAAGGGTTCTCAAAGTGTGCTATTGTATTTAATAAAAATTATTGACCTTTTGTTTTATAACTATGAGTCATAAGCAACCAAAGCGTTTTCGTCTATCTTCGAACTTTTACAGAAAAGTAAAGATGAGAACAAGTTCAGAAAATAGACAACCCGGTTAGAATTTTTCATTGATAAAATAATTATTCGTATGCATTCCACATCCTTTTTTGACAAGTCGTTTACTGTTCAAGCAGCTCGTCTGTGGAATGCATTACCCATTGAAGTAAGGCGCGCTCAAACGCTATCAGCCTTTAAAGCAATGGTAAAGGAACATTACCTCTCACTTTAAAAAAATATATTCTCCTTTCTCGATTTTATATTTGTATATTATTAGTATATTAATTGATATTGTATATGTATATGTATTTAATATTATTTATGATTTTTGTACACTGATTGCCCCAAATCTATCTCCTCTTGTTTCAGTTCATTCTAAGGTTGTAAGAGATTGCCCTGTGCGATAAGACCGCCCATTGTACACTTAGTTTAATATTTAGTAGTAATATTTATCCTGTCCGCATTATGAGGTATACAATAAAGTATATAATAAATAAATAAATAAAATAATAATATTCATTGTTGCGACACTTGGGGGAGGCCTATCTCCAACAGTGTATGTCCTTCGGCTGAAATGACGATGATGATGAAAATAATACGATAAAGGTACAGGGTTATTTGACTAACACTAATTACCTCGCATGACTATATTTCTGACATCATAAACTACGACGTCTGAAAATTCAAAAAAAAAAAAAAATCGGCTGATCACACATTCTGTCGCGTTTTGTGAACAAAATCAGCAATATCGTCTAGCGAGGTTAGGTATTAGTGTTTTTCAAATAGCCCTGTATAAAAAACGTAGAATATTACTACCTCACACCCAAAAACTGGAAATATCAATCTTAAATTCACTGCACTGGATTTTATGACAATTCAGCATAGTACCGCAGAACTATGTGACACGTCCAGACATTCGGCTACTGTAGTTGACAATTCACTGAGTGAAATAAACTCAAACTATGATGATAACGAATCATCAAATTCGGATATCGCTGATCTGGATGAAAATATAAAACTTTCTTTTAAATTTAATATAAAAACATTGCACTCATACTTTCACAAAACGCAAGGGCGGGGGAAGTCATTGGATGATTTTACCTAACATAAAAAAAAGAAAAAAATACGCTCAAAACTATATTAAAATACAACTTTACATTTAGGTATTACATACTACAGTAAATTAAAGAAAAGTAATAGGTATAGGCATAATAGTGTATAATAAATTAAACGAAGGTGGTGGTATGGTACATCCAATATGGGGTAGCTCATGTTGGATATACCATGACTAACCTAAAGTCCGTGTAAATAAATATAAAGGATTTTGTAAATAATTTTTCCTCAACTTTATAATGAATTAATAATAAAATATACAATTACAATTTTACAAACATTTACATTTCGTCATCTTCTGTGCCTTAAAATTTAGAATATAATTCTTCTAAACGGAGAAATTCTTTAAATGAAGAAATATCACCTAATTTTATTCTGCGTTTTATTTATTTCCACGATTTGTCGGCTATGCTGTTTTCTTCGCTTTTCAGCGATTCAATCTGACTTTTTTGAGTGATCGAGGCCAGTATAGGTATGTTCCTACCACCCATCCTTCCGGCACCGCAGTTACTTCCTCACTAGTTCCATTTTTTGATAAAACTATCTTGTACGGCATGTTGAGAACCACTGCAAACATAAAATAATAAAACTCCATTTTGGTAAAACAGTCGCACTGTAACGTAACTTAACACAATGCCGACACATGTAAACACAGTTACGAAACATTGTGTTGGGTTTCATCTCTCAAGTAGATACATAATTATCCACATAATTTTACACAATTTATATTATTATTATAGTATTCTAGAATATAATTAAGTTAAATATAAGTAAGCAAAAGATTTTATTGATAATAAAATCTTTTGCGTTGCTCGGAAATACGATGCGTTGTAAATTTTTATTGAAAACAACTACAATAACAAAAAATATTTTAAGTATTTTATTAAATCAGAAGGGCGCATCGGTTAATTTACTATCGTGACATCAAACTACACGATGCATTTAAAATCGCAAAGGATTTTCGATCGAGAAAGATGCAAGAATCACAGAGAATTATATTTAAATAGGTACTTACATTTTTTTCTGATGGCGGCGAAGACATCCACAAAAAAGAACGAATTACAATAAAAATTGACAAGTATAGAATGAACAAAACAAAAAATGAACGATTGAATGTGCGATAGAAGTGAGCGCATAAAAGTCACGACGTGTCGACACGGCAAAGTCACAATGCGACTGAAAGTTACTGTTAGTCTGTTACGATTATTCCCCTCTTTACGACACGGTGTCGAAACACAAGTCGACACGGTGACGTTATGCTACGGAACAATGTTACAAATAAATTCCGTTACGACACAGTAAATGTCGACCTAAGTAGTAACCGCTACTTCAAATGGCTGTATGGGTGGGTAACTGTAAAATCAAAAATAACTATTAATACGCGTAAGACTCGATCAGATAATAATTTAAATGTCAATGAAATACGTTTGAGACCAGCTTATAATACTAAACTTACGATTTCTGATAAAAAGAAGCCCTGCTTATGTTCTGATAAAAAGAACGCAAATCCTGATTTGCGTTCTTTGTTAGAAAAAAATATTGTTCCCAAATGCTACTCTGGATTTTATGAAAGCTTGTTTTAAGTAACTTGGGCACAAATGTTTAATTTTATGATTAATTTTCCATATTTTCTATAATTATTTAAGTCATTTGCATACTTAAAAATGATTATGAGACTGAAATGTTTAAAAGTTGTACAAACATTCCATTTGTTGACGATGGTAATATGAATTTGCATAATTTAGTACCGATTCGCTCGATAGATGGCGTTAAGGTCAAGTTATAATTCGATATGGTTTCGTTACATGCGTTAGTATAAGAGCAATAGATGTAATTTGAATAAAGTTTTCCACTTAGGTCAGGACACAATTGTGGTTTTATTTTCAACCCTATTAGTGTTCGCAAAAGAGTTCAACATTACCATCTCGGTAATAAACATTGGTCCATCGACCCGGATAAGACCCAGGTCAGTCTGTTATTTTTGACTCAGCGTGCCAGATTTAGGCCGCATCCGTCGTACTCGCAGTGGATCGCTGCAGCAAGAGTACCGGACACCCAGCAGAAGCAACTGCTGTGGATTTTGTAGTTCAGCGAGTCGCCGCATGAGGCGCCACCAGTACATGCATCACGACGAGCTCAGCGATAGCAGCCAAATTGAAGATTGTAGTGACAACACAGGAGGACTACGTCACCATCAACTTGTGTGAGTGAAGTGATAACGTGAGTACAATTTACTACTACATTAGTGTGTGCAGTGAGAACAGCAAATATTTTGCCACGCAATTGTGAACTTTATTCAAACGAAGATTTTAACTTGAACAATATTTTAGAAGCCACACAATTGTGCACCTTATTTTAATGTAGATTTTAACTTAGTTTTTAAAATTGTATGTTAGTTAGGACTTAGAATAATTCTATAAAAAACGAGGGAACGTGTAATCTATGCGCGACTTTATCAGAGTGTAGTTGTTTCAAACACTTGTAATTTTTTCGCTTTGAAACTTCTTTCTAATCATCGACTTATATTCTTGTACATATATATCGATGGTTCCAAGATGGTTAATAAGTAAGTTATTGATGAGGAACTTAATTAACTACTAATTTAGTGATTTTATCAGAGTTTATTGTTTTGTTGTTCAAGATGGAAGGTAAGGTTAATATATTGAAAGACCTTCAAAATGTGATACAAAAAGCGTATACTAATTTTAAAAAGAGTCCGAAAGATAGACTTACTTTAGAATATTTAGAGACAAGGCTTGAATTATTAGAAAGAAATTGGTCGTTATTTAATGATACCAAAACGCAACTTTATGGCACTTTTAAGTTAGAAGACATAAGTCAAAATGTTGTTGACATGTACGATGCGACTGAAGATGTTTATATAAACTGTAAATGTTTAATAAAATCAGCACTAAATAAAATCTGTGTCAAAGCACCACTACCACAGGAGAGTGAAGCTAACAATAGCTCCAAGCCATATAATTATTTCGTAAAATTACCTAAAATTACGATTCCAATATTCTCTGGCAAATACAGTGAATGGACAACTTTTTATAATCTGTTCACATCATTAGTTCACAATAACACATCTTTGGACAATGTGCAAAAGCTGCACTACCTCAAGAGTCATCTTACTGGGGAAGTAATTTTGACAGATTCCAAAAGTGCTATTCAACATCTGGCTCGATGCAACTCGAATTTTCGAGGCACACCGATAGCCTATAACATTTTGCAGTCGCTCCGTAAACTAAGGACTACAAATAAAATAGTCAAAATACAATGGGTGCCTTCACATGTGGGCATAATAGGAAATGAGGAGGCTGATCGCATGGCCAGGGTAGCTAGTTTTAATGGAATACCATTCACCTGCTTACCCTTATTTACGGATTGCTTGTACTTGGTTAGGGATAAGTGTACAGAGATGTGGAGGGAGTATTTTGACGAGAGGTCATTATCAAAAGGTATCTGGTATAAAACCATACAGCCTTGCTTGACACGTTCACCGTGGTTTGCCGACTCCGTTCTGTCGAGAACAGATATTGTAACTGCCCTAAGACTTCGGTCCGGGCACATCCCGCTAAACAAATTCGCTTTTCTGATGGGTAAATCGAACTCACCAAATTGTACTGAGTGTGACGTAGTAGAGGATGTGTACCATGTGTTGGCCGAATGTGCCCGGAATGAGGCTGAGAGGACCAACTTAATGCTCGGATATGATTTAAATCTGCGAGAAGTGGGCATGTGTAATTGGGTTCTTGCGCGTCCTCTATCGGACGAAGCAAAAATTATTTACAAAATAGTTAAATTAGCAATTAAACGTAGAAAGTAACTTATTAGTAGTATTTTTTTTTTGTTATTGTGAGGCCTATGAGGGTGGCATGATCATGTCTGATCAAACCCTCCTTTAAATAAATAAAGAAAAAAAAAAAGATCAAGTCGACTTTAACAGTTGTTCTTTTCTTTTCATTTACAGAATATGAACATTATTACTCAAGGTCTCCAACACCAGATTCGCAGCAATTGTCTACTCATTCAGACGGATCAGAAAATGATATTCAGGTAATACCTAGCGCCGTAGTCTCTGCTAGTCCACCTCATACCGGCGCAGACGCATCCAACCTGCTCCCTCAGGATCTGCTTAGGTTGGAAAAATTTTACAACACTGAAAACACTGTTTTATTTTTCCTGTAAAATTTTAATTTATCAATAACGATATTATTCGCTGGGTACAGCCATATGTACTCGAATAATTTTTATTTGTTCTAGGAAATATGCCAGTAATATCTGCAGAACGCCAAAGCAAATACAGAGAACGACTAAAACAAAACGACCCTGAGAAATATGAAAATATACGCCAAAGAAACTTGGAAAGAATAAAGGCTAAATATCCAAACTATCAGAAACCAAAAAGGGTTGTATTTTATACATTGGTAACATTTATGTAGATATCAATTGTTGAAGAACCTACCATGGATAATATTGTGTTTGAAGTGTAATTGTGAACCCTGCCGGTCGAAACTTATAAAAAGGGTATAGTTCTAGTGAAACGACCCACTTGATGTCCAGTACCAGTTATTTAATATGATATCTAAATATTATTGCTAGTGTGTGTTGATTCTGTGTATGTGTCATACTGTGGCTTTTGTTTCTAATTATGTTATACGGTATTAGAGAATACTTATTCACATTATTTACCTTACTATTATGAAGTGGCCCAAGACATAGAACATAGATTACTTGTAGATGTTGTGATAAACTATAATTAATGATATTGTTAAATGTGTATATAAAATACTATATTTGAGTTTCCGAGAAGTTTATTTGCTTGTTCTTCTCCTCGACGACCTAGTTTTGGAACAATCAGCTACTTTTTTGATTAATTTACAACCCTTTTTAAATCCTAGTGATAAAGAAAAGGTGCCTTGTCATTATGACGACGCAATCTGAACCAGCGCAAATTGCAGACCCGCCGCCGAAGCCGTACAAGAAGAAGAAGCCTTTACAGCGTCCAAAACCACAGTTGACGACCGATAAAACATTACCCAAGCCATCAAGATTATCTACCACATCTACATCTTTAACCAATGATCCCTTATGGCTGGACAGCCTCGTCATCGAAGCTGAGAAGGGCTTGACTTCAGAGAATTCCGTCAAGGAGTTTAAAGCTGATGCAGCAGGATACGTGTCACTAGTTGAACACGAGTATAATGCACTGGCCGATTGCGATAAGCACGTAGCTAAGACAGTGCCACAGAGTACTTTCGCGTATTATTATCATGTCATGTGGTGGTACAACGTTGCAATCATCGCACAGAAGCATGGAAGAGCGAGTCCCGAGCAGGACAGACTTATCCACTTCGTTAATGGCTACGAAGCAATTTTCAATACTGGAGAGGTTTCAAAGCAAAACCATTAGAAAAATGCTAAATATCCCCCAGTATGTTAGCAATCAGTTCATGTACATGGACATCAAGTTGAAAACCGTCTCTGAGGAAATCGAGCCATATAGCAAAAGCTATCAAATCCGACTGAAAAAACACAGGAATGAACTAGCTTCGCAACTGCTAGGGCCTGGGAGTTTCACTTTCTCCCGATTGAAAAGACACAGTGTCCAGGAGCTGGCGCAAAGATTTACTAGATAAATTTGAGAGATGCGTCACTGGACAAATCTACTCACCAAACCAAAGACAGATTCCAGCCAGCACATTGGATTATTGCTCCAGAAGCAGATTGCCAATTAGTAGTAGAGAAAAGGAAAAAAAAAAAAATTACAATCCAATTTGAAATAAATACTTAGTCTTATCTCTGTGTGCTTTTCTTCATAAAACCCTTTCCTTACAGACCACTATAATAGAAACGATAATATTACCTCCATACCTACTTCTAACACATGTATAAGAACGCAAGAAGATGGAAGAAAGCAAGAAGTGCCTTGCCCACTGGGTGTTGTAGAGTATACCAAAAGTAAGAGGGGTGTCAATCGCTTTGATAAAAAACGAAGCACCTATCCTGTAGCTAGGAGGAGCAGAAGGTAGTGGATGAGACTTATTTATTTTATGGTGGATGCAGCAGTTACGAACGCTTACATTTTGTATTCTCAAAAAGTGCGTTACCTAATGTCTATTTTACAGATTTACTTCTCGGAAGAAACTTGATGGGCACTTTTACGAGCAGAAGGAAGAGGGTATCGAACTTACCATCTTTTGTATGCAAAAGACCAAAAGTTGAAAGCCGGCAGATGGCAAAGTATGGTCTATCAGATGATCTGCAACTTTCAGACATTGGATCCCACCTCTCCGGTCCACTAGACCCTTACAGACGATGCAGGGCTTGCAGCTGCAATGCTAACAGTAAAAAGTGGAAGATACAATGCACACGATGCGAGGTAGCCCTGTGTATTGTTCCATATTTTGCCAACTTCCACAAGCCGTAGTACGGCTCTGTCCAAATATTAGATATATAAAACGGTGTCCCCAAACTAACAATTTTTTTTTTTTAATTTCAATAAAGTGCTCAAATAAGACGTATACCACTCATTTTCATTTCTATGCGTTCAGCCGTTTCTTCTGCCATAAAGGATGACGTACAAAACGATAACTTGGATCACGCTTCTCATGGTTTCGTTCTGTTGCTTGTATATCAAACTGAACGCTGGAAATTACCTGTAGGTTTCTTTCTTATTCGTTCTATGACTGGAGAACAACGCGCTTCAATAGTTCCACAATACTTCTTCAAATGCCAAGAAGATGGTGTAGACGTTGTTTCACTGATGGCTGCGCTGCAAATATTGCTATGCTGAAAAAGTTAAGAATGTTCGTTAGAACTTTAGATTATGAAAACTACTTTCAAACACCCTAGTACGGACTATAAAATAGTAGCAATTTTGGACGCCTGTCATATTGTAGAACAGAACGTTTTTGCAATTTAATAAAAGAGACAAACGATTGTGGTGTTTATCTGTCTCTCGCACACTTACGTGTTATACTCTGTGCTGCATACTGTAATGGACGTTGATTGCTCCGTATACAATAAAAGTTATCTCAAAATCCAGTCTATATTTCATTACAAAATCATCACATATTCTAAAACTGTGTATCAGATGGATGTTACCAGGGCTTTTCCACATGGAGAAATTGGAGAAAATGTTTACATTAGTTTACCTGAAGAATATGAAAATGGGAAAAATATTGTAAAATAAAATAAGACTTTGTATGGGTTTAAGAAGTCCCCAAAATAATGACAAGTTCAATTTATTCTGTCATGATTTGAGAAGGTTTTAAAAGAGTACCAGTGTGACTCGTGTCTATATTCAAAATGTAACGGTAAACAACAAATGCATGTGATAATCTATGTTGACGATATGTTAATCTTTAGGAATAATGATAGTCAAATATGCGACCTTAAGTCAATATTAAATAGGTAGTTTAACATGAATGATTTGGGTTTGATTTTTGACTTTCTGGGGATAAATGTAGACCAAAACTTATAAGTGGGTTAACAGAATTGTCACAGAAAACTTATCTTTAAAATATTTTAATATGTACAACTGTAAGCCTATATGTACTCCTATGGATTGTAATTTTGATACTAGAATTCTAGAGAAAAGGTGTGAGGTAAACAAAAATACAGAAAAGCTATGTAGACAAATTGTTGGGTGTTTAATGTATGCAGTACCAGGCACAAGACCTGATCGTTGTGTTGTGGTTTCAATATTAAGCAGGTGTCAAGACTGTGCTAGTGAAAAGTTGCCAGTAGCATTAAAAAGAGTACTGCGATACATAAAACATACAATCACTTATAAGTTGGTATTGTGATGCTGATTGGGGAGGTGACATGAAGGATAGGAAGTCTACAACTAGTTATTGTTTTATTTTTTTCAATTTGTTTGATTTCTTGGTGCTCTAAGAAGCAAAGTATTGTAAGCATCTCATCTACTGAGGCTGAATATGTTGCTTTGAGTATGGCAGCTACGGAATCCTGTTGGCTTGTAAATATGTTACATGATTTTAGTATTATAATATAATGTGTTATAATCAGTCAGCTGTAATGATTGCTAATACTAATAGTGTTAAAAGATTGAAACATAGATATTCAGTATCATTTTGTCAGAGATTTGATATTACATAAAAATAACTGTAAAGTATGTTAGTGTCACAGAACTGGTAGCTGATATGTTCACAAAATCTCTAAAAAGGGATCTTTTGCTGAAATTTGTTATGATGTGTGGAATGATGATGTGATGTGTGGATGTGCGTTTTTAGTGTGAATTCAGTTTTAATTAACAGTTATTGTAATGTGAAAATAATGTGGTGTGAGTACCATTTATTACATTGGGGTGTAGAACAGAACGTTTTTGCAATGTAATAAAAGAGACAAACGATTGTGGTGTTTATCTGTCTCTCCCACACTCATGTGTGGTACTCTGTGCTGCATACTGTAATGGACGTTGCTTTTTAAGATTGCTCCGTATAAATTAAAAGTTATCTCTAAATCCAGTCTATATTTCATTACAAAACCATCACATATGCTAAAACTTGTGCGCAATGCATTTGAAAATAAAAAGAAGTTTCTTGATTATCAGGATAATCTTATTGAATGGTCTTATCTTGTCAAGCTCAATAACCTACAAAAGTCACACCTCTAGAATAAGTTAATACATAAATTTTTAGCACAAAAAATAAAGTAAAATTAGCAAGTGAACTTTTCAGAAATACCGCGCAAACGTGGAGTGCACCTGCTCCACGATTATGAAAAAAGTAATACCGAATTCAAAAAGGTTGGGGGTACAATAACTTTTATCCGTTTAGTAAACAATTCGACAGTTTCAACCCACGGAACAAGCGACAGTTTGAATAGAAAAAAAAGCTTTTATTTGAAAAAAATATTTTAAAAACAAGGAAATACCTATAGAAGTTAACATAGTAATGTTTAGCGAATTCTAAGCTAAGCATTACCATAATGTTTATAGTAGCCCCCGATAAAGGCAAGTTAGTTACCACTACCAGTCGTAAAACTGGTTTTGTGGGCTTTATAACATGTATCAACAGTACATTTTTCTTGTATAACGGCCTGGTTGAAAAAGAAAAGATCCTTAAATATCTGACTATGAACAATTTTGCGCAGGATCATTTAGAACAATTTTTTGGGGTATAAAGAGCACATGGAAGGGCCAAAATAATCCAACATCACGTCAGTTTAAATCAACTTACAAAAAGCCCTGATAAATACAGAATTGAAAGAGAGTTTTCGAGGAAACTATATTCCTTTAGAGGATATTTCCATTTTATAGGCATATTTTGTAAACAAAATAAATATTACTTCAGAACGTTATCGAGAGGAGTTGAGGCATCATTTAATTACGTGCCCATACCTGATGATTTGTTGCTATAATTTGATGAGCAGTTTATTTATTTATTTTATTTATTTATACTTTATTGTACAACAAGATTATAATTATTATAAAGGGAAACCATAGAAAAAAAGAAAAACATACAATCGACGGCCTTATCGCACTCGGCGATTACTTCCAGACAACCTAGTATGGACAGAAATTGCCAGGACACAAAATGGGGTTGCACTTGGTGCAAATATAAATGCAAACTAAAATTACAAATTATTAATACTAAAATAGATACATATATACATACATACAAAAAATATGCAGGCAAGAGAATAAGTGATACATTGAAAGCAAGGTCACAGTGTCAAGTAATGCTCCTTCACAAGCCCTTTGAACACAGGTAGTGTTTGCGCACGTTTTATTGTCACAGGCAATGCATTCCATAGACGAGCGGCCTGGACAGTGAATGCCTTATCCAGGAAGGTACTTGAATGCATTGGCATTTTAAGTTTCAAATTATCTGATGATCTAAGAGTCTTCATGTGGGAGTCGCAAAGAAATTGGAACCGTTCTTTGAGATAAACAGGGGAAGGGAAAAAGAGCACCTTATACAAAAGGAAAAGAATATGAGCATTACGGCGAAGGCGAATTGGCAACCACTTGAGTTTAACACGAAATTCAGAAACATGGTCATATTTGCGTAAACCGAATATGAACCTTATACAGAAGTTTTGAAGTCGCTCAAGTTTATCCAGTTGTACTTCAGTGAGGTCAAGATAGCTGGCATCAGCATAATCAAGGATGGGTAAAAGGAGAGATCGCGCAAGCGATATCTTGGTGGCAGTCGGCAGAAAATTACGTAGTCTTCTCAAAGATCCAGCAGATGCGAATAACTTGCGGTTAACTTCCTGTAGCTGGGCAGTCCAAGAAAAATTCGTGTCGATGAATACCCCCAAGTTCTTAACTTTCTCACTAAATGGAATTAATGAGTTGTTAAAAGACACTTGGGGAAGAGTCGTCCAGTCGATCCTCGAGACCAGCCTAGAACTACCCACCACCAAAACTTGCGTCTTTACAGGGTTCACCATTAGTCCGTACCTTTTGCTCCAGTCGCATATACGGACCAGATCAAGGTTAATGGTCAATATAGCTTCAGACAGCTTGCCAAGAGGAGCTCGTGAATATATTTGAAGGTCATCTGCATAAAGGTGGTAAGAGGAAATTAATTCGTTGGAAATTGAGTTAATAAAAACTGCGAAAAGTAAAGGAGATAAAACGCCACCCTGTGGCACCCCGGCAGAAGTACTGCACCAGGAAGACATGATCTCTCCGATGCAAATACGTTGCCGTCGACCAAACAGGTAACTACGAAACCAGTCAATCACCGATGGAGATATATTAAGAGAGCATAGAATACCAAGCAAAACATCAAAATCAACAGTATTACTGAAGTCTAGCAATGCCATGACCGTCAGATTACTACTTTCCATGGCTGACCTTATATCTTCCGTAATATTGAGAAGCGCTGTAGTGGTGCTATGACCTGTACGGAAGCCGGACTGAAAGGGGTTGAGGAGATTATTTTTGGAAAGGAAAGTACTTAATTGGTTGTGGATTAAACGTTCTAGGACTTTGGACAGGAATGGTAAAATGGATACTGGACGGTATTCAGAAAAGGACATGGGATTAGATTTTTTAGGGAGAGGAATAATTTGAGCATCTTTCCATGAACATGGAAAGACACCGCTAGACGCAGAAAAGTTTAGGATGTGACAAATAACAGAGAGAATTATGTCAAGCACCGGCAGTAGCATTTTACGGCTGATACAGTCACTTCCCGCCGCATTGGAAGTAATCGCTAGTATGCTCTTCTTAACATCACATGCGGAGAATTGACCAAATACGAATGGAGAATAACTGGGAGTCGGAAGAGATGAAAGATAATTCAATGTATTCAGTTTTGTTGTCCTATCAAAATTGGACGAAGCTGTAAAATGACCTAATAACCTGACAAAATTCCCTATGTGGGTAGGCATAGGACTAACTTTGTTTTTGGTGGGCTCTTAATTAAATTATATTTTAAAATAATAAATAGTATTATTTATGTAATAAATCAGTTAAATTAAATTAAAGCCACCCCATACTCGCTATATATATTGAAATCAAATCTACAACACTGATATTTGCCCGGACTTACAATCACTGCTGAACATGGACACAAAACTCACTGCCAGCCTAGAGGATCTTGAGAAGTTTTTTGGTTCCCGCATGCAGGAGTACGAAGCGAAATTGCTGAAAGCTACATCAGGTGCAGCATCATCTCCATCGCCAGATATTTCAACCATTGCGAGTGAGTTTTCGGAGTTCAAGCAGTTTGTTCTTCAAGCACTATATAAATTGAAAACTCAGATTGGACTACTTGCTGCTGGCTTTGACAGGCATGAGACTGCATTGCGAAGAAAGGTCTTGTTGTTCCATGGTGTCCCAGAGAAAGAAAATGAAAAGGTACTTGATGTAGTTCAAAACATTATAACCAACCAAATTAAGTTGACCGAGTTGAGTAGGGACAACAATGCTGTTCATGTTTGCCACAGACTCGGATTCTCACAGCAGAAGGCCCGTCCCATACTAGTCCGGTTCTTCAGTATGGAAAATCGACAGCTGGTATGGGACAGCAAGAAAGCCCTCAAGGGGACTGGGATAACCATATCCGAGTTTTTGACTCAGGCTAGGCACCGTTTGTTTATGGCTGCCCGTTAGCATTTCGGCATGCTAAACTGCTGGTCAATGGAGGGCAGGATTGTCGTTATTTGCCCAGACAAGTCCCGTAGGAAGATCGAGACGGCAGGCGAACTTCACGATTTGATGGCCAAATTCCCGTCCTGCTTAGTCAACACCGGGGATTCTACGCAGTTTGAAGAACCTGGATCTTCAGTGGCTGCGGCATCGGCTGCACTCACCAAGAACGTAAGGTTTGCGAAAGTAACATTATCCGTTGTAGTTTTTGTTGTCAGTTGTTTAGGTTGACTGCTTCTAAATTTGGTTGCTTTACTCGATCGGCATTCACTTATTTACTTGAACTCGCGAGCCGGTAGTTCACAAAGTTATTTTTGTCTAGCTCCGTTGAATTTTTTAGTTTTGTTTTATTAACTTTTACTACTTTTAGCCGGTGTTTACATATTATTTTCTGACGTTATTTTGATTTTTAGTAGACCCTTAGACCGGTCAGTGTCAATGTGACAGCTGTCCTCTGTCAGATGGCAGTGTTGACGTCGCTCTAATAATGTCAATTAGCGTTTAGTTTTACCTATGACGTACGTTTTTGTTTTGTGTACTATTTCATGCAGACCTTTCTGGGCGCTCGTGTAATGTTAGATTATTATTATTATTTTTTTCTTCTATGTCAATTTATTTCATTTTAGTGTACGAATTGTAAAATTTCTGCCAATATACCAGCGAAGTGGGGTGGTTTTATATTTTTATATTTGATAGAAACCTTTATTAGCGTTTTTATTATAACTTTTTTTTTATTATTATTTCATATTTTAGTTTATTTATTAATATATATTTTCCATTATTATTATATATAATAGATAATGAATGATGTAACTGATTTTGACGACAGTTTTTTTTCATGCTCTTCCTCTGATAGCTTTGCTAGTGCGGAGAGTGACACTTCTCTTCCTCTTACTTTACATGACAAAATCTCTTCGCTTTTCTCTAACGATCCTAAAAACCTTCATATAGCTCACATAAACGCTCAGAGTGTTCCTGGTCACTATTCCGATCTTCTGGCATCCTTTAGCAGTGCACACCTTGATGCCCTGTTGATATCGGAATCATTTCTGAAGCCTTCTCTTCTTTCTACACAATATTCTTTACCTGGCTTCGTCTTGATCCGTAACGATAGGACAGGCAAGGGTGGGGGAGGTGTAGCTATGTACCTACGCGCTGATCTACCCCACAGGGTGGTTAGCTCATCCCCTTCTCTATACTGAGTCGGCTGAATACTTATTTGTAGAAATTTCTCTCCATCACACAAAAGTCTTACTTGCTGTGCTCTACAGCCCTAACCTTCACATTGACTATTTTGATGCACTTGACTGCACTCTAAGTAATCTTTGCCCCATGTATGAGCACGTTATCTTAATGGGTGACTTTAACACTTGTCTGATTAAAAATGACTATCGCTCCCATAAACTCCTTTCATTACTTTCTTCTTTCAATCTTCAAGTCTTGCCCCTTTCTGCCACTCACTTTTCTCCAAACTGTACACCCTCTTTATTAGATCTTATGATTGTATCCTCTCCCAACAATGTGTCTAACCACGGTCAGCTTACAGCTTCCTTTTCTTACCATGATCTAATTTATCTGTCTTATCGCATCCGTGTTCCCAAGCGTAAGCCCCAGCTCTTACATCTACGTAACTTCAAGGGCATCGACCTGGAGGCACTGCAGTGCGATGCTGGCGGTATCGACTGGTCCCCTCTAGTTGAAATCGATAGCATCGATGATAAGGTGAATTATTTTAACTCAACTATCCTCGACTTGTATGACCAACATGCCCCTTTACGACGTGTCAAGGTTAAGTATAATCCAGCACCTTGGGTAACTCTTGAAATTAAGGAGCTTATGGCTCGCAGAGATAGAGCTAGGAGCAGGTATAAGCGTAGACCTTCTGAACTTAATCTTTCTTACTTCGTTTCATTGCGTAACAGCTGCAGGCGTCTGTGTCAAGTTGCTAAGAGACGCTATTTCCATGAACAACTCCATAACCGTAGTTCTTCCGACGTATGGAAATTTCTTAAGTCAGTTGGCATAGGCAAATCACCAACCAACCAGTGCAAAACTGTGGATCTCAATGATCTTAACAAGCATTTCTCCCTCCTCCCCTTTTCTCTTGATCCAGGTGTCAAGGCCGCAACACTGGATGGTCTTGCTGGTTTGCCTCTGCCACAGTATCCACAATTCAACTTTAGCGATGTTACTGAGAATGACGTTAAGAAATCTGTTCTCGCGATTACTTCTTCTGCGGTTGGCTCTGATAAGTTATGCTCTAGAATGATTACTCTCATCCTTCCCTCATTACTTCCTGTTCTCAAGCATATCTTCAATCTTTCGTTTACCTCATGCTCCTTTCCGTCAGTCTGGAAACAGGCTTATATCATTCCCTTACCTAAAATTAACAATCCCACTTCATTAACTCATTTTAGACCTATTTCTATTCTCCCATTTCTTTCTAAAGTTTTTGAGCACTTGGTTCATAGACAATTATCTCTTTTCTTGGCGTCAAACTCAATAATATCTCCTTTCCAATCAGGTTTTCGCGCAGGTCACAGTACTGTTACTGCGCTTTTAAAAGTTACTGACGATATCCGCTGGGCTATGGAGAATAAGTCCCTTACTGTTCTTGTGTTGCTTGATTTTAGTAGCGCCTTCAACTCAGTGGATTTCGACATCTTACTCGGCATCCATAAATCTATTGATTTCTCATCTTCCGCCATTTCCTGGTTTGATTCATATCTTCGGGGTCGCTCTCAGTGTATCCGCCTTGAAGAGTTGTTCTCTGACTGGTGTAGTCTCACTGAGGGTGTTCCTCAGGGTAGCGTTATCTCTCCTCTTATTTTTTCTATCTTCATTAATTTTGTTACCAGAGTAATCTCTTCCAACTTCCATCTTTACGCAGATGACTTGCAGCTTTACCGACATTTTACTGTAGTTGACGCGGATTCCGCTATTGCTGCCATGAATCATGACCTGGCTTGTGTCAGCGCTTGGGCTAAGTCATTTGGCCTGCAGATCAACCCAACTAAATCACAGGCCCTGATCATTGGCAGTAGATTCGTTCGCAATACGGCTGTAGTCTCTTCTCTGCAGCCTTTAGTTCTCGATGGTGTCCGTATTGACTACACCGAAGCTGCTAAAGATCTGGGTGTTATTATTGACTCCAATCTTTCGTGGCGTGCGCAGGTCAATGAAGTCAGTCGGAAGGTTATTTTTTCCTTTCATTCGCTCAAATGCCTCCAGGGTCTTTTGCCTTTGAAAACGAAAATCTCTTTGGCCCAAACACTTATTCAGCCGATTATAGATTATGCCGACGCCTGCTACCTGGATGCTACTGAGGAGCTATTAAACAAGCTTGAGAGACTGCAAAACTAATGCATTCGGTTTGTCTTTGGTCTACGTAAGTATGATCACGTCTCTCATCTTCGCAAGGAACTCAAGTGGCTCCCTATGCGTCTTCGCAGGAACACTCGGATTTTATGTCTCCTTTTCAACATCCTTCACAACCCATCCTACCCCTCCTACCTACGCGACCGTTTTTCTTACTCTCGTCCTAGCGGCGCACCGTGCAGATCACACCTAAGATCCCTTCTTAAATCCCCTCCTCATAAATCTACCTACTACTCCTACTCTTTCTCTGTCCACGCAGTAAGATTGTGGAACTCTCTTCCGCCTAGCATTAGAGATCTGAAAACTGTTTCACTTTTTAAGGCTAAAGTCAAAGAGCACTATCTTTCCTCTCTAGTCTGATAACTATATATTTTATATTTATATATTATCTATTTCTATATTTATATATACTATATACACATTATATTTATATTATTTTATGTATTTATTAATGTAGTTATATATGTATTTATTAATTTGACCTAAGTTTTCACAATCTCTTCTTCTCTTATTTCAACACACTATTGTCTACATTTCTTCCAATGTCTCCTTTCGCAGGTCTGCTGGAAGAAATTTCTTTCAGAAATAAGCAGTACCTTTGTACAATTTTTATTGTTTAATGTATCCTCTGCTGTATTTGTGTGTACATAAATAATAAAATAAATAAATAAATAAAATAAATAAATGACTATTCATCGCATCGATGTCTAAATCTTTAGGAACCGGCTCTTGTCGGGTTTTACCGACCCCCAATGATCTAAGAAAATTCCAAACTTTGGATGCGTCCCCATTTTGGACGGAGTTATGAATATGTTGGCGGTTAGCATTCCTAGAAACCTTATTACAGTGATTACGGATGGACATATATCTTTCTCTATTAGCGTCGTTAGGGTGACGCTTAAATTTAGACTTGGCTGTAACTTTTTTCTTCATTAATAACTTTATTTCATCCGTCAGCCACGGTGCTGGAAAATGTTTGACCTTGACTGCCCGAACAGGAGCATGGTGATCGTAAAGCTCAATAAGTTTTGTGGTGAAAATATTGACTTGCTCATCGACTGATGTAGAGGCAAATAGAGTAGACCAATCTATATTGCTAGCATCCTCGCAAAGACCGTCGACGTTCATGCCACCAAAATTGCGTTGCAAGAGAATTTTGGCTTTAGCTATAGGTGGACGAATCTTGTATGAGAGAAAAATCAGATCATGATAAGAAAAGTATTGGCCATAATTAGCGACGCGATCAGGAGAAGAGACAATAATTAAGTCAAGAAGTGAAGGAGTACAATTAGGAGAATGGTGAGTGGCACTCAGTGGAAGAATAGAAAGATTGCTAGAAGCCGAAACATTATACAGGGAAGAAGACCGATGATCATTCTTCAGGAGACAGGTATTAAAATCACCCATGATTATGCTATGACTGTAGGAAGGATTTAGCAGTTCTAAAAGGTTTTCGAAAGACGAAAAAAAAATAAAGCGCAAGGAGGGACAGTAGTAAACGCCAAGAAGTAATTTTGAATGATTAAGTTCGACTTCAACAAAGAGATGTTCACCAGCATTTGATGGTGGAGGCTGCGTTGACACATTGACGACAGAAAAAGGAATATATGAGCAGAGATATATGGCAACACCGCCACCACCACCAACCGTCCGGTCATTTCTTATGAGCACGAAGCCAGGAAGAGAGTAACTAGTAGAAGGATGACAAGGTTTAAGCCATGATTCAGAAATAAGAAGAAAGAAGTTTTTACAGTCAAAGTTTGCCAGCATATCGTGGAAATGGGCCGGAACGCTCTGGGCATTTATGTGTAAGACATTGAATTTCTTAGAAACATCTGACAACTGCGCTGCAAGACTATCTGCAAGAGAAGGAACACTCGCAAAACTATCATCATTACTTGATATAGAATAAAAACTATCGCTAACACTACTTTCGCCTGTAGACATAAATATTTACTTCAATTATAAATATAAAATATATATATAAAAAAAAAACTTTAAGCAATAACTATATCACCTGCTGGTTGCGCGCTATTCCATAATAGTTTGAATAAATCTTAAAAAGGAAAAATGTCCGAGTAACAAAACAGAAAAATAAATAAAAAAAAAAGAAACTAAAAAGAAATAGAAAAAAAAAAACAAAAAAAAATTTACACAAATGTCACTATTTCCTTCCCGCGTAGACCTCTCCGATTATATTATAATATAATCGAAGAAGTCCACACGGAAAAGAAACAGTGACACTAAGTTACATTCTACCTAAAAAGGAACGCACTGACAGACATTGACAGTATTGACATGACAGTGACACTGACAGCGCCAAGACATCATAATAATTCAATGTCGATGTCAAATCGGATAAAAAATCAAATCGGTCAAATATTTTATGTTTCGTGAAGGTAAAAACAAAATAAAAACGTTACCCGGACATGCACCAATACATTAAAAGGAAGAATCTATCTTTAACACTTCTTCAAAGCAGCGACAAGCTTTAATCTTGCGGTCTTCACAGCAGCTGCAGGCGGGACATCGTCTCGTACTGTCGATGACTCACCGGAAATCGGTGCAATCTTGTCCAGTTCAGCGAGTGACTCAATTCGATGCCGCGTATCGTTGGGACCAAGGACGTAGACGCAGCCCCCCTTAGTCCAGCTCCTGGAGACGCCGCACCTGTCCCTGGCAGCCAAAAATATGTCATGCCGCGCCTTCGTCAAAAATTCGGACATAGTTATACCAGAAGCCCTGTTTGGCTTTGGAGAACCACACTTTGTCCCGGATCGCAAGACTTCGAAGCTTGAACAATATAGGCCGTGTTTTGTTGGCCTCTGCACGTCCCATTCTATGACATCGGCTGATGTCACCGACTGTGAAGTCGCTCAGCTGTAGTTTACCGCAGATCACCTTAACAATGAGCTTGGCAGTGTCCTCCTTTTGCTCTTCTTCAACACCATGCAACAACAGAATTTTCCTCCGTCCTCGCATTTCAATCTGATCGACACTTCGGGCAAGAAGCACCACCTGCTTCTGAAGACCAACTAGAGACTGCGTGATGAATGTGCGGAACATTGTAAACTCCGCAGCCAGGCTAGAGCTTGTGACAGGAGATGGTGGAGCCCTCTGCAATTCCTCTTCGAAGGCTGTCATCCTTGCGTGGAACAAATCCTTTAGTTCACCCAGTGTGCTCGTCAGTGAATCCATTGCAAAGATGTTAAGTGAACAGTTGTAAGTAGCGAGGAAATAGTGAAGTGATAACGCTACACCAGATATGGACTATAAACTTTTAAAATATGACATAATAGTTTAAAAAATAATGTTTTTAATTAATTAATTAAATTTTTAAACTGGACCAAATTTTTTGTCTGTCACTGTCACAACTACCCACCACTATACGACCCGTTATACGAGGGCTGTTTGAATAGTTTTCAGCCTAATTTAGATTTGAGGGTAGTAAGTAAATAAATTTCTATTCGTTTGATAGTTAGACATATTAACAAGTTGTGTGTCAAATTTCGTTACGATTGGCAGCAAAATTGCTTTTCTACTATTTTTCATTTTACCGAATCTGTTTCTATTTCGGAAAATTGAAAAAACTTAAAGCCCAACATCACGTCAGTTTAAATCAGCTTGCAAAAAAACCCTGATAAATACAGAATTAAAAGAGAGTTTCCGAGGAAACTATATTCCTTTAGAGGATATTTCCATTTTATATGCATATTTTGTAAACAAAATAAATATTACTTCAGAACGTTATCGAGAGGAGTTGAGGCATCATTTAATTACGTGCCCATACCTGATGATTTGTTGCTATAATTTGATACGTAGTTATACGAGGGCTGTTTGAATAGTTTTCAGCCTAATTTAGATTTGAGGGTAGTATTTTCTATTCGTTCGATAGTTAGACATATTAACAAGTCGTGTGTCAAATTTCGTTACGATTGGCAGCAAAATTACTTTTCTACTATTTTTCATTTTACCGAATCTGTTTCTGTTTCGGAAAATTGAAAATACTTTAAGCCTTACTTAAGGAGTCTACACACCAAACCCGCCGACCCGCCGACACAGCCCGGCGGCTTGGTGTCGGCGACTTTGCTTCAAGAATCATGTCGGCGACTCGTACCCGCGCGTGCAAGTCGGCGGCATGGCCGGCGACTTGCGTACGCGCACGCTCAGTTGCCCGCCGACACTCCAGCGATAGTGACGTGCTTGTGTTTTTTTTTTGCGATTTTCTGCAATAATGGAATGGGACGAAGAAACCACTCTAAAGTTAATAAATTTGTATCATATAAAGGAATTATTATGGAATCCAAAACACTTGGATCACAAATGTAGACCTAAACGTTTTGATGCACTAAATGAGATGGCAAACGAATTAAATACAAATGTCACAGAAATAGAACGGAAGATAAAAAATTTGACGAGCCAATATTATAGAGAAAGAAAAAAGACGATTGAATCAAAAAAGTCTGGAACCAGCGCAGATTCTGTTCATGAGAGCAAGTGGTTTGCCTTTAAATCTTTGAATTTCTTGCTCAATAAAAATAAACCTACTGGAACAATCGATACGGTATGTAACATTTCAGTGATGTTGTATTATTTTATTTCTAACCTAATTATTAGAGCACACAAGAATAATATGTAAGCTTGGCCCGGGTGAAGAGAGGCGCGCGGTAAATAAAGACATAGGTACTTATTTTATCTGCCTTTGTTGTTGCGCTGCCGCTATTGTTATTGCACCGAAATATTTCCTAAACAAATTATTTCTTGGAATGGCATGTGCACAGATATAATAGTCATTGCAAATGTATTTTTTAAAAACTAACAACTCTTTTCTCAACAATCTTTTAATTTCGCCGAATTTCTATTATAAACCGAGAGATTCCGTACCATTTTCTTTTTTTTTTCTTTTTAGGTTGTTTTAGAAATATTATTATTAATTATTATTTACATTGATAATAATTATCAATGTAAATAATAATTAATAATAATATTTATCAATAATAATAATTATCAATGTAAATAATAATTAATAATAATATTTCTTAAACAATTAGTATTAGGTATGATTTATGACCATTGTCTTTTTTTTCATATATTCCGTGCGGTGTACCTACTCGCGGGTAAAAGCTAGTGTATAATACATTTCATAAGTAAACTGTTGGTGATTCAAATAAAATATTATTTCAGGAGATAACAGCAACTGACAATAATGCCCAACATGCGGACAATGATGCTCAACATGGGGAAAACGATTCACCTCAAACGTCAAACATCATTCCCCAAGCGAATAAACGTTATAAACCTAATCCAAGTAATGAGATGGTGTCGGAAGCATCAAATTTAATGAGAACAGTCAGTCAACGGACAAATCCAAAAATAAAAGATGAGGACGATTTGTTTGGCGAATATATTGCGACACAACTTAGAAAATTTGATAAAACAACAAAGGCAATAATAAAACATCGGATTAACAATATCTTTTTTGAAACCGAAACTGGATATCGTTCAGACATGTTCGAAGCTTCGCCAAGACCTTCTACTTCCCATAGTCATCCAGGATATTATACAATGGATCAATGTGATGTAAATTCCTACTACTCATCATCCAACTCTGCCGTAACAAACCCTGTTTCACCGCCTCTTGGTGAACCTTCAACATCTTCAATTGAACCTTCGTTACGTGTGTCGCTTCAAGAGAGTGGTGATATTGAGAACATATTATCATCTATTAAGTCAGATAAATAGGTTTATTCCACAAATCCCCACCGTATGCACTCTGAGAATAACCCTATCACCTGATGCGAGATAACGTTATGTAGGCACAAGTATTTCGTCTTAATGTTGTTGTCATAGAATCGTCATAGTATACTCAAAATGCATAAAAACATCAGTGGGGATTTCGCGGTGGGGATTTATAGAATAACTCGGTAAATAAAACCACTTATAAATGAACAAAAACAAGTGATTTACGAAGTTTTTAATACAAATTATAATAAAAATACAAGTACTAATACAAGTATGAGTTTCATTAAAACTTACGAGTTAGTCATTGATCATTCTGCCATGGTAATCTCCCGACATCGGAAAGAAAATATTGAACCAATTCTGTCCTTATAACCTCAGGAGATTGTGTCCTTGTAACCTCAAGGGAATGTGTATTGTCTTGTCTAGGCAAGTCAGCAAACAAATTATTTTCACGTGGTTCCCTGCGCCAATCTCCTGGATTGATTTCTCCCCTACTATTTTCAGTATCATATTCATTTTGTTGTATTATACCATGTCGTTTTACATAATTGAACAAATGAATACATGCCAATGTTACAATAGTAACTTTTTGTGGATTTAGCTGGATGGGTTTGTTAAATATCTTAAATTGTTTTGTTAACTGTCCAAATACGTTTTCAACTACTCTTCGACCTCGACACATGCGATAGTTGTACACTCTCTTGGGAGACCCTTTCGCATGATTACCATCATAAGGTTTTAAAATATTGGTTTGTAAAGGAAACGCATCGTCGCCCAAAAAAAAATAGGGTACTGGCATAATTCTTCCAGGTAGAGGTTTTTTATCTGGCAAATTTAAATCATTATTATATAACATTCTGCATAATGAAGAGTTAGCAAATACACCACCATCGGAAATGCGACCCTGGCACCCCACATTAGCGTATAAAAACTTATAATCTGCATCCACTAATGCAAACAGTACAATACTGAAATACATTTTATAATTAAAATAATCGCTTCCACTTCGTGCTGGACATTGAATTCTAATGTGCTTTCCATCCATAGATCCAACACAATTAGGTACATTCCATCTACTCAGATATCCATCTGCAACTTTTGTCCATTCGTTTGATGTTCGTGGAATCTGAAATCGGAAATGTGCTCGGTGATAGGATAGCCATTTGCCTACTTATATAGTAATTTTTCGGAACATAGTTTTTCTGGAAGATTAAAGAAAGTTAAACGCCCATATAATGTACATACCTTCACATAATCCGAAAGTCCATCTACGATAGCTTGGCACACTTCTGGAATAATGTAGGAAATAAGTTGAGGAGATACTTTAAAGGTGTCACAAAGACTGTTGAATGAATCTCCCGTAGTCAGGTATTTTAATGTTAATGATAATCTGTCCGTTGGTGAAATTGCACTTCTGTAATTTGTATTTTTTTTAACTATTGTGGGTCCAACAATGCTTAGTAAATTTTCAAAGTCGGTAAACGTTAACGACATAAATGTCTTAAAATGTAAGGGTCTTTCTACAATCAAATCGTCTGTTCTTAAATCTTTTATTCTATCACTGTTACTGTAACGACTGCGACTCATTAAGCTTGGTCTAACCCAACACTGTCGTTTTCTGTTCAGGGACCCAGCTAAAATTATTCCAAATGCTGCTATTATTAGATCAGCATCAGTATCCATGTTTATTGTAGGCTGCAATATTCGAGAAAAACAACACGTCACGTTCGTACACACTGCAATCACTAACTAAAAAAGTTGTACTGATTTCTTGCCGCCGACTAACTCACCGACACAGCCCCATGACACATGTTGGCGGGTTGGCGGGTTTGGGTCGCCGACACCAAGCCGCCGGGCTGTGTCGGCGGGTCGGCGGGTTTGGTGTGTAGACTCCTTTAGGCTAGAAGTTTTCTTAATGTTTGGTTTAGTATTTTATCACTAAATCAAAAAGAATATGACGCCTAGTCAAATTAAAGAGGCCTTGGATAACACATAGAGAGAATCTGAGCCTTCATATTCCACAGTTAAAGATTGGGCAGTTTTGTTTTAACATGGCAGAGAGAGCGTCGAAGATGATCCGAGGAGCGGTAGGCTGTCGATGTCCACCAAATCACAAATCATCGATAATAATAATAATAATATTTCCACAACTATCACACAACACCGTCTAGTCCCAAGCTAAGCAGAGCTTGTGTTATGGGTACCAGACAGCTGATAAACATACTTATATATTTCTAAATACATACATATTATGGATAAATAACACCCAGACACAGGACAAATGATCGTGCTCATCACACAAATATTTGTCCTGGGTGGGAATCGAACCCACGACCAAAAAATAGTCGATAAAATCCATAAAATAGTTTTAGAAGGCCGAAGATTAAAAATGCGAGAAATAAGCGATACTATAGGCATCTCGACTCAGCGGGTATCATATTTTAGCTGACGAATTAGGATTGAAAAAAAATATCAGCAAGGATGCCGCGTTTGTTAACCGAAGAAAAAAAGTTTCAGCAAGTTGAAATTTCTAGGGAAAATCTGGCGTTATTTCAAAGGGATAGAACAGATTTTTTGAGAAGATTTATAACCACTGATGAAACCTGGATTCACGACTATATTGCTGATACAAAAGAACAAACAAAACAATGGCAACAGCGACTCTCCTCCGCCGAAGAAAGCCAAGTCTCATGCGTCAGTCGGAAAAGTGATAGCGACGGTGTTTTGGGATTACAAGGGAATTATTTTTATTGATTACCTTCCCAAGGAACAAACTATAACAGGTCAATACTATTATTAATTTGTTAGATAAATGAATTGAAAAATTTACGGAAAAAAGGCCGGGATTAGCTAAAAAGATCCTTTTACATCAAGACATAACGCCGCATAAATGCCCATAAACGCCCAATAATTCCCTTTTGCCTGGGCAAAAACTTTAACAAAACTTTTTAAAATTTTTCATTCAAATAGCTATATTTGAGTGTGCGGAAAAGACAAATTCACAAAAACATATTGGATTATAGCTAATATATCGCAATAAACCAGAAATTGATATAATTAAGGTAAGAGTATGCTTTACCTGTTAAGCGAGCGGGTCGTATAAATACGTCAAACGTAAACAATAGCGAGTACGGGTTAATCTGTGGTACGGGTAGGACATATGAATACGTCCTTGAAATAAATGTTGCGCAATTACGTTTTCCGCGCGCGCGCCCTTTATATGCTGCGTAATTATAAAGGGGATTCCCCGCTTAACTTACATCTTAAGACATTTATGTCGTTAACGTTTACCGACTTTGAAAATTTACTAAGCATTGTTGGACCCACAATAGTTAAAAAAAATACAAATTACAGAAGTGCAATTTCACCAACGGACAGATTATCATTAACATTAAAATACCTGACTACGGGAGATTCATTCAGCAGTCTTTGTGACACCTTTAAAGTATCTCCTCAACTTATTTCCTACATTATTCCAGAAGTGTGCCAAGTTATCGTAGATGGACTTTCGGATTATGTGAAGGTATGTACATTATATACGCGTTTAACTTTCTTTAATCTTCCAGAAAAACTATGTTCCGAAAAATTACTATATAAGTAGGCAAATGGCTATCCTATCACCGAGCACATTTCCGATTTCAGATTCCACGAACATCAAACGAATGGACAAAAGTTGCAGATGGATATCTGAGTAGATGGAATGTACCTAATTGTGTTGGATCTATGGATGGAAAGCACATTAGAATTCAATGTCCAGCACGAAGTGGAAGCGATTATTTTAATTATAAAATGTATTTCAGTATTGTACTGTTTGCATTAGTGGATGCAGATTATAAGTTTTTATACGCTAATGTGGGGTGCCAGGGTCGCATTTCCGATGGTGGTGTATTTGCTAACTCTTCATTATGCAGAATGTTACATAATAATGATTTAAATTTGCCAGATAAAAAACCTCTACCTGGAAGAATTATGCCAGTACCCTATTTTTTTTTGGGCGACGATGCGTTTCCTTTACAAACCAATATTTTAAAACCTTATGATGGTAATCATGCGAAAGGGTCTCCCACGAGAGTGTACAACTATCGCATGTGTCGAGGTCGAAGAGTAGTTGAAAACGTATTTGGACAGTTAACAAAACAATTTAAGATATTTAACAAACCCATCCAGCTAAATCCACAAAAAGTTACTATTGTAACATTGGCATGTATTCATTTGTTCAATTATGTAAAACGACATGGTATAATACAACAAAATGAATATGATAATAAGAAATAAAGACAAAAATAATTGCTAATAATAATAATATAATAATGCCAAGACCCTTCACAACCGCGAGGTATGCAATCTCAGGGAGTATTTCCTAGCTGCCGACGTGGGTATGCATCGAGATGTAGTGGCAGTGGACAAGGGACTCACCCCGCTCTCCTTGGCTAAGGAGAACTGGCGCAAACCGGTAGTGCTTGACACTAACGATCGCAGGGAAGTATGGCAGAGTAAAGAACTTCACGGACGCTTTTTCCGGGCCCTTCACGGGCCCGATGTAGACCAATTGGCGTCCGTAGCTTGGCTGCGTTTCGGTGACCTCTTTGGGGAAACCGAAGGTTTTATCTGTGCAATTATGGACGAAGTTATCATGACGAATAACTACCGGAGATTTATTGTGAAGGACGGCACGGTTGACATCTGTCGGGCGTGTCACCGTCCGGGAGAATCAATTCGTCACATTATCTTACATAATTATCCACCAGAGAGAATCTTTAATGTCGACGAAACCGGGCTATCTATCGTGCAGAGTAAAATGGTTAAAGTAATTGGTCTGCGAGGGAAAAGACAAGTAGGTAGCATTACTGCGGCTGAACGTGGATCATTGGTGACAGTGGTATCAGCGATGAGCGCAAGTGGCATATTTATTCCACCGCTGCTGATATTCCCACGCAAAAACATGACGCAAACGTTGATGAAAGGAGCTCCGCCAGGTTCTATCGGAAGATGCCATCCATCAGGATGGATTCAGGCAAATCTGTTTACGGAATGGTTCTATCGGAAGATGCCATCCATCAGGATGGATTCAGGCAAATCTGTTTACGGAATGGTTCCATCATTTTATTGAAAATACCCACCCAACAGACGCATCACCTGTTCTGTTAATTCTTGATGGGCATTATTCACACACACGCAATTTGGATATTTTGATGGCAGCTAGAGCTAATAATGTCACAATTACACTGAGCAACAACGGTTTTCCTACCTAAGCGATTTATATTGTTTTTGTTAGGTATACTATACCTAACCACAAAAATTATAATACTTATATTTGTTTAGCTCCCGTTATCGAAATAAATGACTTGCGAGAATTCTCCATATTTACATTTTGTTCATTGCGATAGTTACATTTAAGCAACCTCTATTGAAACAAGTTCAGTCGTGTTCGAAGCGCGATACAGTGAGGTACCAAAATGTCACGCAGCTGCGTAAATTGTCCAGATAAGTTCTGTTATGTGTGTGGAAAATTTACACCAGATAGCCAAAAAAAGTCTTTTACGCCGTATATTGAAGAGTGTTATTTTAACTATTTTAAAATTAGAGTTGCCAATCTAGATAAATCGTGGGTGCCGCATGTCTGCTGTACAACGTGCTACAAAAACCTGACCGATTGGTCTCATAAAAAAATTGCAAAACTACCCTTTACGAGACCGGTCATTTGGCGTGAACAAAAAGATCACATTACTGACTGCTATTTTTGTCTCACTGATCTCAAAGGGCAAAACAGGAAAAAGAAACATACTCTAAAGTATCCCGACGTGAGTTCTGTGGACAAACCAGTTTACTGTCATGAGGATTTGCCAGCGCATTCATCACTAGACAATGAGACATCATCAGACAGCCCGGAAGTTTCGCCCCCTGATCCAGAGTTTCATGAGCCTTCTACTAGCAATGCTCCAGTGTTAGTGAGCCAAGAGCGACTCGATGATCTATCCAGGGATCTAAATCTACCGAAAGAAAAGGCCGAACTTTTAGGATCACGACTTAAACAGTGGAATTTGCTCGAACCCGGAGTCGTCATATGTAAATATCGCAAACGTCACAGTTTTGTTGTTGATTGTTTTTCGAAAGAGGAAGCTATACCAAATTCTGCTGTTTCTTGTGTGAATGGTATAGTAGGAATCGGTCGGAACATTACACTCGAGAGCACTGGCCTGAAAGAACAGCTTATATCCCTGGCCAGAAAAATGTAAAAAATGTACCATTGGTCGATCCCAAAAATATAATATTGCCACCTTTACATATAAAGCTAGGGCTAATAAAAAATTTCGTTAATGCCATGGATAAAAATGGTCCTGGGTTTCAATACTTGAAAAAAAAATTCCTTCTCTTAGCGATGCCAAGATAAAAGAAGGCATATTTGTTGGACCCGACGTAAGGAAACTCATGAAAGATCCCGAGTTTCTGGCAGCATTAAACGACGTTGAAAAACAAGCCTGGTTATCCTTTGTAGAAGTGACCAAAAATTTTCTCGGCTATCATAAATATGTCAAAACCATGTTACAAGCTTATCAAAGAATGGGATGCAATATGTCCTTAAAAATACACTTTTTGCAATCACATCTTGATTCTTTTCCACAAAATATGGGAGCCGTAAGTGACGAGCACGGAGAGCGGTTCCATCAAGACATCGCATCATTTGAAAAACGCTACCACGGCAAATGCGAACCCTCTATGCTTGCAGATTATTGTTGGTCCATCGTTAGAGAAACCCCAGAGTCGTCCTACACTAGAAAATCCAAAAGATCTAAGCAATCGGAACCTTTTCAACCATTATAAATATTATAATTTGTAAATATTCGTTCTTTTTGTTAACAATCATAAATATTAATTAAAAAAAAAACAAGAGCTAACTCCGACTTTTTATTTACCGTGCGTATATACCTTGGCTACGAAGATTTAAAAAATATACGCTTTCCCTAGGTGGGAGAAAAAAGTTATTATTTTGTTGCTCAGTGTTATTAGTTTACCTCCACATTCAAGACACAAGATGCAACCTCTTGACCGGTCTTTTATGGGTCCCTTGAAAACTTATAACAGCGAAGAAATTAGACAGTGGTTACTCAATTCTAACCGGATGTTGACTCCATACGAAATAGCTGAATTGCTGGGACGTGCTTATCTCAGGTGCCAAACTGGAGCTATTGCTGTGAATGGGTTCAGAGTAACTGGTATTTACCCGATGAACAGAAACGTATTTACTGAGAATCTATTATCATCCACAAACTATCAGACACCTTCCACATCAAGAATGAAACAAAAAAAATCGGTGCAGGGTGCTGCCAAAACTGTGTGTGATTATTATTACACAGTATGCAAGGAACAATTTGTACATCCTCCAGCTGAAGACTGGATACAATGCTCCCAGTGTAAGGACTGGACTCACGAAGCCTGTTCAGCTTATCTTGGAAGAGGAACATACTTTTGTGATGACTGTCAAGATAATTGAGCATTGTCTCATCTTGAATCATCTTGCCCGATCGCTAGAACCATCTTACCCGATAGTATAGGGCAAGATGAATCAAACCTTATATTTCATATACTGATCTCGTGTAACAATTGTGATAAAAATTAGAGTCATTTCTTAGATTATTATGAAAGTTTAATTATAGTTGATTTTGAGAAATTAAAGGTTACTTAGTATTCTATTAAGATTTTTTTTTTATTAATTATTCAAGTTAAGTGAACCATCTTGCCCGCTCTTCCCCTGTTGTCTTTCTATTGTGTCTCTAATTATGCGATTCAACAGGTTAAAAACAGCGATAACAACTGCTTTTTATGGAGTATTGTTGCAGCATTGTATCCCCGCCAAAAGAATGTTTGCAGAACAAGTTCATATCCACATTTTTCAAACGTTTTAAATATAGATGGGCTATCATTTCCCCTATCATGCAAAGATGTTAAAATATTTGAAAATTTAAATCCCCACATAAGTATTAATATATATGGATTAGATAATAAAAATATAGTCACTGGACCTTTATATGCGACAAGCTTAAGAAAAAATCAGCATGTCAATTTATTGTACTTTGAACAGAAAGGTAACGGGCATTATAGCTTAATAAAAAATCTATTGAGATTGATCAAACGTCACATAAGTAAACATAAAGGTAAAATGTACCTATGCGAGACATGCTTACAAGTTTTCACGAGTGAAACGAAATATAATGCCCATAATAAATGTCCTAAGGTTTCTACAAATTTACCTGAAAATAACAGTATTCTTCAATTTAAGAACTTCGAAGGAAAACAAAAGAATAATTTCGTTATATACGCCGATTTTGAAAGTCTTTTACTAAACTGCAACTTAAATGTAACTGAAAATACACGTACCTATAAGGTTCACGAACCTTCATGTTTTGGTTACTATATTTGTTGTTCATACAATACAGATCTGAATAAGTATGTTACCTATAGAGGAGCTGATTGTGTAGAAGTATTTATAAAATATTTAATAAGAGATTGAGAGTATATTCATAGTAATAAAATACTTTTGGCACCTTTAACTAAGGATTAAGAAAACGATTTCAAAAATGCCACTACATGTCATATCTGTAATGATTTGCTCTTTGATAATAAAGTAATAGATCATGATCACATTACATCACAATACCGAGGCGCAGCACACTCTCATTGTAATTTAATGTTAAGAGTTTGTCCTTTTGTGCCCGTAATTTTTCATAACCTATCCGGCTATGACTCTCACTTATTTATAAAAGAATTATCGAAGTATGAAGGTGCTTTTAAAATTATACCAAAAACCAAAGAAAGGTATATGTCATTCACAAAAATACTCCATACTAAGAATACATTAAAATCAAGGCCTATTCAAGTTAAGTTCATAGATTCTTGTCAATTTCTTCATTCAAGTTTAAGCACATTAGTAAATAACTTGAATGAACCCGACTTTGTTAATTTATTAAAAGAATTTCCAGCTATTAGTAATAATCAGTTAAAGTTGTTACGATAAAAAGGAATTTATCCCTATGATTATATTAATGCTCAAAATATTACGAGACTCAACTTCCAACGAAAGTTTGTTTCTATAATAGTTTGAATTGTCAGCATATTAGCGATGATAAATACGCACACGCCCAATCTATTTGGCAGTCATTTAATATTAAATCACTTGGAGAATATACAGATTTATATTTAAAGACCGACGTATTACTTCTTGCTGACGTATTCGAAAAATTTAAACAGACGTGTCTGGATCATTATCAACTTGATCCAACGATTTACATTACTGCACGTAGTTTAAGCTGGGATGCGATGCTACTGTACACAGGCGTTAAATTAGAGTTAATTCATAGTTTAGAAATGTATGAGTTTTTGGAAAAGGGAATACGTGGAGGCTTGGCACAATATTCTCTTCGCCATGTCCAAGCTAATAATAAATATTTACCAAATTATGATGCTTCTCAAAAATCAACTTATTTGGTTTATCTTGACTGTAACAATTTATATGGTTACGCAATGACAAAGAAAATGCCTATTTCAGATTTCTGTTTTTTGACAATCGATGAGATTAAAACAGTAAATGTGTTATCAATTTCAGATGATTCTGAATATGGATTTATTTTAGAAGTTGATTTACTATATCCTGAGAGTTTACTCATAGTGATTTACCTTTTGCGCCCGAGAGGTTCATACCTCCTGCAGGCAAAACACCTAAATTAATTGCTAATTTATACGACAAATTCAACTATGTAATACATTACATTCATTTAAAGGCATGTTTATTGAATGGAATAATTTTGAAAAAAAATCATCGTATTTTAAAATTTAGACGAGAAAATTATTTACAAAAATATATTGACTTGAATACTACATTGCGTCAAGCTTCAATAAACGCATTTGAGAAAGACTTTTTCAAACTCCTTAATAATGCTATATTTGGGAAAACTATTGAAAATAGACGCAAACAAGTTAATGTGAAATTAGTTACCATGTGGGATGATTACAAAAATAAAACAAACAAGCACCACGGTGCAGAAAAATTAATTGCAAAACCAAATCTGAAAAGTATTGCGATCTTTTCTGTAAATTTTGTTGCTATTCAATTAACTCCCGAAAAAATTGTTTTAGATCGCCCTATCTACAGAGGGTTTACAGTTCTAATTAGCAAAGGAACATTTATATAAATTTCACTAGAACTATATTAAAAATAAATATAATACTCGCGCAAAACTGTGTTATACAGACACAGACAGCTTTCTTTATTTTATCAATACAGATTTTTATGAAGACATAAAAAATCATGTCGAAAATTTTGATACAAGTAATTTCCAGGCTGATAATTGTTACAGTATGCCAAGACTAAATACTAAAATTCCAGGACTATTTAAAGATGAACTCGGGGGTGACATCATAAGTGAATTTGTAGGACTGAGAGCTAAACTATATTTGTTCGGAGCAATACAAACGAACAGCTAAGCACTTTTGCCTTCGTTCATTTTTATAAAACCAGCTAAAATAATAATTGAAATCAGTGCGTATTCGGCGGTCGATAGCGTAACTCAAATCATACCAAGCCATTCAAACCATCTTTTAGATTAAATCTAATTAGTTTTCTTTACTTTTAGATTATAGTTATTTGTCTAAACCATAACCAAAGTGACGTCGTATTATTTAAAACAAACCGAACTCAAACCATGACCATCAACAGATCAAAGATGGGTCGGCTCGGTCTCAAAGAGAACAAAGAATAAGATGGAAAGAAAATTCTAGAAAGTAACGAGAAAAAATAAAGGAAAATCTTAATAAAGAAGTTAGATTAGAAACTGTTCAAGTTGAAGCAGCCCCGGTCGCAAATGTGCGTAACGAGGTTGAGAATAGTCTCGAAAAAGAGGATCCTTTGCAACTTGACTATGAGTACCCTGCAGTTAAACGTGTAATTAGAAAAATGAGATATAGAGAATATAAAAAAGGAAGGTATTGATTTCTATAATAACGTCTTTGAAGAAGAAAAATCAATCACAACGTAAAAATATATCAAATCTACAAAAAAAAAATTGAGCACATTCAAAAGTTACCAGCTAAAGACACAAAAAAAAACCGTTCACTTAAAAGGACAAATTATAAAACTAGCAAATCTGAAATAAGAACTTCAGTCATTTCATTTTATTGTGACGATGCTAACAGTACTGTTGTTGCAGGCCAAAAAGAATTCATTACAAGGAATAAGAAAAGAATGCAAAAATGATACCTGACAACCCCATTGATCGATTAACATAAAAAATTCAAAAATGGAACTAATAATAACATTCATTATAAACCGTCAAATCGAGAGACGTGCCTGTGTGCTACTCACGTGAATATTGAGTTGTTGGTGAGCGGTTTAAATAAAGCATCTCTAATAAATGAAAAGAAACCAGAAAAAGTATTAACCACGTTGTGTTGCAATCCTTTTAACACAGAATGCTTGGAAAGAATTTGCCAAATTTGTTTGCAAAATCTACATTTAAAAAATGCCAAAAATATGCAAAAATTTCTAGAAAATGTAAAAATAAAACAACGACGCGCATTTATTAAAAAATCTTAACAATAATGGCAAGGAAGCACTCAAAGAACTAATTTTGTGACACAAATAAAATATGAAGACCTTCGTCTGTATCCTCTTCATTAGATACAACCGAAGCAGATTCGACCGGCTCTGAAGCCACTCCTTCAAATCGGATATCAATTTCCCAAATTGTGATATTTTTATGGCATTGTCAATTAATTAACTCTATTACCATCTCTTATTCAATGCACGTAGCCACATACGAATCAAACAAAACAAAATTACCTTCGATGTCAACATCGACTTAAACAATAAACAGTGTGTAGTTCAATTCAAGCGGGATTCCCCTGATCACTAGTTCACTACGGTCGTGTTCAGAAACATCACTGCGTTATTCAGGTTTATTTTTGTTTTTGGAAATTCAAGTATCAATATCTTCCCGAATAAAATGCTAAAAACAATGAATATGCTAAACTGTGCCCATTCCCTCTCCTAAAGAGGAGTCCTGAGTCCAAGCAGTGGACACAACATAAGGCTGATGCTATGCAATGCAATGTAATGCTAAACTGAATTTATGCATGCCAAATCACTAAAATTGCTAAATTTAGCCATAATAATGCTAAATTGTTAACACTTAAGTTAACAATTTTGACAAGTTACAAGATTGATTTTCTTCGTCTCATTTGGGCAGGCTAAGGTCCTTAAACCTCACAACCTCGCCGCCAATAATAAGTACTTTTTTTGTCTGTGGATCCGAACTTCATGTGCGTGTCCGAACATGAAACAGAGTAGATTCACTGACGAAACTTCGTTTGAATTTCGTTCGTTTACGAAAGTTTCGTTTCGGAGAAAGAGAGTAGACCCCCTGGAGAGAGATCCCACGAGCCTGGTAATTTCAATTCGAACCCGTCGTGGATCCTCTGAAGACTTCGGATGATCAAAAATACCGTTACGTTCTGCAACAATTACAAACTATCGATCTACAGCATATTACGGACATTTTGTATAACCCAGCAACAGACAAATAAACGCTGTGAAGAATCCCCTACTCACTGTGTACGACAAGTCAGACGTAAATAACTTTCAGAAACTCATCAGCGGTCTGGAATTAAGAGACATATGAATGTACGGACAGGCGTCACGCGTCAAAAGAAAGAAACTATTTTCAGTGGTTTTCATTAGCTCCCAAACCTAACAGTTGTTAATAAAGCTTCCTTTGTGGAGCAATGTTATGTGTCCTTTATATAATACACAAAATAAGTACCATCACCCTCTTCTGTAGTGAGTTACTTCAAAACATTGAAGAATTTATCATTGGAAACTCGTATACACAAATACAATATTGATGAGTTTTTAATTATTCATTAAAATTTTGTAAAGGGAGAAACAAAAGTTAATTTTAACAGTCTTGATAATATTGGGGGGATCAGTTGACCCTGTCCCATTTTGAACGGGACGACTGGTCCCGCTGCTCAATTTTATTATAAGTACAGCCACGTAATAAAGTCGAATATTTTAATTTTATTTTAATAACTTTATTCTATACAATTAATAACATTATTTTTGTTACTGATTTATGTTGCTGAGAATATATATTTTTTATTTATTCAATTAGGTATTTACACTTGCATGTCACAATTTACACAACAAATACTAAAACTATGTTTTTACTGTAATACGTACCTAAATTCTTGTTACTAAAATGTTTGTCTCGATTTTATTTATATAGTAATAATAATAATTATAGTTTATTAATTATATAATAGGTTTGGTTTATTTGTACCACTTAATATAAAAATATTTTTTTGGGTATAAACGTTTAAACCTAACTGAATTGCGTTTTATTACATATATTTTGATTTACCACTTTTGCGCTCGACTGTATCCACCAGTAGTTTTTAACAATAGATATTTTTTTAAGTTTGAACGTGGGATAAGTTAACCACTAGAAAAGCAGATAATAAATTAGGTGGTCAAGTCAAGTCAACCCGCGGGACGAGAATCAAGCGGGATGAGTTGACCACAGACTCATTGCACATAACATTAATTTTAAACAGCGGAAACGAATATTAGATATTCGTTTCCGCTGTTTAAACATGTAGGATAAAAAAAAAATGCTGATGTATCTTATATTTCTGACTCTATATTTGCAGAGGAGCCCTCGCATATCGAAAATTATAAGGGTGAGGGTTATGAAATTCAAAATATAACAGCACCTTCAATTCTTGCTTGAAATCTTGTCGATTAAAAAAAAATGTTTTAAATACTTGTGCATTTGATTCGGTTTTTTTTTATGTTGGCATATGGATACAAAATAATCACTTATATTCGCGAATCACATATTTCAAAACTTGCAAAAATAATGTCATCCTTAACCCATATATGCCCAAAGGGTCGGTAACGACCCACGCATAATTGAGGCAATTAAGTGATTGTTTATTAATACTTTTAACACTTGAGACCAACTATTCGAAGCTTGTTTGTTGTTATCTACCGCCATTCCATGTCTTGTGAATGTGAGAAGTTATTTTAGCTATGCGGATAGCTACCCAAATATGGATACTTATTTTCAAACGTTCAGAAATAAAAAATGACGTTATTTTACCCTTAACGGCATATTAGGACAGATCAGGCAACTACTAAGCTTCAATAAACATACATGTGCTGCCATCTAGTGTACCGCGTAACGAAACTATAACCTGTCAAAGTCAGTCGGTGGCAGTTGAAATTTGTCGTTGGTATTTGCAAGTTTTTAAAATTCATTTTGTGATTGTGTGTCGAGTTTTCGTTCGAGCTTCATATCGTGGTGCTAAGAAGACCTATCAACGGTCTGAAAACACGGAAAACATGTAAGTAAAAAGTTATAGTTTAGCGAAAATCATGCCAAACCTTAGCATGACAAATGTGGAATACTATGAAGTAACGTGAAAGTCTTCCATATTTGGCATTGTATGCATTAGTAGCTATTTTTGCATTCGGCCTGATTTGGGAATATATGCAGTGAAGCATTATTTGATATTTTTTCAGAAAAATGGATCCAATAAAAAAAAAAAAAAAAAAAAAAATCTTTTTATTTCAGACATTATTTGGTCCATACATTTTCAAATTTCATTATTATTATATTATATTATTAATTTATCATAGAAGTCAAAATCATAGCTAAATAAATTCAGTTCAATAAATTCAATAAATTCATTTAAGTATAATGTCATCACTCACATCAAATAAATAAAATAAAAATAAAACAAAATTAATAAATAAATAAATAAACATTAATTTAATTTAAGTATTTGCCTCCCGCTGGGGCACCGGGCACGCGCACTTGAGTTTGAACCCAGTGTCCCAGAAGGGGGCTGTCCAGCTTGTGGCTCAGCACGTTCAGGATGGTGTTGGCGCTCCCACGCGTACGAAACATCAGCGAGGCGATGCGGCGCCGCAGCACAGTGTGAAAGCCGTCTGTGTGCGCGTGCGCAAACATTGCAGACGCACTACAGCAGCGTGGGAGCCCCACCAGCACCCTGAACGCGTTATTATATTGTATTCGGAGAGCGTTGATGGCCCGCTGCGTGTAGCTGACCCACAGATTGCAGGTGTAGAGAGTTTGGCAGAATGCTTTAAACAGAGTGATCTTTACCTCTAAACTACACCTCGCAAATCTGCGCGCCAGCATATTACAGCGGACCGCCATCGCCCTCCTCTCCCTTTCTATATCCCTATCATCTTTTAAATCCTCGGTGACCACATGGCCGAGGTATTTAAATTCACTAACTCTTCTAAGAGCGACAGCGTTAAGCAGCACTGGTGCCACGTCCCCCAGTTTACGACCCCTGGCTTGGAAAACCATGAGCTCGCTTTTCTGCACATTGTACAGAAGACCGTGTACTTTCGCATAATCCTCACATATGCCTATCAGCTTTCTGAGTGCGGCCACTGATGGGCTGAGCAACACCATATCATCTGCGTAGCTAATACTGTTGATACAGTGACCATCAATCGAGCACCCCACTCCGGCGTTGCTCAGCTCAACAATTAGCCCGTTCATGTACAAGTTGAAGAGTGAAGGAGATGTTAATCCCCCTTGTCTCACTCCACACTCCAACCTGTACTCATCAGAAAGTTCACCAAGCCATTTGACCTGGTTAGTTTGGTGATCATACCAATATTTAAACATATGAATTAGTTCACCTGGCACACCCGAACACTTCAATTTATGCCAGAGAATATCATACCTAACCAGGTCAAAAGCCTTGGAGAGATCAAGAAAGGCTGCATACACAGGCGTGCTTCTGTCTGTGTAATACCTGACAGTCTGCTTGAGAGACATAACTGCGCTTATCAGAATTATCTCCAGTCTTGTTTTTAATTATAGGCACTACCACCGTCTTCATCAGTTCATTTGGCAGGTAGGAATGCCTAATACAGAGCGTAAACAACAGTCCCAGGAGCCTCGGGAGGTGTGGCCCCGCATGCTGAAAATGTTCGATGCTGAGGCCGTCGCGTCCGGGCGACTTCCCTCGAGTCATGCCCTTTATTATTTGAGCAATTTGTTTTGCTGTGACACGCTCAGGCACCGCTGACACGACGACCTCCGCATCCCTGGTCTGATCACCTTTTAGCGGAGACTCCACTTGAAAGTGACATCGAAACTCGTTTGCAATGTCTTTTGGTTCAAAGATGCCGTTGACACTCACAGGGACGCTAGGCTTTGGGTTTAACTTTTTTGTTTGTTGCCAAAATCCTTTAAAATCTTTGTTATTATGTTTAGTAGCTAAAATATTCATTTTTATTAAGTCTTGGTTTTTCTGACAATAGTGCAGTTTGCTTTTGAATTTCTTTCTAGATTCATACATTTCATTATAAAACTTACCACTGTCAGGTCGACCATAATACACCCAGGTTAAAAAACTTCTGCCTAGCCTCCCTGTGAGCGCCACGAACATACCTGTTCCATCCGACAACATGACGACCGCGGTGCCGTCCGCCACTGGCCTCACGACCCACATAGCTATCAATAGCAGCCTCCTGTAACACTGTTACAATGTCACCATAAAGCGCGTCTATCGCTGCCAAGTGATCCTTGCTATTCTCACTACACATGCTATCACAACACTGTTGGAATTCATTAGGGAAGCCACATTCCCTCAGTTTATCATTACAACATTTTGTATATTTTTCTATTTGGCTTAAGTCCCTGTCTCCCCATAGAACTTTATTGGTTTTGATGAGCGGTGGCTTAATGATTCTACAGACTGTTTTCAAGTTACACTGAATCTCTACTGGACAGTGATCAGACCAGAAAATGTCGTAGCACACTCTTACCGAAGTAACCGTCTTTAGTGCCGAATCAGTAACAACACAGTGATCCAGCCACCTACGGCAGCCGTGCGCTTCACTCACAAAAGTATAGGTGCTCGAATTCATGCCCAACATTTCTAGGTCGACACATGTCCAGTTTTGCTCATTACAAAAATTTTGAAGTTCATTTCCAAACAATTCCCCGGGATGAGCGTTAAAATCGCCCATGATAAATACACTTTCAATATTGTTACTTTCAACTATTGACATAATTTCGCTTAAACATTGAACAAATTCCAACAGATTGTCAGAAGAGTCGGTAGGCATATAGACAGAAAAAACGAGTATAAACCGATCCGACACACACACCTTAATGGCACTTATTCGTTTACTTTCACACGGAATCACAGACACATAATTACACTTACTGTTTCTCCATAGAAGTGCTACACCGCCATACGGTCGCCCCCGCAGTATACCACTTGTTAGGTCTACCGCAGATTTCCCGCAGAATCCAAAATCACTGTTTATTTTACCAAGTTCAGATATCTCGTGTGGTAGGAGCCACGTTTCTTGCAGTGCAATAATGTCAGCCGCCAGGCTAAGACGCCTTACACACTCGGAAGATCTTTTAAAAGACTTACAATTGAAACTGATGAATTTTAAACTTTCATTGTTTGTTGTACTATCCATTTATGTTTATTATTGCACTAGTATCAGATTTCTTACGTCTGTCTAAATCTCGTCTGCTGAAGTCCACGAACCGGCGGAAAGCTATACCATCAGGCCATAATGTGCAGTCCAAAAACAAACTAAGCTTCTCCTTGGGAACATACATTTTATACGAGTTGTATTGTTTCTGTGTCTTGGGTTCGATCTTTTGTAATGTGACTTCAACATTTGTTTTGCTTCGTATGTAGTCAACTATATGATTCTCGCAGGTTTCCTTATGCACATTATTTATAAATAGAGGTACACTGATATTTGCGGCCCTAAAGCTATCAACTATTTCCGTGCACGTTCCTTTTTTACTCAGAAATCGATTCCTGTACCTTTTTCTTTGTACAACTTGCCAATCTTCATCTGCTTGCTGCGTAAGTATAGCGCTACGCGCCTCGGGCGTTCGAAACAGCTGATTGTTCGCCGCACATACAGAGCTATTAGCCGTATTAGTCACCGCGGCAAAAGAGGCGCCCTGCATTTGTTTCTCGGTGAGCACCGCTGCGCGTGCGACGACGTCTGGGCTGGGTGCGACAGAGAGATCGTCGCCAGACGGCGGTGCGCGCGAACGAGACGGAGACATTGGGTGCCGCGCCTGAGTGTGCTGATCACAGAGTACTTTGTGGCGCTGATCTACCTCCTTATCAATAACGGTCGAATAATTGTTATCGATCATCATCTTAGGTGTAATATGAATAATTCCCGAGGGACCACTCTCACAATTGAATTCCAATTTACCAAATTTACCAATACCTGTTGTAAAAATAAATAAATAAATACGATTCTACGGTCTTGATATACCAAATGAAAGCGAAGATGATGATGATGAACTAGCGGGGGATGATCCGGATGATCAAGACTATGAACCCAGTGGGAATTCTACGAGACGAAGAAACGTAATTATTTACCCCTCTGATTCTGATGAGGATTCTTCAGATGAAGGTGAGCAGGCCTCTGTTGATCCCTTAGCTGCTGGTCCATGGCGTTCGCAAACCAAACGCAAAAATATACCTGTCCGTTTAAACTGGCAAGACAAATCTCTAGATTATAATGAAGCTGATTGCGCCTTTTTGGGAGATCAAAATATTCCTCAAGAAATTAAAGATTTGGATACGCCTCTTCAGTTCTTCTTATATTTATTCACTCCAGACACGATTGAATATTAACGCAAGAAATGTGTCGTTACTCGGAACAAACGCGAGGGTCGGCATTAGGAATGACAGGCAAAGAGCTTGAAAAGTTTATAGGTGTACTAATATATATGTCTATCATGCATTTCCCTACTACTCGTCATTACTGGAATAGCTGTTCTAGCTTCACACCTATAAGTAATGCAATGACTTGCAATCGGTTTGAAGAACTGAAGAGGTTTCTTCATTTTACTAACAATGAGGACACTGTTCCTATTAATGACCCCAATTATGACAAGCTGCAATGAATAAGACCGCTTATAAACAAAATTCGCGAGAGATTGTTGCTTTTACCTAGAGAAGAATACTTGGCAATTGACGAGCAAGTAATACCAACAAAAGCAAGGACTACTTTAAAAAACTACAACCCTAAAAAACCACACAAATGGGGATATAAGGCTTTTGTTTTGAGTGGTGCGTCAGGGCTGACATATGATTTTGAGCTCTATGCAGGTGCACAATCGAATGTTGTTTTAGAAGGCCAAACTGACTTGGGAGTAAGCAGTAATGTAGCCATGCGCTTATCAAGCAGTATTCCACAAAACATGAATTATAAATTGTTCTTTGACAATTGGTACACAAGTTTGCAGCTTATGGCTGAATTACATAAAAAAGGTATACTTCCGTTAGGTACTGTAAATCGGAAACGCCTCCCTAACCATGATCTACCAAATGCTGGACAAATTACAAAAAAAAGGTAGAGGTTTCAGCGTTGAAAAGGTCGTAGAGGTAGAAGACGTGGATATATATTTTGAGACTGTGCCTTGCCCAAAAGCTGTGCTTATATATAATCGTTATATGGGAGGTGTTGACCTTCTAGATTCCATGCTTGGTTATTATCGTATAAAAGTGAGGAGCAAGAAGTGGTATCATAAAATATTTTTCCATATGATCGATCTAACATGCGTAAAGAGTTGGATTTTGTGGCGTAAAACGCATGAACAATACATGCCATTGCTGGATTATAAATTACTATTGGCCGAAGCGCTAACAAGAGCTAACCAAGCATTTTATACGCCGACACGAAATCGCGGAAGACCTGCTGCCGAAGAACTTAAAAGAAAAAGAAAACGACGAATAGATTTACCTCTACCCGAAATCGCCAATGACGGTTTAGATCATTTGCCTGCATACACACAGGAACGCCAACTCTGTAAGATGTATGGTTGCTCAGGTAAATCCTACATAAAATGTGAGAAATGTAACATACACCTTTGTCTAAATAAAGATAGGAATTGCTTTAAATCGTTTCATCTTACGGAATGAAGAGACGAGACGAGGCGAATCTACGCTGCGGCACGGATAGTTAGCCTGTAAGTCGCCATAATTATTTACTAAGTTTTGTGTAAAATGTGAAGTTCCTAAGTGCAACAGATCTCATTAAATTTATCTTATATTTTCATTAAATAATGACTTTTATTTTTTAAACCTTCTAATTTACAAACTGAAGATTGACTTAAAATTACCTTTATAGCATGCGATGCCAAATATGGCAATTAGTTTCAGATGCCTTTACTGCAATGCATAGTATGCCATTTATGTCCAATTGGTTTTAGTTGCCTTTACTGCATAATATGCCATATATGCGAAAAGTAATCGGATTTTGGAAAACTGCTTGAACTAACTTAATAGTACATGTCAAGAACTATCAAATATATTTTGTCCAGAAAAAAATAAAAACTCATGCGGTAAGGGCAGGGCCTGATTAACCCTTAGGCTAATTAGGCTGCAGCCTAGGGCGCGAGGATCCGGGGGGCGCTGAAATCGTGTCTTCGCATGCACTAATCTAGACGAAACATTAAAACTAAATGCGCTTGAGAGTCCCTGACTTTAACAATAAATTTTGAAATTTTAGAAAGCGCGTACAACAAACATTGACTTGTTACTCGAATCGGTCGGTGGTTGAGGGAGTGGGTAAGCTAGCAACAGAGTGCTTAGTGCGAGTTTTGTTTAATCCGCCTCGCAATAACGGCTCGTAAATTTTAACTTAATTTTGTATGGGTAATTCGGAATTTAAACAGTGCAACCTAGTTCTCGCGTTTGCCGCTAGATGACTCTGTATCGATTGTATCGTAATTCGTATTATATTCTTTACCGTCTGGGTTGCATTGTTTAAATTTCCATACATAATAATCTTCATGTATACGCGTGTTCCTGTGAGGCGAATTAAACAAAACTCGCACTAGGCACTCAGCGCAGCTTGCAGCGCGCAATGAAACACATCAACGATGTGCGGGGACTCCCCGGTGTGGTTAATAGTTATAGTATACTTTGCCGTGCTTCATTCATTTGTCTTATCTCTTTCGAAATCGTCGTTCATCCGTCATATCACGCGATCGGGTATATTCGTTTTTGGTGATTGATATTTATTGTCCTTTCCTTAGTGTTTCCGTATTTTTTTAAGACTATGAGTGGTAATTAGAATAGTTCGATAGTAAAAAAGTGGAGCAGAATACAGAAAAAAGGTAAAAGAAAAAGAAAAGAAAATAGAAAACATTTTAAAACATACTCGTAAACTAGAAACATTTTTTACGAACTCTGCAGAAAGGAACGAAACGGTGACGAATGCTGCACTGTCGCCAGCGATTTCTTGTCCTGGTTCCTCTACCGCGGACTGTTACGTTTCTCCATCCAAAACTAGCCCTATAGTTTTTTTTTTTTTAGCGACGACGCCGACGATCCACAATGAAGTCGAAATGGAAGAAAAGTCGTCTATTCCATCAAGTGACCCTGCACTGTGGCAAGTAAATGATGAATTTCGAGATTATATTGTTAAAAATGGACTGCAGCAAAACGAAGAATTAGATTTTTCCAGATCAGAAAGGCAGTATCAAAATCAAAAAAGATTTCTATCTAAAAATATGTTTGAGAAAAAGCTTGTTAATGGCGAAAATGTGAAGAGAAGCTGGTTAGTATACTCAGAATCCACAGGTCACGTGTTTTGTGGTCCTTGCAAATTATATGGAGAGTAGTATATTATTGGGCATTCTATACCACTATCGGCAAGTGCTCGGGCGAGTGCGCCTCGCTGCCGATAGTGGTATAGAACGCCCAATAATGAACGATCGACTCGACTGTGTAGTATATTACTGTACTCGCCTGAAGATTATATGAGTTGTACCACTGACCGCCAGTAGCTAGGCGAGTTCTCCGTGCTGCGGACGATGGGATGGATCATATTGGCATGCGTTTCGTTTTTAGAAACTACTTGATGATTTTGATATGCGCTTCATATGGTGGAAACGACTTGTTGGGTTTTGTAATGCGCTTCAGCATGGAAACGACTTGATGAATTTGGTACTTATTTCAGTATTAGAATCGATTGGTATCATTCTACTCATACAAAGATCGTGCGAGTTATACGACTGGCTGCCAGTAGCTAGGCGAGTTTGCTTCGCTTCGGACAGTAGTGACAAATATCGACATGATCAATGATTAAAATTTAACTTATTCATTTTGACATGCGTTTCGTGGTTAGAAACGACTTGTTGGTTTTTAGAATGCGCTTCAAAGGTGGAAACGACTAGTGATTTGGTCATGCATTTCAGTATTAGAAACGACTTGTTGGTTTTTGTAATGCGTTTCGTGGGTCGAAACGACTTGGTGTTTGTGAAATGCGCTTCAATATTAGAAACGACTTGTTGGTTTTTGTAATGCGTTTCGTGGGTCGAAACGACTTAGTGTTTGTGAAATGCGCTTCAATATTAGAAACGACTTGTTGGTTTTTGTAATGCGTTTCGTGGGGTCGAAACGACTTGGTGTTTGTGAAATGCGCTTCAATATTAGAAACGACTTGTTGGTTTTTGTAATGCGTTTCGTGGGTCGAAACGACTTGGTCTTTGTGAAATGCGTTTCAATATTAGAAACGACTTGTTAACGCACTGCTTTCTGGATCTGAATAATAAACAAGGTACAAATTATATATTAGGTTTATTTTTCGTAAAACATTGGTTTTTCTCGGAAAATTGTATCTACCGAACGCACGAACTCTTGTAGTTTCTGCCACTGAGATGAATTCGCGTCGGTCTGGAACTTGAGTCGCACAAGCGCCTTCTTCCACAGCTCCTGGGAGTCGGTGTGGCGCGCGTCGTCAGCCTTGTACACCTTGCAGTCGACGTAGTACTCTCCGTTGATGCTCGCTGCTCGCCGCTCGCAGCCTTTGGCGACTCGGTTAACGAAGAATGATGATAGACATGTACTCGATGAATCGTCTTTTGGCACGGTGTCAGTCCCGTAGTTGTTACTGATACCGAATACATCATTATCTGTATTGGTTTTTTTACTGAAACAACGACGAAAGTTTTATTAGTTTATCATACACTTACAGGGTACATTTAACGTTTAGATACACGCAGAAAAAAAAATACACACTTAGTTTTTAATTGGTATGGTGAACTAAATTATTGAATAGTTTGTTTACCTCTTACGAATTAAATTCGTTGATGATGGGTGCGACTTGCGTTTCCTATTATCTGCAGACAGCTTGCGGCTGGGAGTCGTTCTCTGGTCTGGGATCGGAGCTTGTTGAAGGTACTCGCACTCAGAGTCAGACCTGAAATAAAGATAAAACAAAATAATAATCAAACACAAATCAAATTATTACAATCACCTACAATGGGTCAGATCTCTAAGCTATGACCTGATCGGAAATATTTTATACTTACATTTTCCACTTATGTCCGTTTGATATACCAGGCTGATGATAGCAGGCGTAGTGACTGTTGGCAGCAGGCAGCGGTTAGATATCAACATTGATAGGATAACTCAGCAAGATCGCAGAGCACTTCTTGAAGATTACTTCCACACTTGTAGACTTCAGTTGGTTTGTACCGAGTACTTCGAAAACATGTAGCTTATAAATCGGAAAACGAACGATAATTCGCTATATTAAAAATGACTGCAACTGTTCATTATAATGTTGCGTAAAACAACATTTTTCCTTAGACGTATTATACTTGTTCAAAAAGTGAACACTAAGGTTCTTTTAGCTAGCACCGAATGACAAGACAGCGAAACGGCTTAGGGCTGTCAAAACGTTTACCAGTAGATAGAATAGCAACAACGGTATTAAGGAATATTCTAGCAAGTAATTTAATTATTTAGCAATCTAGAGACAATCATAAGATTAGTATTTATCATGTTATATATCCAAGTTTTACTTGTGATACTTTTATGCTTGAGTAAAGTAAGTACAGGAAATAAGTTGACTTGTAACAGTAACAAATTTTAAATGAATTTTCTCTTCGGTTAGAAACCTATAGGTTTCTGACCTGGTATTCGACATTTTATTCTACTTGTATTTTGTGATAGTGTTCCTATGTAGTTTCTGATACTTATCCATACTTTAATATGTATGCGTGCCAACCTTGACTAAAACAGCTTACTGTTGCGAATGCAACTAAGCTGACGAAAAGAAAGAAACAAGGTTACACGTGTAATGTTTTACGCAATAACAATTATTTCAATCAAATATTTTATAAATTTACTAATTAATGGAGTATTCGTTATTGACTAGGTAATCAGTAACGAATACTCCGTTAATTAGTAATGTCGAAAAATAATTTGACATTATATCAAAGCTACGACGCGTGACGGGGTGTAAATCGTTTAATCATTTAAAAAATATATAGATTTACAGCGAATGTCGAAATAACTAGTTTTATAATCTCGCGAAGCTGTACCTGACGTTTAATATTGCGATCTGAAAACACACACACGTACATAAAATTGGAACATTTATGTACAACATTAAATAATTTTCAAAAAAGGTAATTATTGAATACGTTTCGTATTTTTATTTAAAATTGTGTTATTTTTTACTAAAAATAGGCACTAACCGATCTTTCTTTTTTTCAGAAATACGTTGATACCTAATCAGATGCACTGCCTGAAGAATAAGTGATCATCAAACCAAAAGGCGTATGCAGACTTGCTCCAGATTAAAAAAATCAAAAAGTAATGCAAAAAGGTAATTAAAGAATATGTTTCGTATTTTTGTTTAAAATGTTGTTATTTTTTACTAAAAATAGGTACTAACGGATCTTTATTTTTTTCAGAAATACCTTGATACCTAATCAGATGCAATGCTTGAAGAACAATTAGTGATCATCAAACCAAAAGGCGTATGCAGACTTGCTCCAGATTCAAAAATTTAATAATTCTGTCACACTACACTAACTTCGATTGTTTATTAGTCGTTATACGTGGGTAAGATCGTTTCGAGTTTAAATGGGATAATAGTTAATATCAAATAGTATAATAATGCCCCACTGTTTGGTTTGCAATTTATTTGTAGATAATCGTCGATGGTCTGGTCATTTACGTAGTAATATTCATAAAAGTAATGGTGCGACCACTGTTTTTGACAATGTCGCAATTATTAATTCTGCGTTTAAAAAACGAATCGTTAGTTACAAGATCATCGCAACTGGCGAACAAATAAATAATTTTCCTGAAATTTTTCTTAATAATATTAGTGAACAAGTTAAAACTCTAATAAACCGATCATTATTGAAACATACAGCTCTGAAAATAAATTTTGAACTTTTTTCTTTTTTTCTTATGTTTAAAAATGATCAAAAGGAAATGAAATCGTTCGCCACAAAAAACATTATTATTAATTTTAATTACGATTTTGATTCAATTTATAAAGCAACGGTTGATTTACTGTTAAAGAAAATTGAAGAGTTTCAGGAGAGAGATAGTGGTTGGTCATTTTTGAGCAATTCCCATGTAGAATTAAATATTAATAAATCACCAGCCTCTCGGTGGGTCTAAATTTATAATTTTACCAAAATGTATAAAAAATAAAAAAGCTTGTTTGAATATTCGTAACAATGATGAGTTTTGCTTTTTATGGTGCGTAGTGGCAGCTCTGTACCCCGCTAACAAACATCCCGACAGAGTTTCATCTTATCCCTACTTCCGGGATGTTTTGAATGTTGATGGTTTAACATTTCCGATAACATTTTCGGATATAGCTGTATTTGAGAAAAATAATCCGTTTTTGAATATTTACGTGTATGGTTTAAAAAATAATAAGACTATCGTTGGACCTTTGTATTCAACATCTAATCAAAAATATAAGAGCATCCATCTATTGTTTTTAGAAAATAATACTAATACTCATTATTGTCTTATCAATGATTTATCTCGTCTAGTCAGAAATCAGATAACTAAACATCATGGTAAACTGTACTTCTGCGAAACGTGCTTATTGTTTTTTCCGACACGCATCCAAATTGAATCACACCTGTGTGGAGGAATTGCTACGGTATTACCAGAAAAAGGAACATTTTTAAAATTCAAAAATTATGATAGAAAACAAAACATTCCTTTCGTCATATATGCTGATTTCGAAACGATACTCGAACCGATTTCCGGCGATGATTTCAACACCGCTAAAACGTCATACTCACATCGACACATTCCGGCCGCATTCGCGTATAATGTAGTGTCATCATTTAACGATAGGGTTGGCGGCTATAGAAGTTATCGTGGAAAAGATTGTGTTTCAAAATTTATACATTTACTGACTGAAGATGCTAAAGCAATACACAGAATTCTAACTAAAAGCGAGCCTATGATATTCACAGAAATAGATGCTCTAGATTTCAAACGCGCTGTTAAGTGCTACCTTTGTGATAATTTACTGTTGACAGATAGAGTAAGGGATCACTGTCATATTACAGGCCGGTACCGAGGTGCAGCACACCGACACTGCAACCTACAAAATAAAGTACCAAAATTCATCCCAATATTTTTTCATAACCTGTCCGGGTACGATTGTCATTTATTTATTAAAAAGTTAGGTGAAATTCCAGGACAAATTAAAATAATACCCAAGACTAAGGAAAAATATATATCGTTTACAAAGTTTATTCCTCTTGCTGATAATGAGTTTATACAAATAAGGTTTTTAGATTCCTTCAACTTTCTAGGAACTAGTTTAGACAAACTTGCTAAAACTTTGCAAGTTGACGATTTTGTTAACCTTAAATCAATTTTTCCCGATGAAGCGCAATTTAGTTTGCTGATTCGTAAAGGTGTGTACCCGTATGACTATATGAAAGACTGGAAATGTTACGAACAAAAGTCATTACCATCTAAATATTATTTCCATAATTATTTGACTAACGAAGGTATTAGCGATGAAGATTATAATCATGCTCAGAATGTTTGGGCTGTTTTCAATATTTCTGACCTAGGCGAGTATACAGATCTATACTTAAAAACAGATGTGCTTTTGTTGACAGACATATTTCAAAATTTTCGGAAAACATGTAAACAATATTACAAACTCGATCCTGCCTTTTACATAACTGCACCCAGTTTATCTTTCGATGCAATGTTACTAAAAACAGGTGTTCAGTTAGAACTGATTTCGGATTTAGCTATCGTCAGAATGATTCAAAGCGGTATACGAGGGGGCTTGTGCATGTGTTCCCATCGGTATGCAAAAGCAAATCACAAATACATGCCAGAACATGATGCATCACAGCCTCAGAGTTTTATAGTATATCTAGACTGTAATAACCTATACGGCTTTAGCATGTGTCAGTATTTACCGTATTCTAGTTTTAGATTTCTTGATGAAAACGAATTAACTAATTTTCGGGTAGAAAATATCGAGAATAACTCTGAGTGGGGCTTTATATTAGAAGTCGATCTTTTTTATCCTGAACATTTACACAAACACCACAATGATTTACCATTTTGCCCTGAGAAATGTATACCTCCAGGAGGTAAAACGAAGAAATTAGTTGCAAATTTGCATAATAAATACAACTACGTAATACATTATGTTCATTTAAAAAAGTGTTTAGAACATGGTTTAATATTACGTAAAGTTCATAAAGCTATTACTTTTAGACAAAGTTCTTATTTAAAACAGTACATAGAATTAAACACTCGATTAAGACAAAAGGCAAAAAGTTCTTTTGAACAAGACTTTTTTAAGTTGTTAAACAATAGTGTTTTTGGCAAAACATTAGAAAATACTGAAAATAGAGTAACCGTTCATTTAGTTAATCAATGGTGCGATCAATCTAATCGAACTAAGAAATTTATATCCTCCGAGAGACTTGTAGCCAATCCCTACTTCCATAGCGCTTCTATTCTAACTGAAAACTTAGTTGCAATACAAATGAAACCTGACCAAATTATTTTAGATAAACCTATTTATATTGGGTTCACTGTATTAGAACTTTCTAAGACACATATGTATGACTTTCATTATAATATTGTAAAACCTTTTTATGAAGATCGAGTGCAGTTGTGTTACACAGATACCGATTCGTTTGTTTATAAAATATTCACGTTTGACTTTTATCAGGACTTGAAGTATAATTTTTTGCAATATTTCGACACCAGTAACTATAATGATAAAAATGATTTTGACATACCAATTATAAACAAAAAAGTTCCAGGTTTGTTCAAAGACGAAATGGGAGGAAAATATATCTCAGATTTTGTTGGTTTGAGATCGAAGCTTTACTCAATAAAAACAGTCGATAAAGTCATTAAAAAAGCAAAAGGAGTAAAATCAAGTGTAATAAGAGACTTAACTATAACAGATTATGAAAATATTTTATTAAATGGTGGAATTATTCGTAGAAAAAATATTATGTTTAAATCTATAAAGCACGAAATATTTACTAAGAGTGTCAACAAAATTGCCTTATCTCGAAATGATGATAAACGCTCAATATCTGTAGATGGAATATCAACGCGAGCCTGGGGTCACTCACTTATTTTAAAGAGCGAAAATGTATTTCAAGATTAAGCTAATTAGTAATAGAGTTCGAATTTGATTTATGTAACCAGTGTAATATAATCTTAATATTAGTTCTTAAAAATATACCTAGGTAACTGTTTAATGTATGATAAATAATAATTCTTAGTTGTAAAAACCTAAGTTAATATGAATATATAAATAAAATGTGATTTATTATGACTACTTGTTTAATTTATGTTTTGAAACATCATCTTCCTTTTTTGTAGTTGGTTAAATAAAATGAAACCTGACTAAGATTCAATTTGCAAACATGAAGTGCATGTCGAAACTTGAATCGTTCATTTTTCAGATGTAAAATGAATTTTGTACGTATTACAATAAGACTGATTATACAAATTTCGAAGAGCCATGTTTGCGTCAATTCAATCATAACGCTGATCATACAATACGTAACAGTGCATTACCCTCATAAATGCTAAGTTAACACTTTAATCTCAATTAGGAATTGTTTCGATAGTATTTTTTTCTTTTTTTGACCATTTGCGAAATAAAACTCGTCTTTAGTACTTGTACTAAGCAGCGCTGTGCTTACCTCGAACATGTCATCGGTAAGTTTCTCAATTTATTTTTATATTGTTTAGTAACTAGTGGATCTGCTATGAATGTTGTAACCCGCTGACAGTTCGTTTATGCATCGCTATATCAACGTCTACGTTTTAGTTTAAACTTAATGAATGTCTATTTTTATTCCAGAATACAGAATCAGAAATTATGTTTAGCCAGTATGCTCAAAATCCTTATGAAGTATTCTCCGAAACGCTTCACAACGAACCCGAGTACAGCAAAAAAGTGATGAAAGAAAAGAAATCAAAACAACGTTGCAGGGACAAGTCGAAGAAGCACAATTCAACTAAATCTTTTGTAATGAGTCGACTACAGCGACGAGGCATCAAACTAATTAAAATATCAGTCATAGATTTAAGCAATAACAATCCGCAAACCAGTGACAGTGACAGTGACAGTGAGAACGTCATTATAAGTGCGCAATACATTGTTAAAGACGCTATCGACAATGTTATGGACGAAACTGAATCTCTAGTTAAAAAAATTTCTAAATCTTTAATAGATAGTGATTTTTAGTACTTATCTGTTTGCGTATTAAGTTGATTAGGCAAATATTTAGTCCTTATAAATTTGTTTTATTTAATTTTAAAGTACTCGTAGATTATTTTATATAAAGAAGTGTTGGGTGTTTATCAAAATAAAAGAAGTTTTACAATACAAATGGTTTTTTATTTAAGAAAACAATAACCTAAGTAGGTACACATTTATAACTCTAACCACTTTCTTATACATAACACATTTTTAAGAGCACAATGCTTTAAATGTTTTACACAATTTAAATTAGTTCTTCCTTCACAGTATTTTTTATGTAAAATAAAGAAATTAGGACATCCTTCAGTACCAAGGTCTGATACTTTACAGTTCTCACAAAGTTCCTTAACCCACTTAACTTTCTCCAAACCATTAACAACGATTTCCTTATTTTCTAGATAGGGAACGATTATACGACGAAATTCTTTATAGTCGATATACCCTTCGTTCCAATAAATACCTCTGTTTCTTTCTAGCCACTTAACTTGCCGTTTTTCGTCACTTGTTAAGTATTTAAACAAATATGGTGGTTTTATTAAAAATGTTTGGGTATAATCACGGGTAGCAAAAGCTAACTCTTTTATTATAAAATTATTGTACAGGTCTTTAAACCCTTGAACATCTAATATGACAGTATTCGGATTCATGATATTTTCCTGACTGTATTACTTAAAGGTTTATATTCAATAATACAGTCGTTCAATATAAGACAATACGCTGAAGTCTGATCTGGTATTTCCGAATCACTCTCAATTTCCACTCTTACGTCTACAACAGGACCTGACTTTATATTATCAGCTTGTCTAGAGCAATCGATGACAAATAGTGGCGCCAAATCTTTAAATTGTTTTTCACTTAGTAAAGGCTCCGGTCGACGCCCATAATAAGACTGCTGAAATCTGACGTATTGCTCGTATAATAAAGCGATTCTGTTATTTGCGAAACTCACATTTAGGTTTTCATATGGAAAGTAAGTAGAATTAAGGTACACTTTTACATCACGAACGTGACAATGATCGAACTGAGACATATCAGAACTGCTATTGTTTTTTCTATTTGTCTGTAGTCCCATAATAATGTATCTTGGTTTCTCTATTTGCGAGGATGTTTTGATTGACCAGGTATGTTTAGTAGTTTTAGGTAAAGCCGGATATTCGTACAGATCCCAATTTCTGAATATCATCTGGAGTGGTCGATCTTTTTCTAATAGTTTCAGCAAACTTATTTTTTCTTTGTCAGACACTTTAACGTGCGGTACGCGCCAAATGATTTTATTTATCTGAACGTCTTCTACAATTTCACCGGTGTTAAGTTTTACAGCATTCAAGTTAGTGTTGCTTCGTAGCAATATCAGTTCGTGCCTACAATTGATCACGACTTTCTTGAAATCCTCTGCGAAACCGATGATGTTACAGAGTGGTATAGAAGCAGAAAAATTACCACCATTAATGTTTTTTGTACCATCAATATTCCAGCCCCATGAATTAGATGTCTTTGATTCGTTCTCATTCATTGATATCAACGATTTCATGGTGGTAGTTACGCCAGCATTTTTTATTCTATCAATTTCTACTCCATTCAGCTCGTACCTTATATCTTGAAACAAGTAGAGTAGAGCATTATTCGTGAAATGAACACTAGTGACTTTATCTTTCATATCCTTTTTGCTTACGATAATGGTTCCTTCTAAATACAAGGTACTCGCTGATGGAAGAATGTACAAGTCCTGTTGGTTAATAGGTATACGAATTTCGTCATTTCTATTAAAACTAGTTACATAGGGCTTGTAAGAATGAAATTCAATTCCTTCAACCGTATTATCAGAAGTCGGAGCGGATAAAACGTCTAAGATATTCATTTTAGCAAACCAATCACTTTGAGAAATGCTTTGTTGTCTTTAGTTAATTTTATTTTCTTACAGCGAGCTCTTATTTGGGTGGATGCTTGAGGGGGACTGATATTTTGAATTTGTTGATGCGCATATTTATTGTAGTCAATCATTTTTTGCTTCTCAGGTGCAAATACAGTTGCACTTCTTCACCCCGTAAATTTATTAAGCGGTTATTTATATCAATCAATCGGATATGTATGCAGCTTATGTTGTTTTGGTTGACTGGAAAGTATATTGCGTTTTTTGGAATTTCTATAATTCTATAACCAGGAGGTACGTTAAGTGCAAATTCGTGAATTATGTGACTCGGTTTTCCGTTTGTGTACGAGCCGCTTACAATATCACATTCGATCCTGATCACTGTCGTAGGTAAAATGTTGACTGGAAACTGTGACACGTGCCATTTATTTGGTTCCAAGATCTGCTTATCAAAACCTAATAAATTTCTGATAGTATTCTCTTTATTAAAATTTATGTTTTTTGTACAGAATACAGTAGTTTTTAACGTATTGTTATTGCACTGCAGTTTGATTGATGCATCTTTAATTTTAGATTTTAAGTAATCATTAATATCTTGCAATTCGTAGGTGCCTTCTGGTATTTCAATAACTTTGTTAGAGTCATAATAAAACTTATTATTCGTTTTGTCGATGTTTGGAATAGAATTAAATGTTGAGAAATGCAATAAGGCACACTCATACTGTTCATTTAGTTGCAATGTGTTAGGATAGTACGTAGATAAAGTTGACGAGTTTCCAGTTATTGACAATGTGAATGACATCTTGCAAATGATTGAAATAAAAGAAAATTATAATTTTTATACGTTTTTATTCCAAAAAGTCCTTAGATATTCTAAACATAAGTGCCCACAGTTTTCTGTGTTAAATTTCTGATATCTAGTATAGTTATAAAAAACATTACATTTCTTAAAATATCGCATTAGTTCCAATGGAGGTTTCAAATCCCCAAAGCTATCAAAATATTCACAATAGTGGTTAATTTTAACATAAGCTACCCAATGTGTCCCAACATTCTTATAATTATCCAAGTTAACGACACCGCATTCAATCCGTTTTGGCACCCTTGGTAATTGATCCTTCATGTAAACTCCTCGAAAGTAGGGGATGTCACGTGCATACTTTTGTATATCTACATTAGTTAGAGGACGATTAGGTAGCTTATTTCTTAGTTTTTTGAACATTTTATAAATAAACCTTTACCATTTTTATGTGACTTAATGTATAAACCCTTGCCTAACTTTAAAGACTCCATAGCCTTATTGTGTCTTACTGTTTCTTGCAAATTTTGCTGACTAGCTTTGTAATCGTTAACAGTTTTTGCAATACCCGCCGCACCACCAGCTAAAGTACCTAAAGCCGATAAACCAGCAAAAATTGGAATCAAAGGTAGAATTCCTCCAGTTTTTGGTAACGGTATCACTCGCGGTATTCGAATCTTTGAGATTTTTGGAAATATTTTTTTTGCCGCTGCGTAAGCAACGTTGATTAATGTTTTGCTATCCTTTGGATTCAGTTTCTTGATTGTTGATTTTATTTTTGACACGAAGTTCTTAAACGTTTTAACGCCGGCACCAGATTTCAATTTGGCTTTCATAACTTTGCTTACTATCCATGAACTCAGTTTTTCTCCTTTTCCAGCATCTTTGGACTTAAGTCTTTGTTTAGCCATATTTAATAGTTGTAAATCGGCTTTGTGGCGATTGGTTAAGTCTGTATGGTTTGCATAAGCAATGTCGTGATGCATACAAGCTTCGTCTAGCTTATTTACACCTCGATCACCTCGTTGTAATCGTTTCTGGAGTTTGGTTCCTGGTCCGCAATAATTGTAACCAGGCAAATGAAGTTCAAACGGTAAATTATTAATTAATGTATTAACTAGTTCACCTCCTTGCATTGTCCGAATTGTAATGATGAAAATAGTGCAAAAATAATGTTTATATTAATATTATTTTATCCTACGATTGCAGTTTTGTCAATCCAACTGTTTTCTTCATTGTTTAGACCCAACCATTTTACGAAAATTTTTGATCCTTTTCTTTTTAAAACTCTTTCTATCAAATAAACACCAGGAAAGTTGGATTTTTGAAGTTCTTGCTCGTAAAAAGTTCCCAATATAGCTTGCTTTCGCTGATCTTCTAAATGATATGTAACAGGTATGGTAAAATTAATCTTTTTTATGGTAAATATTTCAGTTGACCAATTAGGTGTATAACCTTTCTCAAACTGGTGTTTGTATTTACTGATCCGAACAAAATCACCCACTTTGAACTTAGGTTTTCTACAAATAGAGGAATGTTTAAATGATTTTCTTATATTTTCTGCTATAATGGACATATTAGCTTTATTCACTTCGATTGGCTTAACTCTAATTGTTCGATGTTTTGTATTGTTATATGTCTTTAATATATCTTGTAACGGTAAATCTAACCATTTATAGTTTCCGTTCAGACTAAAATATTTATATAATTTATTTTTAATAGTTTTAATTAGTCGCTCAACAATAGAAGCTTTTTTGGTAGAAAATGATGAGTAATGGTTAATATTGTATGACTTCATAAGCATCTGAAATGAGTTGTTATAAAACTCTGTTCCCATATCTGTTTGTAAATTATCAGGTTTGCGTTTGCTATTAATTAATATTTTTTTGAATGCATGAGTAACATCAAGTTTATTTTTTGTTTTTAATGGCTCCGTCCAAGCATACTTTGAGAAGCAGTCAATCACTACTAAAATGTAATTGTAACCTTTATTATATTTCTTTAGGTTTTGCATGTCCATCAGATCAGCTTGCCATAAGTCATCGACTCCCTTTAGAATGACAGGACGCCTAAGAAAATTTCTTCGTGCTGCTTTGTGTATTTCATTTACAATTTGCTGCTTTGCCATAACGAAGGTTTTTGAAGTAATTTATCTACCTCTGCCTTAGTATAAAACTTATCTTGCAAATGAGTTAAAATCTCAGGTATCTTTGCTTTTAAAGTAGCCTGAACTGTACCCTTAGCGTCTTTCATGATTTGAGAACGCAATAAACCAATCATATTATTAAATTCTTTTAACATGTTAGCATTTAAATGATCCACATAATCCTTGTTCACAGCATCGTCTGATTCTACCGGATACCGAATTCCTCTCAGTCTTGATGTTTTTAAATCAAAATCTCCGTTTTCTAATTTTAACAATGCATTCTCATTAAACTCAAATAACTCCGAAAAACGCATTCTTTTGTGAATGTAGTGTCCGAATTTGTCTACGTTCATGTCTAGGTGTATTGTATCGAGAAGCTGGTAATAAAATAAACACATTTTAAAATATTTATTTATTTATAACTTTACTTTCACGCAATTCTTCAATGATAGATATAATTTCATTATCTAATCCTGTGTTACCAGCATCTCGAGATGCAATCAATAATTTTAATCTATCCACCAGTTCATTGGGATCGTCCCAATATACAAAATCTACGTTTTTCTTCCACATTTTTGTTAAGGGTAGTCCTTTTCCCTGCGATTGGTGCTCTTGAATTGTACTTCGTAGTTGGAATAGAGGCTTAATAATTTGCAAATATTTTTGTCCTTTATTACTTTTTATTGGTTTACCAGGCTCATAGTCTCGTCGATGTGCATTTGTGTCTAGTAGCATCGACTTATAATGTTTCATATCACTCTCTGTAACCAAGCTTAAATCTACGTTCTTTTTCAACAGCAACTGTTTTAAACCAGGCGTATTTCGGTATTTGCGTCCAGCCACGATGATATACTCATCGCTGATCGTTATACGAGCAGAACCTAACATCAATTTGCCGCCTTCTACTCTAACACCAAACGGAATATCTGACAGTGCTTCTGAGGACACTGACCAGGACGACGTATCACATCCCTGCTTGTTTTCAACTAATGATTTATACGAAGAGTCACTTTCGATATCAGATTCAAAATTGTCTTCATTGTTTCCTTTACTAATTGGAACTTCTTTATGTAAAGTTTTATTGATAAATGGAACTTCGGTTTCTTCATTTTCTATATTATGCAGGAGAGGAGCCTGCTTACTGACATTAGCAATTAGGTTGAGTGGTTCTGTTACCGGCTTGAAAACTGATTCCAGCACTTACTGATTGTTAATCTCAACATCTCTCATCTTTCGTACTTTCTTCTTAACAGCTTCTGCAGCCTCAACTATTTGTCTTTTCAGTGATTTTTCCATAATAACAAAAAAAGTTCGTGATTGATTATGCGTTGTCTGAAGAAGAATAATAATATAGCGAGGGTACAGGTCTTAAATATTAATATTTTTAATCAAAGACAACAAAAGTGTCAAATTTATTTCTGTAACATCCTTTATTTTTGGAGCAATCCTTATTAATTACTACATAATTGAAGGGTTCACTCCATATTTTTGAACACATTTCACGAAATTCAATCCATGACATATCAGTGTTGACATGTTCTTCATAAATATGTCGTAAATTAATTTCATCTTGTTTAAAAAGTATGATTAAGTTCGCATTGTCTCTTACTAACTGCTTAGGGATTTTACTGTATGTTTGGTTTAGATAAAAACAATCAATGCATTTGTGTCTTCCCATCGCAAAATAATCACGCATGTTACTTTGATTTTCACAAGCAACATCATCAAAAATAATCACGGAGTTGGGTTTTGCGTCCTGAACGCTTAGTACCTCCTCATTTCCCTGATATTTCTGGAGGGAAATACCAGGCACCCGTTGCAAAACTCTTTCTAAAAAAATGTACTTGGGTTGGTGCAGAGTTTTTGAATAAACATAAACATTTTCAAATCTTAATCCGTTTTCGTGTATAAGAAGACCAATTAATAAATTGGTTTTTCCGCAGTTGGACGGACCGCAAATGATACATCGTACTGTGTTAGGCAATAATTCTCCATGACGAAAACTAGTCTTACAAATATCATCGCAGACTGTATTAACATGCAGCGATTGCGGTTGTTTTACAAATTTCATGATTACTGTCGGAAATGAACCGATTGAAAATGAGTGAATGTATATAGAACGTTAACATTTATAAACTTACCTCTTTTGGGTTCCTGGTCATTGATCGAGTCGATTGTTCATTATTGAGCATTCTGTACCACCCTTCAGAGCGATAGCGAGCTCGCAAGATCATTGGTCGTGTACAGTAATGCACTAGAGAGTAAGTAAACGGAGAATCGAGTTGATGGTTGATTTTTCATCGTGCTCCTAAACGCGGCATACTAGCCAGCCGTACGGAAGATAGTGTTAAGAAGCAGGTAACTAGTTATTGGTCGAGTTAATCGTTCCTAATACACGGTCCATCAAACTGTCTCGTTCGAGTGGAGAGTCGAGTCGATTGTCGATTATTGGGCATTCTATACCACTATCGGCAGCAAGGCGCACTCGCCCGAGCACTTGCCGATAGTGGAATAGAATGCCCAATAATATACTACTATGGAGGAACATCCGTATTTGCCAAAAATGGATTTAATGACTGAAAAAATTCTAACTTAATAACTGATCATGACAATTCTCCGGATCATCGTAAATATTTGGGACAATATGTATGTAGAGGTAATCTTTTACAACGACTGGATACCCAAATAGTCAAACAATATAATGAAGAAATAACTTATTGGCGAAATGTATTACTACGGGTAATAGAAACAATTAAGTTTTTAGCTTCTCGTGGGCTTCTATTTCACGGTCAAAATGAAATTATTGGATCTGCACTGAACGGAAATTTTCTTGGCTGTATTGAGCTTATATCTAAATTTGATCCTTTCATGGCTGAACATTTGGTGAGATTTGGACAAAAAGGCAGTGGTTCTCCATCGTACTTATCATCCTCTATAATTGATGAATTTATTTTACTTCTCGCTGACGAAGTTCGACTTTCGATTATAGGAGAAATAAAAAAAGCAAAATATTATTCGATTAGCATTGATTCTACTCCAGATATTTCACACACCGATCAGTTGACATTTATAATTCGTTATATTTTGCCTGACGGAGAACCTATCGAACGTTTGTCACATTTTTACCCAATTGCGGTCATAAAGGTGAAGACATGGAGAAGGCTGTTCTTGCGACAATTGATAAAACTTTAGAACTTGATATTAAAGACTGTCGTGGCCAAAGTTATGATAATGCTAGCAATATGTCTGGTCAATACAAAGGTCTTCAGTCAAGAATTAAAGCTGTAAATCCATTGGCTACTTTTGTTCCTTGTGCAGCCCATTCTCTACAACTCGTGGGATCGGCTGCCGCGGAAAGTAGTGACGAGTCAGCTGCTTTTTTTACACTGGAACAACAACTATACAATTTTTTTTCTGGATCTACAAGCAGATGGCAAATTTTGTTATCCAAATAGGATGAAAAATCGACGGTACTAAAAAATCTATCGAAAGCTCGATGGAGTGCGCGAGCAGATGCAAGCAAAGCCATATACAGTTCATACAAACAAGTTCTGGAATCATTAAACTCTATTTGCGAAGATGAAAATCAAAATAAAGAGACCAAAATAGAAGCAACAGGAATATTAGAAAAAATTAAAACTCTAGAAATTACAATAATGTTGTGCTTTTGGAACTCTGTGCTCGTAAAGTTTCAAATCGTTAGTGCACAGCTACAAGCAAGTTCTGTTGATTTATCTAACGTTGTTACTCTTTATGAGACATTACATGCTTATCTTGATACGTTGCGTGACGAAAAAGAGTTCGAAAATTTTGAATCAGAGGCAATCAAGAGATGCGAAGTGACTACATACAAAAAAGATGTAAGAAGAAGAAAGAAACCAAAATTTCATTTTGATGAAGCTAAAACGGGGCACATTGAGTTAGAAGGGAGACGATCTTTCATTGTTGATAATTATTATGCAGCTATTGATTGTCTTAAAGTGCACTTAAAAAACCGGCAAATTATTTATAATACAGTAAACATAAAGTTTTATGGAAACTGCATGAACTAGACGACAGTGAATTTATTAGAAGCAAAGCAAAGGAGTTAAAATAACTATATGCCACTGATTTAGAAGAAACCTTTGCAGAAGAATGCGTCCATTTAGCGCAGTTTTTAAAATCTGACACCGAGGCCGAGCATTCTATTTCTGCTAGAACCCCAAAGGGTTTGTTGCAGTTACTAAAAAGTTTTAATATTTCATGCATGTTCCCGAATGTGGAGATAATATTAAGAATTTTTTTGACAATGAGTGTTACCAACTGCAGCGGCGGAAGGTCTTTTTCAGCACTTAAAAGAGTAAAAAATTACTTGCGCTCCACACTCCGTCAGCAAAAACTTGCAGCTCTCTCGCTAATGTACATAGATAGTGATTCTTTACAAACTATTAAATTTGAAAAAATTGTAGAAAGATTTGCAAACGCGAAAAAAGGCTTTTGTATAATCTAATAATAATTGAGGGGTCTAAATGCAAATCCTACTCTATCCAAAAAAAAACAAAAATAGTTTTTTTTGTCTGGCAACACCTTTAACTTATTCTCTATATTTCTGTATAATCAGTTAGTGACAAAACCGCCTATATCCTATATTAAAGTGAGTTCTAAAGTCAGAGTGAGATTCAAAAACAACACTATCCACATGCTTGAGATTCAAAAACTACACTATCCACTTGCTTGAGTGCAGAACCGCCATTGTCAAATTTTGACCAATCAGCGAGCAGGAGCCACAATGGCTGCCGGTACTGTTTTGTCGTAGAGTTGTTGAGTGATTTTAATTGATTTCGTGACGTTTTATTGCAAAAAATGGAGGTAAATATCGCTCCAGTCACAGGAAACAAAGCAAGTAAGAGATCCCGCAATGAACAGGAGTGGAAACGTAACAAGAAAAAGCAAGAAAGGTAACTTTTCTAAGGTGCTAAACTGGTTGATCATTTGAATGGTTCATGCAACAACATACAATTCAACCCCAATTAGGAGGGTTCTATGGTTATACGCAAAACTTGTACGATCGATAGTTCGAAAACGAAAGTTAACTGACGCCTATGACTTCCGACAATTTCAAGACCAATATCCAAGTATTTATTGTACCTATTTTTCAATGCAGATTAAAATAACAGGCTCAATTCAAAATTTATCGATAATGGCTACCTAAAATTATTAACTATGAATTTTTAATTTTTATCTATATTAAAGTATATTTTTCTAACTCCATTTAACTACAGTCTAATATTTTTTGTAGGTATGCACCAAAGACATTACCCGATTTTAAACAATTGGGAGCAAAATGTAAGCACAGAAAAGGAAACTACAAATGCCATGAATTACATCCCCAGGATGTCAGAAAGTTTCATGCGTCTTTTTTCGCAAAAAAAGAGAAACGTCACGAAGATAATTTCATTTTAAAATACATGAAAACTAAAATTCCAGCTCGCCGTAGACGCAAAGTCGGGCAACGTAAAGAATCTCAAACATACACTGCCTTATATGTGAAGACGTTCACTAAGCCATATAAGTTACTCAGGGTGTGTCAGGGTATTTTTACTGATACTTAATATTGGCGTTCATAGACTTAGATCAATTTCAAAAATTTTTTTACATTCCGGACAGCTACCTGATGACCGACGAGGTGGAGATAGGGTCTCCCAAAAAAATTTTGAGAAGAAGCGCAGTGTAATGCAGTTTATAGAAACATTTAAATGTATCGAATCGCATTATTGCCGTTCTTCAACATCTGAACGAAAATACGTAACTTCCGACCTCAATATTAAAAAAATGTGGCGCATGTACCAAGAGCAACAGAGCAACGACGCCTTAAAAGTTAAAGAATGCTTTTTCCGAAATATCTTTAATCGACATTATAACATAGGTTTTGATTCTCCACGCGTTGATGTGTGCAGTAAATGCACTCACGCGTACCTACGGCGGGGCGGTCGCGCCGCCGCACGTGCGGTGTACAGTACGCATATTCAATAATTTTGTGTGAAGTGAAAATATTGCATATCTCCGAAACGGGTTGTTATTTAAAAATCATTTTTTCGCCAATTATTTTTATTTGTAATTCTAAACCAGTTCTTACTTTTCTTGCAGTTAATTTTTTAACACCTTATAGAAGACTGCAAGTGTTAAAGTTAATACAAAACCTTGACAATAATGACCAGAAAAGCTTTACGGTTCTTGATGCCATCTTGATGATATCAGAAGCATGGGAAAAAGTTTCACAAAAAACTATAGCTAACTGCTTTAGACATGCAGGTTTTAAAGACTTCTTGACAATATCCCCAGATGACGCGACTGATGATGAAGAAGAGGACAATATTCCTTTGGTTCAATTAGCACAAAATTTACGACCTGCTTTATCTACTACTGAAGCAGAGGAGTTTATTGATGTAGATAATTCTATTGAAATTTGTGCACCAGCTACGGAAGAAGATATTGTACAAGAAGTTGAAGAGGAAAATGACGAGGAACAGGAAGAAACTGAAGAATTTACAGTGCCGACTTTGAATGATGGTCTCAATGCTGTTAGTGTATTACGAAAGATTGTTCTTTTCAATGAACAGTTTCACATCCAGGGAAATTATGACAATACACTAATTAAAATTCAACGTGAACTACAAAATTCATATGCACGACAAAAGTGTTTCAAACAGACTAAAATTACATATTTTATGATACATAAAAATGATTAATATTCTCTCATATCTTCTATGTGAATTTTTGTATGTACCTACACATTCAATTATACTACCTAATCAATAAAAAAAATACTTTTTCTTGTACCTCAAAAATATCACCGGTTGTTACGACTATCGGTTTTTACGGCCGAATATGAGTAGTCCCTTCGATGTCGCTATAACAGATTTTGACTGTATTAAAAGTCTTTCGTTATAATTGGACCTCATTTGCAGTTGTGGCTAAATATAATAGAATGGAACCAAGCTTAAATGAGTTTCAGTATATAAATGGAAGGAACAGCGGGTCAATCTGTGCAAAATTACCAACCATCACAAACCTATTGCTAAATTTTCTAAGACAATTTCATTAATAGAGACTAAAAACAATTCAAAGAGATCAAATTATAATATTGATTTGTCAAATAATGAATATTACATTTTAGAAACTTTTTTAAAAGATACAAGATTTCACCCAAATTTATTTTTCTCATATTTTTCAAAAATCTAGTCTTAATAAATAAGATGAACATAATAATAGAGACACAATAGAAATACAATAGGTGTGCAGACACCAGTGTCCGCTTGGGGCTTGAGTAATATTCAACATCTTATGCAGTGAACTTGAACTGATCATTGATTAATTAATGCCAAAACATTGGTTCAAAGTGTATCACAAATTACTTGTTAATATCATTAACAATAATTTAAGCCTCTACTTAGAGAGAAATAACATCATGGAGATGCCAAACCAAAAATATGACAATTATAGATAGAACTCATTGTTGTGTTTAATTTAGGAACAGAATACTTTTTAGAAACCATATCACTGGACTGGGACACGACCAAATTCAAATGTATCATAGAATTACCACGTTGAACTTAGAGACATGTTTAAAGATGTAGTAATATTCAATACCGTAATTATAACTAATCCAATAGGGGCAAAACCAAGTGCTTCTCACAAATAACAATCTTTGCTTTGCAGAGCCAACTGAACGTCATGGTGTTTTTAATCGAACACACAATCGAACAACGCCTCTCGTCACGTGTTGGACTCCTAAATTATTAAATAATTTTGACATGTTTATCCCCGCGTTCCGTTTTGCGTTTACATCGCTATGAGCGCTCAGAGCGCTAACAGCCGTTCCGATTTAGTTTTCGTGCTCATAGCGTTGATAGCGATATTTCAATTTGGAACGACCTGTGGGCGCGCAAACAGTGAATGTCACTCAGTGATGCCAGATTAGGGGGATTTCCCCCAAAACTGGAGGTTTTTTATAGTTATGAGGGAAAATTGGAGGGACAGTATTTTTGGGGGGATACGTGGAGGTAAAATTTTGGGATTGGAGGGAATTAGAGGGTTTTTATAAACAATTTTTTCTCCATAATTTTTCATGTTTGATATTGATATTCACGAATTTTAGCCAAAAACATAACAAAAAAAAAGCAATCTTGCGCACGATGATATTATCCGAGTATCTTAAAAGTTACCATATTGCGCCCCCTCGCACCACGACGTGCATCGTTCAACGTTCTTGTCCAAAGTACTCTGTGTTCTCGTCAGAGAGTATTATATTCTTTGGTTCAACGTTCACAAGTCCACAAAGCTTCCGAATTTCGCATCTGTGTTTGTCTTGTCTCAGTACTCTTATATTATAGTACCTATACTATACTTATTTTTAGAAGACGACAAAACAATCCTTCCTAACTAAAAAATGTGAAATAAATTGTTTAAACAAAAAGTGCAAAATAACTTTAATTTTGGAAGTAGGTGTTTAATATCAAAGAGACCAAAATATTGAAACACCGACTTCCAAAATTAAAGTTATTTTGCACTTTTTTTGTCGTTTTTTTTGTCAGGTTATTTTTTTTATTTTATTTGTGATATTCGTATTTAAAAAAAGATATTTGTGGAGGATTTTTTCTTCAAAACTTCAATTTTGGGGGATTTTGGGAAAGGTTTGGGGGAATTCGTGACAGTCGTCTGGCAACACTGATGTCACTTCGCGTTGTTGACAGTTCGCTCGCTCATACTCGAGTTTGCTTTCAGAGATTCACCTATAAGATAATAATTGTTTGTGTAGACAATCATTCTGTGATTTGGCAATTTAGTTAGTTTAACTCTTGTCATAATTTGCTAAAAAACAAAGTGAAGTTTTAATTAACTGAACTTCAGGAGCAATGGAACTCCATTTTTGACTAGAAATGCTTTTCAGCGATGATGAAAGTGAGCAAAGTGATTCATCGTCGTCCTCTGATGAGGATGTAGAAGAAATTGCCCATATTTTAATGCGGCACAGGAGGGCTCGTATTCAACCCATTCCCCGTATCATAGGATATGTTGAAAAATCGTACCCAAATATAACCCAGAAACATTTAAAACCCATTTCAGGTTACTGGAATAAAATTAGACCAAATATGTATTTGGTATATGTATTTAAAAACATAAATATGTTTATTACTTGACATTTATCTATTACTAAAGTAATTAAATCGTATTTAAAAAAGAAAAACGTAATAAGTAACTAAGACGAATTAACCAAACCAACCAAACGTAAACAAACAATCACAACAAATAATAATTTGAACTGTCACATTTGACAGCGCCCACAGTACTTTTGCTTCAACGTGTTGGCACTGTAAGCACAAGATGGCGTCGATAATGACGTCATGCATGACGTCAAGAAATCGTTCGTGGGCGCGCTCACGTCAAAACGGAACGACTTTGAGCGCGCTTATAGCGCTGACAGCGTATCTCGGAACGCACCGTATTACTTATGTCTCGAACGTCATATATTTTTTTTTATAATGTTTGTGGCATGGCTATTTGGCTTTTCTGCCATGAACGTCATAGAACGAGATCAGTAGACTTGCCAACTAAAATCGGGATATTTGTACCCAAAATCGGTATTCGACAAAAAAAAATACTATATTCAATCAAATTCGTTTATTTATTGAATAAACACTTATTTATTAATTTATAACAATCATATTATATAAAAATGCGATCCAACTAAGGAGAGTATCTATGGTTTTCAACTGTCAACTGACACTTCAAAAGTACGGTTACCAAAAGAATTACTTTGTAGAAATTATTTTTTTTAACACTTTTAAGGTCGGTGCGTTTTCCCTTCAAAGTTAAGAAAATTTATTAAAAAACACAAAACCGATACCTGTCCAAATCAAAGACATTAGAATATAAGGACCAGAAATACCTACAAAATAAGCGTGCATACCTACTAATAGCCGGGCACTAAAAATGGCGGCCATTGCTAGGGAAGCACTTAGACAATCAAAACCAAAATGTATCGATATCGATACCAAACTTTTTATATTTATAACATGGGAATTGGTTACGTATGTAACAATACTTTTAAACTTTGGATACTTAATTAGATTTTACTTATTTTGTTTTTAAAATATTTTTTACCTACTTTTGAAATAACTGTACCAAGTCCTTTATTTCGTTTTCAATACACTTACTCGAAAACTGCCTCTTATCGTACTACGATTAGATCCGACATCTTATATATGGCATGTACATCACCCGCGTGCTTTCTTTAAATTTATCACACCAAGGGCTTTTTCATTCCTATTTCGTCACGGTCAAGGGTGATTATTTTCTTTTTTTAAGCAGAGTAGGATATTTTTAAGGTTTTAATGTTTAAAGAAAATATAAATTATGTTTTGGAACAAAATGTAATAAATAAACATGATTTTACTTACACAATAATTTGTTATTACCAACAAATTAACATTTATCGACGTTCTAAATTCAAAAATATTTAAAATTCTATTTTTATTAATATTAGGATGTATAACAGTTTGATACCTTTGCTTCTCCTTCAACCTGCAAAGGTTAAACTAATCTCATTGCATCAAGGGTATTATTGAACGATGATTCAGTAAAATGTAATGAACAGACACACGGTGCTTTCATTCCAGGTTTAATATTTTCTATCCCAATGAGTTCAAGCCACTTCTGGCGCAGTACTTCACTTTTGGGTAACCTGTGCAAATAAAAAACATACAAAATTATTTCACTTGGATGTAGGTAGGTAGGAGTAAAACAAATCACAGACTGAACTAAGTAAACCCCACCTACTGCATGACGAATGACACTGTATTGTTTTGATAAGTACTAGCTCTCGCTATTTTAATATCTGTTAGTTTTATTTTCAAAATCGTCTCTTCAACATATTTTACTGAACCCCAAACACAAACTAAAAAAATGATAAAAATTTATCGATAGCTTATTAAATAAAGGACATCACTATTTTAAATCGTCAATAATATTGTAAACAAAACATGTTATAAATTTAGCAAATAGAGGTATTTAACAGAAATAATTTGTATGTACTTTTAGGAACTTTCATTATATATATAAAACAAGGACACTTATACGGAAAAAATAATAGTATGATAAAGTTTTTCATAAAATACGGCTACTAACCTATGCAAGGTTAACTGAGGTTGATTGGTGTTTTTCCTTGCACCACACTGAATTATGGAACACGAAGGCATATCCAATTTTTATCCCTTTACACTCACCGCACAAAACCACTTGGTTGGGAGCGTTTTTAGTCATAAAAATCGCAATATAAATCCAATGTTGTTGTTTACTTGACACCTGACGTACTACAAGACCGCGGGCCGTAAAGATGGCGGCTGGCACGCGAGCTAGGTATGTTGACGGAAATGTAAAAATGTTGCCAGAGAGAGAAAAAACAAACAGCATGACATCTCTTTCTTCAAACGACATTACACATTAGTTAAAAAGAGACAAAATGTAGTTTTTTATATCTACATCGATTTAATAGATATTTGTATAAGCAAGGAATGTATAGCATACTAAGGGCGCCTCCTTATATATTCTATTCTCTAAGGTTTAAATACACTAGACAGGTAAATTCCCGAGCGGGAAGCCTCTTAAAAACATTGAGTTGTAGGACATAAGGGTATTCCCCAAAATATATGGAACATTCTGCACTATACTATGATTTTTTATTAGATAAAGTAAAGTGACAGCTATAACAATGGTTGTTTGACAGTTGGGCATTGTTATTTGACAGTTGGGCATTGTCCACTGCTGTCACTTTACTTCATCTAATTAAAAATCATAGTATAGGTCCATCCATACCTACTTACTATTTGAGGGCTTCCCCGTAACACTATACATAAATGAAAAGGGTTGCCATCTTAAAAGTGTAAAATCGGTTGAATTCCGAAATCGTAGAAATATCGTTATTTCGGTAGAACAGAGCCCATATAAATACCGAAAAATCGGTAGGTTCGAGACCACTGATTACCTACATACAAGAACGCATTCACTTTCGAGTTAGGTTAGGTTAGGTTAGTCCCATCACACAATAGGTTTTGCTGTCAGTTTTGCCACAGTAAAAATTTTGAGTAACGAATAACCTTCCTGTTAATGAGATGATTGACGTAGCATAGTACTAAATATTGATTGACGAAAACCATCATTCACTATCATTCATGATTGATGGCAATTTCATTAACAGTGACATTTGCATGACTATGTAATGGGCGCCTTAGGCTTTTTGAAAAAATTTCGATATATTTTCGCTTCCGTAGATCGATATTTTCAGCCGATATATTTTGATCCGATATATCGATCTATCGATATAAAATATTAAATATTCAAAATTAATTTCTTAGCAGGATATTTAACGGAATTCAAAGTCGTAAAGGATAGGAAAAAACGCAAAAAAATAACTGTATTAAAAAAAAGCAAACAAAAATAACTGTATCAAACAGCTGGTCGACTCTTCGTGTGACCAGAAGGCTGGGATTTTCTTCGGTCAACGAATCAGCATTGCCATGCAAAGTGGCAATGCTGCCAACGTTCTAGGCACTTTTCCCATTGATATCAATGTGGATGAATTTTTTGATGTCCAATAAGTTCTTTTTCTACCCGTTTGTACGTATTATTATTTATAATTTGTATATATACCCATTAGCTTTAATATTTATTTCTTGGAACAAATAATAAAAAAACGATATCTAAAAAAAAATTGTATTCTAGGACTAGGATGTTTTTACAACAGTTATATAATAAATATATGGTTTTCACTTATGTTACCAGATAAATACTGGGTTAGAATATTGTGAATTCATTTTATTAAGATTCTGTTAGATTAAAATAATGTACTTTTTGTATAAAAATTACTATTAAGTACCTATAATTTATTTAATTCGGTCTTGGTCAATAATTGTTGACTAAGACTGAACTAAATAAATTATTATTTTAAAACCAAAAAGTTTGATCGATATATTGATATTTTTCCTCCATATTAAATCGGGGGCAAAAAATATTAATATTTTTATAAATATCGGTACATCGTTATATTTCGTCACTGTCGACATCCTTATTTCGAGTTTACAATACAGCACTTCGCACTTCACTTCTTCAAGCCAATGTTGCGATATTCTAGAACTTGAAATTGGAATTGAGTTTGCCTAATAATGCAGCCATATACGTTTTGGTTGATTTTTAGGGTTCCGTACCTCAAGGGCAAAAACGGGACCCTATTACTAAGACTTTGCTAACTGTCCGTCCGTCCGTCACTAGGTTATACATTTCTGTTGCCGCTAAAACAACAAATACTAAAAACAAAATAAAATGAATATTTAAAGGGAGCTCCCATACAAGAAACGCGATTTTTTTGCTCTTTTTGCTTGATATCAATAATGGCAACAGCGGCACTTTGAATATTCACAAAATACTGAGTTGTATTTTTTTTTTAAATAATAAAATTAAAGTAAAAAATATTTAAGGGAGGCACCCATACAAAAAACGATTTTTTTACCTATTTTGTTGTTGTTCTGTTGTTTACCTAGTCAATGGTACGGAACCCTTCGTGTGCGAGTCGGACTTGCACTTAGCCGGTTTTTTATTTTATTTAATCTCCCATACAAGGACTCGACAGACTAACTTGTTCTATGTGCAAAATAAAAACACCATTTCACAAAACGAGAACTTCTTGTGCAACCAAGTGTTTTGAAAGAAAATAATTGTTTAACTCGCTATTATTATCGATTTATGTATTCTCAACCTTACTGTACAATTCATCATACTTAATGTACCATTCAATCACTACTATTTTCTCAGGAAGGTAATTAAATGACACGCAAACATTAAAATTTTGTGTGAGAACTAAACATTTATGCTAACAACAGCAATAGTTACTTTAATCTGAATTTTCTTTGTTAAAATAATTGTCATTTGATCTTAGTGGCGTAGCTACCGCCGTTTTAATGATACGGGACCCCTGGGCTGCAGAGGCCCCGAACATATGTAAGCCAAAATTTGTGAAATGTTACCCACAATGTTTTTTTTATGGTAGGTTAAATCATCTAATGACAAATCCCGCCCTTCAGCGGAGCGGGAAATAGTGTCAGACTCTTACTGACTAAAAACCTACCCCACGGTCCTTTGTTACCTATCATGCCGGGGCTGAGCCTTCCTCTCAGAAAACGGCCCTTGACCCCAGCAGGCTTCGACCCTGCCTGCCTGCAGCTAGCAGACTGGGCCTCTACGGTTTGCTGACAGCTCCTTGAGGCGCGCGGGAACAGTGGTCCGGTTGGTTACTAGACGATCGGACAGCGTGCTACCCATTGCACGCCGTCCATAAGCTCGCGCCTACGGTGGCCGGAAATCGGGATCGGAATCCCGGTGGCGGCTGGGGCGAGCGCCCCGTTGCCTCTGTCTGATGCGGTCGGCCTCCTCCTTTGCTAGCATTAATAATAATAATAATAATAATAATCATTTAATTCAGGTATCCAGACCCATAAAAGTTTTACAATACGTAGACGAACGACGACACGACACGATACGACGGCACGATACGACGGTACGATACGTACGTTTTACGATACGTAGTTTTGCATTACGTGTACTGCTTCGCAAAAGGAGGCGACCGCTTGCCATCCCTCCTTGCTCCGCACCATGGCCTGAACCAAGGCCCGGCGAGAGAGATCGCTGCCGCGGATCGCCCCCACGAGGACTCGGCGATGCTCCACCCAGGCGGGGCACACCTCTACAGTGTGCTCCACCGTGTCCTCTGGGTGATGTTACCCACAATGTCACTTAATCTCAAAAAAAACTATAACTAAAAAGTTTTCACTTCAGAAATGATACAAGTCAAAAAAGCAATCTTTTATTTTCCTAGGTTAAGAGTGCGCCCAAAAGTTGGCAAGATCCTAAATCAGTTATAGCAGGATTTCCCCGTTTAAGTCATTCACTTAAACGAGGGAATCCCGCAAAAGCCAATCTAAGTACACTACGGCCGACGTTACTTGGCGAGTTTCATTTAGGGGCTTTAAACATGGAGCAACTTAAGTTGAGGCAACTATTAAGGCGCTTTGGACATGGAGAAACTAGTGCAGCAACTGGCAATTAGCTGTTTACATATATTTCAATTGGACTGCGTACACATATCAACTCGAGTTTTGAGTTCCGTTGATCTTCAACAGTTTTCAATTGCTGTAATCGATAAACAAGTTATTTCCTAATGGCCAGAACTTGTAACTGTTAAATATTATACCGGTTTTTAAAGTTGCCAGTTTCCTCAACCGTCAATCGCAATTCGTCAGCCGATTTCACGGCAATGCCAGTGTCACTATGAAAGTTGCTCACAAATTGCGGCAACATCAACTTTTTACAGGAAACCTTAATAAAGTTGATAGTTGTCTCAACTTACGTTGCTCCATGTGCAGAGCTCCTTATTTTTAAAAACACACTTAAAAATGCGACACGACTTAAAAATATCCTTTTGGGGTTCATAGCAGTATCCAATTGCAGTGCAAAAGGATTTAAAACTGAAATTTTAAATAGGATTAAAAATATGGAATTGATTTGTCGGGTGTATACGGAGGATTACAGGCACTTATTTATTTTTTTAATAAATAAAAAGGGAGGTTCTCAGTTTGGGATTCTAACCGAATTTAAAACAAAAAGGAAGTTCTCAGATTTTAGAATTATGATGATTCGATAATGAAACCGAATGGCGGAAGGTATATCTATTTAAGTTTGGTTGAAAGGTAAACACAAAAATTTGCAAAATAACTTTAATTTTAGAAGTCGGTGTTTAATAACAATGAGACCAAACTATTATAGAAACACTGGGCAATGTTAGGTAAGGATTCAACTGAAAAATATAAAATTACCTTTAAAAAGGTTATAAAGGTTTTTTTTATAAACTGGTGCATTTTTATTAGGAAATAAAGTTTTAATCAACATCAATAATAATAATCTGACAATGATATAAGGTATCATACCTTTTTCGATGACGTGGATTCGATCATTGAGTACAAAAATAAGTACTGGTAATATGATGAGTATTAATATATATAAAAAATACAGACTTCTAAAAGTATGCGCGACTCAAAAATTGAGACTACGACTAAGTACTCCTAAAATGGAAAATCTTGATATTTATTTAAACAAAGCAGTGATTTGTGACACCTTGAATTAAACAAAACATTTAGCTTCTTGCAAATCTTTTGGTTTTGCACTGGACCTTTGATTTTTCACATTTATTTATTTTTAAGTTTTGTCCTCCAAATGTAGAATTTTTTACAGATAACTCTCGCAATGACAGTTCAATTTGTGAAACCGAATATATGAATATTGTATCTTTTTTTTTTTTTTTTTTTTTATATTTTATAAACTAGCACTTGACTGCAATCCTACCTGATGGTAAGCAGTTTTTTTTTTTTTTTTTTTTTTTTTTTTTTTTTTTTTTTTTTTTTTTTTTTTTTTTTTTTTTTTGATGAATCTGCTTTTAGAATTGAGTTTCGGGGTTAGCAATCCTTTAACATCCAACTTTATAAAGTGTATTTTTATCTCCAACACTATGCCTAATGCATAGGCATTAAGTTCGCCTTTGTACAGTTTTTTACTTGTGCAAGAAGTTTTTGATAAATAAATAAAATATTACTAGATTTAGTTTAGTGTAACGACTTATCATTGACGATAAATTGGTGTTTTGTTATATCACTAGATATTTTTAGTAAGAATATTCGACGTCTACCGGAATTTCGTAATATCCCTAGGGATCCATGTAATCCCTGATATCGTAATTTCCCTGCGACATATAAATAAGTAGTAGTGAAGCAAAGATATTTATTGGATCACATTTACAATGCTTTATTTTACCGTCGACTTGGACACATAATCATTTTATATCTTTTAAGCATATGTGGTGCTTACGTATAAAAAATTGTGAGACTAGGCCATAGATTAAAGTGTAGTGAGCCTATTAATAAATATTTAAACTCGACATAAGGACTTTGTATTCTTGGACGAGAAATAAAATACAAAAAATCTCGATAAAATGGAGCTTAGAACTTTATTTTAGTTTTACAGTGTATTCACGCCTTCGGTCTAGCGGAGCCGTATCGGTAGGCGATTGTTCCACGCCGCTCATGGCGGCCATAGCGACGCACACTCGAGCAATCACCTACCGATACCGCCCCGCTCATCGCGCCGCTCGCCGCTAAAGGATTTATTACACCACTCGATAAAACGACCGGTTTCGTTTACGTTGCGTAGTGTAATAAGGCTCAGACTGGCTTACTCGGGAGTAAACTTGTCTTAAAGTCTGTGTAACTTGTGCGGAATATCGAGTGGTGTAATAGATGCTTAAGACCGAAGTCGTGAATAGACCCTTAGCTAACTCAAGTTTACCGGGAAAGACTGATTCGATACATTTGCTACCAAATACTACAAAAACTTTAGAATGTGTTGCACCCGCATTCTGATGCAGTTAAATAAGCAAGAAAACATAAACGAAAGACTAGGCGATATGGTCGAACGACTATAGCCTTCCCTAAGGGTTGAATAGAAAAAAAAATATGACAGTGACAAGTGAGTGACATTCTAGCCATGTCACTCGTTCGCCAGAAGTTTTGAAAAATTATCAATAGAAATATTTTTTGTCTCTTTGATTGAGTGTATTGTTCTTATTCTCCTACTATCAGATTAAAAACTTTATTTGTTAACTATAGTCTTAAGATTTTAAAGAAAATCAGGAGGTTCACTGTATTATAACTTAAATTAAATCGCGAACTAACTTTTACAGTTAGTTTTTTGGATGTTATTGTCGACTATGTGCTTCGGTTTTGTGTTTGAGAAGGTCTTTGGTGGTTGGTCTGATTTACAAGATATGGCTTCTTAAAAGAATATCGGTTTTTTTTCTCCTTCAAATAGACCTCGGATGTTAATTCAATTAGATTGGAAAATGTTTTGATTTGCTAGTTTGGGTCAGATATTTGTGTTGTCATTAGTTTTGTTTGTATGTCCTACAGTGCTTCAGTATTGTCTCACAGTTGGCATAGGAAGAAGCGGAATTTGCTGATCAGTGGAAATTCCATTAACCCTAGAAGCCCAATCATATTTAACTAGCTATAAAGCCCAATCATATATAAAAATGATGTGTAAAATAAAACTTCACTGTTTTCCTATTTTTTTTTTGTTAATTAACTATATTTTTGCATTAGTTATCATAATTGAAGTTTTAATTAATAAATAAAATACATTTTAAGTTAAAAATACTCTTTATTAATACAATTATGGCCCTTTAATCAAATTTTAGAAAAATTCAACAAAAAAATCAAGCCTCTAACACTTTTTCTTAAAATTATGTAACTATAAAAAAATCAACTAGTTTTAAATGTTTTCATAAAAATAAATCAACTTGTAATAATACTTTACAGTTAGTTTTACAGAAAAAAATCAACTAGTTTTAAATGTTTTCATAAAAATAAATCAACTTGTAATAATACTTTACAAGTTGATTTATTTTTATGAAAACATTTAAAACTAGTTGATTTTTTTATAGTTACATAAAGTCTCTTAGAAAAAAACAGTCTTGACAAACATCAATATTGTGTTCTCAACATATAGCCTTTTTGCATTTGCAACACTGCGCTTTGGTCATCCGCCTTTTTTATATGAACAAAATACACAATAGCGTCGTTTCTTTGGTTCTGGCTCATCACTAATATTTTCCAGAGATGGCAGTACCACGTTTTTTAAAACATTTGTTATATTGTCGCGTAGAGTCCTCTTCAAAGTAGGTGCTTGTAGTCATTCTTGCATCCAAGGTGTCGTCAGATCTGTGCTTAAGTTTTTCACAAATTCTTTGCGGCTCATTGGTTTTTCTTGTTTATTTATCTTATTGTGACAGTATATATAGGAGTTCACAAACGCCATATTCAACATTCCGTAAAAGACCACCATCGGCCACCTATTAGTCTTCCTGTTAGCAGACATAGACTTACACATGTGATCAAAGAAATCAACGCCACCTTTGTTTGATTATAATACAATATCATATCTGGCTTTCCGTTACTTTCATTGATAACGGCATTTTTATCACAGGAAGACAATAAAAATACCATATTCGACGGCTTTGGTTTATAGGAAACCAAGGTCAAAGGGCCATCAAAGCAAAACATTGAGGATCCTACCGGCCGTGAGCGAGAATTCTTGATTCATATAATGAGCTAAGTATCGAAGCGTTTGGTACGAAGCTTCTATAGTAATTTATTAACCCTAAAAATGATTGCAACTGTGAGACATGGTCGGTTTTGGAGCTTTTAATATGGCCTGGACTTTATCTGGAGATTTCCGTATGCCATTTTTATCGATAATATGACCAAGGTAGCAAATTTCGTTTTTAAAATACTCGCATTTATCCTTCTGAACTGTTAACCCTGCATCTTCTAGGCGTTTTAAAACTAATGTTAACCTGTTAATATGCTCATTAGTATTACTGCCTGTTATCAAAATATCGTCTAAGAAAATAATTACCGTCGAACGAGGTGACTATGTGCCACTTTTCAAGGTTTTTTGATCATATAAAAAAATATATGAACCCTACGCCAAAACAAAGAACTCGCCCTAGTTCTCTAACCATTACGTTATAAGATTATTTTTATAAATATGACTTATCTATTACAAATATGGAGAAAATAAATAATATTGATGGCACATTCTCGCCTACCTTGTTGGGGTGAAAATGTGCCAGTATACAATTCCTTGAATATCTCTAAAACTATTACCGATTGCACAATGTCACCTGTTTGTATTTAAAAATTAGGCCAATACGGTTCGTGGGAGAAAGAAAAAAAAAATAGAGTTGCCAGGAAATAAAAAAAAATGAGTGGTAGAAATTTTAGTACTTTGGCGTACTGCATAAGTATTTGTTTTTTGATTAAATAATATATGAAATTTTGTTTAATTGCTTATAATAATATAAATATGTAGACGAAATAAAACATTTGGTAAAAGAAAATCGGGTTTATTAAGATTACGAACTTAAGAATGAAAGAAAACAAATAATACCTGTCGCTTAATGTTATGGCGAGGCAAGTTTAAAAAGACCCCTCTTAGAAACTGATTTTGGTTCCTTGATGACTTGTATTATTTTGGAATGATGATACCAAATGATGTCTGCGGGCTTGGGCCATTTCCATGTATTGTATCCCGATTTTGCCATGGCAGAGACGAGCGCTGAGTCATTTAATATTCGAATTACTTTTCCAGGGTAAATGTTATTCTCATATTCGACTTGTACATAACTTCCTTCCTTTAAGTTTGTAAGATCCATTTTATTTTCTTCGAATCCCATCTCTGTACTTGTGTTATTCGCGTCATTTTCTTTATCTGAATGTTCTAAATCACACCAATTCAAACTGTGATCGCTTTCCTGAAAGGACATATACGAATCACAGCTATCTTCTGAATCTTGATTGTAGTTTTTTTTCTTTGAGCAAGATTTGGGTACCTTTTTTGTTGATTTATTTCGCTTATTAATTAGCATTGCTGTTGATGATTTAGACGTTGATGGTTGAGGCTCCCAAATAATCTCTGATTCTTCGGCTCTCCTGGCTTCAGTTGTTTTATTGACGGCATAACTACTGCATTGAGGAGTTGGTGAGGTAGAAATTTGTAAATAAGGCTGCGTCGGAGTTGAGCAGTCACTACGTTCAGCTCTCTTCACCGCTAGATCTGAGGTTGGATCATAACTGCATTGAGTTGGGGAGGCTTCATGAGTACTAAACGAGATAAATGGACATTCATGTGAGTATGGTTGCACTGGAGTTGAGCAGTCAGTACGAGCAGCTCTCTCCACCGGTGAAGTAGCGTCATACTCAGCATCTGATCTTTCATCAAAAATAGGAGTTGATGGCGCATGTGGAACTTCTATATCGTGTTGTAAATCTGCAGTAGTTATGCTTCGTCCTGCCGGAACATTGACCCGCTTTCTTCTTCGGCATTGTCTTGTTTCAGTGACTTGCAGCCTTGTAGATTTCAAATTTTCTATGAAACTCTCACCTAATAATTCTTGGACTGGTACATTATCTTCCAGTTGTCGATTCGGCAATCTTTGTAAAACTTCATCTCTATTATGTGGAAACAAACCACATTTCTTAAATCCTGATTTCAGGTTTTGTGATGAATTTGTTTCCATCTTTTGAAACATTTCCTTCAAAAGCCCGGGGAATTGATCTTTTGGCACAGAAGAGCTCCTACTACCGCGGACGTTATTCTTCCATTCATTTAGCGTATTTCTCCACGCAATTTTCATTGGGCGAAAATATGCAACATCTAAAGGTTGCAGTAAGTGCGTTGCATTCGGAGGAAGGCAAATGAATGCAATGTCATTGGCCTCGCATTCAGCCATGACTTCCAGATTAATATGTGAGCTCAGATTATCGCCCACTAATACTTTTTTACCGGTTTGTTTCTTTAAAATTGGTAACATCGTAAAATGAAACCAGTCTTCAAAACACCTAGCGTCAAACCAGCCCGATTTAGTACGGTTGTAACGAGCTCCTTGGGGCCCGTTTTCAGTCCAAGTTTCCCACATGTTTTCAGCTTTGTAAACAACGTAGACAGGTGCCAGTTCTCCTGCTGCGCTACCACATATCATTATTGATGTCGACGCTTTCGATGAGTTTCGTATAATCTCGGGATATTTGGTCCCACGCCTCACCAAAACCTTTACTGAACCAGGGTCGTCTACTAGACAAGTTTCATCATAGTTCCAGATATTTGTTTCTGGCACGCCTTCAGTCTCCTTTTCGAAGTTGTCGAAAAATTCGTTGACAATAGTTTCATTTACCTCTGCTCGGCCATGAGTAATATTTCTGGCCACTCTATGAGACAGAAGAGATTTATGGCGTTTCAAAAAGGAGTAGACCCATTCTTTTCCAGGATAATTGTTAACGAAAGCGTTAACTTTTTTACCCTTCTTGTCTAAATACGTTTTTGCAATGACACGTAATTCCGTTGGTGTAATCGGGAATCCGAACGAAGACAACGCAACAATGTGGGATATAAACCCTTGTTCTTCTGTTTCACTGAATACAGGTTGTCCTCCAGGTTTTAAAGGCGCTTTGCCTTTCAGTTTCGAAGATAACGTATTGCGGTGAATCCCATACTTCTCGGCTGCGCCACGAACTGAAATACGCCCCGATTTAATCTCTTCTAATATAGCTTGAAGAGTTTCATCTGTATAATTTTTGTACGCTCTGGTTCCTGGTCTTCTTTTATAATCCCGCGGCATTATTTTAGGTACCGCTAAAATAAAAAATACATTCAGTAACTACCAACAGAAGAAAAACAGAAAAGATATGTGACAACACTATCAGTATAGTAGTGGCACTTTTTCACCTGCGTACTTTAATTATTTTTTTGTCTACCATTTTGTGCCATAATACGAAGACTTTTTGTTTTGATATTTAGTGCATTTAGATAACAATTAACTATACTATTACTCAAACATACCTTGATAACGGCCCCTGCGATAGTTTTAATTGCACAACGAAAAGTTTACCACAAGCAACAAAACTTGACCTGTCACTTCAAAACTTCTGTCTTCAAAAGTTCATGTATAGTGTTACCAGGTAATAATAACTAATGTCCCAAAATATCGTTAATAGCATAAAAAATATATATAGGCCATAAAATTGTGAAGATAACCATAGATAAAGCGGGAATTCGTTAAAAGTCAAAACAACTGCCTCATTGCACATTGTCACCTGCGAGGCACATAGTCAACCCATTTGACGGTACTCCGTCTAGTCCTGCGAGCAAACCTTCCATGGCGCGTTGGAACACGGCGGGCGCACTCGCCAGCCCAAACACTAATCGGGTATATTTGAAAAGGCCACGGTGCGTGTTGATGCATGTAAGTGCCTGTGACTCATCTGTCAGTAAAAATTGGTTGTAGGCTCGAGAAAGGTCTAGTTTGGTGAACTGCTCACCGCCGTGTAATTTAGAGAACAATTCATCGATAGTTGGTATTGGATATTTTTCAATCATTAACTGCTTATTGATAGTTACGGAATAATCTGCACAGATCCTATCACCCCTGTCTTTTTTTAATACCGGAACTATGGGAGAATTATTATATTAGAACCTGTGGAATATTCATTCTGAATATTCCACAGGTTCTAATATCCCAAGATCTACGAGACGATTCAGCTTTGCATCTATTTTTTCCCTTAAAGCGAAAGCGACAGGTCTTGCTTTAAAAAATAACAATTTTGTATTAGGTTTTAATTTTAACGATACTTTATAGTTTAGTGTTTAGAGAAAAAATGTGTGCAGAACTACACGATTCACATTTCGGGGTTGTTAAAATGAAGGCAGCAGTGTGCGAAAAATTTTGGTTTCCGGGAATCGACGCTTGAACGGTTGGCAGCCGCGTGCAACGTGTGCGCACAGCTGCGTCCCACGCCGCACCGCGCGCCCCCCTCGCTGTGGCCCTATCCGCCGCATGCTTTCTATAGAATTCATTTGGATTTCCTTGGACCGTTTCATAACCAAATGTTTTTAGTTATAGTAGATGCTTTTTCTAAGTGGGTCGAATGTTATGCAGTCAGTACAACATCTTACGGAACAAAAACCGTTATTAGTAGATTATGCGATTTTATGTCTAGAGTAGGTATACCGCACACGTTGGTGACGGACAATGGAACTTCTTTCACGTCTAGGGAGTTTGAGAATTTTTGCAGTTTAAACGGTATTCAACATGTTTTATCACCGGTATACCACCCGTCAAGTAACGGACAAGCCGAAAGTTATGTTAAAATAATTAAAAAAGGTCTCAAGAGTATCATATTACAATCTGACAATAAAATTCCTCTACAGGAAAAAATTGCGAAATTTTTATTTGATTATAGGAACTCCAAAAATATTACCACAGGTAAATCGCCAGCAGAAGTACTTTTTGGTCGACCTCTACGCTCGCGTCTGGACTTAATTAATCCACTTCAAGTCGCTTCGACATGCACCAATCTTTCGCTGACCGTAAGGAAAAATCAGTCTTTACAGAGTAAGAACAAGGGTGGAAAGGAGAGACCAAAATTTAATTTAGATGACGTTGTTTGGATAAAACGATTCTGTGGAAACGATAAATTTTGTTGGGTACAAGGAAAAATTAAAGAAGTGATTGGAAATGTCATGTATTCGGTGTATATCCCGGAACTGAATTGCAAAGTAATTCGTCACATAGACCAGATTCGACGTTTTCAAGCCGAAGGTATTTCAGAGTTCCAGAACAAAAATAATGATTGCCATTTGGACATAGATATCGAAGATAGCAGCGTATCGCCACATCCGGAATCAGCAGGCGTAGCGGGTGAGGACGGCGATTCCGTAGGCGCCGAACTCCCAGCACCCGCCGCAGAAGTTCAGGAGGAAGGGACGGGTGTTGAGTCAGTAGCCTCACAATCGCCCTCGACACCAGAACCGCAACTCACAGAAGGCGCTGGGAATAAACCGGAATCAGACCCTCAAAATCAAAGATCCAAACGACGTCTACAGCCGGTTAATTATAAGCCATATTTTTAAATTAGGTGGGAAGGGAATGTTGTGTATAACCGTCAAAGATCGGTAATTTAATTTGTGGTAATTTAATAGACACATGTTTACTAGAACTATTGCACTGAGAATTATTTAACTCACACTCACCTATCATGTTCTTTGCTAAAGCTATAATCGAATAGTATTGGTCTTCAAATGTGTCACGGTAATCCAAATGAGTTACAAGATCTTTTTCGTCTACCATTCTTTCTATTTTAGATTGCAAGTCATTAAATTCGGAAAAGAAAATGGCTGCCGAATTTAATCGCATTTGCACTTGTGTTCTAATCACAGAATCTGCATATGATTTTTGTAACTTGTTAATATAATTAGCTAATAATGTTAATCGACCTTTTATAACACCTCGTTGTTTTTTGAGATCAACTAATGTAGCGTCATCCTCACTCATTTTGGCGGTTTATGAAAGTAAAATACGTAGGAGAGTAGGTACTCACAGTCGTGTTCTCCTACCTGAGAAAGGGCTCAGCAATACCACTTGCTCCAGATCAGATCTGAAAGGTTTAGGCACGATATCAACACAAGGCGAAGATACAGAGGGAGGAGAGAAAAGGGTGACCGGGTAACCTGACCGTTGCTGGCTGCTGCTCAGTACTTCTCTGGTTTGGTTTCCACGTGTCCTCAACGTACTTCAACTTTGAAGTTCCACTCGCTTCCTCGCCTATTTAGCCCGGCACGTGTCGTCGCTGATTTTCTATGTGGCTCGGAAGGTCCAATGTTTTGAGCTTGTGTAGGTGTGTAGCAAGTGTGTAGGGGCAGGAACTCTTCAATGACAGGTATATTCAAGGAGACTTTACAAGATTTATTCAGTTTTTTGCAAATTACAATTATAAATTTATAAAACGAGAGCTTGTTGCTCATGAACGAGTATTTTTCGCAAGTGAAGTTTTTACGGACACGGAAACGGTGCAAGCGACGCTCTGGTCCCGCGTCAGCCAAAACTCCCAACGTAATTGCTAGATGGCGCCATGCTCCCCCATTACTTCGATCAAATATGATAGATGGCGCTGGTTGCGCCAACACTAATTATGCCAGTCACTAAGTAAATGCCCATAAATTGCTCTATATCTTCCCTGGTAACAGGTTTCCAGCGAGTCAAACGACCACCAAGATTAGCAGCAATAGATTGCTCAGCGTACAAGTTTGTCTGTTGTACCATCAAGTCTAGTTTTCATCATCAACCAATAAGCGATATATCGTAAAGACATCGGCATTTTCAGGAATTTGATCAATATGTAAAAAGCTTTCACTAGTAAAATCTTCACGATGCAATGGCTGGATGTCATAGTTCCAACCTTCATTCTCGTCATGTAGTTTCATGTCATAATCTGTAGTTGGTCTGTGGTTGGTTGGTCTTGAAACAGAAATTCTTGGAGCAGAATTTCTCAGAGCTTGAATAGATGTGTTTATTGCATCGTTACTAACACTATCGCTAGAATCTGAATTCGATAGTGCGGGTACATCACTAGCCAGTGTGCTAGAAGTTTGTGATGGTACTTCAGTAGCAACAAGTATACTAGAAATTGGTTGTAGTGGAGCTTCATCGTGTATACTATCGTCATCATTCATGTTTACCTGGTTATCCGGTGATCCGGTGGCTTCTAAAGATGAAATGTCATACTCACTTGGAAAAAAGTCGGAGTCCGCCACACTGTCGTCATCATACAAATTTTCTACACTCTCCGATGAATTTGACTGAATTTCTTCTTCATAATCACTTTCTTCCAATATTCTTCTCAGCTGCTCGTCGGTATACGCTTGTTTACGGCTCATTTTAAACAAAAAATGAAAAAGTCGTTACAAGAGAACTCAAAGAGTAAATCAGTAAATGATTTGAACTTCACTATCTGAAATGTCAATAACGTCATGTCAAATGTTAGAAACTGTCAATGTCACTAGATATTTTTGTTGCCAAACGATAAAAAAACGTAATAAAAAGGAAAGTATGCGCAGACCACATAGGGTCTGTGGACTCACGAGGTAATTTTTACTGTCCCGGAAGCGCTACGAGTCCACAGACCATATGTGGTCTGTGTTAAAAAAAATATTTCAGTAGAGTATAAAAATTTTGTAACACATACATGCATACATTTTAATCACAAATAAACTGACTTTAAATAAAAACATAACTGGACTTATGGACCATTCCCACTCTGGAGCCTGGACAGTGAACCTGCTACAAACTAAGGATGAAATCAAATCTGATTTCGGCCTGACATTTTTTATATACATTCTGTTGTCGGAATTCAGTCTAATAACTAGAGTACAGTATATTTTAGTTTATCCTAAAGGGAACATTTAAAATATTTTTAATATTTTTTATTTTTGGCCATTTAACCCTTAAACAAACGCGAGTCGGTATGCATTTTTTTTTAAGGTTGCATTGTATTTTAGGTAATTGAGGGTCACTGATTTCATATTTTAAATCAAAATTTAAAAAAGAATAGGGGATGGGGTAGTTTTTCTGGTGGTAAATAATTTACCATTATCCGTTCATGACTACAAAATTTTTGATGTTGGTGGTAAAATTGTTACCATTGTCCGTTACGGTTTAATTTTCGTTTCTTGACTAGTGACTTCCTCTTGGTTCTACTTATAATATTTATTTTATATTTTGGAAATGAAACATTTTATTTTTTTAATAATTTTTTATTAGTATTGTATATTACCTATCTTATAGTATTGCTTATATTAATGGTATTCTTACAATCTATAAATCTAAATTAAAAACAAATGACTTGTACAAAAAATATATAAAAAAAGTAATCAATGTTATTTTTAATAAAAACCCAACCTATGGAAAGTAAAATTGGCAATTTTTCTATCTTTGCCAGCAAGTATCACGGTAATGACCGTTTATTATTATTGATGATAATATGAGATACATCTCATGTCTGCTGGAGCTGGGTTTCTTTTTTATGGAACTTGGGCATTCTCTTTATTCTACACCGGAGTCGGCGATATGGAACAACCTGAAGCAAGATCGAGCACATAATGCTACTTTGCACATAGTGCAACATATTTTTGTACGCTTTTGTTTTCTTCTAGTACTACAAAACCTACATCTCTTATAGATATCAATTTCTTCCGCCATGTGTACACCGACATTTAAAAGACGGATTTCGTCGGGTACCCCAAAGTTGCCACCTTTTTTATTTTTAAACACTGTTGGCTTATATTTTTTTCCTGTGAAATTGTCTATTAGTTCGCGCGCCAATTTTAATCTGTAATTACGGTGAGAATGAACATTTACTGTATGTGTTGTATTATACGCTATGTATGAATTTATAATTGCAGAATCAAACATGAAAATAAAAAGCCTCATCCAATATTTCCTCGATTTTCTGTCAATTGGGTACGACGAACGGAAATGATCAAAATGGTCTACACCACCCATCGTGAGGGTATAAGAGGCAATTGCTTTGGGGCAAAGTATATCTTGCCTGGATCCATCTTTTTGTGTTCTTTTAACATACATCACCTCACGTGGATGATGAGCCGTAGTTAGCACTGATACGTCCCGGGTGTCATGCCACTTAATTGCAGTAATAGGACCTGCTTACACTGACGCAAATTGGTGCTTCTGTAATTTCAGCGCTTTTGGTTGTGATTTTTTTTAAATGCTTGGTAAATCCTTTCTGTCAGATCGGACAGTTCCGACTGCGTATATTCCTTTCTCATATAAGGCATCCATAAGGTTGCAACTGGTGAAAAAATTGTCGAAAGCCACTAATGTCGATTCCGGCAGGTCATTGCACAATGACATCACAACATTATAACCTAAGCCTTCATTCTCGACGCTGTCACCTTTGCCACTATAAATTTGGAACTGGTACAAGTAACCAGTTGCAGCATCACATCTTGCCCATACTTTAAAACCTCTTTTAATTGTTTTTTTAGGCATATATTGTTTTAATGAACTCCTTCCTTTAAATTTCACCATACACTCATCAATGGATTGTCGGCTCGAATTTTCCATTTCATTTTGGAAAATGTCATTCAACTCCGTGATTAAACAAAAATCGAGCCTCAGAAACTGAGAGTGTCACCAGGAAGCTTGGGAAAACAACAAAAATCAATCAAGATAAATCATTTATTTCACAAATTTGCCTTTTAACATTAATTTGTAATAATCCTTTTATAATAACATAAAGTATTTTTAAACTTTGCTTAGACACTAATTCTATACCTAAAACAGCCTTCACATTAATCATCAAATGATTATTGAACATAAGAATAATAATAATCATCTCTCTCTCAATAATAAAATATTTCATTATAGGTATTAGGTAACAAAATTAAGTTTTTGTAACAAATCGTGACTAAACGGCACTTCAATCTAGTATTTTACTTCAATCTAGTAACAAAAATAATAACTTTGTCAGTCTTTTTTAGCTGAATGTGATTACAAAACATTGTTTAAAGAATTGAATCTTTAAACATTTTTTTTTGTAATCACAAGGCTTACAGACTAAAAGAAAATGATATATAGAATTTCATATTTTCAAATCGCTAATTACAAGTCTCCAAACACTCGTCGTGACGTTGCACGGTGGCGGTGCCGGCCGTAGGCATGTGTCCAAGCCCTGAAGTTTAGGCGTTTTAACATACATTTGTACAATCGCGGATATAATGCTTTGAGTTTATTTCACCAGGGCAAAAGATTTTTCGTTCTTTTTATAAGCGATTCTTGAAAATATTTATGAAACTCCGCAATGCCGGCTGCAGTATGATTTTGGTGGACGAAAACAGCAAATTCGGCGTTAAATTCGTCCCAAACAGATTGTACGGGTGTCTGCTGGTTCGGTCTGAGCCTAATCTCGGTTAGCAAAGCCACTTTTTTAATCATGGATCCAAAATAGTTCCCTCACACAAAATATGATTGTTTACCAATTCATTAAAGCTTTGATGCAATTGTGATTTTAGGGTGTTGTGTAGCCGCTCTATCTTTTTAATTTTAATTTGCTAAGTGTGCGATTTATTAATTTGCAACATACAATATATTTTAATCCTGTCACATATGCCTTGCCGCTGATTTCCATAGGAACCTCGTACAAAATTTTAAATTTCTTCTGAAGGCAAACTTAATTCTGGGCGCATTATGGCTAAGATGAGAAGTGCTTCTTTAATTTTTAATAAATCAATGAGCATGCCATAGGTGGAATTTCACTTTTTAGATACGTCTTTTTTCAGTTTTAATCGGGCTATTTGCATTTGGTCTTCTATCTCTGTGAGAGAGCAGTGGTAGCCGAGTGGTAACGGCCTTGCCTTACGAGATGTAGGTTTCAAATTTAGCCAGGCGCATTACTTTGTTTAATTTATTTCATCATCACTGCGCTCAAAACCGTGAAAGAAAACATCGTGAGGAAACCGGCATGTCTTAGAACCAAAAATTCCAAGACATGTGACATCCACCAACCCGCACTGGGCCCGCATGGTGGATTACGGCCCATTCCCTCTATTAGAGAGGAAGCTTAAGTCCCATCTGTGGGAATATTACAGGGCTATGCTATGCTATGCTTTTGTCTCTGTTATTTTTATTTTTTTGAGCTGGACTACACTTCTGTGGAAATATTTCACGATTGCCAAAGTTCACGGTTACGAAGATTTCCTGTATGCTTGACTGCATTACTAAATTTATCGTGTGAGCATATTAAGATAATGAGCGCTAGCTGCCTAACCGAACAGCAGCTAGCACATTTACGGCATTGTCACTGAAGTTACATTGACTTACATTGACGTTCTGTTGTATGTTCCGTTCAAGGAACTTAGCTTCGAGTAGGCTCTTGAGATGCTCACTTGTTTGCCTCTCCTCGTGCAGTTTCTGTATTTCTGTGTCAGTGAAATGCGCGGCGATGTCAATGTACCCGTCGTTAGCAATAGATGTCCAGGCGTCAGTTGTTATACAAAAACTAAGAAAATAGTATTGGTAGCCACCACGTACTAATTTTATTTAGACTGAAATTTTGATTGTAATCGACTTTTGTGACCAAAAAAGTACCAACGAATGTACAATGCGGTCCAAATTAGAATAGGATCGTTTGCGATGTTGTGACGTCACGTCCAACTGTCAAATTGAGAAATTGGGAACGGCGAGCAAAAAAAGCAATTTTTAAAATTTAATTTATTAACGAATCTTGAATAAATAAAGTTTTTTCAGATTTCAGTTCTTCAATTTTACTCATCTCTGCGTCATTGTTTGAAGTGTGTGATTAGTGGCAAATAGAAGAAGAAGGCGAATTGTTCCTAACAATGAAAATAAGAAACAAAACAGTTTTTATTTTTAACTAATTATGACTTAAAACAATATATTTAGCTAATTTATTATAAACAATAACGTTTTTACTTCTAGTCTAGGGACTTAACTAAGACTACATAATAAAAAACAAAATAAGGCATTTTATTTTGTTTTTTATTATGTAGTCTTATTGAAACGCAAATAAGTTTTTTTTGCAAACTGTACTTTTAACTCAACATTTGACAAATCGAAGTTCCTATTCTTATTTGGAACGCATAGTATCTGTCCGTACATTTTTTTAGGAATTAATTATTATTTTAATAATGCCGAGCATCTATTTATTCTCTAAAAGTAATACATCTGATTAAACGATTAATTGATCTATTTCTTTACCATTTAACAGGTGTCTTTGTTTACGTTTAGTATGTTTTGAAATTTTTGACGTTGATTTTGATGATAGTCTCATGGTTACCTACTGAGTGAATGCACTGTGACTCGAACTGACCGACCGAACCAAAGTTTGAGATCCCGTAAAATCACTCGTTTATCCGGACTGTCGTCATCATACGCGTTCGTAGCGCCACCTGACGTCTGGTTCTGTTGTACAAACATCGATTGTCGAACCGACTTCGTTGCGCCGTAATGGTAACTTGCTTTTTTCATAGGTTCTTTGTTATTTAATGCGCTGGCTGCCCAAACTCATTACATCTGAAGCATTTGACACTTTTAGAACAGGAGCTCGCCACATGGCTTTTATCACCACACTTATAACAACAATAAATTATTGGTTTTACTTCGGACTCTTCTTGCGACTTGGTTTTCATCGGTCTATCCCGCTACCTCATAGAATCAGCCTTCTTGTTTTTCTGTTTGAAAGTTTCATATAAAGCCAATTTTTCTTTAAGCACTGAATAAGTTGTCTTTCTTCTTTTGACTTAAATTCCTGTGTTCTCTAGATGGGGCAGAGGGCGTCCACTGTGCGCCGCCATCCCGTTCGGTCTTGAGCTTCGCGTTTTATTTCGCTCCAGGTCTTCCCTATGTTCTTCGCCTTTGTGATGACCGTTCGACGCCAAGTCTGCTTAGGGCGGCCACGTTTTCGCTTTCCTTGGGGATTCCAGTCTAGGGCTTGCCTTGGTATATACTCAGGATCCCTTCGGAGCGTGTGGCCTAGATATGGCCGTTTTTGGTTTTGAACGCAAACGGATATATCCGATTTCAGGTTTCAATATCGATATCAAAATCGGTTTTTAGATATCGGTTTTTTTCTATTGCGAGTAGTTCTCGCCAATATGTTCTTTACTTACATTGCGTTTTGTTAGATATCGAAAAACACAATAATGATTTGCGCGATTTTCCTTCATGCTTAGTCTAGGCTTAGGACTAGCAGAAAAGTTTTATTTACGATTACGAATACTTTTCTGGCGCATTTAAAAATCAGCATAGTTACAATAATTATTTTATATGATTTTTTTACTGTATTTTTGTAATTTTTTTCGTTTTTTGTAATTTTTGTTTTTTTTTTTCTTAATTTTTTTTTTGTAATTTTAGTGAAACCTTTTCAGATCTAGGTTTGAGTTTAAAAACGCAAGTTGTTCGACTTTTGAGGGCTTAAGGCGACATCACCTATCGCTTACTATTAGTCCCGTCTTGGAAAAAAGTCACATGGAACGGAAGTAGCGACAATATTACACTTTGTGTGATATATTTCCGACAAATGCGGATAAATGACTTTTGGTCACGCCACCACTTTGAGGGGTTATTCCAACTACCGTCGGTATTTTTTCTTGGGAGCATCTCGTCATCAAGGTACATTTGTAATTCACGAATAGCTCGTGCTTGAGCGCTTCCTTGAGGCTTATTTTTTTTTCAATAGGTCGTCTAATTTGTCCCAGGCACTGATGTTTGCGCTGGACTTTTCTGGGACTGTCTCAGTACTCGCTTCTGACTGTCTATTATTATTTATAAGACCTCTTATTAAGCCCTGGACATACTTTTTCAATTCAGAGACCGCACTATCCTTTTTGAAACACAAAAGTTTAAAACGTGGGTCTAATAAAGTGCACACTCCGAAAGTCTTGCTGTGCTCTATTGCTTGAAAACTATCTTTCAACCCATACTTTAAGCTTCGAATTACGTCAATCACAGACTGGTTAAATGATCCGCAATACTCTTCCTTATTCAAAAAATCTTCACATATCTCTTAGACAGTTTGTTATGACTATAGTCATACTTCCTGTGAGGTAATTATCTGCACTGACTGAACAAGTAATCTCTTCAAATGGCTGCAATACATTGCATATCTGCTCCATGGTTTCCCAGTCCTCTGAATGTATAATAGGCCATTCTCTTTTAAGCTTTTTTTTCCGCTTCCTTCAATAAGATGAAACGGCGGAACATAAAATATGTGGAGTTCCACCTTGTAGGTACTTTTTGAATTAACCTTTTAGGTTCTCCATTTTCTGTCATATTTTTTAACTGATAGCCAAGGAGCATATCAGTTGCAGTTGTGCTGCGTTTGAAATGAGCTACTATTTTTTTTACATTGTCTCTTAGTTCTTCTAATGGCCTTAACGCCCCGGACACGATCAAATTAAGAGAATGGGCGTAACTTCCATAGTGTTTCCACCCCAGCTCTGTCTCTATTGCCTTGACAATATTTGGTGCATTGTCTGAAATAGCAAAATTAACTTTACTTGTTAAATTCCATTCATCCGTTACGCTCTTTAACTCTTTTGCTAAATTGATGCTAGTATGACTTTCGTTTAATCCTTTACATTCTTAAAGAACTTGTTGTGGTTCAAAATTCTTGTTAATATAATGCACAGTCACGCCTATGTAACTTTCAGTCTGCGATGATGTCCAACAATCAGTAGTCAAACAAAAATTGCTAGCTTCTAGTGAAACTCTGCTCTTTACCTCATTTAACGTCGTGTGGTACAATGCCGGGATCATAGAAGAAGATATTTTTTTCCTACTAGGTAGCGTGTACCCTGGAATATTCCCTTCCTGAGCAAAAGGTCTAAGTAGCAAAATGTCCAACAGTGCGAAACGTCTAATGAGCAGTAAGTCTAATTAGCAAATTGCCCATGTAGCAAAACGTCCAACTAGCAGATAGTCTTTATAGCAGAACGTCCATTTAGCAAATCGTCATTTTTAAAATGTGTACGCTCATGATAGAAAGTAAGTCATTTGTAAATTACATTAAATTTTTTTGATAAAAATAATAAAGGTTAAAAAGCTAGTTTTCTCTAAAATATTATTAGGACATTAGGCGCACAAATTCTCCAGCATTTATTCACCTTACATCCTTTTGATATGGCTAAATTTTATCAAAAATTCGAAGGGGCTAATTTTTCGGCCTTCGAGTTTTATAGCTCTCTTTTGTATTTGGCATTAAACATTATATCGATCTTTCTTCTCTTATTTCCTTAAAATAACAATTTTTTTTATTTGCGATCTTGCCAAAGCGCTTCTTTTCTAAAAGCTTTGAGGAATATTAGGTTACCTATCATAAGTTCGAAAAACGTTTGACCGAATTTCAGTTCACCTAAAACTTTTCAACTATTATTGATGACTATTATTACTGACTATTATTGATGATTATGACTATTATTATTGACTATTATTGATATATATTTTTTTTATTTCATCGAAGTCGTTTAATCGTTGCTAAAGATTTGCTATTTATTGAAGAATTTCATGGTTTATCTCCGAAGTTCTTCATTACGTCCAAGAAATTTAAATGGCACACTTTAAGGGTAAAACTATTCCAAACAATACAAAAATTATCAAAATCGGTTAATATTTGATTAAGATATCACTGAACATTATCCGGGGCGATAAAGGTTTAAACAATCAATTAGACGACTTGAGAACCTCCTCTTTTTTGGCAATCGGTTATTTTCACAAAGTAACTGTAATAAAGACGGATTCGGAAATAAAAAAACACGTATTTTACTGGTTTTATTAATGTCCCAATTGAACTTGTGTTCAATACCGTGATCACGGTATTGATACCAATATTCATACTAATACCGGTATTGATACCGGTATTTGAAAGCCCTACACGCGAGCTTATCGTCGCAGATGGTTTCAACGCTCATCATCAATCATTTTTGAATTTAGAACGCCGATGAATGTTAATTTGTTGGTAATAACAAATTATTGTGTAAGTTATCATGTTTATTAATTTTATTCTGTTCAAAAACACAATTTAAATTTTCATCAAATATTAAAACCTTAAAAATATCCGCCTCTTTGCTTTAAAAAAAAAAAATCACCCTTGACCGTGATGAAATAGGAATGAAAAAAGCCCTTGGTGTGATAAATTTAAAAAAAGCACGCGGGTGATATACATCCCATATCGAACCTAATTGTAGTGCGATAAGAGGCAGTTTTCGAGTAAGTGTATAGAAAAAATATTTTTTATACGCTACGAGTATATAGACCACAAAGTCTGTATGTACAAGTCAGTATTTATGTTTCTTTTTTATTGATGATTATGTGTGTGTTGAATTTTGTGCCTGAGTATCCAGACATTTTGAGAATGTGACGATTTGCTAAATGGACGTTCTGCTATAAAGACCATCTGCTAGTTGGACGTTTTGCTACATGGGTAATTTGCTAATTAGTCTTACTGCTCATTAGACGTTTCGCACTGTTGGACGTTTAGATACTTAGACCTTTTGATCAGGAAGGGAATATTCTTCGCAATTTTTTTAAAACCTTTGTCTTCTACTATGCAGAAAGGTTGATAATCCATTATAAACAATTCTAATAAATCACGATTAATCCGTTTATTTTCTTCCGGGGTAATTTTTTAAATAACATTTTACCGTAGGTAGGTAATTAATTAAAACACGAGTGGAAGCTCGAAACAGAATGTTTATTTGGTGATTTGCTTAGCCTATATATACAATTTTGAATTATGCAAAACCCCTAAAATAATAGCGGACCAATCGCAAACGAGCTAGTGCGCGGGTCCGCCGTCCTATCAAAATGTGTCGCTGCTGTCGCCTCTTCGGTTTACTCGGTACGTAGATTTGTAACTACATATAAACATACGCGCCGGCGCGCGCGCCTTAAGCCGGGTCCAGACGAGTGTAACGTGTAATGTAAGATTACGTGTAATTTAGCATCAACAGTGTGGACGGCACACGAACTCAAAGCGAATTGTGAACGCGAAAATATTTCAAAAGCTGTTTCCACTCAGTTGCTACGAACATGCCGAATAGGAAGGTCGTGATAGCTGGTGCGGCTTTTATTTTCATGTATTTACTAACTGAAGACCGCAAAAGTCGGAAGCGTCGATGGTGGAAAACTAATTTGTATAAAAGAAGATCTTCTTTACTTGTGGAACTAAAATCTCAACATATAAGCGGTCAATATAAAAACTTTACCCGGATGTCGCCTACTGACTTCGAATATTTGTTAACAATCATTGCGCCTAAAATATCAAGACAAGACACTATAATGAGATCTGCAATTTCGCCGCAAGATAGACTGGCTCTAACACTAAGATTTTTGGCAACAGGAGATTCATTTACAAGCCTTCAATACACCTTCAGAATTTCAAAACAGTCAATGTCTTGCATTGTACCAGAAGTTTGTGAAGCGATTATAAAATCATTGAAAGAAAACATTAAGGTGAGTTTTACATATTTTTATTTATTTATTAAAATAACAAATTAAGCTATTGTATTAAGTAGGGTAAGCAAAATTAAAATTATTCCAAAATTAAAATTAGAAAGTTAAATCAAATTGTATCTTCAAATCATGTAGTACAAAATTTATTCTTTTCAAATCAGGTCATTCACAAAATCTACATCTTCATATGAAGTTTGAGATAATTCTGAGGGAACAGGTGAAGCATATGGAGCAGTAGGGCAACTTGTCTGATTCTGACCTGTTGAATACCCTGAAGTAAGTTCTGAGCGATTAGACAAAGAAGGTGGTTAATTGCAGTATCTTGATGAAGGAACCGAGCCTGTTGTATACCCACTGTAATTGAATGCCGATGGATAATAATGTTGAGAAAAGTTAGTGCATCCTTCATCGGCTTTGAATATTACGTCCATTATTGCTCGCTGCACGGCATTTTTAGTACTTCTGTTATATTGTTGCATCTTGCTGCATATAAAATTTGAAAAGAAAAGGGTTTCACTGTCAAAATTGTTTGGATTATTGTTTCGGGGTTCAGGAGTAGGACTAGAAGCAGCACTCTTAAGCAGGCCAAGAGCCTCCGAAAGCATACCCATTTTTTTATTTTCGTCCGATTTCTTTTTTTTGGGGGCCTGACCAGTTGGTGATATAAATTCTGAACTGTTATCATTTTCTACACTTGTAGATGCACTCTGTTCCGGTTCATTTGTAATCTGTAATTAAAAAGAAATTCATTGTTTCAGCTGCCAAAAACAGAGTCAGAATGGATCCAGATCTCAAACAGATTTGATGAATTGTGGAATTTTCCCCATTGTGCCGGAGCCATGGACGGTAAACATGTCATTCTCGAGGCTCCGGTACATAGTGGCACAGAATATCGTAACTACAAATCCAATTTCAGTATAGTGATGTTTGCTTTAGTAGACGCGGAATATAATTATAAATTTCTGGATGTCGGATGTCAAGGCCGCATTTCAGATGGTGGAATTTTTAAAGAAACTGAATTATATAAAAAACTAGAAAATAATTCGTTAAGATTGCCTGCACCTGAAGCACTGCAAGGTAGAAACAAAGTAGTACCATATGTTTTTGTAGGAGACTCTGTCTTCCCTTTACAAAACAATATAATGAAACCCTATCCAGGAGAATACCCCAAGGGATCGCCGCGAAGAATTTTTAATTACCGGTTAAGCAGAGCTCGCAGGATTGTAGAAAATGTATTTGGTATCACAGCATCTGTGTTCAGAGTTCTACGAAAACCTATGCTCCTTCAGCCCAAAACCGTGGAGACTATAGTCATGGCTATTGCACACTTGCATAATTTTTTGAGAAACACGGATTCATCTAAAAACTTGTATGCACCCCCTGGCTCACTTGACAGCGACCAAAACGGAAGATTATGTGAAGGTAGTTGGCGGAGAGATTGTGAAATGTCATCTTTACTTCCATTGAATAATGTACCTAGAAGAGCTGCCTCAACGGCATAACAAATTAGGGATGAGTTTAATAACTATTTTATGAACGAGGGTACAGTTTCTTGGCAGAATACATATTGTTAAGTTTTTTTTATCAAGTCGAAGGAAACTAGTTCAATGCAGTTACCTCTGTGTTGCGTCGTTTCCTTGGATTATTTCGATCTCCTAAAAATGCCAGCGCCTCGTAAGCAAACCATGTACTTCTGTACGTTTCATCCCCACCTGTAAAATAAATTACAATAAATAAACAATACAATAGAATATAGTACATGTATGTATAGTAAAATATAGTAGAATATAGTAATATAGTGGGTATACAATAGAAGTAATAATTGTACTAATAGCAAGTAAGTGATAATACCTAAGTAAAAACTAAATTAATTAATAAAAGTGTGTAATATGTAAAGCAACAGAAATTTATAATAAAACATACCTTTTCCGGAACTATGGCTCTTCTTTACTTTTCCTTTTTCTCTTCGATGTGAAGCAAGCAAACTAATCATTTTGTTTTTGCATTCTTCTATATCTCTTTCCAATGAATGAGCAATATCACTCCAAGCATCGTGTTTCAGATTTTTTTTTATAGTATTGCGGGTTTTTTGGATCCCAAATAACAGGTTTTTCTTGATACAAACTAATAAGTTCAAGCGATTGTTCGTCACTCCACATCATGATCGTACATACGACACAACCGTCACGAACGCCGTCCAAACGAGCACTGCGAGCGTCTTTGTGTTCGCGCGAAAAACCGACAGCCGATGGATCAACCCCGAGCGCCGCGCGAGCGTTACATGTAATGCTCGTAGTGCCGTCCACACGTAGAATTCGTGTTACATTACACGGTGGATTACATTACACGTTACACTCGTCTGGACCCGGCTTTAGTGATCTATGAGCGCGCTTCGCGCGCGGTCGTTCATGCTGTCTGTAGATGTCTGGTACATGACTCCTCCCCAGCGAAGCGTACTGGTGGTTTTGAACATTTTCCTGTCCTCGTGGTGTAGGCAGCTTGGCGGATGACTTCAGCTTCAGGCTTGGAGTCCAGGCTGGACTCCCAGGTAAAAGAGTTGGTAAAAAAGTTGCCAACTTTTTTAACCGACTGAAACCTGCATTCCTGCTGGACTGTCCAGCAGGAATGCAGGTTTCAGTCGGTCGATGGAGATAGTCTTTGTTTTCCCATCGACTTGTATTGTGTACGTCTTATCATTCCGCTGGCTGTAGTACTCGGTGTGGGCCGTTGTATGTAGGCGTGAGCGGCTTGCGGACTGCATCGTTGCGTACAAACACATGGGAATACGTAGCAGGCGAGGTATGTATGATGTCCGACGATCGGTGTTGATGTGTGCGGCGTATAGTTTTTTTATCGCGCTTGTTATTACGTCATCGTAATGAGATTGCGAATGTTTTTTTATCTTCTCGCCGATCATTTCACCTGGTAGTCTGAGTGATTGCCCATACAGTGCTTCTGCTGCGGAGACGTCCGTGTCATTTTTTATGGTCGCACGTAGTTCCAGCATGACTGTTGGTAGTTCGTTCGTCCAGCTTGAGTTTTGTAGTCGAGCTGTTAGTGCTGTTTTCAGTGTGCGATGATGACGTTCAATCATTCCATTGGCTTGTGGATGGTAAGCAGTCGCGCGCGTGCGCTCGATTCCTAGTCGCTTCATGAGGTTTTTGAATAGCTCGGACTCAAATTGACGTCCTTGGTCGCTGGTCAATTTTTCTGGGCATCCGTAGCGAACTATCCAACCTTCGTACACAGCACGGGCGACTGTTTCAGCAGTTATGTCAGCGACGGGGTATGCTTCGGGCCATCTCGTCGTCCTATCGATCATTGTAACGCAATATCGTTTCCCATCTGATATAGGCAATGGTCCAATTATGTCAATGTGGATATGAGACAGACGGTGAGCGAGTGGGAAAGCTTCGAGAGAGGATGTAGTATGCCGTTGCGTTTTTGTTTGCTGGCATGCGATGCAACTTCGTGTCCAGGGGGTCTACTCTCTTTCTCCGAAACGAAACTTTCGTAAACGAACGAAATTCAAACGAAGTTTCGTCAGTGAACCTACTGTTTCATGTTCGGACGCGCACATGAAGTTCGGATCCACAGACAATCTTCGTGATTGAATGGAATGAACAATATTGTGTGGGTCTTTTTATATGTCATTTAGTATAAATTACGGTTTTTAAACTAATTTTGAATCTGGCTTTATTTTAAAATTTTGCTTTTACTATGTGGTTTATTAAATATTACTAGTAATATTTATAAATAAAATTTAAATGTATTGCTAAACACTGATTTTTGATGTAATTCACCACGACATTATAAAACATCCTTTTTTACGACCTTTGCTAACCGACTTATTTAAAGAGCACCATTTCTTGCCAATCATCGGTACTAACGTATGGCAATTAAAAATATCCGTATAATCACACATAATGTGTCAATTATAACAAATGTCAACTTCAACTTGATTTATAGTTTGACTTTTTGAAAAATATATCATGTTGCCAGTGCTTTTTTTACCTACTTTTCAATTGCAATAACATTTTGTATATTTATTTGTATTTTAATATATGATTTATTAAATTTTTCTTGTAATATTTATACATAGAATATAAATTGGACTCAAAAAAGTACTTATTATTGGCGGCGAGGTTGTGAGGTTTAAGACCTTAGCCTGCCCAAATGGGACGAAGAAAAACAATCTTGTAACTTGTCAAGATTGTCAACTTCAGTGTTAACAATTTAGCATTATTATGGCTAAATTTAGCAATTTTATAAGTGATTTGGCATGCATAAATTCAGTTTAGCATTGCATTGCATTGCATAGCATCAGCCTTGAAATGTGTCCACTGCTTGGACTCAGGACTCCTCTTTAGGAGAGGGAATGGGCACAGTTTAGCATATTTTTTAGCATTTTATTCGGGAAGATTGATACTTGAATTTCCAAAAACAAAAATAAACCTGAATAACGCGGTAATGTTTCTGAAAACGACCGTAGTGAACTAGTGATCAGGGGAATCTCGCTTGAATTGAACTACATAATAGTTTATTGTATTAGTCGACGTTGTCATCGAAGGCAATTTTGTTTTGTTTGATTCGTATGTGGCTACGTGCGTTGAATAAGAGATAGTAATAGAACTAATAGAGTTAATTAATTGACAATGCCATAAAAATATCACAATTTGGGACTGGGAATTGATATCCGATTTGAAGGAGTGGCTTCAGAGCCGGACGGTCGGTCTTCTGCTTCGGTTGTATCTAATGAAGAGGATACAAACGATGGTCTTCATATTTTATTTGTGTCACAAAATTAGTTCTTTCAGTGCTTCCTTGCCATTATTGTTAAGATTTTTTAATATGCGCGTCGTTGTTTTATTTTTACATTTTCTAGAAATTTTAGCATATTTTTGGCATTTTTTAAATGTAGATTTTGCAAAAAAATATTTTGTAGAGTTGGCAGCACTCGTCAACTTAGGATGTTTTGTTTGATTTTTTCAAAAGATTTTTATTCCGAGTTTATTACTCAAGTGTTGTGTTAATACATCATGATACATACTTTGTGATCGTTTTACACATTCTGTAAAAACAGTTTTCAAGTTAAACTGTCGATATCGCGAGATATCGTGTAATATTTTCGGCCACATGCTGCTTTGTTTTGGATATAAGAAAGTAAATATGTATTTGTAAGTAAATATTAACATAAATTTACTATATAACTAGTATTTGTATTTAGTCGTAGGTAGTCTATTCTTAGAATTCTTTTATTCATAATATTAGTTGTGTCCGAATTTTGTTATCAAAAATAGTAATTGATTTTATTACCAAATTTTTATGTATAAGAATTTCAAATCCATTTTAATTCCATCAATTCTTATATAATATAATAATTATATAATTACAATTTTTTAATGACAATTAGGTATTTAATCTGTTTTATTTTCAGATCAATGAACCAATGCCATCCACCTTCTCACCTCCTGTCAATCAAGCCAACTTCTAAACTTTTCACAGCCTGAGGTAGCTGTGAACCTAGAACCCAGCCAGGAAGATAGGCATAACCAGCCAGTCGACTACTAGTGTCATGAAAATTCCTAAATCTTACAGGGTTCAAGTTAATAAAAATTATAAACATTATACATGTATTTTAGTCTTTTATTAAAATCTCACTGAACAACAACAACTTAAGACAGTCCACTTTCTAGTGCTTTGCTACCCTGAATATATCACAGTAGCACTCAATTTCCTAGAGTTTTGCTACCCTGAACATATAACAGTAGCACTTCACTGCCTAGTGCTTTGCTACCCTGAACATATCACAGTAGCACTCCACTTTCTAGTGCTTTGGTGGGAAGAAGCCGTTGGAGGTAATAAAAGCATTATTTCCTGGCACAACTCCTCAAATAATTGCCGACTGAGTCTGTCTTTTCCCACAAACTAAGACAAGAATTTGGGTAATGTTAAGCTGGTTGCGTAAGTGATGCCGGTTCCTTGTACGCTCTAAACGTCCTTCACGTAGAGCTGCTGTAATTATTCCTCCTTGCGTTGTTTTCCTCAATGCTGAGGATCGTGACCACCCTGCTTCATCACTTTTCCTTGAATGATATTTCTCCATATGATTCTATCTCTGGCGGTGTGAAGGGCATTGTATATCGTAGAGCCGCTTTGATTTAAAGCATTTTTGAGGCCATTTTAAGCAATTTTCCTACAAAATTCACACAAACGAAGATCAAAATATAACACTTTTGGTTTCGTAGGTTTGAGGTTAAAATTCCGAATAATCCATCTTCATCGGTTGCTTGTGTACTTTAAACGTTCTTCGCGTGGAGCTGCTTTTATTTAGAGCATTCTAGAGGCCATTGTAATGTATTATCACATGAAATCCACAAAAACGAAAATCAAAAGGTAACGTTTTTGGTTTCGTCAATTTGACGTTAAAATTTCGAAACATTCGTGTGTCAAACTCAGTTTTTTTTTTCGAAACATTGTCAATTACTATTTTCGTTCGTAAGAAATTTCGGGAACGAAATGAACCGTGGTAGGAAACACGCGAAATTTCTTACGAAACTTCGTTTTTCGGAGAAAGAGAGTAGACCCCCAGTTGTTTATATCGACGTTCATGTTCGGCCAAAAGAATCGCTTCGATATGAGATGTCGTGTGGCGCGTATACCGGGATGACTCATCTCATGGATTGCAGTGAACACAGTACGTCGTAACTGTGTTGGTATATACGGCCGGGCGCTGTCTGTTGACATCTCGCATAATATTCTATAAGCTTGAGTCGATTGGTTTTATGAGTTCAAATTGTAAGTTTTTGTTGCGTATGACGTTTTCAATCTCACTGTCGTCTTGTTGTTGACGTGCCAGCTCGTCGTAGTCGATCGGTGACGGTGACGTAATTGCTTCGATTCTCGATAGGGCGTCGGCGACAACATTGTCTTTTCCCTCGATGTGGAGGATCTTCGGCGTAAATTGGCTGATGAAATGAAGATACCTGGTCCGTATTGGAGTTTCTGTCTTGCTGTTATCTCTCAAGAGTGCGAATGTGAGAGGTTTGTGATCAGTGAACACTGTGATTTCTTTACCCTCGAACATTCTTCGAAAATGACGTATAGCTAGGTAGATGGCTAGCAATTCTCGATCATATGTACTGTATTTTGTTTGCGCGGTGGTCAGCTTTTTCGAGAAAAATGCAAGCGGTTGCCATTTGCCGTTTACATATTGCAGTAGGGCTGCGCCGACACACGAGTTGGATGCGTCACAAATGAGCGATAGCGTTGCGTGAGTAGATGGATGTGACAGCATGATGCTATTCCTGCACGCTTCGAATACTTGTTTTTCTTCAGTCGTCAGATGTATTTGGGTTTTGTCGTTCTTTTTCGAGGTGCGTAGGTACTTGAATAATTTTTCTTGAGTGTGGGCTGCGTGTGGAATACTTTCCTTGTAAAAGTTAATGATTCCCAGAAAGCGTCGTAATTCTTGTATTGTTTTTGGTTGTGGGTAATTTTGTATACTTTTGACGCGCTCTTCTATGGGTACCCCTATATGTATCTTCTATGGGTACGGTATACCGTCTGCTGACACATCGTAGCCAAGGAACTCAAGTTTTGCTTTTCCGAAAACGCATTTGGATACGTTTATTCGTAGTCCGTGTTCTTGCAACCTCTTGAAAAATTGGAAATGTTGCATAGTTTTTTGGCGTTTTTGAGTTGGATTCTCATCTGTTTTAGGATCTTCTGAACTCTTACGTTTTTTACTGGTTTCTTCCGCAGCCACCGCGACAGATGCAATTGAGCCACCCGCATCTTTAGATGTACTCGCCAAACACTCATCAGTCCTATTTTGTTGATTACGTTCTAAATCTATTGTTGTCTTGCATGAGATCTTTTTAAATGAGCACCTAGATTACCTGTTGTAGATCTACAGGAAAATTTTTTAACCACTGCGTAAATTTTTTTTGGTGGCTCAGTGTAAGCAATAGAACACATTTCCATTTTTAGTTTATGACTTTTTTTTTTCTCATTTTTCCACTTTGTCCCAATTTGAAATAAGCAAGACATGGATATAATTTAATAGTAATACTATGAATGAGCATGAATGAAAACGCGAAGGCCGCCGGCCGCTGGACCACGCCCAGCGCACGAGACGGGGGTGCGGGGGCATGCGGCGCCGGCGTTTGATAAACAAAACGCATGCACATGCAGTACGTCACTTGCGGAAGTGGAGGTCGGACGTTCGCGCCCTTCGCCGTCCCTGCGCGTGTGCCGCGTACTAGACTAGCGTAGTGACAATGTCTCATTTTACTCACCGCGAGTATTATGAAATGGTGCGAGTGTATTTGTTAAGCAATGAAAATTTACGAGCAGCACGAAGAAGATACGAAAGGGAGAGCGTACCTCGTATGCGAGCCCAAGGGATCCTCAATCCTACGGTCCCTAATGAGAGGACAATTTTAGCAGCTAACCAAAGGCTGCTTGATCACGGCCAGTTCAGAACACCGAGCCACGCACAAGGGTCTGGCAGACCTCGACTGGCAGTCGAAGCTGATTTTTTTGAACGCAATCCAAGAGCCAGTACCTACGACGCAGAACGACGTTTTGGTGTTAGCCAAAGCGCAGTATGGAAGCTGCTAAATACAGCCGGACTCCATCCATACCACTTTCAGCCGGTACAACAACTCCATGACCCAGACCCAGCACCACGTCGAGCCTTTTAAATCACACCACAATTTTTTAAATACGCCAAAATGCAATTGTTTCAATCTAAATTGTACCATGTCTAAATACCTATCATACCTAAATGTTTTATTTTGAATGGATTAAAACGTATTACCTACTTTCTTACTTATTATGATTTATTTTCTGCATTTTGATGGTCCTAAGCCCATGAAAGTATGAAGGATAAATTGGAATTACGTTTACAAATAACTTTACACAGTCTTAAACTTAAAAAATTGTAGCGCTAAACTGGGGTCAATAATCGCACCGCGTTAGTAGGTACCGTCGCATAGAGCGAGCGCGCGTGAGTACTTCTGATACCAGCTGGCGCGTCAGGCGAGCGGTCGACGCGCGGCGTGAATCGGGCGACCAGTCGACGGACTGGCAAGCGACGTCCATAAAATAAATTTCTGAGTAAACAAGTCTCGTAAGCGTTAACTTAATTTTTTACTATTGAAACATATCAAAATAAAAAATACGTGTTTATTAAAATATATTCAAGTTTATTATGTCAAAATTTGCGCACTGGTTAAAAACTTTTCCTGTATATGAAAAATGTTGATTGCAATATTTACACAATGCAACTCCTGGAGCATATTGTTTTCTATTAAAATGTGTCCATATTTCACTGGGTTTTCGAGACATTTTTAAAACTCATACAGCACTTGTTTAATCAATTAAAAAGTCCATCAAAAAAAAAAACTTAACTAATTCTTAAATTCTAAGTTTACTCAGTCTAAAAAAATACTTTAAAAAATCGGCAGTTACGGTTCACTGATAAGGTGAATAGCGTGCACGCACTTGTTACCAAGTTCAAGTTTGCATCAAAACATTAGTTAGTAAACAGTGTAAACACTAAATTATAAACCAAAATACATAATCATGCAAATTTAGGCTTTCAATACCTGAACATTAATAATAAACTATATTTGCTGCAAAATGAACTCCTTTCCAGCAAAATTTTCTAAGGTCCGTGGGAGCTGTCATTATGACGTGTTTGTCTTGGTCGGTAAAAGCATTGCTTTCATTTAGCTCGTTTTTACGGCTTCGTGGTGGTTATAGGTTGCTATCTATTGGTGTTGTATAAAAATGAAAATTTATCTCTTTTTTAATTGAGGAGTAAACAAAACTTTTGCGAATCATCGACTCAGTTGAAAGTTACAAAGCCTCTCCAAAACAAACCAATAATCAAGGCAATTTGCTTCAGTTTGTTTTCAATTGCATTACCTTTTTTGCTTAGAACCTCTGTCAGAGAGCCCTCACTTCTTGATTTAGCAATTTTTTTTTTTTTTAGCCCTTACTGTCCCACTGCTGGGCAAAGGCCTCCCCCAAGTCCTTCCAAACCTTCTTCTCCCGCGCAGTCTCAAACCAGTCCTCGCGGTACGCGTCCAGATCATCCCGCCACCTCTTTCTAGGCCGGCCTCGACGACGCTTTCTTCCATCAGGTACCCACTGTGTGGCGACCCATGCCCAGCAGTCTCCGTGCATGCGACTGACTGACTGATTTAGCAATGGAGCATTAATATTCTTGCAATTTTCTGGAATGTTATGCTTTGCGAAAATATCTTTTTTGACACCCTTAGAAAAGCCACTTGTTGCTATATGTTCCCATCGGACAGCTATACTTCAATTCAGGTCGGACTGGATCTTTATCCTTTAAAGGAGCTTCTCCTAATATTTCCAAAATATCCCCAAAATATCCTCTGGAAGACCTGCTTCAACTTCTGGAACATCCATAGTGGCAGTGTCAAGAACAACATTTACAGAGGGTGCTACATCGACTCCTGCACTTCCTCAATATGAAGCTCAGAGTCATGCTGTGTGTTCTCGATGGACTGTAAGAGTAGCTCGGGGGATGGAAAGTGTGATGTATAATCATTGCTTCTAAAAGATTCGTCTGAAATAGACATAAACGTGTTTTGTTGATATATCGTAACAGTTTTAATATAGGTAACAAACTACTATACGCGTAAAAAATAGGTGTTTTTAACAATGGAAGCATTTTAATGCAATACTCACAAATAGCATAATATGGCGTGGTACCAGTCCCAACAACTTTACACAGCCTTCTGTTATCAATTAGGCGGATATATTTCATCAAAATGTTCACGGTCCACCGGTAAATTGTCTATCTGACAGATAAATATGGCGGGAAAAACAAAAATCATGACGGAGACATTCTATTGGTTCAGGCCATGGTCCGTAGCGAGGAGGGATGGCAGGCGGTCGCCTCCTTCTGCGAAGCAGTAATGCTAGCAAAGGAGGAGGCCGACCGCATCAGGCAGAGGCAACGGGGCGCTCGCCCCAGCCGCCGCCGGGATTCCGATCCCGATTTCCGGCCACCGTAGGCGTGGGCTTGCGGATGGCGTGCAATGGGTAGCACGCTGTACGATCGTCCGGTAACCGACCGGATCGAGCCCAAGTCATCGACTGCGCGTTCTGTTCCCGCGCGCCTCAAGGAGCTGTCAGCACACCGAAGAGGCCCAGCCTGCTAACTGCAGGCAGGCAGGGTCGAAGCCTACTGGGGTCATGGGTTAACTTCCGAAAGGAATACCCGGCCCCGGCACGATAGGCTACGAAGGAACGGGGTAGGTTTTTAGTCAGTAAGAGTCTTACACTACTTCCCGCTCCGCCCAAGGGCGGGATTTGTCATGGATGATTTTTTACCTACCATAAAAAAAAACGGAGACATTCTAATGCAATGCTCACAATCATTTTGTTGTATCACTGGTAATAATATGGCCTGGTACTAGTCCCTACAAACTATACATAGCCTTCGAGTTTTCAATTAGCGCATACATTCCATCAAAATGTTCACAACATTATAATGTCTGTTTTACAGATAAATATGGCGGGAAAAATCATGACGGCATTCTATTGCAATGCTCGCAATCATTTTTTCATAGCATTGGTATCAGTCCATATAAACTGTCGGATATATTCCATATTTAAGTAATTTCGACGAGGAACGGAAGCCATTTTGAAAAATGGTACCATGTTAGAACTTCCTATGGTTGGTAGGTACGTTTTCAACATTTGAAAAGAGAAATTGTCTTCTTCCTAATAAACTGTTATTAAATTTAGAGCACTTACCTATGACCTTAAAAGGATCTTGGGAGGAAGAGCGTTGGCGATGTCTTTTCAACTTTTTTTCGATCCTCATTTTACGATTTACGTAGGCCTCAGTATGTTCATCACTGCATCGTTTCTTAGGCATAATGACAAAATACGCTGTTTATTTGTTTAATGTTATAATACTTTGACACACCCTATAAAACACTTTAAGGATATTAGTAATATTCAAGAGGAACAAAAGTTTATCGTGGCGGATAGCGAAAGCACTAAAACGCGAATGAGTTACCAAGAGGGCGCCTCGAGCTGTCAAATTCTTTTTTATTTCTTTTAAATTTAGTGGTCTAGATAGCAGCACCTAGCGCGCTACTACAAGTTTACTTGATCTCGACGACAGAGCAGAGTGTAATTGCTTAGCAGATTTAACGCTTCTCCATTCCAATTGCTTTTAGGGTAATGCAATTTTTTTACTGATAAAATAACTCCTATTATCGTTTATTAATGAGGAAAACATATCATAAAAAGTTTTCCGTTCTTCGTATTGGGTTCCCTATTTGAAGGCGAAACTTGATGATTCGATTTTTATTATATCGAACACGGCGTGTCGATAATTCATTTGTACGATGTTTTATTCCATCGATGCTTTTTTGGTGCGATGTAACGTTTGTGTGAAAAATCCTGCTACGAATAATCCAGCTGCGAAAAACCCTACAGCGATTGCTCATTAGTTCGATAGTAAAAACGAAATGTGCCGTGTGTGCGCTGCCGCTGCGGCTGCTGAGACCCCCAAACATTGCAAATTGGTAACTACAGTTTTGAGCCGTTTGGGGTTGAAACGCTTGGATCATGAGGTCCGAGAGCGCGTATTTTTTTCAAGGAAATTCCACATCGCTCGATCGACACTTCGCATGACCAGAGGGCTGGCTCATTCTTTGCCCAAAGAATCAGCATTGCCATTCAACGTGGCAATGCTGCCAGTTTTCTGAATACATTTCCGGATGACAGCGATATGGAGGAGTACTTCGACGCCTGAGTGTATACATTCTTAGTTTAGTTTTTGATGTAAAAAGGTTTAATAATACGAGTATATATGTAATTGAAATAAACATAATTATATCAGTTTAAAACATCATTATCATTTAATATTAGTAACCTTAAGGAAATAGATTCCTTTTATTTAAACCTTATTTTTAATTATAGACATAATATGTCTATAATTATACACCCAAAATGTATCTTAATGTAAATTATGATTTAGGAATTATTGTATATATATATATTTTAACCCTCCGTAGGGTTCCCTATTTCATTGCGAAACCTGATGATTCGATTTTTATTATACTCGTACCGAACAACCGAGTGATAAATCAGTTGTACGATGTTTTATTTCATCAATTCTTTATTGATGCGAAATTACCCACAAAAGTGGTATGCAAGGTATGTGAGGTAATTTTACCTCACGGTTATCACCGTGTTCGGTACGAGTGATAAATCAGTTGTGCGATGTTTTATTTCATCAATTCTTTATTGATGCGAAATTACCCACAAAAGTGGTATGCAAGGTATGAGAGGTAATTTTACCTCACGGTTATCACCCTGTTCGGTACGAGTGATAAATCAGTTGTACGATGTTTTATTTCATCAATTCTTTATTGATGCGAAATTACCCACAAAAGTGGTATGCAAGGTATGTGAGGTAATTTTACCTCACGTTTATCACCGTGTTCGGTACGAGTGATAAATCAGTTGTACGATGTTTTATTTCATCAATACTTTATTGATGCGAAATTACCCCCAAAAGTGGTATGCAAGGTATGTGAGGTAATTTTACCTCACGGTTATTATTGTTCGTACTTTTGGGTAGCTGGCGACAGAAACTGTTGCAAAGATTCTCGTATGCTCGAATTTTATAATTCCTCAAAAATTTCATATGTTTCTTCCGTAAAATATGTTTTCATCTTACTTTTCAATTTTGCAACTATCTTCTTGTGTCCGTCTTTAAAATCCTTAAACAGTTGTTCTAGCACCTCTAATCTCGTTTCTAGATACTGTCGCTTAATCCTTTCTTTCGGAGTCTTCTTATAATTTCTGTCAACTTTCATCAAATTATTGCACAACTCATCCTGTAACGAAAAAAGTTCCTCAACGACAGAAAACCTCAACAAGTTAACACAGTCAACAGCAGGTTTAGGACAAGGCACTTCATTCTCAATATTGTGGAGTAGCAAATTGCTCCTATTTTTATAAACTGCGATGTGAGACTGCTCTGTGCGATAAGACCGCCTATTGTACACTTCTTTGATAATTATGTCTGTACTTTGTTAAATTATTGTGTGCAATAAAGTATATAATAATAATAATAATGATTGTCCCATAAGCACAGGGACCTCTAATAGATAGTCGGGCACTACTTTGTAAGCAACTCTAGCCTCTACCTCATCGACTATCATATCAAGAGTCAAATTTCCTAGCGACTAGACTACGCTATTGCCAAATCCTTTCATTTCATTGTGTAGGAACATTATCATGAGATACACCTAGTTGGCTTGCAGTAGATTCCCTAATCAAGGTAACGTCGTGCCCATAATCTATAAAAGCTCTCAGGTGCAAAACCCATTACCATTTTTTATAAACTTAGAGCCAGACAGTATGTGAGTCTTAATTGTTTGTAAAATTAATCCGAATAGTTTTTTCTACTCTACCATTAGTGTTTGTCACTTTATCATCTAATTTACTATTACACTTTTCCGCGTTTTGGCCAGTCTTATTGCAACGCGTGCTCTTCATTAACGGCTTACTGCAGTGCAAGAAACTATGTAACTTTTCATTGCAATTGTAACATCTATTGAGGTGGCTCTGTCGGACACCATAACAGCTACTACTCGCCGTTTTGGAAACTTGAGAATTATAAATCTATTCTTAGCGTCAAAATGGCCAGACTATAGGATTATAGTCCTAAAGCTCCTGATTTGAGTGTCAAAGAGCCAAATTCACCAATAAACTAATCGCGATTCAGTCAAACAAAACGGAGTTTGAGCGCATAATCGAGATTATAGCTTCATTTTGCGTTTCACCGCGATGACTTGAACCTAGCTTACGCTAAACTCAGTTTCAATTCTTTTGTTGTCGCCCATGTTTACGACACGGGTCTTTAAACTACATTACGCTGAGCTCACTTTAGTTGAACTAAGTTTTTATATTGAATGATGAAATCAGCCCTTAATTGTTATGCCATGTAATATTATTCATTCTAATTCTCTTAATAATGTAATTCAATTTAGGATTTAATTTTAACTTGATAGTAATGCGATTTTAATTTAATTTGTTTTAATTTTGGGCATAAATTAATAAATAAATTCTACCGCGCAGGTACCTACTATATCGCATTGAAACACTAAACTTAGTTTTTCATAGTAATATATGTCTTGGATTCGTTATATCTGCTCTTTCTCTTGATCATATCTTCCAAGGTCTGACCTTAATTTTGTTCGCACGGAAATGCGCTTAGTAACTTCGCTTGCTCTATTTTTGCCAAGTAAATAGAATGGAACGTAAACCTTCGTACCACGTCTTGGTCAGAACTTATAACTTTTTCATTTCAAAATGAGTGGTGGTTCTTTCATCCCAACCGTATACCAAAACACACTCATTTACCTTTTCAAACCACACGTCAATTGGCTGGTGTTTGGACTAGAGGTCAAAGTTTGGCAATATATTTTCAAGATTAATATTTCTGTAGTGGTTGGTATTGTGCGAGTGCGCCATGGTTTACAGGTGGAGATGCAAGACCATCCCTCAAGTCTCTAATAATATCAAATAATTCTCATTTCTAAAAAGAGTGGCTACGTGACCTTCCAATCCGTTCCGCGTGGTAGTGCTACCGTGATCCGCACTCTGCACGCGACTTAGCGTCCCGGTGCCTTTACGACGTTATGGAGGTGCTGCGGAGACGGTTGTTTGCTCGTGGCTCGTTGCTGTGACGCGATGCGTGATGCATGTTTTCGGAAGAGCGTACAGGGTCGCGCTCGTGCCGTACTTCATTCTTTAGTCCGCGCTCCACACGTTGCTCTGCACATATCTCGGCGTCCCGGTACTGCGTCGATGCTGTGGAAGTGCTGCGGAGACGGTTGTTCACTTGTGGCTCGTAGATGTGACGCAATGCGTCTTTGACGACGCGCTGGCCCTAAATATAAAACTTCTTTCTTAAGAAATTCGCATTTGTCTAGAGTGACTTTAAGGTTGGTTTCTCTAAGTCTATCGAATATTTTTCTGAGGTTTTCTATGTGTTCTTGGAGGCAAGATGAATACAAAATTATGTCATCTAAATATACTAGACAATGTATGCCTTGTAGTCCGCGGAGTACATTGTCCACAGTGCTCGCTGGAAAGTAGCTAGGGCTGTCTTTAAACCAAAGGGCATTCGAGTAAACTCATAATGTCCTGACTGGGTTGTAAATGCAGTTTTCGGTTGGTCATCTTTTTCTACTTCCAATTGGTGATAACCGCTAGCTAGGTCTATCGTACTGAAGTAGGACGCTTTTCATAATCTATCAAATAAGTCTGTTATATTAGGTAATGGATATTTATCGTCTATTGTTATTTCGTTAAGTCTCCTATAATCTATGACCATTCTGAATTTTTGTCCACCTGAAGCGTCCGTCTTTTTTGGGACTAAGTGTACAGGGGCACTCCAAGGTGAGTGTGATTCCTTTATTACATTGTTTTCTAATAGTTTATCAACTTGTTTCTGAATTTCCTGATTTTGGCTAACGAGGTGTCTATATGGACGTATGTATATTGGATCTTCGTTCTTAGTGCGGATCTTATGTTTAAACTGATTCGTAAATCATAGAGGTACATGTTCACAATGGAAGATGTCTTTATACTCTGCACACAAGTTTGATATTAGATGTTTTTCTTCTATATTCAGGTGGTCAAGATGTAATTTATTTAAGTTTTCATCTAATAATCTGTCTATGTTCAAATTATTATGTAAATTATTTACTAGGCAACGTATCTGGTAAATCTTGTTCTATGTTGTATACAGTAAAGAGTTTCTTAAAAGTTAGTCATTTCAGTGTCAGTTGTATTCTGAATGACTGTTTGAGCTAAAGAGTTTACGCAGTTACCTAAAGCGTCAGGCATGCGAACCCCTGGGCAGAATTCGACATGGTTTAAAATTGCGTTGCCGTTGTCTAACATTGTTGGTACTTTTACGCGTGTTTCTGATCTAGGTGGAATTATTATTTGGTAAGATGGGTTATATAAAATGGGGATTTCTGTAGGGTTTGTCTTTAAGACCTGGTTTTTCATATCTATGTTAGCTTCTAATTTCTTTAGTAAGTCTGAACCTATAAGACCGTTAATACTGTTGATCGAAACTGTATATGTAGAACTTATGATTGAGGTCTGTATTAAATGACTGTGTCCGTTAAAGGAACGCATGCAACTTCATTATGTTTTCTACGTCCGTGAGTACTGATTACTTCAAAAGGTTCAATGTCTTTACAATACTGAAAGTACTGATCTGCTAATTCTTCGTTAATAAACGATCGTGAGCTACCTGTGTCAATTAAGAAAAAAGCTTCTATTTCAGGTAAATAGATGTGGGGTAACCTAAGGCCAGTATAATTTAATTGAATTACTTCTGCTGGTCTGGTGTAGAGGCTTCTATTTGAAAATTTTCGTTTTCAGTCTCGTTTTGTACGCAGTTTAATTGATTATTGTACAGTTGTTCTCAACATAAAAGTACACCTGCTCGTGGTTTAAATTACAGTGGTGGGCGGAAATCAAATCGTTGATTATTACCCTGAATAAGATTTTGTTGGGTACGTAATGCATAGACTAGCGATGCGCGGCTTGAAGGACTGCATACGCAGACAACACCGCGCAGCGCCCCGCACCCCGCACCCGCGCTCTCCTGTGCAAGAGTATTATTAAAACGAATAAAGCGTGAGTGCGTTTCCGGCTACCTGCTGTTTCACTTATCCTGTCCCGTTTATACCTAACAGTGGCGACGAGATCGACCCACGCTAATCACAATGGCTCTGTTTAACTTCAGTATACTGGGTAATTTTGACCACACAGTGCACGAATGGAAGGCGTATAAAAGTCGCGGCAGTGGTTCGTGGCAAACGATATAACGGAAATAAACGACCCAACGGGTTCAAGGAAGCGCGCCATTTTGCTGAGCGCACTCGCAGACGGGACCTACCAGCTCGCAGCGGTCTTGGCTTTGCCAAAACAACTTGAGGAGGTGCCAATAGAAGACATTTTTGAACTCCTAAATACTCATTTTTCTTCGAAAAAGTGCGGATTCGGAGAACGTTACGCATTTTACGCGGCAACGCAACAAGTTGGTGAGACGCATGCGCAGTGGGCGGCACGCCTGCGTGGTCTCACGAAATATTGCGAGTTCGCCAATGTAGAAGAGGCCCTCCGAGATCGGTACGTGATGGGCATGTTGCCGGGTCCCGAAAGGGACAAACTCTTCACGAAAGACACGGATACCTTGACTCTGGCGAAGGCAGTGGAGTTGGCGCAGAGCATCCGGTGAGCGCCGGCAGGTGCCGCGGCCGGCGTTTCAACGTCAATCGAGTCTACCGTTCAGCAAGTAAATTCTGTGTTTAAGGTGGAGGGTAAAAGTGCAGCTCTCGAGAAGGATCTGGTAAAAGAAAAGTGCTCCGTGTGCGGCCGAAAGAACCATACATCTGCTCAATGTCGATTCGCGAACTTTACATGTCGGAAGTGCAACACAAAAGGTCACTTACGTAGAATGTATAAAGTAAAATGTGTTGTTGTGTCCAGTGACGCGAGTGAGGAGGACGATGATGGTAAGGCTTTTTGTTGTAAAATCACTTCACGGCGGGGAGAACCTATGACAGAAATGGTGTCAATAAACGGCTCGTTATTAAAATTTGAGGTTGATAGCGGATCAGTAGTAACAGTGATATCCGATAGTTTATACAAGAGTTGTTTTGGTAGGTTGCCCTTATCACCGCCTAAGAAAAAACTATATACCTACACAGGTAGTAGTATCGTGTGCCTCGGTATAGTTCGCCTACCCGTCACATATAGGCAGAGTACACACTCACTTGATTTTTATGAGGTACGCAGCGAAGGCCCGCCATTGCTCGGCAGGGATTTTTTACCCGTATTTAAGTTAAAATTAGCACCATGTAATTTCATAAGTAATGAAGCGAAAACAATCGACGATTTACAAAATAGATTTAAAGATGTCTTTTCCGATAAATTAGGTAGGTTTAATAAATTCGAGGTTAAATTACGATTAAAAGATGACGCAAAACCAATATTTTTTAAGGCGCGTCCTATCGCCTTTGCATTGCGAGACAAGGTAGATGACGAAATTTTTCGTCTAGTAGACTTAGGGATAATTAAACAAGTTGACCACTCGGAGTATGCTTCACCCATTGTGCCGGTGTTAAAACGCAATAGAAGTGTTAGGCTATGTGCGGACTATTCGGTTACTATAAATAAACAATTGGTCGTAGAACAATATCCGCTGCTGACGGTTCACGAGTTGTTTGCAAAATTACACGGAGGGAAACAGTTTTCAAAGTTAGATATGTCCATGGCCTATAACCAATTTGTTTTAGACGAAAATTCACAAAAGATTACATGCATTAACACTCATCGCGGTTTATTTCAGTATACTCGCATGGTATTGATTTAACCAGCGCGCCGTCTATTTTCCAACGTGCCATGGAAAACTTACTGTCTGGTATAGATGGCGTGTTATGTCTATTAGATGATGTACTTATAAAAGCTGATAGTCCAGGGCTGCATTTGCAAAGGTTAACGGAAGTGTTACAGAGGCTGCAAGATGCAGGCCTAACCTTGCAAAAGGAAAAGTGTGAATTCTTTAAGAACGAAATCAGTTATTTGGGTTATGTAATAAATAAGGACGGGTTAAAAAAATCTTCAGAAAAGGTTTTAGCCATTGAGAAATCCCCAGTACCCACGGATGTAGGCAAACTTCAATCATTTTTAGGGTTAGTAAACTATTACCGTAATTTCGTACCTAAGGCGTCCGCAATCCTTAGTCCCCTATACGACCTTTTGAGAAAAGATGTTAAATGGCATTGGTCCGACAAACATCAAAAAGCGTTTGTCGAAATAAAAAAACATTTAACGTCGGATCAAGTCTTAACCCATTTCAACCCATCAGCAAAGCTAATCCTCACTGTAGACGCTTCACCTAATGGGTTAGGTGCGATATTATCGCAAATCGATAAAGACGAATGTGAGCGTCCTATTTCGTTTGCCTCCCGCACTCTAAACTCGGCTGAAAAGCGGTATTCACAAATTCAAAAAGAGGCTACGGCCATTATTTTTGGAATTCGACGATTTCATCAGTATTTGTACGGTAAGTCAGAACCATTTATCCTTCGCACAGACCACAAGCCATTAATTTAAATTTTTGGACCACACAAAGGTATACCAGAAGTTTCGGCTAACCGATTACAAAGATACGCGTTGTTCCTTAGTGCATATAATTACACAATAGAATACGTACGTAGTGGGAATAACAGTGCGGATTATTTATCCCGCGCGAGTTTGCCCGATATTGATAAGCGATCAATGACCTTGGACCGAGAGGGCGCGAAAAACGCGCAACACGCGGCTGCCGCTGCTGCTCCCATTGACCGCGCTTCGTATGTTCACTTCGTGATAGACGGACACATGCCAGTAACGCGGAATGAACTTCGTAAGGAAACTAGCTGAGATGTTATCTTGACGAAAGTAGTTAATTTCCTCCACAAGGGTTGGCCAAGAAGCCTAAAGGACGAAGGTAAATTTAAAACCTTTACACGCTTGTAGGAATCAGTTATCCATCCGTCTTCGTATGATAATACGAAGACGGATGTATTATGAGAGGGCACAAAATAGTTTTACCCGAACTTTAAAAAAATAAAATATTGAGTGAACTTCACACGTCCCACCTGGGAATCGTAAAAACAAAAGCCGAAGCTCGTTCTAGGTTTTGGTTTCCGGGCATTGATAAGGAAATTGAAGCGATGATCAACTCGTGTAGTGTTTGCATTCATTTACGACCGACCCCTCCACGGGCCCCGCTTGCGCCTTGGAAATACCCACCGCGACCGTTCCACCGCGTACACATAGATTTCTTGGGTCCGTTAGATAATAGACATTATTTAATTATAATGGATGCGTACACGAAATGGGTGGAAGTTTACGACATGTGTGGTACAACGACCTCATCAGCTGCGGTAGAGAAACTATACGAGTTTGTTTCAAGGTTTGGGTTACCAAATACAATTGTTAGTGACAACGGTACGGCTTTTACGTCGCAGGATTTTAAACGCTTTTGCTCAGTAAACGGGATTGAGCACGTGACGTCACGTATACGTCACGTATAAATGGAAATGTGGTAAAAAAGCATAAGAACCAAATAGTTTCATATAAGGGCTACGCTGCTCACAATGCTCAACAAAATGGAACTTCTGGGGGTGAAGTGGAAGACGATAGTGACGATGACGACAGTATGTTACCAGCGACATCACCGAGTTCCCAAGCCACACCTCAAACTAACGATGTGGGGGAGAGGAGTCAGGTTACTAGCACGACGCCACCAGCGACACCGCCCTCGCCGCCCAGGCGTTCCCTAATGTCATTGAGGCAGCTCCCAAGAGTTGACTACCGAAGTTTGGCATTGGGCAATGATAATTAAGATTTTTATGTGTAGCTAATAATATTAAGATTCTTATTACATAGTATTGTATCTTCGGAATAGAATTAAGATTTCTATTATTATTGTATCTATCTTCGAAATACGGTTGGGAGATGTTGGGTACGTAATGCATAGACTAGCGATGCGCGGCTTGAAGGACTGCATACGCAGACAAACCCGCGCAGCGCCCCGCACCCCGCACCCGCGCTCTCCTGTGCAAGAGTATTATTAAAACGAATAAATCGTGAGTGCGTTTCCGGCTACCTGCTGTTTCACTTGTCCTGTCCCGTTTATACCTAACAGATTTGGAATAAAGTTTGGTTTAAAAACGGTTTGTTGTCTAAAACCTTGTTGGTTGGTAGTTGGAATTCCAATTATGTTGTATCTGTGTTGTAAGGTTGGGTTTAGCATTATTTAAGCTGGGGTTATTATTACTAGGGCTTGGTTTATTTTTATTACGAGAGTTGTATCTAGTTTGAAAGTTAACTTCTTCGGTAACTACACTTAATGCGGATTCTAATGTGTTGCATTTATTTAGTCTGACGAATTTGATTGAGCCTTCAGGTAGGTTATACTGGAAAACATTAAGGGATGTGTTATTATATATGATATATTTTGCTGCTTTTACTCCCTCATCGGTTAAAAGATTGACTTTTGATATTAATGAGCTCCTTACATTTTGTATGCGATGGCAGAAGTCAATATAGGATTCGCCTTGTTTAATTTTTAGGTTTTCCAATTCTAAGCTAATACAGGCTTCGGATCTGGGGTCTCCAAAATGCTGGACAAAGAGTTCCTTTAATTCCTCCCAGGTTGTGTCATTTTCGCGTTCGCTAATTAGAACGGCGGGTTTGCCTACTAGCCTACTAGTTATACAATGAAATAAATAAGTTTGTTGTTCTGGGTTGTTCTCCCCTCTAAAGCTTCTAATGACATATTCGCATTTGGTTATGAAAAGGTTAAGTAACTTATCATCTCCATCGAACCTAGGGATAATACTTTGTATTTGTTTTGGTATTAGTTGAATATTCATAATGTAAGTAAAATGTACAATATTAAAATAATAAAGCAAACAGTTAACGTGTTTGGCGATTTTAGTCCAAACTACTAATTGTAATTAAAATATGTAAAAATACTAATTTTGAGTAACAAGGTTACAAAATGGCGATGTGAGTCCAATTTGTTATACTAATAAACTATGTCTAGATTTGGCGATTTTTGTCCAATTTGTTATAATAAAACTATTATATTATGTCTAGAAAAAGAGACGAATTACTTTACTGGCGATGTCTAGTCCAATATATGTAATTAATAGAGACAGGGAATGGAACAATGCGAAGTAAGGGTCTACTTAAAGTTTGCTCGATCCAATGCCGGTTCTCGTTCTGCTGCTGCTGAGCTTGCGCTTCTTCGACGAATTTATTTTTAGGTTCTTTGCAGATTTAGAAGTATATGCGGCTAGGATGGCGTTACGACCGATTTTTGTGTCTACTAACGATCACTTGTACGTGACTTCCTAATCCTACCGGCTGCGCCAGTCAAATATGAACGCGCAAGATTTGTATTAAGAAATATTTATTTAATTAATTACACGTGTGCTCAGCATGAGCACAATAAAGAACAACAAAGAATGCACAATAAAGAATGTATAAATAAGATCTTTATATGACAGGCGTGTTGGTCTAGTAGTTAGAGACCCTGACTGCTATGCCGGTGGTCGTGGGTTCGATTCCCACCCAGGACAAATGTTTGTGTGATGAGCACGATCATTTTTTCTGTGTCTGGGTATAATTTATCTATAATATGTATGTATTTAGAAATATACAAGTATGTTTATCTGTTGTCTAGTACCCATAACACAAGCTCTGCTTAGCTTGGGACTAGGCGGCGTTGTGTGATAGTTGTGGAATATATTATATTATATATGACGGCTCGTTCAGGATGGTTCGAGCTCTGATCATCGACCAGGTGGGCCTACGTGGGTATCGTGCAATGAATGAAAACGGTTAGGAACTGAATTAGTTTACTTCTCAATACATTTCGGTACAGTGCACTGTTATTAGGTAGGTACAAACAACAAAACGGACAGTTTCAGAACGTCTTGACTCTGCGACGGCCTGGCTGAGAGTGTCCGCTGTACTCGGCGGATTCTCCCTCTCCAAGCTCGTAGCCAAAGCGGAAACGGCTGACTCTGTCTAGGCGCTACCTCTATTTCTTCTAGTCGCCACTGGATGGCGTGCCTTGTTTTGTTGTCAACAAATCAACGCCGGATCCGACATATATATATATATATATGTGTCTGTGGCTGGACCTCACAGTTGGCCAGCAACAGGGATCTGTCGATCTAATTTCTTTAACTGTTTTGGCAAACATTAATTTTATGAGAATTGGCCATCTAACACTTTAGCCTAGTGGCTACCTGGAACTGCCGGGTGGCAGGGCGTGATGTTTAGTTGACTTTTACTAAGCGAGGTAAGGGTTGCTACGCATAATTAGGTAAACACCGTAACAGGTAGAGTAGAGTATGTAGTCCGTAGCCGGCACGGAGTCCTATTCAATGAAGCAAAGACGGGCCAAATTGGACGTCTGAATCGGGAGTTATAAGCCAAATAATTAATAAAGTTTACAGTAAAAGTTTTAAAGGTATTCAGCAAAAGAATGACACCACAACACCTCATAAGACAACAATAGATAACAAATCCTTTACAGGAAGCCATGTTTCTACCTGCGCGGCCCGCGTTAATTGTTCTGTTCGGAGAGGGTGTAAACCTATGCTGGACGGTATAGCGCCATCCCTTTCACTATATCCGACCGGTCGTACCGTATAATATATAAGCGTGAGAGATTCCCTTCGCTTTATGCAGTCTTCTGTTAACCTTTGAAGTGTTCACACGTCACGTCGCTCTTTTTAATCAGCAAAGTTAGCATTAACGATAGCACAAGTTACGGAGTTATTGCCATACAATATCGTGGGGAAAATCTTGGACGACAAGTACGAGGTTGTTTTTACACTTGCTTTCACACGCAACGTATCGAAAGCGGACCTCGAAAAAGTACGACTCCGATACATTCCCTACTACGTTTGGGATCTTAATCTCCAAGCTGATTATTGGAAAGAGGCGAATAGGAGATACTGGGACCACGTATCTCTGAAGAACTGGAGGGCGTACGAAAGGCAACTTAGAGACGATTTCGACAAACATAAGAGGATATTGAAGAATTTCGACAAAGTGAGACGAACGTGCGCGCTTTTGGACGAAGCTAACCATTTCTCACAGTCGCTTGATTCGGTGCGCGTTCAAATACTTGTCGACTTTCTGAAATTCCATCGGACAGACAGTGAAATATTTTACAAACTGACGAGACACTTCCGCGGCAAGATAGACGAGCTGGACAATATTCTATGTCTCGTATATGCCATATGGGCATTATACGGAGAGTTTAGAATCAAGCCGTCACGGCCCAGTGGTGCTATTCTCTAAGAAATCGCAGCGCTGCCGCAACGACGAACATCCAAATAGGATACATTGAATTAACAATCCAATGTATAACAATTAAAAAAAAAATAACAATTAAATGTATTAGGTTGACAAACCAATGTATCCTATTTGGGTGTTCGTCGTTGAGGCAGTGTTAGCCACTCAACCACTGCCCCAAGAATTCGGGAATGAAATGAAACAATTCTTGTCAAAGCGAGTACAAAAAAATTTATTAATCGAAACCTTATAGCTTATCCGCGGAGAATCTTAATAGCGCGATTCAGAAAAGCGTACAACGCCATCTATCGAGCGTTGCGGAAGCTCGCGATCGAACATCCCGCCCACCATGGACAGAATGTCCAGAACTCAAGTTAAACATGACAACACAAAAAAAAACTAAATGACCGCCCACCATGAAACAAACACAAGATTTGGTGGGAAGTTAAAACACTAGTGGACTGTATATAAATTGTAAAAAAAATAGAAAATAACAAACAAATCTTAAACACATAAATCTTAAATTTAAACTTAAATCTAACACTGTTGTACAATAAATCCTTAGCATTAATTTACACAAAATCATTGAAGATTGCTTATGAGGTAATGGGAAGCACAATTAGCTTCGACACTGGTCTTTTAATAATACAACCTTTACAGCGCAATGAAACTACTCTTGTGATTTTGTCCGAGCCAGTATGTTTTTCGGTAATGAGACCGTACAACCATCTTGCAGGTTTTTTTTTTTTTTTTTTTTGTGGTAGGTAAAATCATCCAATGACGAATCCCGCCCTTGGGTGGGGCGGGAAACAGTGTCAGACTTTTACTGACTAAAAACCTACCTTTCCGTTCCTTGCCTTTATCCTGGGGCCTTTGGTGACAGTCTCACATAACCTTTGGCCCCAGTAGGCTTCGGCCCTGCTGGACCCCTACAGTTTGCTGACAACTCCTTGAGGCGCGCGGGAACGGTGCGCGCCGTAGACGACCTGAGCTCGGACCGGTCTGTTACCGGACGGACGGACAGCGAGCTACCCATTGCCCACCGTCCGCGAGCCCGCGCCTACGGTGGCCGGAAATTGGGATCGGAAACCCGGCGGCGGCGGCGGCGTGTCCGCCTTTGCCTAAGGCGGTCGGCCTCCTCCTTTACTAGCATTACTGCTTCGCAGAAGGAGGCGACCGCCTGCCACTCCTCCTCGCTCCGGAGCATGGCTTGAACCAAGCCCCGGCGCGAGAGATCGCCGCCGATCGCCCCCACGAGGACACGGCGCTGGTCTTCCCAAGCGGGGCACACCTCGACTGTGTGCTCCACCGTGTCCACCGGGCGGTCCGCACAGTGGCGACACCCGGGCGTCGTCTCCGCACGAATCTTGTACAGGTACGGACCGAACTTGCCGTGTTCGGTCAGCACCTGCGCCAAACGGAAGGTGACGACGCCGTGGGGCCTTTCCAGCCACGCCTCAAAGAGGGGCCTTACCGCCTCGATCGTGGCGTGCCCAGCACGAGGTTGCGACAATCGCTCTCGCCATTTCACCATGAGATCCCGCCGGAGCTCTGTCCGCCATGCCGCGACTTGTCGCGGCAGCGGAGTTTCGCCCCGACGTTGCATCTCCACGCGTAAGTCATGCATGTGTGCAAGGACTGTTGCCTCCAAATCCCACGGTGGTAAGCCAGCAAGGAGGCTCGCCGCTTCGCAGGACACCGTACGGTATCCGCGGATCATCCGGATGGCCATGACCCTCTGGCAGGCGGTTAGCCGGGCCGCCACTCGCTTCCGTAGCGATGGCGCCCACACCGGCGCACCGTAAAGGGCCATGGACCGAACGATGCCTGCGTAGAGCCTCCGGCAGGAGGCGTCTGGACCCCCTAGGTTCGGCAGGAGCCGCTTGAGCGCAGCCCCAGTCGCATTCAACCTGGGAGCCAGACGTCGGAAGTGCTCCTTGAAGTTCCACCGGCTGTCGAGGACGAGTCCCAGGTACTTCATCGTCGACCCGACGCCGATGTGAACTCCTCCTACCGTTAATTGGGAGCCCGGAGGTGGCGCGCTCCGAGGGCCGTGAAAACACATGGCCTCGGACTTGTGCAATGCCACCTCGAGTCCCAACTGCTGTATCCTTTCCACGACTGTCGCAACCCCGCGCGTCGCTAGTTCGACCGCCGCCTGGTACGACCGTCCCCGCGCCAGGACCAGCGTGTCGTCTGCGTAACAGACCACGCTGACCCCGTCGGGGAGGTCGGCGCGCAGCACGTAGTCGTACCCGATGTTCCACAAGGGCGGTCCTAGTACCGATCCCTGCGGAACACCGCACGACATCTCTCGCCGTTTCAACTCCCCCTGATGACCGGGGTAGATGATGAACCTGTCCGACAGGTAGGCCTCGATCACCCGACAGAGGTAGTCGGGCACCCGGTGGTACCGGAGTGCCCTACCAATGCAACTCCAGGGCAGGGAGTTGAAGGCGTTGGCGATGTCCAGAGACACCGCCAAGACACACCTGCCCCGGGACACCGCATCCCCCGTCGTGAGGGCTCGCACGCGCATGATGGCGTCCACAGTGGAGCGCCTCCTGCGAAATCCGAACTGGCCGTCCGCAAGATCCGGCCCCTTCCGTGCCAGATGCACGACGAGGCGGTCTGCAATTACTCTTTCAAAGAGCTTGCCCACCTCGTCGAGCAGCACAATGGGCCGATACGTGGACGGAGAGTCCGCGGGGCGCCCCGGCTTCGCGATAAGGACCAGTTTCCCCGTCTTCCAGCGAAGCGGGAACTGGCCCCTCTCCATGCATGCGCTGAAGAGCCCTCTCAATCGAGACCCGAGTTCCTCCATGGCCAGGACCCAGGCTTTTCCAGGCAAGCCATCGGGTCCTGGGGCGGTGTTCTTGGCACTCAGCCTTCGCACCGCCACTCTCATCTCCACCTCGGTCACCTCTGGAGCATTGTTGCCGTCGTTGCCGTCGTGGTCCGCATCGGACACCGCTGCTGGTGGCGGAGCCATAGGCGGGGGAGCATGCTCCCCTCGCGTAGGGAACAGAGCGCTCACCACACCCTCCACGAGCTGGGGCCGGAGACTCTGAGTCAGCGGGGGAGCCCATGGGCGGAGTTTCTCCATCACCATTTTGTATGGGCGTCCCCACGGATCGACGTTCAGAGACTCCAGCCACACGTTGCGGGCCTCGAGTTTGGCCCGCTTTATCTCCGCTCGGAGGGTGCGCTTTGCAGCTCTGTATCCCTCATACAGCTCCGCCTCTATGGCCTCCGCACCCGGTGGACGGGTGCGGCGCCTGCGGTGTCTAGTATACCGGCGTCGCGCAGCATTGCACGCATCGCGCAGTGCCGCAATCTCTGGCGACCACCAGTGTACTTGGCGCCGGGCACGTCCTGGCCGGACTCGGGGCATGGCCGCGTCGCATATTTGCGACATGGCCACCTGGAACCAGTCCGCCTCGACGTCGATGTCGACAGGCCTGTCCGGTGCTTGCACCCAGGCCTGTACTATCGCGGCTTCCTGGAGCAGGTCCCTGTCCAGCTGCCTCAGCGCCCAACGCGGACCACACGGGGTCTGTCGGACCGGCACGGTCGAGGTCTGGGCGGAGACGTCAAACCGGATGTACCGGTGGTCGGAGAACGTCTCCACCTCCTCTATGACGCGCCAGTCGACGACGCGCGGTGCCAGTGCAGGGCTGGCGAACGTAATGTCCACCACCGACTCGCCCTGCATCCGCACACACGTGGGGACAGAACCCCGGTTTTGTACAACTAGGCCCTGTCCTAGGGCCCATTCCTTCACCCTTCGACCTCGTTGGTTCGTAAACCGGGAACCCCAAGCCTCGTTCCAGGCGTTGAAGTCCCCGCAAACGACCACGGGGAGGCTGGAGTCAAACCCAGCAACGACGGCATCCAGCTCCAAAAGGGAGCTGTCTAGTTCGGCGAGAGATCTGTTCGGGGACAGGTAGACGCCTACCACCACTATGTCCCCGAACCGTGCTGCCACGCAACCCCGGCCTTTCTTGACGGCCTCGAGTGCCGGGGTACCGGCGGCGGCCGACGAAATGAGTGTCACCGAGCCGCTCAGGTCCTGAACCCAGTCGGCTCTGGGCAGGACAAAGTGCGGCTCGGAGACAACGGCGATGTTGATCGACCACTGCGCCATGCTCTGGAGCAACAGATCCTGAGCGGGGGCGCAGTGGTTGATATTCGCCTGGAGGAGACGCAATGGAGCCGTTATTGACAGTCCATTACAGTCTCCTCCCGGGCCCTCCGTGAGGGTCCTGCCGCGGTGGTAGCGGCGGCGGCGTCTGCGGAGGCGATGGCGGCGGCAGCCAGCGGGGCAGCCGCGGCGGTGAGCATCCTCGCGGGGATGGGCCTAGGGACCTTGCCCTTGGCCTTGGCAGGGGGATCGCAGGTCCTGCTCCCAGCCCGGTGGTCGGCCGACTTGCCTGCCGCCGCACATGCGTAGCAGTGCGGCGCTGCGCTGCAAGTATCGGCCTTGTGGCCGGACTGACCACACTGGAAGCAGCGGTCGCTGCGATCTTCCTCCGCTGCGCAACAGACCCCCACGTGGTGGCCCACGTGGCAGCGGTAGCAGCGCAGCGGTCTGGGCTCCAGCAGCTTTACTCTTGCAGAGACCCAGCCCACCAAAAGCCGTTTACCCTCCCCGGTAATACTCCTGGCCGCTGGCACGGGGCAGTTTACAGTAACCGCCCCCATGCCAGTGCCGTCAGCACGGATGGTGCCTGCCCGGACCTGATCGGTAGGGCACCCACCCGCCCTGGCGACAGCGGCCACGACCTCCTCGACCGTTACGGAATCGTCCAGGCCCATAATGCGCATGTCAACGCATCTTGTGGGCCTGGACACCCGGGCCTCCTCCGCGTCGAAGATCGCCCTGATCCTTTCAGCCAGGGCGTCTGCGGTGGGGCCGCTGTTGGCTCCGGGGACCTCCAACATTAGGGCACCAGTTGCGGTATGCCGCATCTGGAAGCCCCCGGTGATCCCGAGGTCGGTGAGGTTCACCGCCTGCTTCGCCTTACGGAGGACCTCGCCATAGGTCGCACCCTTTTTCGCTGCCTCCGGCTGCAGTGTGATAACTACAGCCGTGGAGCGTGGGGTGCGAATCCTGGCCGCGAGGGCCGTCCGCTTCCGCAGCTTTTGCCGCTCACGCCTCCTGGCAGCCCGAGCCGCCTTGCCAGCCCGCTTTTTGGCTCCGGCCACTTGCCATCCGGCTTCGGCCGGAGGATCTGCAGGTTGGGGAGGCGGCCTAGGCCGCCTGCTTGCCGCCACAGCAGGGGCTCCCGCCGCCTTTGTGGCCGGTGCCGACTTGCCCTTCTTAGGGGCAGCAGCAGGGGTTGGCCTCACCTGCTGCTGTTTCTTGGTCTGTGGGGCCGCTCCGGCGGGGTTCGCGACCGTGGCCACGCGCCTGGTCTGCCCTGACGGGCCCGCCCTGGGCGCAGCCGCCGAGGCCGCGGCGGCAGCGTATGACGCCGCCCTTCGCTGGCCGGAGGCCGCTAGTGGGGGGCGCAACACGATGCCCTCCAGCAGGGACAGCTGCTGCTGGATCCGCAGCTGGAACTGCTGCTGCTGTTCCTGCAGCTGCTTCTGCAGCTGCTGCTGGAAAGCAGCCAGCTCCCGCTGCACCAGTGTCAGCAGCTGGCTTCCCGACTCGGCCTGGGGCTGGGGCTGGGGCCGAGGCTGGGGCTGAGGCTGGGGCTGGGGCCGACTTTGCCCCTGCCCTTGCTTGCACCCCCCTTCCACAGGCTTCTGGCTGCTGGCTCCGTGGACCCCTGCGAGCTCGGCCTGAAGCTCGGCTCGGAGCCCGGTTCGAAGCTCGGCCCGGAGCTTCGCCACGCTCTTTCGCAGGGCAACGTCGAAGGCCTCCTGCATAGAGGCGGAGGACTGTCCTCTCCTTCGACGTTCGTTCGCGCTTGCGGCCCATATCCCGCAGCGCGGCGACCACGAGCTCGCCGAAGGTCCTGCGCGACTCCTCGGCGGAGTCTTCGCGCTCACTGCCAGATGGTCCCGAGGGGTCCATCGCAGCGTTGGCCGCAGCGGGGTGGCGTCCTTCCGCGGCGAGCCTCTCGGCTCGCTCAGCCGCTTCCTGGGAGGTGACTCCCCGTCCTCTTCCCGGTGCTCGGCCCGCTCCCCGCCCACTGGTAGGGATTTTTTCGGGCCGAGCCCTTTTCACCGTCGGAGGACGACTTGTCCCTCGACAGGGAGCGTTTCCGGAAGAAACTTGCGTTTCTTCCGGTGTCGCCTCCCGACTCCACCTCTTCTTCCACCTCCGAGCCTGAGCTCCTTCTGGATGCCGCGTCGGACTCCGACCGCGCATCACTCTCCAGAGGGTGTTTAAAAAACTTGTTATTTTTAAATTCCATAGTAGTTCCCACGAGTGTAAACTTTGGGTACTTGCTCAAGATCCGTGGTCCGCACTAGAGACTAATTTAGCTACCCATTAGTCAAGCTAACAACCTCCCTCACGGTGCGCCGCCGCTTGGAGGTTTGGGGTAACCATCTTGCAGGTGGAAGATCGTCTTCCATAACCAACACTACGTCACCCAAATTAGGTTCTACGGTTAGATGTGCCCATTTGTTCCTTTGGTGAAATTGAACCAAATACTCACGCGACCATCTACGCCAGAAATCCTGAACCATGCGTTGAGTTAACTGCCACCTTCTCAAGGTACCAATATTGGACTTTTCAAAATTAACTTCAGGCACGAGAAGCAAAGGCTCGCCTACCAAAAAATGACCAGGTGTTAATGGGCATGGATCTTCTGGGTTAGTGCTGACGGTAGAAAGTGGCCTGGAGTTGAGACAGGCTTCTATTTGGGCAAGCACTGTTGTCAGCTCCTCAAAAGTGAGTGTGCTTGCACCTATCACTCTTTTAAGATGGTGTTTGGTTGACTTCACTCCAGCTTCCCAAAGCCCCCCAAAGTTCGGGGAATGGGGTGGAATAAAGCTCCAAGTGGTTCCGTTGGTTGCCAACCAATCGGCAATGTCAGGTGCCACACCGGACCTTTCGTGGTTGAACAACGCCTTTAATTCTTTATTAGCCCCAACAAAGGTAGTGCCGTTATCACTCCACATCTCACCACAATGTCCTCTCCTCGCTGTAAAGCGCTTAAAGGCTGCTATAAAGGCTTGCGACGTCATGTCGCTGACGACTTCCAAATGTATAGCCCGAGTGGCCATACATACGAACAAACATATATAGCCTTTGGTGGAGTGATAACCACGACCCTTGGTAGGACGGATACTAATAGGCCCTGCATAGTCCACACCACTTCTAAAGAAAGGTCGGCCAGCATTGACTCTAGCAGAGGGCAATGACCCCATTAAAGGATGTACAGACCGAGCGGAATGACGGATGCAAATGACACATTTACGTACGTAGTGCCTAACGACACTCTTTGCGTTTATTATCCAATATTTGGATCTTAAATAATTAAGTACTAACTGAGGTCCGCCATGCAACGTCCTCTCATGAGCATCAGCTATTAAGAGATGGGTTATAATATGTGACTTACGAGGAAGAATTATAGGATACTTCGAGTCTTCGTGAAGGTTGGCCTTGTGCAACCTACCACCAACTCTCAAAATTTGTTCTTGATCCAGATAAGGATTGAGCGAGGTAAGTACACCTTTTTTATTAATTTCTCCCATCGTTAAACTACCTATCTCCAATCCGAAATGTTCCCGTTGACATAATTATTTTAATGCAAGTAAGTAACGCTCCTTGAATTTCAGCATGTGTTAGAAAATTGTTGAATTTAGTAGTGTAATTTTTATTTTTGAACTTTAAGAACCTTTTACAATAAGCTACTACTCTAATGAGTTTTCTGAGAGATGAAAATTTTGTAATTAATGAATCTTCGTTTATTTCCTGTGCTACTGTGTTGCAAGCTACTACTGATTTCCTCTCCTCTAGGTTAGTTTCTTTAATTACTCTATCACTATAATTAATTTCTTTGTTTTTTAGCCAACTAGGTCCCTGCGTCCATAACTCTAGGTCAGCGCACTCTGAAGGATTCACGCCGCGCGATGCACTGTCTGCGGGATTATCGCCGGACTGAACGTACGACCACTGATTACTGTCAGTGACGGTAAGTATATCAGACACTCTGTTACCGACAAAGGTCTTCCAGCGGCTGGGGTGGCTGCGCAACCAGGCGAGTACCACAGTCGAGTCCGTCCATGCATGTATGTTTTCTTTACAGATACCCAAGGTGACAGAAACTTCACGCAGAAGTTTTGAAAGCAGCACAGCGCCACATAACTCTAAACGAGGTATGGATACCTGTTTAACGGGGGCCACCTTGGTCTTAGCTGCAACTAGACTAACATGAATGTTTCCATTCGTATCAATGCATCGAAGATAGACCACGGCTGCGTAAGCAACATTAGAGGCGTCAGAGAATCCGTGCAACTCGAGCAAGACATCAAGTTGACTTGTGTGAATCCATCGCGGCAGACGAAAGTCCCTAAGATGGTGAAGGTTATTTCTGTAACTAAGCCAGTCCTTTAATAAGTGGTCTGGAAGCACATCGTCCCATTCGATTCCTGCTAGCCATAGGCGTTGAATAAACACCTTGGCTGTTACTATTACCGGCGCAAGCCAGCCAAGAGGGTCAAATAAACGAGCTATGTCAGAAACCACTTTACGCTTGGTAACGGGGCCCTCGCACGGGGGAAGTTGCACAGTGTAACTAAATTCATCTAATTTTCTTTGGTACGTTAATCCTAAAATTTTAGTGAGTGAATCCGCCTTAAGCTCGAGTTTGTCCTCCCTAGCAGTACCCGTGTTCATTTTAGCAAGCAACTCGTCGCTGCTGCTGGACCACTTTTGAAGCTCGAAGCCTCCACGACCTAACAGCTGATTCAGCTGGTGATATATAAGTTCCCCCTCGGCGACAGACTGACATCCCGTCACCAGATCGTCCACATAGAACTCTGTAAGGACTCTGTCTGCCACTAAAGGAAAATCACTTCCTTCGACGCGAGCCAATTGCTGTAGAGACCGGACCGCTAGATATGGCGCAGAAGATGTTCCAAAAGTAACACGTAATAAACGAATATGCTCTAGTTCGGCCTTTGGGTCATCACGCCACAAAATGCGCTGATAATCAGTATCCTCTTCTGCAACCTTGACCTGACGGTACATTTTTACTATGTCTGCGACCAAACTTATAGGATGACAGCGCCACCGCATTATGATTTGACGCAGATCAGGTTGTAGAGTTGGACCAACCATTAATTTAGTATTTAAAGCTACACTATTTTGGCCTGAACATGAAGCGTCGAACACAACCCTAACCTTAGTGGTGCTTTTGTCATCGCGCACTACTGCGTGATGTGGTAGGTAGAACGCATCCTTAGCTAATTCTGTCTGAGGGACAACTTCAGCATGTCCCAGTTGAAGATATTCATTAATTACTGCACTATATTGTATTCTAAATTCAGGTTCCTTTAATAATTTGTTCTCTAAGTTGAGAAATCGCCTACGGGCAATGACCTCTGACCCTCCAAAACTGCAACTGGACGACTCGCCTTTGAAAGGGAGTTTTACAATATATCTTCCAGTCGCATCACGTTTGGTGGTCTTGGAGTAGAACTCCTCGCACTCCTGTTCTTCTTCCGTTAAGGTCACACTACGGACTGAGGGTTCTGACTCTAACTCCCAAAACTTACGCAAAAGGTCATTGACATCCGCTGACTGTACTACAGTATGATAACATACTGGCCTAGAGATTGCTGACGATGGGATCTCACCTGACAAGATCCAGCCTAATTTAGTTTTCTGAGCAACTGGAGATCCCGGTGTACCTTTGACTAAACCGTCCAATAAAACTTCTCCGACTACACGCGTACCTAACAGTAGATCTATTTTCCCTGGCGTATCAAACGTCGGGTCCGCTAATTTTAAGGACGTGAACTTAGTCGAAACCTGCATGATCTTCTTCTCAGGAAGATGGGATGTGAGTTTGTTCAAAACATAAGCATCGACATACAAAACAAAGTTGGGATCTAGACGTGATTGCAATTTAATTCTAACCATCCACTGAGAGGGCATTGAATGTCCCTCGTCATCGCCTAGTCGAAGTATGTCGGTGTGAGCGGGTGTTTTTCTTAGTCCGAGCAACTGTACTGCAGCCTCTGTGATAAAAGAGACTTGAGAGCCCTGATCCATCAGAGCTCTTAAAACCATAGCAGTACCAGTTCTCGACTCCACATTGACCAGGGCTGTGGCTAACAGACCGTGGTTGTTTACATCCGCAAAACAACAAATGGGTTTGGCATCGCTTTGATTGGAGGAGGTAGCTGCATTGGCAGCTACCGCCTTGGTTTCTGCTGAACCACTAACAGTTTCAGCAGAATTGGCACTTGGTTTTGGGTGAAGTAGTGTGTGGTGCTTCTTTTTACAGAGGTGACATTTAGTTTGCAGACGACAAGAATAGACAGAATGGTTTGTTCCTAAACAGTTATAACATAAACCATTTGTTTTGACAAAATTACGACGCTTATCGGTATCGAGACTGGCGAACTTTTTACAATTAGCAAGCTTGTGGTAATCTTGACAACAAATGCATGATGAACTCGTTGACACGTGAAGCGATTTTGGATTGGACTGATGACGTTGACCCTTGTTGTCTAAAAATTCTAAAGATCGAAATCTTTGTTCGAGGAAAGATTTGAACTGATTTAATGTGGGTAACTCGTCTGAACAATCGCTGATTTTAACTTCCCATTGTTTACGCGACTCCGTGTCAAGTTTTAAACACAAAACATGAATAACTATTATATCCCAATGCTCAACCATTATGTCTAAATTTTCTAAAGCATGTAAACACTCGTTAGACGTGTCTAATAATTCTTTAATTGTGCTGGAGGATTCGGTAACAATATTTTTTTGACTCATGAAGCGCTTAATAATGCAATTTGCTAAATATTTTTTATTATTATAACGATTTTCTAATTTAGACCAACAAGTTGCATAATTACTACTAATTATAGGTATGTGACGTAAAAGACTTTCAGCCTCTCCAGATAAGTGTGATTTTAAATAATGCAGTTTCTGAACATCGTCTAATAGATTATTATTGTGAATTAAGGATATAAATAAATCTCTAAAACTAATCCATTCAGAATAACTCCCGGAAAACATAGGCAACTCAATTTTAGGCAATTTTACTGAACAAATCTCCCTAGAACCCTTCGCAGAAGATTCAGGCATTTTATTTGAACCATCCGAACATACAATTTTCTTTAAAGCTTCCTTCAACTCAACTTTATAATCAGTAAATAACTCTTCCGTAATTTCATATAAATTAGTCATGTTATAATTAGATTTTTCGAATTCTGCAGCTTTAACTGATGACACTATTTTTAAATGAGTTTCAGAAAACGTTGACCAGTTAGCTTCTAAACTTTCTAATCTAGTTTCTATGTATGAAGACGTTAATCGTTCCTTAGGGGATTTCTTGAAATTAGACTTTGCTTTACTGATAGTAGAATTTAAATTATACTGGATATTAAATAGAGCTTCCATTTTAAATGCTGTCTTAAACTGTTGCGCAAAGCTATGCTAAGTAAGTCGAAAACACGTAAAAATCACAAGTCTTATGAATTTAATTAATACCTCTGTAAATTCGGGCATAGATTTCCCGTCTCAACACATTATCTTTAATTATTCTAAGTCTAGATTACTACTAAATACCTATTAAAGTCTTTAAATTGCATAAGTCGATCTTCAAAATACACTGAGAAATTCACAAGTCTACAACATAAACACTGGGATTGTAACTCACGGTTTTGCTTGCTAAACCTCTCCAAACACGTCGCTGTTGCGAGTGCGTCGCCGATGCTGCTTGTACCACGTGATGCGAGAATGTCCTCACTGTACGTGACGTCACCCTTGATGCCGATGTCGTCGCTGTTCGGGCTCTGCTGAAGTCACCGTTGCCGCCTCAATACTGGTGGCGCCTCCTAGCGGAGACTGCCGCAAACTTCACTGCTACTGTTCACCACACTCCGGGGATTTACAGGCACTTCAGGGCGATCCACCTCTGGTTTCTATGCCTCACCAAACGGCACACACTGCCACTTCACTGGTCGCGGTAGCGTTTTAAGCTATTCGCAATCCGACTCGATAGGACCAAATGTTAGCCACTCAACCACTGCCCCAAGAATTCGGGAATGAAATGAAACAATTCTTGTCAAAGCGAGTACAAAAAGATTTATTAATCGAAACCTTATAGCTTATCCGCGGAGAATCTTAATAGCGCGATTCAGAAAAGCGTACAACGCCATCTATCGAGCGCTGCGGAAGCTCGCGATCGAACAGGCAGTGCTGCGTTTGCTTAGAGAATAACATCACAGTAGAAGTTTGGAAGTGCGAGAGTGAATCGACGGTGTGATCTTTTAGTTTTTTTATTTTTGTTTGTAAATATTATGTAGTTGTAAGTTAGTTTTAATTAGGTTAAGTTATATCCGTTAGTCGATATTTTAAGATTATAATGTATATAATAAATGACTGATTTTATGTTAATCTTTATTATTTTATTTATATTACACTTTTCTTTTAACGACTTCTTAATAATCTACACAGTACACGCTTCTAAAGCCCGTTCATGTTTTGATCAACGCACAAAAACACGTCGATTGGATCCAAAATCCGAAATTTAGATTCATCTGTCCAAGGGCGTTTTTTCCAGTCTTCTTCTGTCCAGTCTTTGTGTTTTAGCTCACACCAGTCTTTCTTATGAGTAGTAGTTAGTCTTTTTTTTTTTAGCTGCAATACATCCCCATAAGCCAGTAGACACTAAACGTCGCTTTGCAGTTGTGACTGAAACTGGCTATTCTCGTGTCTCGTTTAAAGTAGTGGTAATTTGTGGCACAGTTAAACGTCGATTTCGTTTTGATAACACTTGCTCAGTTGTAGTTTTGGGACGTCCATATCTTTTCCTGTCTAGATTTTCTCCAGTAGCTCGCTTTCGTGTAAGAGTGTAATGTACACCTTTGCATGACACTCCAACCTTTTTTGCGATTTGGCGTATAGAATATCCTTCGTTGCTCAAATTGTTCTAGTACAAATAGAACTTTGCTTTTCAAAAGAAATCTGTTTCCGTTTTTCCATTTTATGCACTTATCAACTGTTGTTACTTTCACAAGAAGTTAAAAAATATACTTATCTCTAATATTAATACTGTATGGTTTTTTTTTTACTAAATTAAGCTCTATTCAAAACAGCAACAATGTTTGTAGCCACCAGTTTTACGCAGTTAACAATTGACAGCGTAGTAAACTTTGCAGTCATAAAACACTTACACTATCACTCAAAGGTGATATATTTTTGATTTGACTGTGGTTTCCCATAGCCCACCAAAATGTGGGGAGTATGGGGGAATAAAGTGAAAAGCAATGCCTTGTTCTGCTGCACTGTCGCTGATAGCCCATTAGGTTTCACGTGTGTGAGCGAGTAGTAGCTGTGGACCAGCATGGAGAAGTGTTTTGTGATAAGTAAAGAAAATAATTTTGCTAATGTGATGTTTGCCATGCAAATAGTAATGGAAATTTTCTGTCATGGTGAAATCGCGAATTAGCGGGCCTGCCACCCAGACGAATGATTCCGCAGGCCTGATCAAAAAATGGATTTAATGAAATTAATTTGTTCTTTGCTGGTAATGCCTTATTTGTTGAAAGTAATTCATATTCATATTCATTAGAAAATGAATTTTATTTTATGAAATTTTTACTAACTTAAATTTTGCCTGATTTAGCTCTTCAGTTGTTTATTTATTTATTTATATAAAGGTACTCCAACGACTTATTCACTAATTAAGCTTACAAAAAAATGTAACTTATATTTATATTATTATGGTGAACCTGTCACTTATATACAATTGATGAGATCTATCTCAGAGTAAACTCTCTCTCTCAGAGTAAACTAAAAAACTGAAGAAATTTTATATTGTTTATAATACTTCAGGATGTGTACTTTACAACAATAAAACTTTTAAAACTCAGGCTCATCATTTTGTTACATAACAATGAAATCTAAATGCAGTAATCAAATGAGGTGCTTTTACAACCCTGACACACTGCGCCGAGCCCGTAATTTTAAGTGGGCTAGTGATGCGCTAGTAGAATCTAAATAATAAAAAAGCAACGGTTTTAAATTATTAATTATCTTGTAAAACCATGTCTAGACTATAAATTAAAACTTTAATAGTTTTTTTTTTTAATTTTCATTTGAATAATGGACAACAATTGAAGAGAATCTGTAGAAAATTACGAAATCAAAAAAAAATATATTCTTGGTGTCGATATTATTTTGGGGCGTCACTAATGCAATTACAGCCTGACGGACACTGGACGCCATCACCGTGATTTTCCGTGCGGCTCAAGGGACAAGGACGCCATATTTGTTGGTAAACATCAGTAGCCGCAGCGCCGTCCCCGTGTTAACAAGTACGCTTCGGATGCCTAGTGTTGAGAAAAGACGAATTATTGAATATTTTAGAAGGAGATATCAACATTGACAGTTCCAGTTCGAGTTAAGTACAAGCGATGAAGAATCGGTAAGTTAGTGTTCCCATAATTTTAGACTTGATAAAATATAATAAAATGAAAGCAAAGCTGACAATTTTCATTTCAAACGATATTCAAAATATAAAATAGATAGAAAAGAAAGATAGTTTTTGTAAAGAATTGTTAAGTACTTACGCGTTTCATTATGTTGGATAATAATTACGAGGGCAACTTGAAAATGTGTTTTTTTGTTTATTGAGATATCTTAACGATGTTGGTGTCAAATGAAAGATCTAGGTTTAAAATCATTTTATCCTTTTGAATCGTGTAAATCGGTCCACACGTTTAGGAGAAAATTAAGAATTAGTACTTATAGTGAAAATTTAGACAAACATAATTTTTGATGTTTTTGTTCTACGAACCTATGGAATACTTATATCAAAGTGATTATCACAACAAGAAAACATGATGTTGTTTTGGGATTAGGTCATAATAAACCATTTATTACTACGTTTAACATTTTGTGGAACATTTAAAAACATATTTTGGGTAGTTGTTTTAGTAGTACCTATTCGTCTTATGTATCTATGAGGGATTCACCAAATTGCGGGGAATTAGAACTGTGTGGATATTTATTTTACAGGGGAAAATGTGGGAATATAGCTGTTTGTTTTTTTAAAGTAACGTTTAGTTGGTGTATTGTATCTATTTTTTAAATAGGTCCCAAGTGTTTAACGTAACATGACGGGGCCCCCTAGAGGGCCAGTGCCTGCTGGGGTCGTGGGACTATTCGAAGGATGTACCACGGCCCTGGAACGTTAAGGGCACACGAAGGAACAGGTCGATTTTAGTCAGTGAAGTCTGACAGTCCACACCCTGGGCGAGAGGACTCATTTCATGATTTTACGACCCAAATAAAAAAAGTGTTCAACGTACCCAACCTATTATTTTATGTAATTTATAGTTCATGTTTGTTTCAGGAACAGGAAGTATCTTATAACTCTTCGAGTTCAAGACCTTTCGAACCTGATATTTGTGAATTCGATGAATATGCAGCTGGCATTACATGTAATATTGACATTAAATCATTGGAATCTGATTTTTTCCAACATTTTCTATGTGAAGAAATAGTTAGCAAATTGGCAGAGTTTACTAATGCTCAGCACCAGAAATTTGTTCGTGAATGTAATATACGAGTACATTCAAGACTGCAAAACTGGCGAGAAGTATCCGCTGCTGAAATGTATATATTTCTGGCCGCTACATTCCTGTTTACTCGAAATAAACATTTGGACACGCAGGAACATTGGTCGACAGATCCATTATTACAGTCCCCAATATTTTCGAAAACGATGTCTCGTAATCGATAAACAACTATACTTGGCTTGCTCAGTTTTTCTGCACCGAATACCATGTCTTCCAACATTTTAAAAGACTTATTGCCAATTCTAGAACACGTTAAGAAGACTTTCAAAGGCTCATTCACGCGTTATCGAGATCTTTGCGTGGATGAAAGCCTTATGCCTTTCAAAGGATATGTTTCAATAAAGCAGTATATCCCTAATAAAAGAAATAGATTTGGAATAAAACTTTTTATATTGTGCGATGTAAAAACCGCCCCGCCGTTCGACACAGCACAGCCTCAGGATCAGTCGGATAATAACAGACCAATTATTTTTTTTCCTTTTTACGCCCCATTTTTCAAATCTTCCAGACTCACTACACTCTTACACTCACCACTCACCACACATATTTCACAAATACATTCCCACACCCATTCACTATTATATAGATACTTAACTTTATTTTTATTCTGTTTTTCTTCCCTTTTGATAAATATAATAATTATGTTTTGTACAGTAAACCTGCTAATTAATAGGTTGGCACAGTCTGCCGTTGTATAATCCTTTATATGTAACCTCACAGCTGAACACTGTCTCTTAAAATACAGGTTATCCTAGTTTGAGAGGCAGGGCTCACAATACCTGTATACAAACTTTAGCAACGTAGTGACCAATTTGTTAAAAAGTGTATACCAATGTATATTTTTTGTGACAATAAACTTATTATTATTATTACTTATTCAGACCTTTCAGATCCAGATATTCAATTGTTCATTGCTTTTCTCAATTCAATCGCAATTATTCAGAACAATTAACCCAAATTGTTCATAACCTCAAAATATTCACGTCATTAACAAAAAAAAAATTAGTCATCCCCGCTCATTCAAAAAGCTTTATTTCATAATACTAATGCCGCCAACAACATTTCACAGCATCACAATGGCTTGCCGTTTGACTGAGTCGTGCTGAGTAGCGTGAATTCCCAGCCAACGCCCTCGCCACGTGGCCCACTAGGTGGTCGCTCGCCGCGTGCGCGCGCCCTCGCCCGCCACGTGTTAGCTCTGAGCCCCACGCTTTGCACCGCCCAGCTTCCGCCGCTTTCTGCACTGCATGCTGATTTGAGTATTGCACATTTCTAATCGCGAACAGTTGTGATAACATAACACGCGTACTAACAATTTTTTTTTTTCCTCTCTTTATTAAGCTTCATAAACATGGCTAGGTACTAAAGACGCTAAAACCGAGATGGCAGATTTAATAAAACAACGTGGCATCATTAAAAGGAAACTTACATTATTCAAAAACCATATCCAACTTATTCAGACTAATCAGTCATTAAACTGTGAAGCCCCAAGAGGACACTGGTGTCCGCCACCTATTGTCTTCCATTCATTATCCCACATTGATTTACTGGCCTATGTCGCTGAGTAGTAGTAACTTTCGTATGATTAATTATAAAATTATCCTGATAAATTTTGTCCGGTTTTTTGTAGAAAGCTTTATTAAATGCTATTATATCAGCATGACTCAATGAAGTGCACCTGTATGCTTTGGTATAGTGGTCACATGGAAGTCTTAAATTTGGGGCTCTTTTGGAGTGTACCTAAAATAAAAACAATCAAACATAAGTAAATATTATTTAAAAAAACGGAATCCATTCGTATAATTTTTATTAAGCACTTTCATTGGGTTCCACACTCCTACATGATTCATAGTATAGTAAGTTTAGGTTTAGATATGGACACTTGCGTTATCAAGAGAAAGGTAACGACGCATAATTTACCGAAAACGGTTCAGCCGTTTAATAGTTACGAGGGAAGATAGGAATGGACATAGGTACATAAAATTATTATACTGACTACACAAAACCCTCCTTTTAGGCTTCACCGTAGTCAGATAAAAAATACTTAATGCCTTCTGTACGAACTTTTGCGGACTTCGAATGAATGAAACATCGGACACTTCGATAAATGGTATATTAGTATCGTGGACACCGGTCTCAAACTCAAAAAACCAATAGTTTACAGCATATATAGCATAACGAAGGAAAATCTCTACACCGCGATGCAGATAGTACGTCTCATCTAATAACGCCATCTAGTTAAGAGAAACGGAACTACCAAAAATATTAGTTCAGTATATAGATTATTGACGTACAATCTTGACACCGCGGTGTAGAAAGTGAGTCTTAACTAATAACGCCATCTAGTTGGTAAATATGGTACTAAGTTTAAACCATGTTTCTCTGAGCACAATTGATTGCGAGCATACCGCCCACCAAGGGCATAATTTTATGTCCTTCATTACAAAACCGCCCACCATGAGGTCAGGGGCTCAAAAGAGAATAACGACAAGTGTGCAACAAATGATGGCGTGAAAGAATTTACAATATCTTATGAATTGTATATTAACTTATCTAATTTACAATGTCTTGTGGACTGTATAAACCTAATTTACAATATCTTGTGGACTGTATAAACTTACATAACTTATAATCTTATAGTATAAGTAACACTTAACATGAACTATTTGAGATATACATTAATTTGAAATTGGCAAAATGCAAAATTTTGATATAGGTCGTTTAATCATAGATCCATTGCACTTGAGTGTCACCACTCGTGTAACCTCGTCCAAACCAGGGTGCTTGTCTATGATTTTACCCAAAAGCCAACGAGCGGGAGGCAAGCTGTCCTCCTTGACCAAAACTATATCTCCGATATTTGGTTCCGGAGTATTTTGTGTCCATCTATACAGCTGTAGTAGATGAACCAAGTATTCATTTGACCATCGCTTCCAAAAATTTTGCAACATAAGTTGAGTAAGTTGCCAACGTTTCAAGTTGCTAATATTTGACTTCTCATAATTGCGGTCAGGCACTGTTATCAGAGGCTCCCCTATCAGAAAATGACCTGGTGTTAAAGGATCTGTAGAATTACCAGGCAGCACTGATAATGGTCTAGAATTTAGGTATGCCTCTACCTGGTACAAAAGTGTTGACATTTCTTCGAATGTAAGTGTAGAATTTCCGATAACGCGTTTTAAGTGAAATTTGGTCGATTTCACCCCGGCCTCCCACAAGCCACCGAAATTAGGGGAATGAGGCGGAATGAAATGCCAAGAAGTGCTGTTGTTGCTTAACCACTCTTTAATTTCTACTGCCACGGAAAAATTTTCGGCAGCGACTAAATGCCGAAGCTCCTTGGAAGCGCCAACGAAATTAGTTCCGTTTTCGCTCCAAATGTCACTGACAAAACCTCGTCGAGCAACAAATCTTTTAAAGCCAGTGATGAAACCTTGAGATGTCAAGTCACTGATGGCTTCCAAATGAATCGCCTTGGTCACCATGCATACAAAGACACAAATGTACCCTTTATATGATCGGTGACCTCGACCCTTTGAAGTTCGAATACTGATTGGACCAGCAAAATCCACGCCACTGTTTAGGAATGGTTTTGCCGGGGTGACTCGACTAGCTGGTAACTGACCCATTAATGGGGTTTGAATAGATGCTGAGTACTGCCTGCACTTAACACATTTATGTACGTGAGCCTTAATCCTTGCTTTGGCAGAAAGAATCCAATACCTAGTCCGCAGCTGACTCAACATTAGTGTTGGTCCCCCATGTAATGTCTTCTTATGAGCTTCATCAATTACTAGATCGGTGAAGTGACTGTTTGGTGGTAGGATGATGGAATGTTTGACAGTCTCATCTACATTAGCATTATTAATGCGTCCACTGACACGGAGAATGCCATCATCATCAATTACTGGACAGAGACTTTTAAGCTTGCTTTTCGCTTTCACGCTTCCTGTTTTTCTTATACTCTTAATTTCCTCTGAAAACTCTTCATTCTGAACCAGCCTTATACATGTCTTTGTTGCTTCTTGTATTTCTTCCTTAGTTAGATATTTTTCAAATCTCTTTTCACTGTGTGATTGCTTCTTCCAACTAAGAACTCTTCTGCAGTACGCTATTATTCGAACTAACCTTTGTAATGTTGAGTACTTCGTCCAAAAAGGATTCTCCTGAAGAGGTTCAGCCACGACGTGAACCTTGACTGATCTTTGTTCCGTGTTGGTGACAATTGATTTGGGTCTTGTGTATTCTATCATTTCCTCATGAAGCCATGAGGGTCCTTGGCTCCACAATGAGCTGCGTACGAGTTCTTGTGGTGTTAAACCTCGAGATGCCAAATCTGCAGGGTTATGCGTAGATTGAACATAAGCCCAATGTGAGTTGTCAACGTAAGAGAGAATAGTGGACACTCTGTTTCCAACGAAAGTAGTCCAGTGACTGGGATGTTTACTAAGCCATGCCAAAACCACTGATGACTCAGTCCATGCATGTATTTGAGAGCGTGCGATTCTCATTACTTCAGCAACTTCAGAAATGAGTTCGGAGAGTAACACTGCCCCCATTAACTCCAAACGAGGAATTTACTGCTGCTGTACTGGTGTAACCTTAGTTCGAGAGGCAATCAAACTAACATGAATAGTTTTGTGGGCATCAATGACTCTAATATACACCACAGCGGCATAAGCAGCAATCGACGCATCGCAGAATCCATGCAACTCTATCAAAAGGTCATCTCCTCCTCAGGTTCATCTATGAAAGGAGAATCGGGATTCATTATCCTATTGAAGTAATCTCGTTCTTCATTGGTTAAAATCAGCCGTCTTTTCATTCCTATTTCACTTAGATGACAGTTCACACAGTTCGACAAATTTTTCCCACCATCCTCTATAAGCTGTACATCTAAAGACACCCCATGTCGTTGGTTGGTCCCAGTTTCTTTCATCCTCCACAATCGTTTACAGGCAGAGATCCCCAACCTAAGTCTTATTGAGGCTCCCATGTGATTTATTGTTAATGTTTGGACAGCTGTAGCTGTACTCTTGGCAATGAAATATAGATCATCTGACGGATTTTTCCCTTGTGGCCTTATGCTCGGGACCTCTGTGCCATTTTGTGAAACGAATTTAGAATAGAAATACCATGAGGTGTATTCTCCAATATTCTCTGGGAAAAAGAAGGTCTTATTCGGGCTCAAATTTATCCCTGCTAGTGACAGATTCTGTTTATTTAAAATAACACATCTTTTATTATCTTCCGGGTTATCTGCATGATATTTTGTTGTGGAGTCATCACTCGACCTCATACATATTAGGTTACCAAAAATAAATATTCCAAAGTTTTCGGGCAACTATGCCGAATGGACAACGTTTAATGATTTGTTCATATCGTTAATCCACAACAATGATAGTTTGGAAGACGTACAAAAAATGCACTATTTAAAAGGCTTATTGTTGGGAGAAGCAGATCAACTTGTCAGACATATTGCAGTTACTTCAGTCAATTACAAAGAGTGTTGGTCATTACTACATAGTAGATACAATAACAAGCGATTTTTGTCGAATTGTTTACTAAAACGTTTGTTAACTCAGAATAATGTCACAGAATGCTCTAATGGCCTTAAAGCTTTATTAGATATCACAATGGAATGTATAAACGGTTTGAAAAATCTCGGAGTCGACGTGAGCACGTGGGACATCATAATAATTTTTATAATTAGTTCAAAACTTGATCTGGAATCACGAAAACAATGGGAGACTAAGATTAGCTCAAAAGACGAATTACCCATGCTCTCAGAGTTCAGAGATTTTTTAGAAGCCAGATTTCGTGCGCTCGAGTTCTCAGATACTAAGTCAAATAATCATAAACCAAAGGTTCTCCATGCAGTTAGTACCGACAATAAGGCCGTTGAAATAACTTGTCCATTCTGTAAGGAAACCCATAAAATTATTAGTTGTAAGAAGTTTGCCCAAGAAAGTTACGAATCTCGACATAACTTCGCTCAAACCAGGCGCTTGTGTTATAATTGTTTAAACGGAAATCACTCCATTAAGTTTTGTCGACAAACTACTTCGTGTCGTATATGTAAGAAAAGGCATCATTCACTACTACATCCAAACTCAGGCTCAAACTCAAAAAACCAATAGTTTACAGCATATATAGCATAACGAAGGAAAATCTCTACACCGCGATGCAGAAAGTACGTCTCATCTAATAACGCCATCTAGTTAAGAGAAACGGAACTACCAAAAATATTAGTTCAGTATATAGATTATTGAAGTACAATCTTGACACCGCGATGTAGAAAGTGAGTCTTAACTAATAACGCCATCTAGTTGGTAAATATGGTACTAAGTTTAAACCATGTTTCTCTGAGCACAATTGATTGCGAACACCTTCTAAGTAAAAAAACAAACAAATTGCAAGAAAATAGTAAATTATTCAGTAGCTGATCCAAATTAAAACCACCACGTGTTTAGCACCACTGACCACCAAAGGCAGCGTGAATAATCAAAGCAATACAAACATACCTTTCCTTCTTCAATTTGTTGCATTTCCAATCCGCTTTTTGTTGTGTCCTTTTCCGTGACAACTGGGGAGTAGTTTCCTTTATTAAATTATCCATTTTATTGTAATTGAACACTAACTTTTAATACAAAACAGCGACGAATACACAAAACCACGATCCATGCGCTCGTCACTCCGCAAAATGGCCGCCGGTAGGCTGTCATTTTCATACTAGTTCTGGCTTCTGAGTGGCTACGCGGATTAGACCGATTTAGTTTCTAAGCTTTAAAGGATTTAACTCTTTTTGACACTGAGCAGTCATTTCGAATCGATTTTTCCACGAATTGGTTTGGATTTGAGTTTTTGAAACCGGTAGCAAAAACAAGATTTTTCATTGAAAAAATGGCGTACTCTGTTCCGAAACCTTTATTTTTGGATTTGACCAGTTTTGTTTCTAACCGACACGATTATGAAGGATGTTGAAAAGGAGACAGGAAATCCGACTGTTCCTGCGAAGACGGATAGGGAGCCACTTGATTTCTTTGCGAAGATGAAAAACGTGATCATACTTACGTAGATCAAAAACAAATTGAATGCATAAGTTTTGCAGTCGCTCAAGCTTGTCTAATAGCTCCTCAATAGCATCCAGGTAGCAGGCATCGGCATAATCTATAATCGGCTGAATAAGTGTTTGGGCCAAAGAGATTTTCGTTTCCAAAGGCAAAAGACCCTGGAGGCATTTGAGGGAATGAAAGGAAAAATTAACTTTCCGACTGACTTCATTGACCACGTGCGCTGGTCAATGAAGTCAGTCGGAAAGCCATCTATTATTTTACATAGTGCCAAAACAACTTTCGCCCCAAGACCTAAACTATTCTCATAGTCTGTGAAAGTGTTATTCCGAAAGCTGTCCTCCCCAGCGTAAGGAATAAAATTGTATACTAGTTCAGATACGCCTGCTCTCACAAATATTTTAAACCCCCATATTTTGGGTTTTTTCGGTAAGTATTGACGTCTACTGCCTGCTCTAGTACCTTTATAGGGTACTATCATTTCGTCAATACTGTATCTACCTTCTTCCTTAAGCTTTAGGCAATTGTGTTTCACCATTTCTAAAAGTGGCCGACCTTTAAAATAGCGATCATAATTCATGTCCAAGTTGTCTACAAAATGAAAATATTTTCTAATTATACATACATTTTAATCGGCATGACATCTGCGATCAGGGGATATCTTAATTCGCGTCTCCAGTAATCCTTATAGGATGGCATCTGCACTACGCCCATCATATGAGTAATAATGGCTAAAAAGTCCCGTAAAGTATTATTAGAGACATTTGAGCATTTGCAGCATCAATTTGCACTGAATATAAGTTTGTATGATCTGTAATCAAATTATAACACCTTCACGACGACACGAGAGTCACGTCGAACTGTCAAATTGAAGAAATTGAGTATTTTCAGCAAAAAAAGACATTTTTTAAACTTAATTTATTTAGGAATCGTGAACGAAAAATGTTTTATCCGAATCTAGTTCTTCAATTTTGCTCATCTCTGCGTGACTGTGTGAAGTGTCTGATTAGTGGGAAATGGAAAAAAGGCGAATGGTTCCTAACAATGAAAATAAGAAAGAAAATATTTTTTTTTTTCGAAACTAATTATGGCTTAAAACAATATATTCAGGTAATTTATATAAAACAATAACGTTATTACTTCACTAGGTGAAGTTTACAATTTAAATAAGATTTGCCAAAAAATATCCTTTAATACAAATACAAATACAAAAACTTTATTTGTGCACACAGGTACAATTTAGGTGTTAAAAAATTTATACAAGTGTCTCTGTGTTCTGCCACGGTTAGTGGCATACAAATATTAATAAAAATAATAATTATTATTAACAACCAACCGAATAATATTGAAAAAATACACACATTACTATTGAATGTCCACTATACTAGGAACTAATTAGAAAACTTTTAGATAATCTAGGAAATTTGGTATTTCTTGATTCTGGAATGTTGCACTGTTTTAAATGCTTATTACCTATTATTAACTCTAAGTACTAATATTATCTATATTATTAATGAAACGCAAATAAGTTTTTTTGCAAACCGTACTTTTCACTCAATATTTGACAGATCGAGGTTATTGGCTTTCCTATTGTTATTTGGAACGCTTAGTACAATTAAGTTATTTATAATCATAATATTAAAATAGCTTTCTAAAAATAAAATACCGGTGTCTTCTTGCAGAAAAAGCGCTCAAATATATTTTTTATGGAATAAAATTACCTTCAATCCGCGGAGTCGGTGCGACCGTGACGCCATTTTTAACAACACTCAGTCTGGTGCAACTCCCTAAGAAAAAAATGAACCATCTCAAATGTATGGCGTTTGCGCTAATTAAAATGGCGGCCAAAATGGCGGCTATCGCTGTCTTGCTCTAACATCTATTCGACTCTGTTGCAGCTTTAAGCCCGCCATATTCATTCGTTGCTTGTCAAGAAGTGAATGAAAACAAAATTTGATTTTTGTGTTTTACAACTGTTTCGTGAATTTCAAGCGGAAATTTCTATTATTTATTGTTACTTTTATCTATTATTTGTATTTATACGTGTACCCGTGTGAATTAATATGTAAATATGCATAACTGACCCGACGCGACTCACGTGCGATCGGACGTGTTTGGGTGACGCGTGCGAAATATTACAATATATTACATATTTACATAAACGTAATATGGGTACGAAATGCGGAGGATGCGATGGAGGTATCTTCGACATTTCGTATATGGAATGTTCGCAAGAACCCTGCAAGAAGCTATACCATCTAAAGTGCCTTGGCTGGACGATAGAAAAGTTTGAGGATCTAATCCCCGAAGACAGGATTAAATGGGTATGCCCGGAATGTGTGCGTACTATGCCTAAACGGGACAATTCGGATACACCAGTCCGCGGAATCCCTGTCATGAACAAAACATTTACACCAAGCAGTTACGTAAACATCAGTCGCGGCAGTCGTCCCAATCCTAATGAAGTTTCGATGTTGGATAACGAGAGTAAAATCCTACAGGAGCTTCAAGAATTTCGTGCGGAAATGAAAATGCGAATGGACAACCAATTAAGAGAATACAGTATACTAGAAAATAGATTTATTAAAACAGAAACTGAATTGCAAGAATTAAAAAAAATACTGAAGGTAGTTACGGAAAAAGCCGATAAAGTCGAAAGTTTAGAATCGCGAGTGAAGGTTTTGATAGACAGAAATAAGCAAATGGAGGCTTGCCTGGTCAAGGATACGACGGGACCTATCCAATTGCCTGATCATCACCCAGTATCCTATGCAAAGACATTGCGGGTACATCAAGAAAAAAATGTCAACAAAGCTGTCTCGACTAATACATGTGTGGCCACAAAACCGGTTAAGCTATCGGCGAATGAAGAAAACAGTAGAATCATACAAAGTCAAATAGTAAATAAAGAAATAATAAAGAAGAATTCTGTGGCCACGAAATTGACTGGCTCACTAGAAAATCAAGAAAAGTTGGAGGAAGTTAATATTGATGAAATAAAAAGTACTGTAGAAAATGATAAGGAAAAGAAAGATGAGTGGTCGGAAGTAGTGTATAGGAAAAAAAATAGGCAGTTCAAAAATGAAGTCATAAAAGGCGGAAACACTGGTCAATCTGAAATACGGGGAACGGAGAAGAAAAAATATTTACACGTCTGGCGTTTGCAAAGAGAAACCACGGCCGAAAGCTTAGAAAAACATGTCAAGAATATCTGTGGCAATGATACTCCTGTAATGGTAGACCAAATAAAACATAAAACGAAAAGAGATTATTCTTCGTTCATCATAGGAGTTCCAGAAAGCAAATACGATACGTTGTGTTTACCGGATAACTGGGCGGTTAATATAGAATTCTGTGAGTGGATATGGTTTCGCAGATCAACCAGTAAACAGTAAACTCAAACAAATTGAAATTTACTACCAAAATGTAGCGGGTCTTCGCACTAAATTAGACGAATTCTACACCAGTGTGGCTTTATCATCATCGGATCTCATTGCCATCACAGAAACAGGCTGCAATCCATCTATTCACGATGCGGAATTAGTTCCACCGGAATATACTATTCTGCGGTGCGATCGTATGGACGGGCGTAAACAAGGCGGCGCGTGTCTCGTGGCCACACCACAACTACAGCTGCGACGAGTACCGATTCCGTGTGACGTCAACATAGACGAGCGAGTGTTCGAACTGGTTTGTGCGGCGGTCTATCATAGCTATAGATTTTTATTTCTATGCTGCGTTGTTTACATACCGCCGGGTAGTAGTGACAATGAATATATGTTATTGTTTAAGATAATTGAAGATTTTTGTAACCGCTATAGTGAAGTAATTGTAGTAGGAGATTTTAATTTATATTCAAGTTCTTCTAGTGTGAATAATTACTACGAATTCTTTCAGTCTTATTGTGGGTTCACTCAAAGTAACAAAGTAGGTAACTGCAATAATCGTATTCTTGACTTAGTACTTAGTGCTTGTGCTGGGGCCGAGTGCGTGAGTGTGCGCGTAGCCGACTCACCTTTGGTAAGCGCGGATAGGAATCATCCTCCACTTGAAGTGTCAGTATGCCTGCGCGGTGGCTCGCAACAGCGACATGATACGTCACAGTCACAATCATTTTTTTCACGCACACCGTCAATAAAACAAAAAGATAAAAAAATGCGATGGAATTTTAACAAGGCCGACTTCTCAACACTATATACACGTATAGGTGCTTTTGACTGGACACCCATTTATAATTTAGATTTGGAGGCAAGTTTAAATTTTTTTTATGAGAGTTTTAACGGGATTATAGATGACTGTGTTCCTAAGAAAAAGCGAAGTTGTGTAACCTCGAAGTACAATTACCCCGAGTGGTACACATTTGAAATTATTCGCGACATTAAAATGAAATCTGATCTTCATAAAAAGTTTAAACTAAGCAAGGTTAGTAGTGACTATGAAGCGTTTGCTAAATGTAGGGCAAAGGTTAAAAAACAGATAGAACTGGCTCATAAGCAGTACCAAGAACGTCTTCAAAGTCAGTTCCTCGAAAACCCTATGTCGTTTTGGAATTACATCAATTCAAAAAAAACTAGTCGCACACCCAAAAAAGTACTAAAAAACGGGGAGGTACTTTCAGACGACAAATGTGCTAAGGAGTTTGCAGAATACTTTCATTCCGTATATAGCGAACAACGGGCGGAACTTAGTGTGGAGGCAGCAGTAGGCGCATCTGGGGGCATAAATGAGGGCGCACGGGTCCATCTCGATCGACTAAGCCTAGATGAGGTACAACATGCCCTTCTAAAACTTAAACCCACAAAATCCACGGGCCCAGGCGGCATTCCACCTTATATCTTCAAGGATTGTCGATCTGTACTGGCCTGCCCGTTGTTGCATATTTTCAACCTTTGTCTGAAAAGGGCAGTATTTCCAGAGCTATGGAAGATTACCCGCGTGGTACCTGTTCCAAAAGGAGGCTCCGGACAAACGGTGGATGCTTACAGACCGATAGCAGTGCTTTCTACCCCGGCGAAGGTATTTGAATCTACTATTCAGAAAGCAATACTTTCGCAGGTGGGCGCACAGCTGTCGGAAGCGCAGCACGGTTTCCGGCCTGGTAAGAGTACTACAAGTAATCTTCTGACATACGTAGCTGATATTTTGCCTGAAATAGATAGAGGGGGACAGGTTGATGCTGCTTACTTCGATTTTCGGAAGGCGTTCGACCTAGTCAATAATGATGTTCTTCTCAAAAAGTTGGCAGCTGTTGGTTTCACTCCACACCTACTAAATTTTTTTTCAAGCTACATGAGGGACAGGCGGCAATATGTAGAATATGCTGGTCACATTTCGGAACCCTATTTAACGCTGTCAGGAGTAAGTCAAGGAAGCAACCTTGGACCTTTAGAATTTATATTAATGGCGAACGATCTGCCGAAGGTGATACAGCACGCCAAATGCTTGCTATTTGCTGACGACCTTAAGCTTTATCTCCCCGTACGTAATTTAGACGATTGCATGAAGTTACAAAATGACATAGATAGGGTAACGAAATGGAGTCAGGATAACTTTTTGGAATTTAATCATTCCAAGTGTGTTGTGATCAGTTTCTCTCGTGCTCGAACTCCTCTGCAGTACGTCTACAGCATTAACAGCACCCCCTTGGACCGTGTGACTGAGGTGAAAGACCTAGGAGTGACTGTCAATTTTGAAATGTCATTTAGGGACCATATTGTTAAAATATGTAAAAAAGCCTACCGTAACTTAGGGTTTGTACTACGCAGGGTTAAAAAATTTTCTAATATTAAGGCGATCATTGCGCTGTATAATGCCTTAGTAAGAAGCCAATTGGAGTGCAACGCAGTCATCTGGTCTCCACATGAAACTAAATATAGTATTATGTTGGAGCGAGTGCAGAACAAATTTATTAGATATCTCTATATGAGGCTCTATGGAGTTTACCCATTTTATCCCCTAATGTATCCCACCTTGTTTATTTTAGGCATGGTGGGATATAATGAACTTAGAGTAAGAAGGGAATTTGCTCTTGTACTTTATATTTTTAAAGTACTAAGAGGAAAAATGGATAACGCAGCTTTGTCGGAGTTGTTGTGTCTATGTGTCCCTGACAGATATGTTTGGCGCCGGCGTCGGCCTCCACTGCTGGTGGTGCCGCCGTCAAGAACAAACCTGCTCAAAGAGTCGCCTCTGACGCGCGCACTTCGCACTCTCAATCTCATACACGACAAGTCAGACCTATTCATTTGTACTTTGAGTGAATTCAACAGAGTTGCACTAGCGGTTATATGTTTTGGCTAAAAATAATAATTAATTTACGTAGGTTTAGTTATAAATTATATTATTATAGTATATAGTTATTTATATTGGCTGTACTGTCGCATTAGGCTTTCCTGTAAAGATAGTATAAGTTTGATAAATAAATAAATAAATAAATAAATAAATAATAAAACTTGCGAAATATGTGGTCTAAAAGCCGGCCGCTCGGATGGTCAACAGCGAATATTTATGGCCAAATATCCATTAAATGAAGAGAGGTAAGGCTAAATAAACATTCATTTTCAGTTACAGAAAAAGATCTGGTGATAAATACAAATTTCTGATAATAATCGGTCGAAAATCTAGAAAATAAGCTATCAATAGTGCTGTGTAGTGGAATTTTTATCGATTATATCGATACTTTTATATTTAATCTTATTTACAGACAGGTTTAATTTTGTTTCAAGTTTTATTTAGTTTTATTCACATAAAACTGTCATACTTTTCGAACAACAAAGGTTATGCTTAAATCTTAAAAAGTTTTTTTTTATAGAAAAGCTTCGTCAGACTCCATACTTCTATTCGTAGGGAGATTTGGCGCAGATATCGAGAGATTTTAGACCCACTATTGCCCTTAATAACTCACAAACTAGCAAGATAATACTTTTTAAGGTTTATGCATTATATAGAATAGGCGAATAGGTTATAGGTACTGTATTTCTATAACATTATTAAAGAATAAACTGTTATTATTAAAATCCTTAAAAAGGCGTTTCCTTTACCCACACCACCCACACCACCCACCTCCACCTTTGGAACCTAAAAATTTCCCTGCGAACTTACGTTAACGCAAATGCGCCAAAGTAAATTTGCAGGTTATACTTGGTTTAATTTTTTCATTTGAAATATTCCACTTATTCCTAGTTTATCTGGTGAATAACGTTGGTAAATAGATCTTAATTTAGAACCAAAAAAAAGGAACCAAATTATATATATATATATCGACTATCGATAAAAAATTACCATGAGCACCTAGTAACACCACTATTTCGGTTGTTATGTTGGCAGCCCTCATGCGTCAAAAAGTCAAAGATCTCTTTAAAATGGAAGTAAAGAAGTCTTCAAAATGAGGCCGCTAATTGATCATGTCCAGAAATGTTCTCTTCTAATCAAAATAAAAAAAAATCGTGGATGAAATGATCATTCCATTCACAGGGAGTTAAGGAATAAGGCAGTACTGTCCTGGAAAACCACACCTATAGGTTTAAAGGCTTTGGCAAATCCGAGCGGGGTAATAAGCGACTTTGACATTAATCAGGAAAAAACAACTTACCCCCAATACAAAAAGACTGACTTCGGTCTAGCAGAAAAGGCTGTACTGGCACTTGCGGACCAGCTAGTTCCGGGTCACTTGCTATATTTTGATCGGTATTTTACTTCTCAGAAACTGGCAGATGAAGTTATCAACAGAGGCATACTTTGTACTTTGATGAAAAAACGTATCCCACATGAGTGTTGGCTAAAAATGATCTAATCATGAAGTCTGAAGGCAGAGGCAGCAGTCATGTGTTGGTAAGGCCAGATGGTAAATTGGTGCAAAAAGTTGATTATAAGGGTAGATGAATTAATAGAGATTGTGTCAGAATCTTTATCGTCGGTAACTTTGCTTTTTTTTGGTTTGACTCTTAGCACTCGTGGAACTATTACCCTTTCGCTTATTTTTATGGGTATCAAAAATACTTTCATCACTACTTATATTATTTTCCTCTTGATCTTCGCTATAGTTTTAATTTTCAGAGTAATCAGACCTGGTTTATTTTGTAATATTATAATTAGAACATTTTTTTTTCTCTTTATCTTGTTTACATTATTCTCACATAATAGCAGCTACAAGAAACATGTAACCGAGATATTTGTAACACAAAACAAGTTTGAAAAGAGTGTCCATGAAGTTTCTTGCACATTCTTTATATAGAGATACAGAGATCTATGCTTTGGAATGTTCAATTAGCATCATTTTTTCTGATAGACCGACTTCTAGACTTTTCAAAAGTGCCTGTAAATGGTTTATTTGAAATAAAATGCTTTGAATCTTTATGTGTAATTCGATAGGGTTTCTATCAATCTTTGGCTTTTCACCTCCTTTATTTTATTTGACAGCACCATTTATTTTAACAGCAAGTAGCTTTACGATTTATCGCCCTGCTTAATTCAGTTATAACAACATCGTTATTATGACCTTAAGTATTTAAGGAAAATGACTGGCTTACGTTTATTTCTTCATTATGTTTTGGAAGGTAGTAGAACCTGTTTTCTTTTTTATTTTGTATTTAGAATTAGGATTGACTTCTGTTACTACTTTTAATTTTCTCGATTTTTGTGCTTTTGTTTAAAAAATTTCGTCGCAATTCATACTTCATCGTTCATATTCCAAATGTTTTTCCGTTCATCTATTGCCTATCATAAGTTCGAAAAATGTTTGACCAAACACCTTAAACTTTTCAACTATTATCGTTTCGTTTTTTTTTATTTCATCGAAGTCACGTCTGCCACTGCATCAGTTGACCTATTCTCAATTCGATTTTTTTCGTTACTCCAACGTTTCATTTGGTCAAAAAATATAGATGACGCATCGAGCAGTCAAGAGGGACTGATTATTGCAATTTATCGTAATCAAGTGAGACCCAAAGTAAACATTAAAGATATATGCATTATATATGTGAATTAATGTAAAAAGTATAAGATAATAATAAAAAAATTAAAAAAAGTTTATTTAATTAATATTGGTGTTGTTTGCAGGTTCTTAGAATGATGTCAAAAGTTATTTAGTGTGGCTTTGCACTCCGACAGCTGTGAAAGACACCACAGGGACAAGACCCAGAATGCCAAACCACAGCACCGCTGCAGATCCAAACCAACAACAGGAGGTCATAACCCATAAGGTGACAAAAAGTTTATTGTAGTGAAAATTGCGCTTTTAAGAGTAACTTTTTACGGTTATTGTCAAAGGATTGTGATGGTTTTAGGCCTCGCAGCGGCGGTGGAATGTCATTGCAAATATGCGCAGCAGCGTACTACGTAGAAGAAACCCCTGAAGGTTGCGGTTCTGTGTCACGGTGCTGATAGTGGACCCACTACAGAGGGAAGACCATACTTGTAGTGTGTCTGTCGCCAAGTAAGTTTATCAAATAGGTAGCGTGGCTTTTGAGTAGTTACAACGCCAAACAGTAAACTGGCTAGATGCTGCTTTCGCCTAGCAGCCATTTTCAAGATCTTCAGTTGAATTATGTATGGAGTGACATGGCTTCTACGTGGGACATACACACAAACGCGAAAACATGCATTCTGGATGCGCTGAATCATTCCAGCCCATAAACAGTGTCACAATTGTTTAGTTTTGATAAAATTAGGCTGTCAACAAGTAGTTTACGGAGTGGGATGCTAAGGTATTTCCGTATCGCATGTAAAACCTTTAGCCTGTAAAAACAATTACTTAGTGCATTTTTTATATGGGCCTCAAAGCGCAGCCTTGTATCCAGAATGAGCTTCAGGCTGCATGCTTGCTCTACACGCTCAATTTCCTCTCCCCTGATCTTGACCTCAGGTTTAGCTAAAAGAATTGCAGAAACTTGCTTCTTTGTGCCCAGCACCATGAATTTTGACTTCAGCGGATTCAAGACCAGAGAGTTCTCCTCAGACCAGGCAACAACCCGAGCCAGGTCATCATTCAACTTCTGCACAGCCAACGAAGTATCGTCCCCTTTAAAGGATATGTATAACTGGATATCATCAGCGTACACATGATACTTACAGTTTATGAGTAATTCAGTTACATCAGCGCTATTATTTAAACTTACAATCTATGAAACTCTGCAAGGCCTGATCTTTACTTTTTTTTTTTAAATAAACTTGAGTCATTCGACTAAGATCATCAAAAAAGATTATAAAGTACTTGATTCTCTGAGCGATTCATTCTCCATTGGACTACAAATATCACAGTGTATTACACCCAAAAGTTCAGTACACCTGTTTCCTTCATGTGCAAAAGGTAAGCGGCTCTGCTTACCTTCGCAGCACACAATACAGTTTGACTTTTTGATGTTAGCCGTCTCTGAAAGCTGAATTCCTTCCACAGCATCAGGCATTTTACTCATTTTTAAACTGTTCACGTCTCCCAATCGACGATGCCAAACAACTAACTGCTACTCCCACAAAACAAGTAGATGTGTTCAGTTTATAAAAACCGTTAACAAGTGATGCAGTAGCTACCGGAGTGTCCTGTTTGTTAAATATTCCACTTTTTTAGCTTGTAAAATGCACCTTGTTGCCTTGTTTCACTAGTTGGCTCACAGACATCAAGTTTGTGGCCAACTGGGGAACACACAAAGCTTTTTCAACAGTTATACTGTAATCATCTTCTTTGGTTGACGTAGTTATATTTACGTTTCCACAACATTCCACGATGACTTTACTTTGATCGGCGATCATGATTTTTTTAGTAAAGCCAGAATAACACACATCTCTCATCCAATTTGCGTTACTCGTTAGATGTAAGCTGGCACCTGAATCCACGTAGCAGTCGTCCTTGTCAAATGTTCCTTTAAGAAACACGGTACTAAATGCATTTGTTGTTTTAGTTTTCTTTTCTGTATCCTGCGAAATTTTCGAAGACTTACTGGTTGCGATAGTGGCCATATTGTTTACAAACATAACATTTGACATTTGGTTTTACCTTGGCAGAAGTTGACGTTTGAGTACTATGATTCCCGCCATTTTTACTGACCATAGATTGTGTAGACTTCACATTTTTTTAACGATGAATCGTCTTATTGCGCAAACACGCAAATGCATTGTTGACATCACTATCTTCCGGTTCCATGTCCATCAACTTCCCTTTTAAGGCGTCCGTTGTAGTAATCATGCCGGAATGTTCGATGGCCATTATCATGGGCATATACTTTTCAGATAATCCAGCTTACATGATTGAACCAATCCACTCGTCGTTTATGCCAAAACCCGTTCCTTGTAACTTCTGACCCGCTTCAACAATTTGTGTTACATACGACGTATAAGATTCCTCAGAAGGCTGATTTTTCTAGTAAATCCTGAGTCATCAAACTGCATCTCCAATTTATCCCACAATTTCTTCGATGTTCTAATGCTTTTTATGTAAACGTATAGAGCCGGGTCGATAGTAAGGATCAACTTTGCTTTCGTTTTCGCGTCATCTGCAGCTGCTGGAGGTTGACCGAGCTCCGGTTTTATGCATCGAACTATTCCTTTTAACACTAAGAAATTTTCTGCTGCAAAACACCACTCAGTAAACTCCTTGCCTTAGCATCCAAATTCATATTGTCTTCATCAATCTTTTTTGCCTCTATAATATCCTTCAAGCCTCTTTCTTCCAATAAACATTGTACTCTGAAGAGCCAATTTCCAAATGCTTCGGCTTGTAGTTGGGGAAAATTAACAAACTTTGCCGGCGTAGTCTCCATTTTTAATCTGAAAACGCGCTTGACTTGTAAACTATTTAACTACTTCCCTAGCTAAACTATTCGGCCGTCTCTGGGCCCATAACCTATGAGAACTTTAATGAAAGATTGATTAGATAATTCAGTATCATTTTATTAGAGAAAGCATAGCACAACCTAATCTCTCACATATTGGTGCCATAGAACCACAGACAATAAAAGAGGAAGTTTACATGAACAAGTGACACAGATTAATTATATTCCTAACAGTAACAACTGGCAAAAATCTACGAACAACCACTAAACTTTACATGCTTTCTAAGGCACAGGATGTCAGTAACATCCTAGATTAACTTATAAAAGGAAATATAAATTGAAAAATTAATATTACTTCTAGCTATTTCGAACCTGAAACCTCATCTATATATAGGTGGGTGCCTTAACCACTGGGTCGTCACAACCTTCATTCACGCTCACTTTATTCCATTTTGTTCCAGTATAAAAATTGTATGTGCAATATACAACATTATTTGTAGTGTATGCGAAACCTGAATATAGTTTATTCAGAATCAGTAACTGAATCGATTCCAATAATTTTTACACCATGTTATATTTTTTCTCAAAAATACTTAATGTAAGTCAAGGTCACAAGTTAGACACCACTGGTACTAAGAACAAAAGAGGTCATAACAGGCCATTGCGGGCATGAGTCGCCTGTCGACCCCTCGAGTCTCCCAGATAGTCCGATGACATGTGCTTGTGTGAACAACCAGGTAACACAACAAGCTTATAACTTTGTGATTTTTCATAATCATTTTGCACATAGATTCTTTACATAAAAATACTAGACACAAGTTTCGGGGTATACCAAAAATAAGGTTGTTTAATCTATTTGTGTTATGTATGTCTATCAATTTTAATAAATCAAAAATACTAATATCCTTTGATATCTTTTCAGACTATCAAGTTAATTGAAAGAAACACCATCATCGTCATCATTAATTCCTGTTTGTTACCGGTATTAACTAATTACATTTATCTAGATTCTGAAGTTACTATGTAATACATAGTACAGATAGATATTAAATGTGTGTAATTAAATGTACTGGAATAGTTTGAAAAGTATCTGTGTTACTTTAATGAATTTTGTTTGACATGAAATAAACAATACAAATTATTCTTGTAATTTCTTTAATTGAACTTTTAAAATTTCTAATTTAATTTTTTCCTGCTCCGTTTTTAATTTTTCTTGTTCCAGCATTTCTTGCTCCCTTTGCTCTTGGAGCCGCAATATTTTCATATTTATTGTATGCTCTTCCTCAGCATGCGCATTTGTTTTTAGCAGCGTGCTGATTCTTTGCGCATTTAAACTCTCGTCTCTATTGCGCTTTAAAATTGGCCTTCTGCGACTTGATCTATCTCTTGCCCGTTCATTGGACATGAACCTGTAACATATTAAACATGTTTTTTAAATGTAAATAATAACTACTAAGGTGAAATAGACAAAAACTGTTGACATAATTTAGAGTACTTGTACCTATACGTAATTAATAAAAACAATTAATCAATGGGAATAATAACCTTAAAAAATTAACTGTTTCATGTGAAAAATTCCAGGAATAGTTCTTGAGTGATATTATGGATTCTCAACCCTGTATGTATACCATTTTATCTTTATTATGCAGGAATAATAATTGCTAATATTCTATTATTGATATTGATAAGAACACATAAAATTGTTTTAAGGTATGCACTATCTACTAGCTTATATGTGATGCACGCTACTGCCTCGACTTGAAAATTGTGAAGTATTAAATACTGGCTGTTCCATAACAGGTATATTTTATGAATATACTATACTGAATAGGTTAAAATATCACTAACCTAGGCGGAGAGTTAGATGCTCGTTGGTGCTGTGGTGATGGTACCATAATACTCCCACTTGTCTCAGGTGACGGACTCCTTGAGGCAACAAGTGCTGAGGTAACTGGTGCTCTCAGCATATTTGGTGTGTACTGGGACCAGTCCTGCATAAAATCAAATTTAATTTAAAAAACATACAATGATTTTTTTAAGGTTGGAAATCATCCTAATACCGTTTCCTAATCTAGGGCGGAGCAAGAGGGCCTTGAAAGACAACACCTATGTCCCTCTAGTTGCCCTTTGCGTTCCAGGACCACGGGTTACCCTTTCAGAAGTTGATCCATGACCTTAGTAGGCTTCGGCACTGCTAGGCCCTTACGGTTCTGCTGACATCTCTTTTAGTCGCGCACCGTCGACGACTCGGGCTTATTTTGAACGTCCGGACGGCGAGCTACCCATTGCTTGTCGCTGTAAGCCCACGCCTACGATGGCTGGTAGTTGAGGCTGGGATATCATAATAAGCATATGGCCTCGGTTTTGTGCAGTGCCACCTCGAGTCCCAATAGCTAGATCCTCTCCACGACAACTGTCCGTCGCAACCCTGCGCTTCACTAGTTCGACCGCCGCCTGGTGCGACTCTCCCTGCGCCAGGACCAGCGAGTCGTCTGCGTAACATAACACGCTGACCCCCCCGTCGGGGAGGTCGGCGCGCAGCACATAGTCGTACCCGATGTTCCACAAGGGCGGTCCTAGTACCGATCCCTGTGGGACAGCGCACGACATCTCTCTCCGTTTCCATCCTCCCTGATGACCAAGATAGATAAAAGCAATATTCTTTTATTTTACATTTTAGCCTGCAGTTCATATTACAAAATTAGTTCAGCCATACTTTCGCATTACTTTATAATATTAGTATCGATTTATACATACAAAACGAAAAATGTAGTGAAACTTACAATTATGACTCTTAAATTAATTGGGACTTTTAAATTTTAGGTATAAACTTTAGACACAAATTATTATTATTGTACGTATACACTGTTACTTTGTTGCATGAGTTTAATACTTGTACTATAACGTATTTCATCTAGTTCGGATAACAAATCCATCAATTGGTTTACCTCATCAATATCTGCGTCAAAAGGAAGCGGTGAATCTGTAAAATAAAATCAAAAATATCTTTTTATTGAGATTTTTTAAAAAGAATACTATAGTAAATTATGTTTCATATCGAAGTATAATATCTTAAGTGTGACTTAGGATAAAAAAAGAGAAAGAAATTCCAAAGCAAAGTATCGTAAGTACAAATACGGAACACATTTATATATTATTTTCATAGTAAAGTATCGTAAGTAAATACTTACGATATTTGAGAAGTATCTTAATTCGACGTATATTATCGTAAGTTTTACTTACGATATTTTACTGTGGGTATTAAACCATTTCATATTATTTTTACAATTATTTCATTTATTCGTTATTGATATTGTAAAACATATCACTTACCTTCTATATTTGTAATATCCTCCACAAAAGGGTAGGAGGTACACAATTCATCACTACAATTTGAATTATTAGCGTTTGCCGGTTTTTGCAAATCAAACGTAATATTGTTTTAACGGTAGAATTACTGCATCAATCATTCGTTTTGACCTAGATGACATAATTAATAGCTATATTATTTAATACAGTTTATTAAAAAATATAAATAATTACAAAATTTAAAAAAATGTGACTATGACTTCGCTCATGCATCATTCCCGACGTATTCCAACCGTTCCGCTGCGCGTCCGTTGCGCTGCGCGACCGAATGGTCGCGCAGCGCAACGGCCCTACGCGCTCCGCGTACGATGCATTAACTGCACTATACAATATTTTACTACGCTGAAGATGAACATACGATAATATGCAGTCTTAATATCTTTGCTTCTTTTGTAAATATATATTTTTTTATTAGTTCAAACGATAATCTATGTTATAAAGTATTTATAAATACAAAAATGTCATTTTCGTTAATTTGATAGTTACGATAATATACGTAGGAGGTGTCGATATGATGTGTAGACGAGTACCTCTGCGCTCGAGCAAGGCTGAACTTCAACATTATCAACCAAGAATTAGGGAACTTTTGATACAAAGTCTTGACCAGATAAACGGATGGGTGATAAGGGCCACACTTTTTCGTCGTTTTTTACTAATTTTACAGTTTTAGCAGTTATTATCAAATTTACGTCCGATTGATTAATAATAGGCAGTCCCACAATTAAATCTATATCGTAGAGATAAGCGTTTGTTACCTCGGCCCACGTTTGTAGTCTTACATCATCGATAACTAGATTTAAGAACGTTTTTCCTAACGAGTTTATGAGCATCCCGCCAAATCCTCTCATTATTATATTTGATGGTAATATAATTAATTGCGACTTTTCGACTACTTATAATGTAATTATATTTACTCTGCTACCCGTGTCAATATACCCAATTGCCTCCACCCCGTCAATTAATATTAGTTTCCGGTACAGATCTGGGATGATTTCCGTGGTCACATGAAAGAAGTGTTGTACCTGGTAATTTCTCTGTGGGGGCGCCGGCGTATCCCGCGAGCTGCTCCCGGCTGCTTACCAGCAGGTGTTAGCGGCGTGTCCCAGCGCTGGCAGACCTGGCAGCGTGAAACAGCAGTACCCTTGCAATCCCGCGCCTCATGGCCCGGTCGCCGGCAGTTGTAACACAGCTTCGGGCCCAAGTTCCCTGTAGAGCCCCGTTGCCAAGTCGAACTGCTCGGCTTCTGGTCGTAGGGGCGTCTTGACTTTTCAATCCTCGGTACAATTTCTCTGTAGTTTTCGAGCGAGAAAAGGAATCCGTAGTATAGTTCTTCGGGCGTCTTGTAGCCACAGGCCTTCGCGTTAGCACGTAGTTCGGCTGGCAAACCTCTAATAAGACATGAGAGAGCCTTTTCTCCATCCAGCCCGCACTTATTCATTAATGAGATTTTATCATGATAATAATGAGTCATGGTTTCTTTACTACTCTTTTGACGTGCCAACATCTCCTCCAAACGAACGACGAAATCTGTAGTATGCGGAAATGCCTTCACCAGCCACTCCTTCCACGTATCCCACGTGGCACTGAGTAGTCCTCAAGATCGTCATACCAGTCACGCGCTGCGCCGTGTAGCCGAGTCTGCATGACGAAAATCCGGTCCTTTTCTTCCCAATTGTAGATATCACCAAGTTGGTCGATTTTCTGAATCCAACCTTGCACGTTAACATTTTTCTTCGATGGATCGAATTTCGGGATAATCTCTGTGTCCAAGTAAGTTATCCTCGGTCTTGTATTCGAAGGTGGCTGGATTGAAGAGGATTTAGAGGATTGAAGAGAAAAAAAATCTGGACTTTTCTCCTTGTTATGTCCGCCATTTTCTTCAGACTCCGCGTTCGGTGACCTCCTCCCCAAGCCGCGTATATATGGGCCGTGGAATTTTTCCATCCCACTTCTGAACTGTGATGGTGTTCAGAAGAAGGAAATAATAAAACTGGTCTTGATCAACTTCTCTTTATATTTCTTTTACAGACAATCTCAAATCGATCACCGTAGCGTCAGTAGCGTCCGCTTAGCTCTAAACCCAAAAGGAGCCCCCAACCCGGAAGTCAGAATAAAATCCCCTTTCTTTAATATTATGAAATATTCCAATAAGTCGCATAATAAATTGACAAACTTCTAACAATTAATTACAATAACGAAAACTGTTGGTGTACAAACTAAAATGTTGTAATTAAATATGATTAATAGTAATACTTCCAGGTTAAGAAACAATACAAAAATAATTAAGGATTTAAATAATTAACATCAATGTACGATTGTCGTATTAGTCTCAATAAATTGATAGGTGGCGCTAGTGACAGTTTTATAAGGATTGTACAAATATGTCTAGTTACTATTACACCAGTTGTTGATTAACCGGTAGATGGCGTTAAATACTCGTTGAGGCTGCGACGGTGGCAACTAGTGAGTTGAGATTTGGTTGTGATCTGAAACTCCTTGGGCTTACAGCTAACCTAGTGACGGATACCCGTTACAATGTACTTGCTTGGACGAGCCTTTGTACCTTTCTTTTATTTGTTGAGCGACTAGAATCGTTAAACAATTTATTTGGGCGTCCCTTTTTTGCTTAACTGGGGCTTTTGATTGACCGGGCACACATTCCAAAGTCACAAAACTATCCAACCACTCTTTGTTATGCAAAAAAAAAGTATTCAGTTAATAGTTACTTTTTCTCTATTTAAAAACGAACTGCCCACATAAGTTTTTATCGTCTTGCATAATTTTTCACTGGAACTTCGTCAAACTCGTCATAATTCCTCGTGTTCTTGAAATGATTCATTAATGCATCGACTTTTCTGTGATTTTTTAATTACGCCAAACGTTAAAAATCTCCATACGTTTTACACCAACCGCCATATCTAAAAAAACATAATACGGCGGATTACGGCAAACAAAAAACGGCAGACTTTACAGATAATAAATTAAACAAGTGGTAAAAAAATATGTCAAGACCAATCCGCTCCAATCACACTAATTCTACTCAGATAAATTCGGATTAAGATTTTTTTTATTATTTTAGTTCTAATTTGTTTATACTTTTGTTATACTGTAACTGTTTCATAAATTAAAGTGATAGCGAACTAAATTGTAAGAAATTATAAAGCACGTACAAGCTCGTTTTCCAAATTTAGTGGGTAATTTGCTCACAAACAAACGAACACGTGTCTTAAAACTGTGTCGCTAACTGGCCAGGCACACGATGATGTGCGCTCGGATACGTTAACAAGTTACAACTTGTACGCTTATTTTTTGGTCCTAACTCGACGTGCAATCTGATTAGGCACTGAGTGTTTTGATCTGCATGGCTAATTGAACATTTATTAAAATAGATTATAAACTATTTGTATCCCTAAATATTAAACATTTTGCACGCGTAGATCATCAAAAAGGACCTACGTGCGGCGTTCGCTTCGGGCTTGGGGATTCGAGACTCATCTCTATTCAGTTTCATGAAAAGTTGACTGGGTGCCGCATTCGACCGAAAGACATGACGTAGCATTTTAATTTAGTTTTGATTTATTGAACTCCATTTTATTGCTGCGCGTAGCCGTGTCGGATGGTTCAACTTATTTGCCACGTACTATAATTGGTAGCATTTTCAATATTAAATTAAAATTGTGTCATAAAAGTCAATATATTGTGCTACAAAATTTAGTGACAGAAACGACTCGCTGCGAATCCGACTTCACACAGTCTTGTCTGCCTCTCGTAGCTAATCGCGATGCCCCCGCAAGGGGGCGTAGCGAGCGGCTTCGGGGCTTCGCCCCCTGGCCGCGGAGGCCTGCCGGGGCCCGTCATTGGGTTGCCTATGATAGGCACAGCAATGTAGAGCGACAGGGCACTATGTGTTAATATTTGTATGTGTATACTGTAGGCGCGTCACGGCGCTATGTTGACATAGCGCCGACTCTTCACGACTTACCGGCGGTCAGTCGCCGCCCTAGTTACCTAGAGGAAGCCCGGCGGGGGACGACCTACGACAGGTGTGCCGTCTTGGTACGTACCTACAGTAGGCAGTGAGACTCTCGTCTAACCCGCTTTCAGAGCGAGCCGGTCACGCGTTAGACCGCAGAGTCGACTTATGTGTGAGTGTGAGCAACATTGTATCTGTGACATTACTCAGTGCACGTGCACCGAATAGTAAGCTTGCGCTATCTACTCGGTGCGTGAGTTTAGCGAGTGAGTAGTGGCGAATGTATGGTCGACTCGCACCGTGCCTATATTAACTTAGAACACTGTGTTTGTCGGGATGCGTGTAGTATGTAGAGTCTTAACCCTAGATAGCTAACCTTCTTGTGTACCCTAGTTAAGCTAACCATCCGTCGATACGACGGGTATTTGAAAAACTAATTTTTTACCATAAAATGTAAACTTAATCATCCTGTTGTTTTAATTGAAAGTTAATGCATAGGTTTAGCAATAAAAATACGTTATCCAAATTGACCTTATTTATTTACATTTATTACTACAGTAACTTTTCATAGAACTTAAAAAAAAGGAACATTTTACAATTAAAAACTTTAACATGCAAAAAAAATAAAAAAATATAACAACGTTCAGTTTAATTGTTATATATATGGCTCTTAGGAACAAAACAAGTAATTATAATATTAAAATAATTATTTGTCTTTGCAACATGTGACATAAAAATCAATTTTATGTTCACCACATATCGCTACCTTACAATTCGAGTATATACTTTTAGTCATAGGCTTTTTCTTGTAGCAGCACTTCCCACACGTCTTTCTTTTCCGATTTTCTCCCCTTGAAGAAGTTGATGACTCTTCTTAATCAAGAGAAGCTTGGCCTGATGGCTGCTGGTCTTGACTGGTAGTTGGCGGCTGAAATTAAAGAACGCTCCTGATTTTTTCTTTTACTTGCGTTGGCATCGTTTTTTTTGGCCAGCCTTGTCTTAGCCAAAGCTCGACTAGTTGAAAAAGAAGTGTTTTCATAAAATTCATTACTTTTCGCCCTGCTGTTAATAAATTGTAAGGCAGTATAATGTAGCTATTGATTGAAGCTATATTGATCATTCCGTAGAAGATACACATTGGTCATCTACTAGTTTTTCGGCTACTCAACTGAGGTTTCTGGAGGGGTAGTATCTGAGCTACTTGACATAACTCGTTCCATGGTTAGCGGTACGTCATGTGGTGGACTTACTTTCTTTCTTCGGTATCCGATGGTTCATAATTTTCATCAATTTGGACATTATCTTCCACCACAAAGTCATCGGTCTCACTGGCAGAACCATCATCAACAACATCGTCACTAAGCTCTTTGTTTAGCAGGTATAATATTCTATCTTCATTTAGTGAAGACATGGTTACTACAATCTAAAAAGAAACACAACAAACGTCAAAAATATAAATGCACCCTAAATCAAAAAACTAACGGTAAAGCTAACCATCCGTCGAAACGACGGGTAAAAGTTACGTATCTCAAAAACTGCGGTACTTACCAGTTTGATGCGTGCGCCACTGCAACGAACTTACCGGCAACTGAGTTGACTAAAAGAGCCAAGGCGCTCGGACACGTCGTTATATAGAGACAGCGATATTTCTTTGCACTACCCGTCGATTCGACGGAGGTTAGCTATCTAGGGTTAATGTTTGAGTAGGCCGCGTGTAGACTGGTACGACCTACTCAGGCGTCAATCCGGGGGTGTTGGGTGACCTTGATCCAATTTAACCGACACAAAACGCATTATAATCAAAACTATAGTATAATATTGTAGCGACTCGTACTTACGTATGTAAACATTCGATTATGAGGAACATACGGCCGGCCGCCAGCAGGCGCCCGCGCACACTAAACTGACCGAGAGAAAGGAATATGGGCTGGCCGCCCGTATCATCGCGCTCGCTCGTCGAAAGGAGCTCGGCACAGTCTATCGTCATTATAACCAAAGTGACTTAGTTTAAATTTATTAATGTACCCTCTCTAATTATAATAACTTGACAAGTATTGTATATAAGCAAGGATTTCTAATAAACCACACAGATCGTTATTTATTTATTTATTTATAACTTTATGCACTAAAAATACAGTGTGCAAAGGCGGACTTAATGCCTTAGGCATTTTCTACCAGCCGACCTTAGGGTGGTGCAGAGACATAATATGGCAGGTGCAACTTAAAAGAAACAGACAGAAAGGACAAAAGAACAATAATACATATATACTTAGATACATACATACAAATAAAGAACGATATTGTGAAAAGACGAATACAACAAATCAAGAGTGTGATGATTCTACCAACTTCTTGCGAATGTGATCTCGTGCTTTTACTTTAAAGGACAACCGACTGGTTGCCGTCCTGATATTCAGAGGGAGTGCATTCCAAAGGGAGATCGCCTGGACAAAGAAAGAGGAATGGATAAACCCTGAGCGGTGTGAGGGGCATCGTAGAAGACGATTATTTGTAGATCGCAGATTTTTACTGTGCCCAGAGCAAAGAAATTGAATTTCTGAGCTCAGATATGAAGGAGAATTAGGCTTATCTAACAGAGAAAACAGGGTTGTCAAGGCCCTCAATGCTCTACGCTGGCGAATAGGTAACCATTTTAAAAGAGACCTATGTGTTGAGACATGGTCATACTTACGGAGGTTGAAGACGAATCGAATGCAGTTATTCAGAAGGCGGTCCAGTTTATTGAGGAGATCTGCATTCAGGTCATAGTAGCACACATCAGCATAGTCAATTATAGGAAAGATTAGAGACTGTACAAGCATTGCCTTTATATGATTTATATAATTATTTATCTTTTAATTCACCACACGCTCCCCTAAAATATAATATTCTAAATAAAGATAAAGAGAAAAGTATAAAAAAACGTATAATATATTAAAAATAACGTACCATGGGCGTAGCGAGGGGGAGGCAGGGGGGGGCAGCTGCCCCCCCCCCTAGCAGGCGGGCGGGCTGGCGAACTGAGCGAATTTTATTTCACCTCTTTATAGAAATTTACTGAGCTAAGCTATGTCATACTCATAATTATGCTAATATTGTTATCTTTCGCCTCGCTAGCACAGTTTAGTGTTATTCTATAGTTTAGTTGAGTTTAGTAGCTCGGTAGACAGACGTTCGTTCCTGCCGCGCCGCGCCATCGCCGGCCGCACGCGCCGCGCCGTCGAGCCGGAGCGGGGTGCGGGTACGGGGTGAGAGGGGAGGCAGCTGATGCACAGCGCGCGTGCGCGTAACAACAAACAATATTTTGTACACAGATTTTGTATTCAATCTTGTCTCGGTGGTCCTCTTATAACGTCTGTTAGTAATTATCGTGCAATTCGAAGTCGTGAATCGAGATTTTTGTTGTAATTTAATTTGTTTTTTCGCTGTCGCTTCGCTGGTGTTTGGGTGGGTGTGTTGGACGACTGGTGTTTGTTTTAAAAAATGGATATAAGAAAGTTTTTCAAAGGTAAGGTATTTTTTATTATCACAGTTAATTTTAGATTAATAACGATATGATATTTATATTTATTTAAAAACGCGTGAATTTTTGTTTAAGGGACTTTAAAAAGAAAAAAAGCAGAAACTAGTAGTGAAAGTAGTGATGACGAGAAAAAGGAAGAAAGTTCGCTGGCGCTGGCTCAAGCTGGATCTTTTAGAGTTCAAAATACACCTGAAGTGGCTGCAGATGTATTCGTTTGTGATAACGATTTAGGCAAATGGGTAGGGCGAACTTCTTTGATGACCACAAGTCAAAAATTGGATATGCTTAAACGTTGTTGGGTGCCCCCTGAAAATTATGACTTTTCTAAGGATGCCAAAGCTGCTGATCTGCAGCGAAAATTCAATCATAGTTGGTTGCAAACTTATTCGCCCTGGCTTGTTTATTCGAAACATCTTAAAGGTGCGCTGTGTTTATATTGCGTACTATTCCCTCCAAAGACAGTTGTTGGAGTTTTGGGCTCATTCGTAATTCGACCTTTTTGCCGTTTCAAATATATTCATGAATACTGCGTTAAGCATGTCTCATCACAATATCATAAATCAGCAGTTACCGATGCAAAACATTTGTCGGAGAAAATGCCTGTGGATATAATGATGAATACTGCTCACCAGAAAGAAATTGAGACAAATAAAAAGATACTGGCATCTATAATTTCTTCAGTAATTTTTTGTGGCACTCACGATTTACCTTTGAGGGGTAAACAGAATCATGAAGGCATTCTTGAAGACCTTCTAAATCTAAAAATTGAATCTGGTGATCAAGATTTAAAGCAGCATTTAGAACATGGCAAAAAAAATGCTATGTATACTTCCCCACAGATACAAAACGAAATTATTGAATTGTGCGGTTTGGTCGTAAAGAATGAAATTATACAGGAAGCAAAGAAAGCTTATGCGTATAGTGTCATGGCAGATGAGTCATGTGATATAGCGGGTAAAGAACAACTATCTATCGGAATCCGTTTTTTTGACGAAGATCAAAATATAATACGTGAAGAATTTCTAGGATTTGTAGAATTAGAGGCCATGGATGCTAATACAATTGCGACAGAAATTGATAAATTCTTAGAAAGCGCCGGACTAGAATCCAATAAGTGCGTAGGCCAAGGCTACGATGGCTGTTCGACTATGGCGGGGAGTATTAGCGGCATACAAAAAAAAATTAGAGATAAATATAAAAAAGCCTTATACTTTCATTGCGCTAGCCATAGGCTTAATTTGGTAATAAATGACTTGAACCAAGTTCCAGAAATTCGTAACACCATCGGAACAATCAAAGACATAATAAATTTTTTTCGAGAATCTGCTTTACGTAGAAAATACGTACCTAATATTCCGGCGTTATGCGAGACCCGCTGGTCTCACAAATATAAAAGTGTGGCCATGTTTTACAAGCATTTTGAGGAGATCATTCATGGACTCGAGAACATATCTAAAGACGGAAATGCTGCAGCCAGAAAAAATGCTTATCAATTACATTGTGCTGCAACGAAATCAGTATTCATCATAATGTGTGATACTGATAGCCAAATATTCTGCAATACTGGAACCTGTTGCTAACGCACTTCAGTCGAAATCTATTGATATGCATACATGTACGAACCATATTAAGAGAAAATATAATTGAAACTTCTCAAGGAACTGCATCTGCCCTTGGTTCCGACTTACAAGTCCCACGCATTGCGTCTCGGCAACAACATCGGTCCAATCACCCGGCACAGAGCTCTTCAGACTATTGGAAAAGATCCATTATAATACCCTATTTAGATTCCTTAATTTCCGCACTCGATCAACGCTTTTCGAATGAGCATCTGCCAGCCTTCAGCCTAATGTCATTGCACCCAAACACAATGTTATCAATGACCCTCAGTGATTTCCAAGAGAATTGCAAAGCATTCACCAATTTTTACGAGCTCGCTATCGAGCCTGAAGCAGAATTGTGGTATAAATTGTGGAAAGACAAGGGGATTCCAAATGAAGAGTTAGAGAAAATGGATTTTACCGACACGCTTAAAGAGGCAAATACTTTCTTCCCCGCCACAAAGAGGGCCATACTTATTTTACTGGCGCAACCATGCACCACGGCCAATATAGAACGGTCTTTTTCCACCTTACGGCGAGTAAAAACGTGGTTGCGGTCTACAATGTCAGAAAATCGTCTGAACGGCCTATGTATGTTAAGCGTACATAGGAAAATGGTAGAAGGAAAGAAAGGCGAAGTTATTGAAAAAGTTTTAAATAGATTTTGTGAACAACCACGCAAGTTACTGTTTAAGTAATTAAAACTATTCTGTTTCTGGTTAAAATTCGTTTTTTTATTGTTACACTTGCTGACCCGGCGGACGTCGTCCTGCCCAGTAATCAATCTTACACCTACCCTAACTAAACTAAACCTACTCTACACCTACCCTACCCCTATCTATGTATGTGTTATTCTGAGTCTTCAGCTACCTACATACCAAATTTCATCGTAATGTGTTCAGTAGCTTTTGCTTGAAAGAGGTAACAAACATGCATCCGTCCACACACACTCACAAACTTTCACCTTTATACCTAATGTATGAAAACATAAATTCAGTTTCTCTATGATTTTCTCAACCTGCCCCCCCCCCTGTACAAAATCCTGGCTACGCCCTTGTAACGTACCACTCAAACGACAGAGACCGCGACCGTCATCACTTTACGTGTGACCGGACACACAAAAATAATTACTACTCCAAAACGCCTACAGCTATATTAGTTTAAAAAAAAACTTACGACAAGCTCAAAGAACCCAGAATATAATTAAGCTAAAATTAAATTGTTCAAGCAAATGATAAATGGTGAAAATAAGGTACTGTAATGTTTTTCTTGAACAGTCATCAATGAACGTAAGAAAATAACGAGCACTACCTAATGATTTTATTTGCAATGGACCACATAATTATATCTTTGTGTATTAGGGTAATTCCGGGGTAGATGGCCATAATGGAGATATGGCCCGTCGAAATAATTCCTGAACGGTTGGCTAGATGGCACTCACTAGTAGAAGTTTAGCTCGCCTCGCGACGCGCTTGGGGAGCAAGCGTACGTGCAGCTTTTAGGCGACAAAAAAATAAAAAGTAAGTAAAATCCTTCTTATTTGTTTCGTGTAGTGGAAATATTTTTAAGATGGTTCTTGTTTTACGTTGTTATGATATAAAGTTTCGTAAAATCATGGTTGTTTTTGATTTGTTTGCGAAATATACGAGTAACAGTTGGTCTCTGGTACTCGCATCGTGTTGTTACTTTTTTTGTTTAAGGTGGTAGTGATCTCTCCCGGAGGAAAAGGAGAGATGGCCAGTGTGAGTCGGTAAATGATGGCCATATGGCCATCTTATACTGGATGCAGAAATTATATTTTTATATTAAAAAAATCATTATTTTCCTATTTGTTTCAGATACCTAATAAATACAAGCGAAAGGCAGTAGCTGTAAGAGGCAATTGGAGTGAAGAATCACTAAAAGCAGCTATGAGTGCTGTACAAAATAATGAATCGTCTTTGCGTGCTGCAGCTATCCAGTACAACATTCCAAGAAAAACATTAGAAAGAAGATTAAAGAAAAATCTAGTTTATTCGGAAAAGAAAACGAGAAGATATTGGTTGCTCATATCAAAAAAATGCAAGCCAGAGGCTTTCCGTTGACAATGAAGGGCCTTAGGAAAATGGCTTACGAATTTGTCGAACAGTTAAAATTAAATCATCGATTCAACAACGAAACTCAGAATTAAGCTTAAATTAAATTGTTCAAGCAAATGATAAATGGTGAAAATAAGGTACTGTAATGTTTTTCTTGAACAGTCATCAATGAACGTAAGAAAATAACGAGCACCACCTAATGATTTTAATTGCAATGGACCACATATATCTTAGTGTATTATAAGCCCAAAATCTCCTTAGACCATAAGAAAATTTTGTAAGTTTTCCTTTAATACTGGCAATATAAGATTGAAAATGTGTACTGTCATAATGAATACCAGAAACCATACTTTGTTTCATAATGTTCATGCTCCTTAATTTGAGATGTTCCAGCACGCGATGCCATACTTCCTGCGACAACAGGTTGCTCTGCTCTCACACATGATAGTCCAGTAATTGTTTACTGCTGCTGTCAGCTACCATGCATTGAGGCTGCCCTCCAACATCACCTTCAGCACTACACTGTTACCTGTGAATCCTAAAATATCTAATTGATATAACCATTCCCATAACTAGCTGTAGCTATGGTTTCATGCCCGTCCATTATTTTACAAGTTTTAGAATTAAAGTTTATTTTGTAATCTTTTCTACTTAACTCACTGACTGACAAATGATTAGTGGCCAGTTTAGGAACTAAATTAACATTATTTATCATTTTATATCCACTGTTTAGCATAATTCTAACTTTTTCGAATCCTACAGTTGATAACCTCTCACCATTAGCAATATTCACTGAGAGTTCTTTAGTAAAATTAAACTCGCACAGTCATAACACTTTTATTATTATACGACTGCCCAAAAAAAGGAGTGTCATGTTTTTTAGGGTTCATGTATGTATGTGAGTTTCTTTATTCCACCATAACTTTTTAATGACTGAACTGATTTACATGTATAAGATTTCGTTAGAATCCTTGCATCGTCCCGAGTAAGATAGGCTATTGATATTAAAATATAAAAGTCACAAATGAACATCCACCTATGTTTTTTGTTGTAATAGTAAGTTTCTACGTAAAATATTGAAAGAACCTCAATGAAAAGTAAGTGTAGTACAATGCCATAACCTTACATAAAATTTCAAATATCATACAATGGATAACATAGACCACAACATACAATATTGGCCTAGAAAGTGTTTGACTTTATCTACTCAATAGATGGCATTGCGCTAGTGACATCATTTTCTGAATCGCGATGTTAAGATTTTCGGCGAGTATAATAGCACACTATTAATAGTTTAGAATGTTACTTGATAGCAACTTTGTGCTAATTTCTTTCAATTTGATTTTCGTTCGTATTAAAAGTTGTGTGTATTTATTTATCAGAAGTAAAATCTATTATTAGGGTTTGTATCGAATTATAATATCCTGATTCAACTGGATAAAACTTAATTATAATATTTAATTATTGATTTTTTTTTTTTCGCGGGTAGGTGTCAAAAAGTAAAGACGTTCGAATTTTTTGGAAATTTTATTTAAATAACAATTTGTAAAAATACTGATCAAGTTTATCACAGTATATAATCTACAACTGTGTAATAGCAAGTACTCACGTTTGTGGCTTGTTATATGTGATATTTACACTTCACAAGCATCACCTGCCAGCTGATCACTAACTGTCACAACATTATTTTTTTTTTTTTTTTTTTTTTTGTGTTGAATATTACATAATTTTGTAATAATGTTAAAATTGAATTGGCACATGCTTGCAAAAAAGAAAATAATAGAAATAAAATTGAAATAATATAAAATATTGAGAAAGTGTTTAAAAATATGTCTATAAATAAATCTAATGTCAAAATTTCAGATATAATGTCAAAAGTAATGTCAAATGATTAACCAAAGTCAAAGTATTATCAATGTCAAAATTTAATACAGTTAAAAACGTCTCCAATATGTACTAATTTATGAGTATTTATTTTATATCATTTGACATGAAATCTGATACTGAGTATAAAAATTTTTCCAACAAGAAGGTTTTTAATTTATGTTTAAATAAGTGAGGGCTATATATTAATAATTTTAAATCAGTTGGTAACCGATTAAACAACTCAACTGCTTGGTACCCGGAGCAATGCCTAGCTACGTTAAAATTGGGAGTCGTCTTGTGTTTAAACTCCTTCCTTCTGGTGCTTTCTCTTACCTTACGTTCCTCTTGAGATTCATATTGATGAATGTACTTGGCAAAGTGACTAAGGATAACTAATATATATAAACTTGGTACTGTTAAAATTTTTAGTTCTTTAAAATGCTTTCTGCATGAGTCTCTTTGTGAGATTCTTACTATAGTTCTAATGGCATGTTTCTGTAAGATAAAAGCTTTCTGCCAGTTATAACTGTAGCTGTTACCCCAAAGCATGATGCTGTACCTTAACTTAGATTCTACTAGCGCATAATATATAGCCTTTAGTTGCTCTAGATTTAAAATATCTCTAAGGCTCCTGAGTGCATAGCATGCTGATGAAACAGAAGAGTCAATAGCAGCTATCTCCTGTTTCCAATTTAAATTCACATCTATGTGAACACCTAAGAATTTAACTTTGTCTACTAAGTCAATCTTGTCTCCTTTGAGCTGTACGTCTAAATTATCATTATAGCGAGTCGTAGTCTTAAATAAAATAATGTTGGTCTTACTTGTATTTAACAAAAGGTCATTAGCTGTAAACCAATCACAGAGATTTTTCAGGCTTTCATTTACAATTTTGGTCAATTCCTTTAAGTCATTTGCCCCAATAATTATATTAGTGTCATCTGCAAAGACAACAAGTTATTAGTCAGCACTTTATACAATTGATAATGTCTCAGTACGCTGAAGTCCTAGCTGCACAAAAAACCTTAGAAGAGAACTTCATGAGGAAGATGAGCGAACTAGAAGCGCAAATCCAGTGTGCCGGGCCTCCCAAGGCCAACACGGTGGCAAAGATTGGTGATGAGTTTCGTGCTTTTCGGGAACTCATATTCTCCATGCTTGGCCTGCTCCGAAGCCAGATTAATGAGTGTGCCAAACAAATTGATGGTATTGAGACCAGGCACCGGCGGAAAGCACTGGTTTTCCAGGGGCTTGCCGAAGTGGAGAACGAGGATAGCACAGCACTGATCTTGGAGGTACTAAATACCAAGCTTGCCCTCAAAAATCTTCAAGCATCTTCAGTCAAAGCCTGTCACAGACTTGGGGCCCCCAGCACCGAGCATCACAGGCCAATTCTTGTCAGATTTGCAAGTGTAGATGTCAAGACCTCGGTTTGGAGGGCAAAAACGGGATTGAAAGGCTCCAAGATTTCTATAAAGGAGTTCTTAATCAGGGCCAGGCAATCTGTCTTCGGAAAGGCGCGTGAGCACTTTGGGATGAGGGCATGTTGGACTCAGGAAGGTGTCATTTTTATAAAGGCTTCTGACGGCGTCCGGCACAAGATAACGTCGACGGAGGAGCTCAAGCCTTTGATAGCCAAGTACCCCAAGGCGGTGGCTCCTGCTGGGAACCTGAAAACAACACGTAAATAGCAATATATCAGTATTGTAGCCTTTTTTTTGTGACTGTCATCTTCTAATTTAATGTTCTGTAATCTTTACTAACCGTTGCGTAGTTTTCCCAGTTTATATCATTAGTTCTCCTTTTGGTTGGTGCCTTCATTATTTATCTGTTCCGGGTTTTCTATTGAGATGTAGTTATTGTTCTCGTTATTTTTAATTGTTACTCATTACCTTCATTAGCCTTCATTATATACTCTTTTTTACCCTCACTCAACATTATTTTATTGTTTTGTTTTTCCAGTTCTTGTCAAAGTCATATTGACATTATGATATGATTTTGACATTCATACAGTGCGTTCGGAAACTTCTAAATAAGAATTCCATGGAATTGATAGAAACGCTCAATGTGAGAAGTAAAAAATGATTTTATTTTGTCTATAACGCAGTTATGTTGGGTGAGGCATTATTATTTTATTTACTATGATTTTTGTTTTAGATTTTTAGTTCTGGTTTTGTGTTTGTGGACTTTGGTTTTCTTTTAGTTTTTATTTTGTTCCACATGTCTATTGTTTTGCTTTAGTAATCTATTGTGTTTGCTTAGGTGCTGATTATTATGTTTGATAAATTGTTATTAATTTTTTTTTTAAGTATTGGCTGGCGGGTGGTGCAGAAATGCATTTCTAGCTGTACTATATATTTTTTTTTTTATATATATATTATTTTCATTTATATTAGACAATGACTCTTACTTTTCGGCTAATGAATCTACTGCCTCTTCAAGCGACCTAAGTTTTTGTTCGCTCAGCGACACTCTTGGTGACTTTTTGCAGCGTAACTTTAATGGCGAGTCTAGTCGGTTATTGAACGTCTGCCATATCAACGCCCAGAGCATTCCCAGTCATTACAGTGAGCTGTATGACACGTTCAATAACAGCAACGTTCACGCTATCCTGATCTCTGAAACTTGGCTCAAACCGCATCTTCTGTCCACCACTTACCCTCTCACTGGTTTCGTACTTATACGAAATGATCGGATTGGTAAGGGCGGGGGTGGTGTGGCTATATACCTTCGCAGTGATTTTCCGTATAAAATACTTGCTTCTTCCTCTTCGCACTATTCTGCCTCTGCTGAATTTATTTTCCTTGAACTTTGCGTCAAAGGAGCCAAAACCATCATTGGTGTTGTCTACTGTCCCCCCACTGTCGATTACTTCACCGAATTCGAATCGGTTCTAGAATCTTTGGGTTCAGAGTATGCACACCACATCATTATGGGTGATTTCAACACAAACCTCCTAGCCCAAAATTCCACTCGATCCCGAAAACTACTCCATCTTATTGAGTCTGCTAGTCTGCATTTGTTGCCACTCCAACCCACGCATCATAACGTTGCAGGCGATGACACCTGGCTCGACCTAATCCTCACCTCAAATCCTTCCCTCGTCTCTTCCCATGGTCAACATGACGCTCCTGGTTTTTCTCATCATGATATGATTTTCCTTTCCTATATCCTTAAACCTCCTAAACCTAAGCCCAGGGTTCTGTACAGGCGATGCTTTGCGAGGATGGATGTTGACAGACTTAAGAATGATGCATCTGTGGTGGATTGGAAAAATATGACGGAGGCCACTTCAGTTGACGACAAGGTTGCAATCTTCAATGATGTTGTGATCAGCTTGTACAACATACATGCTCCCATAAAAAAGTGCAAATTAAACGTCCTCCTGCGCCCTGGATGACAAAGGCAATACAGATGGCCATGCGACGGAGGGACCGTGCGTTCCGTAGATTTAGGGGGGATCGTACTGATGAAAACTGGACACTTTTTAAGGCATTAAGGAATAAATGCAACCAGATGATACGCAATGCTAAACGCCGCCATATTCTAGAAAATTTTTTTTTCTTCCTCATCTGCCGATATTTGGAAGTTCCTTGTAACACTTGGTATCGGCAGATCGCGACATTTAGACCTTCCTAATTCTATCGATTTAGATGATCTTAACCGTCATTTCTCAACTGTGCCTACCATGGATCGTCTAACTAAACAGCAAACTCTGTCTTTAATCTCTGGTCTGACGCGTCCTCATATTAGTCCTTTTCGTTTCGTTCCAGTTGAACCAGGTGAGATCAAAAAGTCCATCCTATCCATTAAATCCAAAGCAGTGGGATGTGATAATATCACTCGTGATATGATCATTACCATTCTGGATGAACTACTACCCGCGATTACCCATATTGTAAACTACTCCTTGCACTCCGGTGTATTCCCCTCCTTGTGGCGAAAAGCCTATGTTCGTCCACTACCCAAAATTCCAAATCCCACTCTTCCAAATCACTTCCGCCCAATTTCTATCCCTCCCTTCCTTTCCAAAGTGCTTGAGGCCTGTGCCCACAAACAACTCTCTAACTTCACGCACCGTAATTCACTGATTAGCCCTCTACAGTCTGGGTTCAGGCCGGGGCACAGCACTATTTCCGCTCTCCTTAAAGTGACTGGCGATATACGGGAGGGACTGGAAGACACCAAAGTTACTGTACTAGTGTTGGTCGATTTCTCGAATGCCTTCAATACCGTCAGTCACGACATCCTGTTAGCCATTCTGTCCCATGTGATGGTCTCTCCTGAAACACTGGAATGGTTCTCCTCCTACCTTCAGGAACGACAACAGTCGGTTCACGCCGGGGAATCTTCTTCTCGCTGGTGTGATCTGGAAACCGGCGTTCCACAAGGCGGCATTCTTTCTCCTCTTCTATTTTCTATTTTTATTAATCTCATTACTTCCGTACTTCAGTGTTCGTATCATCTATACGCTGATGACCTGCAGTTGTACTGCCAAGGGGGGGTCGACGAAATATCTAAAGCCATCGAAAAGATTAATAGGGACTTGGTAGCTATTGAAACCTGGTCTGAGAGATTTGGTGTTGCAGTGAACCCCAATAAATGTCAAGCGATCATCATTGGGAGCTCTAGAAGCATTGCTAAAGTGGATGCTGCAACTTTGCCACCTGTTTTGTTCAAGTGTACGACAGTTCCTTTTAGTTCTGACGTAAAGGATTTGGGTTTGCGGATCGATAGTACCCTAAACTGGCGTACTCAAATCGCTAGTGTTAGTCAGAGGGTTACGGGAACACTACGGGCTCTGTATCGTTTTAAAAACTTTTTACCATCGAAAACGAAGGCAATGCTTGTACAGACCCTAATTTTTCCTATCATCGATTATGGTGATGTGTGCTACTATGACCTGAATGCAGATCTCCTCAATAAACTTGACCGTCTTCTAAATTACTGCATTCGATTTGTTTTCAATCTGCGCAAATATGGTCATGTCTCTTGCACATCGATCGCTTCTAAAGTGGTTGCCCATACGTCAACGCAGAGAGCAAAGGGCGCTTACTACCTTGTTTTCATTTCTCAATTCTTCCAATTTCCCTAGTTATTTAGCCCCTCACTTTCAATATATTTGCGCCAACCACAATAAAAATCTACGTTCACCTCATAACCGTCTTCTTCTATGTCCTACTCATCGCACTGACTTCGTTCCCTGTTCCTTCTTTGTTCAGGCCATTTCTCTGTGGAATGCGCTCCCCCAGGAGATCAGGATAGTCACAAACCGTTTAAAATTCAAAATTGAGGTTCGCGAGCATATTCGTAAGAAGTTGGCAGTAGTATCATCACTACGTTAGTGTTTCTCTCTTTGTCGATTTGGGCAATGTTGAGTATGTATGCATTTAGTTTATTAAATTGGGTACATATCATATTATTGTATTTGGGTATCTATTATATTGTTGCATTTTATTTATAATTCATTGATCACTCTTTTCTTTTCTGTTTTTTATTGCACCTGCCTCTATTTTCTCTGCATCACCCAAAGCTTGACTGGCAGAAAATGCCTAAGGCATTAAGTCCGCCTCTGTACATAATGTGCGAGAAGTTTAAATAAATAAATATTTAGTTTGCAATCTTTAAATATATAAAAGTCAAAGGTGACTGACTGACTGACATAGTGATCTATTAATGCATAGCCCAAACCACTGGAGAGATCGGGCTGAAATTTGGCATGCAGGTAGATGTTATGACGTAGGCATCGCTAAGAAAGGATTTTGATAAATTCTACCCCCAAGGGGATAAAATAGAGGATGAAAGTTTGTATGAAACTTTGTCAATTTTAAACCGATCGTGCTGAGACTTTGCATGCATATTGCTACTATGACGTAGGCATCCACTAAGAAAGGATTTTGACAAATTCTACCCCCAAGGGGATAAGTTTGTATAAAACTTTGTCAATTTTAAACCTATCTAAAAATTATTATTAATTATATGGATTTTTTTGATTTTAATAAATAAGTCTCTGGGGCAAACTCTCAAATTTGCGGGTATTGACTTGAGAGAACATTGCTTCTCTCATGGACAGTTTTATTTTGCTTGCTCACGAGTAAGTTCACCCAATAGCTTGATAGTTTTAGCGCCTAGTGACAGATTAGTTAAGAATATTGTGTACAAAGAAGTTTTGTAGGGTTTTGTATTTTTTACACACGCTAAACAAAAATAAAGTCGCAAAAATATACCTAAATAATAATAATACTTAACGCGAGCGAAGCCGCGGGGAAAAGCTAGTATTTTACTTTTTTTGTTGCAGAAAATTTGGTTTGGTGTTTTAATTTTTATCTACAAGTCTCATTTCTGGTGGTGGTATTTAACCCAAGATGACTCGCACGCATCTTTGATGCGTGAGTCACCATCTTCTCGTGACACAAGGCTAACCCAAATGCGAGAGCACGCATCTTTGATGCGTGAGCGTGAGTCACCATCTTCTCGAGACACAAGGCTAACCCAAATGCGAGAGCACGCATCTTTGATCCGTGTGCGTGAGTCACCATCTGCTCGTGACACAAGACTAACCCAAATGTGAAAGTACGCATCTTTGATGCGTGAGCGTGAGTCGCCATCTTCTCGCGACACAAGACTAACCCAAAACGCGAGAGCACGCATCTTTGATACGTGAGCGTGAGTCACCATCTTCTCGTGAAACAAAAATAACCCTGTAGCGACATCTATGTCGTCACAAATGAACTAATCCTGCATCGCGCAAGTAAGATTCGCGACGCGATTGGAACATATAGAACAAACCCAAATTCATCTATCGGGCAGTAGCCCACCAGATATAACACCTGTCTGGTCGGAGGATCCTCCCTTTTCAACGGAGGTATGTGGGACTTTACTCTCTGTTCCATTACCCCCAAACTGGTGACCCTCGACAAAGAACGTCAGCGCAGCCTTCGTGCAGCTACTACTTCGTGACGTCATCATCACTTCCTCAAGCTTTCGAGCAGCGAGCCATAAAGCCAGCACCCACGGCTATATGGGTATCCTGACCACCAGCATGCCTACTTGGTCATACCTGGTCATCACCCTCAGCCTCATCAGCGACCTTGGCTAAGCACCTTGTAAGATGTTTTCTATATAATTAAACACCCCTTTTTTATTGTTTACTTTATTTTAATAGTCTTCACAATCATGATCAGCCAAGTCTTAATTAGGTTGCCAGCCCGCGTTGCAGTGTTGCCACCCGCTCAATAGTGTTGCCACATAATAAGGCTCCTCTCACATCCCTTCTCTTTTCTTACAAATAATTAATCATTACAATATTCATGCAAATAATTTGGTTTCTTAACAATTCGACCACTTCTAGTTATTCTATTTTCTACAACACTATTGTCAAAATTAAATGTAACAGTCTTTTTGGTTTTACTATTTACTCTGTCATTATTAGCTCCAAGATCAGTTTGTTCTTCAGAACAATCTACAAAGTTATCCACATCACAATTAACATATTCGAAATTTAGATTATCATCATTATTTTCCACAATGTCAAGTATATTATCTTCGCTACCATTATTATAGTCTATATCTCTAAAAGCTAAATTGTCAACACAATCATCATTTACGTTAACATTCGTTACATTATCCTTACATCTTTCATTTAAAGTATTATTTTGTATTATACATTCTAGATCCTCATCATCATAATCATATGTATTTTTTACATTAAATTTTCTGTATTTTGAACCTTTAAATATATTATATCTGTTTCTCAGAACTTTCTGCCCATTTTACTACATAGGATCTATCTTTATCCCCTTCTTTTACAATTTTACCTGGGATTAACTTATTCCTATTTCTATCTCTAATATAAACATTCTGTCCATTATAGAATGTCATTCCTTTACCCTTGAATTTCTTATCATGATACATTTTATAACTTACATTTTTCTTTTGTACATAGTTTTTTATGTTCATAAACTTTGTTTCATAACCATGTCTATTCACAGGTAACAACGAAGCTACTTGTCTACCAATCATCATCTCATTTGGCGACTTTAACTCATTATCAATAGGCATATTCCTGTATTCTAACATAGCCAAATCTATATTCTTATTTTCTAATAAACATTTTTTTAACATCTTTTTAACTGTTTGAATGTGACGCTCAACCATCCCATTAGACCTAGCATAATAAGGTGTTGATGTCTTATGTTTAAATCCAAATTGCTGACAGAAATCTACAAATACAGAACTTCTGTATTGAGCTCCATCATCTGTGTATAATAATTCAGGTATTCCCCATCTAGAGAATGATATTTGTAAAGCTTTTATATGCTCCTCAGCTGATTGATTTTTTAATTCACTTAACTCTATATACTTAGTAAGATAATCTACTATTAATAAATATATTTTATTATTAAAGAAAAACATATCAGCTCCTATTGTACTCCATGGTTTATCAGGAACTTCTCTTAATTTTAATGGTTCATAACTATGACTTTTTTGATACTGTAAACAGATGTCACAATTTTTAATCATATCTTCTATTTCTTTATACATATGCGGCCAATATAACAATCCTTTTATTCTGTTTTTACACTTTTCAAAACCCATATGATTGTAATGAATTTGCTTTAACATGTCAGACCGTAATGATTTTGGTACTAACAAAACTGAATCTTTAAATATTAAACCATTAGCTATGTATAAGCTTTCTTTAATAGAATGATAAAACTTTAATTGAAATGGTATATTTGAGTATTTAGGCCAATCATTTTGAATATAATTAATAAGCAATATCAAGTTTTCATCTTTAGCCGTTTCTTCCTGAAATATTTTTAATTTTTGTTCACTAATGTTTAAACTTTCTATTATCATACAGACATGCATTTCTATCTTTTCATCAATATCCTGATTACATATGTTATCTTGTACAAATGCCCTAGATAATGCATCAGCCACTAAGAGTTCCTTACCAGGTTTATATTTAATCTCTAAGTCATAACCTTGTATGCGCATTCTTAATTTTTGCAATCTTAACGGAGTTTCATTCATTGATTTTTTGAATATCTGTTCAAGTGGTTTATGATCAGTTTCTACTGTAATTTGTTTGCCATATATGTATTGATAGAACTTTTCACATGCATACACAATTGCTAATAATTCCTTCTCAATTTGTGCCCATGATTTCTGCGAATCAGTTAGTGCTTTCGATGCATAAGCTACTGGTTTGTTATGTTGTAGTAAAACTGCTCCTAACCCCGTACTACTACTGTCAACGGACAATGTAATAGGGCTATTCATCTCAAAAAATATTAAAACCGGTTCTGTAGTTAAGATTTGTTTCAATTTATTGAAATCTTCCTTTTGTTTTTCACCCCAAACAAATACAGAATTTTTTTTTACTAAATCTCTCAATGAATTTGTAATATCTGATAAGTTAGGTATAAATTTAGATACATAAGTTATGATTCCTAAAAATGTTTGTAATTCTTTTTTACTTGTGGGCTCTTTCATATTAACAATAGCTCTAATTTTTTCTGTATCAGGTCTAATACCTGTGCTACTCAATATATGGCCTACATATTTGACCTCAGTTACCCCAAACTGACACTTATCTTTGTTGAATTTTACTCCTGCTTGTTTAGCCCTATTCAAAACTTGTTTTAATCTCTTATCATGGGATTCTTTAGATTCTCCCCATATTAACAATTCGTCAACATATTGTTCGACCCCCTCAATGTCACAAAATATGTCATGAAAACATTTACTAAAAACTTCAGGTGCTGAGTTTAAACCAAAAGGTAATCTTTTATAACAATACCTACCAAATTCACCAGCGTTAAATGTTGTATATAATTGACTTTTTTCTGATATTTTTATCATGTAAAATCCTTTAGAGGCGTCTAGCACCGAAAAATACTTAGCATTAGGCATTCTAGCGACTAATTCCTCAAAAGTACTCATTTTATACCTTTCTCTGATTATACATTTGTTTAAATTCTGTGGATCTAAACAAAGTCTGATAGAACCATTGTTCTTTTTTGCTACCACCATAGAATTAACCCATTCAGTAGGCTCATTTACTTTTCTAATGACACCTAACCTCACTAATTTATCTAATTCACTTTTAATTTGGTTTTGTAATTTAAATGGAATTTTTCTAGGTCTTTCTACAATAGGTTCACAATTTTCTTTCAATTTAATATCATATTCATATTTTAACTCACCTAATCCAGTGAATAATTCACTATATTCTGATACAATGTCACTTTTATTTACCGAACTCACCGTATTAATAATATCAAGCTTTACTGCAGTTGAATAACTTAAAATACTGGGTGTTTCAAAATTCACTACAAAGAGTTTACATATACAGTCACTGTTGTTGTATCTTAATTTTGCTTCACAAGTTCCAAGGATTTTTATTTCAGATCCGTCAAAGTTTGTCAATCTTATATTTCTACATGTATTTAATTGCAATTTTAATTGATTCATTGTATTTCTATTTATGATATCCACTTGAGAACCTGTATCAATTTTGAATTTTATATATTTATTATTTACTTGGATATTTAAATACCACTCCTTGTCTACGGAGTTTACTGCATAGACTGTATCTATTCTAAACTGTTCTACATTTTGACTACTGAACATTTATAAGTACAACACGAAGAAAAATGATTAAATTTATTACATTTTACACATTTTTTACCATATGCTGGGCATTTAGCATAACCATGAAACTTATTGCATTTTCCACATGGTCTTGATGTACTGGCCTCTTTTTTGAAGTGCTCACCTGACCTTTCTTGATAATCTGATTGTCTGCCCCTGGATGTTCCTCTCGCACCACACCTTGCTTGACCCGGAGTTCTACTACGACCCCTGGCTCTTGGCTCTTGGTTACTTGCTGATGAACGCCTGCATGTTCCTTTGTTTACTGCACTTACTTCATTTGACCGTTCATTATTACAGTTCATTGTTTTTATTTGACTTTGAGCCACTTGTGCGGCTTTACATATACTCATGCACTTGTCAAGTGTCAAATCCGGTATTCTTAGTAATTTTTCTCTAATGTTACCATCGTTGATTCCAAGAACTATTTGATCTTTTATCAGACTATCCTTCAGGTTTCCAAAATTACAATCCAAACTGAGAGATTTTAATGCTGTTTGATATTCTTCATATTGTTCGTCTGTCTTCTGTTTTCTTGAGAAGAACAGGTACCTGTTATAGGTTTCATTTGTGGGTGGACTACAGTGTTTCTCCAGACGTATGAGTACCTCATTGTATGATATGCTCGCCTTGTCCTCGAAGCTATTATAAATTATCAGACCCTCTTCGCCGATGCAGTGTAATAGTAGAGCTTTTTTTTGTTCCTCCTTTAGACGTGTATCTGCTCCACTGGCGAGAAAATATAGGTCAAACCTTTGTTTCCAATTCTCAAAACTTCTTTTTTTCGATTTTGATCCGACAAAAGTTAATGGCGGCGGCGGTTGTAGTTGCTCCATCTCTCACCTCTTTTTATTTTGTTCAGCGTCGATTTTTACAGTTGTCCTTAGTCCTCAGCGCCATGTAAGATGTTTTCTATATAATTAAACACCCCTTTTTTATTGTTTACTTTATTTTAATAGTCTTCACAATCATGATCAGCCAAGTCTTAATTAGGTTGCCAGCCCGCGTTGCAGTGTTGCCACCCGCTCAATAGTGTTGCCACATAATAAGGCTCCTCTCACACACCTGTACCTTCGGCCAGTCACATGAAGAGCCTTGAAGAACCTCTCCTGGTCGACGACAGCAGTCAAGCCCTACATCGCACAGCACCGCTCCGACTCACTGGAGCCAGCCGCAATACTCCGACTCACTGGAGCCTGCAGCATCATATCCCGACTCACTGGGATAGCACCACCCCGACTCACTGGAGCATCACCGCAGACAGTTCCGACTCACCGAGAACTATACGGAATCCGGTTCCGACTCACTGCAACCAACCTCCATTGGCTTGGCACGCATCACACGACGCATCAAGAACCATCGATCTCCGATCTCCGGAGGGGAGTGATGTAGCGACATCTATGTCGTCACAAATGAACTAATCCTGCATCGCGCAAGTAAGATTCGCGGCGCGATTGGAACATATAGAACAAACCCGAATTCATCTATCGGGCAGTAGCCCACCAGATATAACACCTGTCTGGTCGGCGGATCCTCCCTTTTCAACGGAGGTATGTGGGACTTTACTCTCTGTTCCATTACCCCCAAAACCCAAATGCGAGTGTGCACATCTTTGATGCGTGAGCGTCAGTCACCATCTTCTCGTGATACAAGACTAACCCAAATGTGAAAGTACGCATCTATGATGCGTGAGCTTGAGTCACCTTCTAAACCTGATAAAAAGTTAACGCAGATATGGGAGCACGCAACTTTGATACGAGATAGTGAGACCCCTTGTTCAAGAAAACAAAGACTCACAGGGATGCACCATAATTATCGATGCCGAAGGCAGATGCGCCAATAGTATTTTGAGCAATAAAATGCAATCTGGAATAAAATGCGTTTGGTACCCGTTCCTTCTGAGTAGGAATGTCTCAATGAGATGCTAAGACTCATCTCCCGTGTCCGCCGGTTCGTTAAAGTCGTACAATTGGGGGGTAGATATGGCCAGCAAGGATTCAAAGGCCAAGCCATTGTGTCCGCGCAGCAAGTGGAAGAGTTATCAGAACAGCTCCCGATTTCTGCCACCAATGCGGCTGGTCTTACTATCTATGCTCAGTCATTGGAAAATGTCTCTTGCACTAGGAGGTACTACGTACATATGGATAAAATTAAAGCACTCGAATGGCTCATCATAAACAATCACTTGTATCATAATGTGCAGATTAACTTTGCATCAGGTAGTGCAAATGAGTGTATCAGGTAGTTAATGAACGTATTATGCAGATCGTAACCATATGTATTCCTTCTCCGACAGAATTAAAAACTGTCATTTTAAATCAATAGTAGACGATAGCTCTATATTGAGGGGGCATTTTCATCAGGGTAGTGATCGCTTTGGGGAGTCACGTGGGCTACGGTGTGCGGCTAATGCAGCTACTGCAATCGCGTTCTCAGCAATAAAGTCTTTACCGGAATGATGTTCTTCGAATTTGGATAGTTTTGCTGGCTGGTGATAGCTATTTTATGCACTGCATGGCGCACTTGACACACAACCTAAATTCTTAAATGCTGATGAGTTGCTATCTTGTGTAACTGTGGCTGATATTCGTATAAATGTACATATTGAGCCTGATGTCGTAATTAGACTCATATCAAATACTCCCAATGCGGTACCAAATGACTACTTTGCCAGTTTGTGTAATAGTGTGCAACACTTCTTCAGTAGATTCGTCTCTGGAATCGTAATCCGCCAAACATTTTACCAAAATCTTTTCGATTCCCATTCGAGAGGTCCTAAAGGTTTCGTAGTTGGCGAAAAGAGAACTTCAATGGTAATGAGATTTTCCACTGAAGAAGTACTATGCAGACATCTTCTGGTTGTGCTTGAAGTTCGCCGAGAAAAAGATTTGCACTATTCTATAACTGCGGATACGCCAGAAAATAATGTTTTGTCGTATAAAATTTATCTGAGCCTAATATTTATGACATCAATGACAACACTAATTAATGGTAACCGTGTGGACGACATTCTGGCGAATTTAAACGACAGTGAAATTGTAACCACCAGTTTGATCCCTATCGATATTGCTCTGCACGACATAAATACAGTTTTAGAAACAGTGAATTCAAACCGCTCCATTCCCGTTTGTCAATTGAAGCGCAAAACAACCGCTCCGCATCATAAGTGTTTTGAGAGAAGATAGGGCTGAAGAATTAGCATGGGTGAAACTTTTCCCTGATGGAAAAAATGGATTTAGAGAACCCAGACCAACTACCCATAACCCCACTTGTCTATTACTAGACAAGGGTCATGAGTCAGGAAAGAGATTCAATAAATCGAATATTTGTTATTTGCTTTGTCCTTTGTGGCCGATTGCGCCAAGATAGTGCAAAACCTACCAATGTGGTGCTAATTGTTGCGGATCGATATATTAGGTATTATTTTAGGGAGAAGATTAAAAAAAACGACTTGCTCTAGTGAACGTAAAAATGTATATTGATAAAACTATAATGTGGGTAAGACCGTGTAGAAAAAGTAAAACGAATAGTTGAACATGTAAACAAGTTCTATTTCGTCGGAACGACTACAAAAATATAAAATACAACGTCTACGAGTAGACCCTAACTGCCTTATTTCAAAACGCGATCTAAAATAGTTCCGGGACTATTACTAGGTTTAATCCCGATTAAACGCTATCTAAATTTAGTTTTCAGGATTATTACTAAATTTAATACCAATTAAAAGCGATGTAAAAGTATTTCAGGGTCTATTATTAAATTTAATGCCAATTAAAACTAGTAATAGTCCCGGAACTATTTTAGATCGCGTTTTGGACCAAGACGGTAAGCGAACAATCGCTTAGGTTCTACTCGTAGACGTTGTATTTAATATTTTGCACGATGCCAACCAGACACAATGCCAAGCAGTCAAAATCCGCTTGAGTTAGAAGATGCCATTCCGTCTACTTTGGCTTTTGCAGCCAGAAGCCTACATACAATTTACCCGAACGATTGGAAACTTTTTGACCAACTTCGCCATGTTTCACCTTTTGAAGAAATATGTGCATCAATGAGTGTTCAGAAGTATTTTACAGGGAGTTCGATTATTATTGTGACGTATTATCTAGAAGAAGCTTTCCAAACGCTTAAATTCTATACCCAAAATGTTAAAACCTACAACTTGTTAAAATTGAGCTTAAAAGAACGATTCCGATTTGTTGAAACGAGTTGCCACTCGTTTCAACGTTACGATAACTTAGTAATATTTTTTTTTTTGATGTCGTTAGTAAAAACATATACATATCTAACTATCTTTTCACATCTTCATTTCCTTTACTTCTTAATTAATTCATAAAATGTTTGAGTGATACCGTTACGTACATGCTATTATATATCCTGTCCTACCGTCTTTTTGTAACTAACAATTTAAAATTACGAGATAAATATAAATATATTGATTGCGAAATAACCATCACTCGATAGCTTAAAAAAATTATTTATTCATATTAACCATATAATTAATGTTAAACAACTGAATGAATTTTAATATTTTTTTTAAGTAAAATTCTTAATTTACGCGGCTTTTTAAAATCTACCGCATAGTAGTTTTTTCATTAGTTTGCAACATTATTGAGCACTCTGTGGAACATATCCGTCATTAGCTACAGTGGATCAGTACCTCTACCATGAGTTTTAAGCAATAGTATTTGTCGATATCGAGTAGCGACGAATACTACTATTTTGACGAATACTTAAGAAATTTTAGAATATTCTCTGAAGCTGTCATTAAAACAAACGAAGACTCGAAATGAAAAATGGATAATAATGAGAATAGCAAATAATGAAAGGATTGCACGCGCTATAAAGAAGGTTTATGTTGCCAAATTGTTAGGCCTTAAGGGAAGAATTAGTAAGCGAAAAGTTACCTTAAAAAATGATATAGTTAAAAAAGAAATGGCAAGTTTCTATTTACGTGATGATTTAAGCAGATGCGCTGCTGGCAAAAGAGAATACCGCACGGAAAAAATATCTAAGAAAAAAGAACAGATACGTTACCTTACCGATACATTTAGCAATCTTTATAAAATGTACAAATCTGAAGGTGGTAAATACGGCTTAGCTACATTATACAAATATAAATCTTTTTATGTTCAACTTCAACTTTGGTATTCCTCAGGGCAGCACTCTTGGCCCAACTCTCTTTATCTTGTATATGAATGACATACTTAAAGCACCGCTTCCAAATGCTAAAATAATCTCATATGCAGACGACACGGCAATTCTATTTCACGGCAAAACATGGGAACAGGTGTACATGTCTGGTGAACATGGCCTGCTTACAATGTCTGAGACCCTTAGTAGAAACTTACTTACTCTTAATGTGAAAAAAACAAAACACATCGTTTTCTTCAAAACCATAACTTCCAGTCCTTCCCGTCACTTAACACTCAAGTTCCACACATGCAGTAACGATCACAACTCAGTACCCGCAAACTGTTCTTGTACCCCTATAGACCGCGTTCCATCCATTAGATATTTAGATATTTAGGTATTACAATTGATGAACATCTATCATTTAAACCTTACATACACTATCTTGCAGGCCGCGTCAGAAAACTTATCCACGTTATGAAGAAACTTCAAGATTGTACTCCTTTTAAAATACTCCGAACGTTAAACCTCGTTCTCTGCCAGTCGGTACTTCAGTATGGAATCTCCATCTGGGGAGGAGCCGGAAAAAGTTCTTTTATAGAAATAGAAAGAGCTCAAAGAGCTGTAATCAAAGTTATGCTTAAAAAACCCTTCAGGTTCCCGACAGACCAACTATATGAAAAATTTCCAGTTCTCCGTGTTCGGCATTTATTTATCCTTAGTGCATGCACACAAATTCATAAAAAATAGACCAGACTACTAAACCCTGCTTTCAAAACGTGTCTTTCATGTTCCCCTTCCTATCGCAAACAGTCTTCTGGCTAGACGATGCCCCTCTTACTTACATACTCTGATCTACAACAACATCAGCAAGACTTGTAACATTAAAGACCTTAGCACACACTCATGTAAAATAATGTTAAAAGACTGGCTTCTATCCCTACCATACAGTGAAACGGAGGAAATTTTAAGTCCAAAACACTTCTACATATAGCGCCTCTACTCTGTAAGCTTCCACCCATTACACACATACACACACACACACCATTACACACATACACACACCATCACACACTTACACACACATCACACACACTCACACTGACCAACCACAATTCACCAAACTCACACTATGTAACACAATATTTAGAATTATTATTATTTTATTTTTATTTTTTCTGCTATGTTTTGTATTATCTTAGTTCTATTTCATTCATAATTATCTCGGTAGGCTGTTTGCTACGCCTGCATGAGTTATATGTCCATCTTCAAAATTTTGTATTTAATATTATTATACTGCAAACATGTCTTCGAAAAATTTAAGTAACGCAACTCTGGCCTCCAAGATACAGGCACTGCCTAGTTTGGGGACCACTTTCTTAATGCCTATGTTAATTTTACCTGTTACTGTATAACTACCATAAGTTAAGTATTAAGGAACAATTTGTAGCAATGGACCAATAAATTTTATTATTATTTCCTTTATTTATTGTATCACATATTTTTTAAATTTTTAAATATTTTTAACATATCTACATATAAAAAAAAAACATTCAAAAATATAAAAAATAGTGTCCCACCGGTATCGGGAACAGGGTCCAAGCTACCGGCGGTCAGGGCTCCAGAGAAAGGAACCTCCTAACAATACGAGCCGTGTCCAGGAGTACCGCTTTCTGAATCAAGCCCTTGATCCAGCCGCCTAACGAGAGCCTCCTAAGGTGTTGGTCGAGGCTCTTGGCTATTAAGCCATTACCCGACACGACTATCGGTACAATGATCGCCGAATCCACTTCCCACATGTCGACAACCTCGCGAGCCAAGTCAATATACTTGATTTGTTTATCTTTCTCGACTTTCACGAGGTTCTCGTCATGCGGAACGGATATGTCAACAATCATTGCACGCCTCTCGTTTCGGTCCACCACCACTATATCAGGCTTATTGGCTACAATAGTCCTGTCAGTGATGATGGACCGATCCCATCACTGACAGGACGGGACTTTTATTATTATTTCCTTTATTCATTATATAAGCTTATTAATTACATTTTTAAATATTTTTTTAAAAAATTACAAAAAATTAAAAAAAAAAACATTTAAAAATATAACAAATAGTGTCCCACCGGTATCGGGAACAGGGTCCAAGCTACCGGCGGTCAGGGCTCCAGAGAAAGGAACCTCCTAACAATACGAGCCGTGTCCAGGAGTACCGCTTTCTGAATCAAGCCCTTGATCCAGCCGCCTAATGAGAGCCTCCTAAGGTGTTGGTCAATATTATTATTATTATGTATTAACTCCGGGTATATAAAATAGAGATACTTGTTTATGCACCAAACATGCAAATTTCGATTTTTTATTGCAAGCACTGCTCAAACAGAAAATATTATTAAATTACAAAACGGCAAAAGACGTATTAATCGTCTTTGAGTTGTAACGTGAAGTCATATTTATGCATGTACGGAAATTGTAACGACTGCAATAATTTAAAACTTCTTATTTCTATCTTATACAATGTGGATTTGGAACTACGACATTAAATTAAAACGAGCACAGTACTAGTCCATCGAAACATTTTAAAACAGGAAGATTAGTAGTTAGTGGAAATTTTACTAATTGCAATTTTCACACAAAATAGCAGAATCAACTGCATAAAAAGTAAACACGCTTTAACTACGAAAAGTCACTGACTTAGTGCGCGGCGTGGTGGGGGTTCAGCGTTGCCAGACGTCCCGATTTTGGCGGGACGTCCCGATTTTTAAATTAAAATTAAATGTCCCGCGCGGGACAGGCTCAGTCCCGCTCTTCGGAGATAACTCGACCGTGCACGCAGTGTGCTGAAGAGTTTCGTCCTATATATTCGAAGTTTATCATCAGATCAAAAAGATATTTTTATGGGACCAATTCGGAAGTATAATCTTTCAATCAAACAAATTCGAAATCGGTTCACAATTGACCGAGATATCGGTGAACATACATAAAAAAAAATACATACAGCCGAACATAGAACCTCCTCCTTTTCGAAGTCGGTTAAAAAGGTATATTCACAAGTCAGCTGTACCTTACAATGACCTCCATTGGCATCAAGATTTTATTTATACCTAATCTTAGGTTTTATTTGGGTTTTATAGATTATTCTAGATCTTTATTTAAAGGAGATGTCCGCTTTTTGTATGGACGTTGGTTTTTTATTCCGAGAAAAATCTAACCAGCATCAAAGTCTACTCAACTAAATAAGCCAAAAATAAGGAACTTGAATGTACTGAAATAATATTTTTAAACCCCTCCATTTAAGCGAAAAATCATAAAATAATAATTGATGTTATTGCTATTTTATTATTTGTTGGCAATCCTTAAAAAAGCTCCTTTACTCTGTGACAATGTCATATTTGACAGACGATTATTCATCTGTCACTGGAGTTAGAGATGTGCCAACTTAGCATAAGACACGCGTCAAGTTAACTCGAATTAAAATTCAATTAATTCGGGAATTCGATACTTATTTTATTGCCATATGAAAGCATTTATTTTCTAAATGTATTTTAAATTAGAAAATATATAATACAGCATAAAGTTCCAACAGAAAAAATCAAATGTTGATTTTCTAAGATCAATCGATTGTACTGGCTCGAAAAATCAATTGTTCAATTAATTGATTTCAGATCGCGACCCTATACAGTGTGCACGTGGGTTGTAGGAGTTGTAAATGGTCGGTTTAAACGAGATTTTAAAATCTTTCGAAATAAATATTTTAATATAGGGTCTCAAAACCTAATGGATGATTTCAAAATTGCAGGAGCCATTTTAAATAATTTTCATCCCGTTTTGACTGACCATCCTGATGCTCAAAGTATACTGGAAAGAGCTAATCAGAGAACGAATATGCAAAACTATTTAGCCGACCATGTGATTAGGCATCAGCTTAATAGACGCCGAGCCAGTTTCGTCCATATAAATGCTCAAATGCCACAGCTGAATGTGTTCCCCATCATGGAGATGTACGATTTAGTTTTATTTAGCTTGGGTATTTATCAAATTAAACAGGCACACTCTTATTATGGGGAACATATTCGGCTAAACGTTCAAATAAATGTTTTTTCTTTCTTTCTTTTCAAACGGTACTTTTACCGTAGAAGTAAGTGTAGATGTACAATCTATAAATATTTCGGGCATTTCGTCAACACATGAGACAGTAGGACGACTAAAGTCACGCCACATTAGTAGTCGAATGTATTACACATATATTTTATTGAAAGTGGCAGAGACTAGTTGGCAAAACTGTATTTCTGATTATTATTGTAGTTGTAGTTGCATAATTCGGAAGAGGACTGTTGGAAGCTGTGCTCATATAATGACAATTGTCTGGTATCTTGGATGGGCTCGGCATCAAAATAATATAACTCCACCTGCTCAGTTTCTCCACAATATTTTAATAAGAAAAGACGTTGAAAATGAAGAAAATCAATAAATAAATACTATTTAAAAACTTAAGTTTTATTCATTATAAAACCGTACATTGTGTCCATTATAGCTTGGTATTAATCAGTTTTTAAATAGCATAATTTTCGAAAGGCTTTTCATCCACTTCCGATCTCGATTCCCAGTCAAATAAAAGGAATTCTCCTATTTATTTGAACAATGGTTTCGATCAGTAGTTAACATTATTACTCTGCTGATTATTATCTTCTGCTGATTATTATCTTCTGCTGATTATAAGCTCTTGTGTAATATGCTGAAACATGCACTTCTTGTTATGATGGATAATGCTACACATTTTAGACGATGAATAATGTAATAGCGATTGTATTATTGTTATGTTTACATTGACAAACAAAAAAAATGTGTGTTTGTATTGACATATTAAATCAAATATTGATTGACACTGACAGTAATGACAGTTCTCCTGTGTCCATTTTGACAAGTTTACTATTTTTGGGTGTGTGTCACTTTATTAACCTGAATAATTAAAAAGGTTTGTTCGTTTTAGAAGTAAATTCTCACTAAAATAAAAAAATATTTTTCTCAAAATTGGAGGGCTTTAAAAATGTATGATATAGGTAGAAGCACTAGGTTTTGAGATGTCTATCCAAATATATTTCAATTACCCTGGTTAGAATTATTAAATAATAAAAAACCATTTCCGGACATGTCCTTTAATTTATTACATTACAGGGATCGTTTATTAGAAAATTGAAAGTCAATCTTTTTGCACAATTGCGGACAACAATTGTCACGAACCTGCTGCAATATGGGCTCATCTTATGCCTATAATAAAAATGATTAAAGCACAAAAATCCGATACAAAAGTAATTCATTACTATTCAGGCGGGCCGAGTACACGATATCGTCATAAGAAGAATTTTTTAACCGACTTCGAAAAGGAGGATCGGAGAAGAAGTTTTAGATCATTGCTCATCGTCTGCAAGCCCACGCCTACTTGTCTGCGTAATAAACTACGCTGACACCGCAAAGGAGATCGTCGCATTCAGTAGTTCGTAGTATAATAATATTTTTTTAATTTTATAGGATATAGAACCTGTTGCATTAGAGCCTGGACTTGATGACTCAATGGAACTTTCAGACCCAATGGTAAATATGTTTTGTATTCATTATATTTCTTTAAAATTTATTTTCAAGTAGATGTTTTAATACTGTTTTTATTTCGCATTCAGTAGTAAGTAATATAATAATAATTCTTTAATTATATAGGAAAAACAACCTGCTGCATTAGAGCCTGGACTTGATGAATCAATGTAACTTTCAGACCCCATTGTAAATATGTTTATTTTTCCTTAAAACCTTTAAAATTTAATTACAATTAAATGTTTTAATATTGCTTTTGTTTTTAGAACAATTAAATCGTTGATGGCAGGCGCATAATTGATTATGAATACTTTTGGAGTCAGTTAATAAATATAAGCGAACACAGCGAGAAGTTCGGTTGCTTATTACACCATTCGAAAATAGAAAAAGAGAAATAGATTGGTTTCATATCTAAATTTGACTTGAAGTGTATGATTTGTTGATCTAGTTTTGTTCTAAACACTTTGGAGACTGACACAACTGAACAATCAAGACTTGAACTTAATGCAGGAGCGGTATCAGGTACAATCATTACGGGAATTATCCTTACTAACTTAAATGAGATTGGTTTCATATCTAAATTTGACTTGAAGTGTATGACGTGTTGATCTAGTTTTGTTCTAAACACTTTGGAGACTGACACAACTGAACAATCAAGACTTGACCTTAATGCAGGAGCGGTATCAGGTACAATCATTACGGGAATTAGCGTTACTAACTTAAATGAGATCTCCGCATCGATTGATTTACCAACAATTTTATTTCGACTGTACGGAAAAACATATGATTCTATTTCCGAAATGTGGAAGACTGCTGCCAAAGTCACAATGTTAAATGCTGCCAAACATGGAACTGAACCGGCAAAATTACGTGGCGATGTTACCAATTCGGGTGTAGCAATGATACCGGTTGAAGATTAATAACCCGCGCGGCGGATAAAAAGTGGTTAACAGAGAAAAGCGCAATGAACTTAAGGATGTTGCCTAAATTAACTGACCAACATGTAATACCAAGTAAAAAAAAAAAGTAAAATGCACAACTCAGGTCTTCAGCAAATCTGCTGCTATGGAATATCTATCTCGCAGGTGAGTTTTCTCTAAATATACTTGCTTATTAGAATTTTTTACAGTTTTTTATGAGGCTGTAATTGTTTAGTAGCAATAGGATGCCCCAAAGAATGTACTCTACGCTCTCACCAAATCCACCACCAAGACACATTAAGACTGAGATAAAAAACTCAGTTGCCATTGTTTCAGAAAAAGGAATTTTACCTGAAGAAGCTAAAGAGACAGCTGAGACTTTAATGTTCTTCGATGATCTCGTCGACTCCGTAAATGGTAGCTACGAGAATTCAAAGAAGCGCTCTGGGAAGATTTTATTATATACAGTAACTCCAAACTTCACTCACATAAAACTGTGGAAAGACGCTACAGCTCAATTAAAAACTATGAAATTTGTGTCAAAAAAAGGCAAATCTTGTACTGTTCTATAATTAACTGGATTGTAACATTAGAAAATTTTGAATATTTGACCGGTAAGTCGCATTACTTTGTGTAATTTATTTCATCATCACTGCTCTCAAAACGGTGAAGGAAAACATCGTAAGGAAACCGGCATGTCCTAGAACCAAAAATTCGAAGACATGTGACATTCACCAAGCCGCACTGGGCCCTTGGCTGGTGAATTACGGCCCATTCCCTCTCTTAGAGAGGAGGCCTGTGTCCCAGCAGTGGGAACATTAAAAGGCTCATGATGATGATGATGATGATGACCGGTAAGTTATTTCAGGAGCAAGAGTGTAAGTCTATATGGCTGACTTAAACGAGTTGTTTTATAACGAGCTCATTAATTTCTGTAGTGATCAATATTGGTCATGTATTGATGTTGACTTTATCGGTGTTGATTCTGGTACATATACGTTTATAAGTGACGCTCATGGTACCTGCAGCTGGTTAGACCATTGTATTGTTACGCAATCGGCAAAACCATCCCAACCAACCATCTGTCACTAATGTTTATGTTAGTTATGATACTCTGTGGTCTGATCATTTTCCACTGATCATTGAATGTGACCTAAATTTACTGACACATAAATTACATAATAAGAAGCCAATGAATGATAGCAATATATCGTGGGGCACTAGAAGTAAGGAACAGATTTCGAAATATACCTCAGAGTGTCATAATCGTTTAGGGTTAATTGACTTTCCGATCGAGTGTTCAAATTGTGCCGATTTTTACTGTAATGACCCCTGTCATAACCGTATTCTTGACGTTATGTACTCCGACATTGTGACCGCCCTTCGTGCTGCGTCCTTGGCGAGTCGAGGGGGTACTATGAAGGGTAGGCGTGGGCCGCGCATACTAGACTGGAATGAACACGTAAAAGGGGCTCACCGGGAGGCTAGGAGGAAGTTTACGGAGTGGGTAGCGTGTGGTAAACCTAAATCTGGCTTAATTTATGATGATATGTGTGCGAGTAGGAAAGTTTTTAAGTCACGTTTGAAATGGTGTCAAAATCAACAGGAACAGTTAAAAATGGACAATCTTGCAAAGAGTCACTCCAATGGTGATTTCCGAGATTTTTGGAAAAATACCAGAAAAGTTAGCGCCAGACCTGGACTTCCGGTGTGCGTCGGGGGGGTGAGCGATTCGAAAGACATTGCTGAACTCTTTAAGCGTCAATTTTCTATACAGTCACCACTGGGTCCGGCGAGTGGGGTGTTCAATGGGGAGATGACTAATGGCTAATAATTTTCAAAATATGCTCAAGCCTACTACTTAAGAGACGCGACAGCGATCAGCGTCGTACAAGCTCTTCTAACATTTAGTACTCACCATGGCTTTCCCTTAACTATCTATTGTCACTGACAGAGGCCCAGAATTCACAAATCAACTGTTCTCGGAGTTTGTTAAAATTCATAAAATACAACACCACAAAATTTCAGCATGCAATGAAAATGGTATGGTGGAGAGACTGCATTCTACACTGCTAGAACACTTGCGTATCCTAAAATTAGAGCACCGTGGAGATTCCGCTATGAACTTAATGCCCTATGCAATTCTAGGTTACAACAGTTCTATTCATAGTTTTACCAAGTGCAGACCTTTGGATATAATTACTGGCCATCTAGACCCCCGCGACCCGTTAGATATTAACCTGTCAGAAAACATACTACAGTCATATACGCAAGAACATCGTACCAAAATGCAAAGAGTTTTCGAGATGATTAATGGTTCATCTCTGCACGATCGCACACGGATTATCGAAAATATCAACGAAGATAGGGAACCCGAAGAAGAATATTCTACAGATCAGCAGATATTTGTACAGAACCCGATGGGCAGCCGCCAAAAACTGGCCCCAAGATTCACTCGCGACACGGTTCTAGCCAACTTACCGACCCACATTTACACCAAAAGGAAACGTGATCCCATAGCCAAGTCTCGCCTGAAACGCGTCCCTAATAGCAATCCTGACGCAAGCGGAAGAAATCACGCTTAGTAGTCTGAACAATGGACCGGGCATCTTACCTTTTATGCTAGGAAAAACAAAGGTTATCTCCCATTATCACTCGTTTGTCCAACCGGTTAACTTAGACATTATACGTAGCAATATAGACTTAGTAAGGAAACAATTAGATAATATTTCACCCGAATTCCATAATAAAACGCTCTCTTTATATCAACCACATATCGAATATCTTCATAACAAGATCACGGAGCTGTCCGACCAGTTAGAGTTGTTCCGGTCTAACCGCGTCAAGAGAGGCCTTATTGATGGACTAGGCTCAGTTGTTAACAGTATTTCCGGAAATCTGGATTATACAGACGCTATCCGCTACGATAGCGCAATTAAAACTCTGCAGGAGAATGAAAATAAAATGGTTACAGAATTAAATAATCGAGTTAGTTTAAATAAACACTGGATGTCTGAAAATTCCAAAATTTTCAGCAAAATACTCCAGAATCAGAAAAAAATCAAGGAAACGGTAGACGAGATTATGATTAGCGATTTACGTCAGGAAAAAGACATAGTTAAGTATGCCCATCTGGCTCAATATACAATAATGCTAGCGGATAACATCGAATCATTATCCAACGAAATTCATAAATTAGAAAACTTATTAGCCTTTATAGAGCACACATTTCCTTATGTTTAGAGTAGATACATTTAAGAGACTGAAAGAACAATTAAATGCCCTCTATGGTTTTTTTTTTTTTTTTTTTTAACGTAGGTAAAATCATCCAATGACGAATCCCGCCCTTGGGTGGGGCGGGAAACAGTGTCAGACTTTTACTGACTAAAAACCTACCTTTCCATTCCTTGCCTTTATCCTGGGGCCTTTGGTGACAGTCTCACATAACCTTTGGCCCCAGTAGGCTTCGGCCCTGCTGGACCCCTACAGTTTGCTGACAACTCCTTGAGGCGCGCGGGAACGGTGCGCGCCGTAGACGACCTGAGCTCGGACCGGTCTGTTACCGGACGGACGGACAGCGAGCTACCCATTGCCCACCGTCCGCGAGCCCGCGCCTACGGTGGCCGGAAATTGGGATCGGAAACCCGGCGGCGGCGGCGGCGTGTCCGCCTTTGCCTAAGACGGTCGGCCTCCTCCTTTACTAGCATTACTGCTTCGCAGAAGGAGGCGACCGCCTGCCACTCCTCCTCGCTCCGGAGCATGGCTTGAACCAAGCCCCGGCGCGAGAGATCGCCGCCGATCGCCCCCACGAGGACACGGCGCTGCTCTTCCCAAGCGGGGCACACCTCGACTGTGTGCTCCACCGTGTCCACCGGGCGGTCCGCACAGTGGCGACACCCGGGCGTCGTCTCCGCACGAATCTTGTACAGGTACGGACCGAACTTGCCGTGTTCGGTCAGCACCTGCGCCAAACGGAAGGTGACGACGCCGTGGGGCCTTTCCAGCCACGCCTCAAAGAGGGGCCTTACCGCCTCGATCGTGGCGTGCCCAGCACGAGGTTGCGACAATCGCTCTTGCCATTTCACCATGAGATCCCGCCGGAGCTCTGTCCGCCATGCCGCGACTTGTCGCGGCAGCGGAGTTTCGCCCCGACGTTGCATCTCCACGCGTAAGTCATGCAAATGCCCTCTATGGTAGAGAACATATACTGAATATTAGTTTTAGGGAATATTTTGACATAGTTAAGTTAGGCTACTATTATAATAGTCAAAATTTAGTATTGGTGTTCAAGTTCCCGGTTGTTTTTCCCCACACCTATAACCTTTACAAATTATCCTCAGTTCCCAACCAAGATGACAAAGTACTAATTCCATCCTATCCCTTCCTAGCGATTCATGATAAAGATTTTATGTACATAGAAGCAGAATGCCCGAAGTCGAGCCAATACTACCTCTGCGAGGACAGCATCAATCAACATTACAAGAGTCAAGGCGACTGCATTCACCATCTCATTTCTACCCAGCAAGTCGACAAATCCTGCCAATTCACCGTAGCCAAATTAAAAACTGAAGCCGTGGAAGCCCTCGACGACCGACACTACGTGGCGAGCTTTCCTGCACCTACAAACATTCGCTTGTCCTGCACCGACACCCAATACACCACAGCGCAAGGAAGTTACCTCATCACAATCCCGAAAGGCTGCGAGGTGCAAACCCCGGGCCTAACCCTGGCAAACAAGGATGACCGATTAAAAGAGCAGGTACTGAAAATCATGAACATCCCACTCAGCGATGGAACCAATTACAATATTGAAGCTAGAAAATTAACACTCAACTCCATCAACCTTCACGGCCTCCATACTGCAAGCAAAGAAATAACCATGGAATCGCCATTGACTCATCTGACATCCATAGCGTGTACTACATTATCACACCGCTCTACCTAGTACTATTAGGTACAGGCGTACTGGGAGTTGCGTTCATATTACGAAGATACATGAGACGGCGCACTCTGGAGACAACACCAGAACAAACAGACCGCGAAATAAACCATGGGGATATATACACCGAGATTAACAACCACACCCCAAGTGCTCAACCAAGATTATCAGCGCTATTCTCGACCCTATCTTCTAATAGTCGCTGAACTTCGGAAGGGAGATGTTAAGCCTACCAACCAACCATCCACGAATCACGCATTCCATCGGAACTGACCCAATAACTTGAACGATTGCATCAGCCTCGCAACAGTCTGGCGACACAAAGTCTAGCGCCGAGTCAGCGCGACGTGACGTACATCGGCGGCGGACGGCGGGCACCGCGCTCCGAGGAGGTCTCACTTTCGTTTCACACATCGAACGATTGTCACCATCACCCTATTTTTAGATAATTTAGATCAAAATTGTAAAGTTTCCAATAAACCTGTTTCAGTACATCGAGTTTTCTTGCAACCTGCCTGCTCGACCGATATAATTTGTGTTTGCCTGGTTATATTCGTATTTATATATTCTTGCCACTATTAGGTTAGCTTGCTCCCGTGTATAGTGGGATATGGAAGTTTTATTTAGATGACATATCTTCAAGTTCTTTCTTTCTTTCCTCGGCGCTGATGATATTTTCTAACATATTTGTTTATTTTGTTTTTTTTTCAGTTTTATATATTACTTATATAATAATTTACTTGGTGCAATCAACCAGTTCATCCCAGGAGTCGGTGACTATGAACGAAAATATCGCTTTTAATGATGCCGATGTTGATAACTGCTTAGAGCATCCTGAATTTCGATTCAGACGATTCCGTTTTTGATAAAAATTATTTACCGCTCAGTTCAGACCTAATTGTTCAGAAGATTCAGATTCTTCTACAAATATCATTCCCCCATCACAGTCAATTAACGATATTATCCCTGAGTCACCTGAAGTTTAAAGTTCGTTATAAGACTGCTTTCTTTAATGAAGAAGAATACTCACTTGATTTTCTGAGATTAAAAAGTATAAAATCTGGGATTCCACCTCCAAAACCAAAGAATCAATATAGAGGCATTACTCAAGAGCTCAAGTCAGCGATCATACAAAAACCCTTAATGCCTGATCTCACTCAAGTTGATGAAGACTGAATTTACAATATTGTGATTATTATAATATTAAGATTCATAAATAAAAACTTAGGTATAGTTTTTTTTTTATAATTTTTGTGTTTATGAGAGTTTAAAACTTTATGTTGAGCAAGATTTGTAAAAGCTACTTTTTTTCTGAAAAAATATGTCGAGTGTTAGTTTGATCTCATGATGAAGACTGTGTTATAAAATACACATACCTTTCAAAGCTGTGATTATTATTAATATTAAGTAGGTATAATTAGTACAAAATTAGATAGCTTTTATAATATTTTGATTTTAGAAAAGTTTTGAACTTTATGTTGAAAGAGGTTCGTAATTCCATTTTTTTTTTTCTATGTAAAAGAAATATAGGTCTCATTTTCATACTTTGTGTTTCATTTACTACAAGATAAATAACATGTTAAAACGTATTTCAGTTTACATAAGGTTAAGGGGTTGTTAAGGATCTAACAATCCGCAAGTTTTTTTTATAAGTTCATTGGATATTTTAGTATTACTAAGTTGAAAAGCAGCAAATGACCATTTACGTCTTTTATATTTAGTTAACTAGTACCTGGTAACATATAATTACTAAGTAGGAAATACATTAAAAAAAAATACTATGTTGAAAGGACGTTTTTAGCCAGAAACGTCTTTTCATTGCAGTGTCACGTATTTACCTGCATTTTTTTTTACTAAAAAGAAACAGAAAAAATAATTTATTAAATACATAATATGTAATACATATTATGTATTTCTAACAGATCAAATTCTAATACAGACTTTTGCACTACAAAATTATTATTTTGTTTATTTCCTTTTGCACAGCGCATTTTTTAGTTTTTTAAACATATATTTTGTTTTTCTCTGTTTCGCAGTTTATGTAGAAACGTCCTTTTTCTTTATGGCGGCAGTATTAATGTGAGTGGAGTAAAACATAACGTTGCAAAAGGGAAACGCTATATCATTGTTCATGCTGGCAGTGTAAGGTTGTCCCTAATGCTTTGCTCATATTTACTGGAACAAATAAAAATGCCGATTACCATTCAAAGATAAACAAAAGCAAGGGTTAAAGAAAGCTGATTCCCAACTTACCACCGGTATCGATTGTGGTTATGGATAATGCGCCCATTCGGCAATGTAAAACGTAAAGTAGCCGAAATAAAGGAATGTGTTAGTTTTGAATGAAGAATGGGTTAGTTTAAAACCAAATTCCATTTAATGAAACTGGTGCACATGGGGACACTGTGGGTAAGACTTCCACTTTACCACTATGACCTCAATTCAATCGACCTAATCTGGGGGATAGCAAAACACAAGATTGCCGCCCGAAATGTAGGATCGATAGACAAAGGTATGTAGGTAATGTGATAAAAAATGTTTTACTTTTAATATTGATAGAGGTATATGATATATTTCGTCTTTACAGGAAGCAGCTGAACGTGCCTTCCAAAATATTACTGAAGAGAATTGGAAGAACTCGTGCCAGCACATTATGAAAATAGAAAAGGAGTATTATGAAAGGGAACTAATCCTCTATGAGAATATAGAACGTTTAGTCATAAACCTGGAAGATGATAGCAGCAGCACCTCTGAATCGGAACACGATTCACGGAGGAGGTGGAATATTTAGATGAAGATATCGCCTCTTTGCAAGAATACTGTGATATTTCAGAAAAATCGATTTTTTTTTTATTCCATAATCAAAACCGCCGTATTGAACTTTATTTTCGATAAAAACGAGGTATTTTTTCGACAATAACGGTGCGAAAGAGACAAGACAACTGCAATATTTTGTGTTGTCGCGCTGTCTCTTTCTGCCTCGTGATTTGTTTCGACAACGTGTCCCATCAGTCGGCGCGTGCCATTTGGAGGGAAGGGCGCTCTCGTATTTGTGCAAAAACGTGACATCACGAAGATACCACATTACGATTGCTAAGGTAAGTTTGAACTCTTTGATATTTTTTTATTAAGTAATGTGATATGTTGAATTGACACAGTTTTGTTGAAAATAGTATGCAATTTTAACTTGTTATTACTTTTGATATCACGTTTTCGTTGAAAAGATATCGTTTTTGTTTTGTAACATCATAACGCACCTTTAGAATTATAGAGACCTAATTCGAAATTTGAAGATTTCAACTTTGACACATAAAATTACCTTGCTCGACCATCTTCATCGAATCTTAATAAAACAGAGACTTAATATGGCGTAGAAAGGCACAAACTTATACTTCGGTCTCTTTCACTCCGTCCCCTCCATCCGCGCCCTTTCAGTTCGAGAGAGTCGCAAGCAGTAATGTGCCGCGAGTGTCACGCGCAGGTCGTTACTTGTTTGTAATTGTGGAGGCCTAAACCGTAATAGGACGCTACAAGAATAAAAATTAAGGTATATGGACGTAACTATTTTTAGTAAAGTAAAGACCTATTTGGTATTGAGTCTATTTCATACTAAATTTTCTCTATACAGCGGTGACTTATTTGTCATTGAGTCACTCTTTGACTGAAAAAATGTACGAATTAAAGACGCAATCATCATTTGGTCTATGTTATTACGAAACTAATGTTTATGATAAAAGCTGATTTATGATTATGCCCCTCTTGTAATAAATATGATTATATTTTCACAGACTATTTTAGACTTGGGTCTGCCTAGATACCAAAACGTTTTATTGTTTTGATTTAATGTGTCATTATTTTACATTTGCCAATTTTTTTCTGCGTTTCAGATTTTAGATACCTACATACTAACAAAAAATATAAAAATGAAGAAAAGAGCAGATTATATTTTAGAAAAAACTTTGCGTAGTAATCAGGTCAGATTTCACATTCAGATTTTTATGATTCTTTTTAAACAACAAATTTTATAATCTTAACAAATTTATTTACAGGAGAGTGATCAAAATAATAGTAGTGCTCACATCAAGGAACCACCTACTAATGTTATTATGCAAGGAAGATCTGCTGATGGTGATGATATTACGGTAGATAGGCTACAAAAATAATTAAATATTTACCTATGCCCATTTAATATTTTTTACTGATATCTACAATAACGTAAGTATTTCTTTCAGATTATCACCGATAAGGAAAATATTGTGCCATCGAGTCCATCTCCAGAAAAAATATTTTTAAATTCAATTGACCGAATTATTATTGAGGTAAGTAATTAATCATACATTCTCAATACCTTAAAATTTTGTCATTTTCATTACTAGATAACAATTTAACCTACCTACCTTAATTTACATATTTTATCCCGATATATTTTTTGCCTTATATGTTTGCTAACTTACAGTATTTACTTTCAGAATACGCCTCAAAAAGAAAATAAATCATTCAGTCCATCAATTATAGAAAACTCTCCTGACAGATCCATTCCTTATTATGATCCAAAGACGTTTCATAAGAACACCAATGAGGTGGGTTATAGCTGTTCAGCTTTAATTTAGTAATTAATATTTTATTTCATAACCAATTGGAAAAAAAATCATACCTATTATATTACAGGTTCAAACTATATCAAAAACCGATGATCTCTTGATTGAAGCGTCTATAACTCCTGAGCGAGCTCTTCAGCCAGTTGAATTAGAAATGCAACAGTCTAAGAAATCAAGTGATTCGTCAGCTAGTACCAGTAGTTCTTCTTCTAATTCGAGTAGATCATCATCAACATCCTCTTCCAGTTCCAGCAGCAGTTCTTGTAAAGGTAAAGCGAATGACCATTTCATAGATGGGCCATCAACATCTAAGCTAACGGGTCAAGTTGCAAGCAGAACTACATCTGCAGCTAAAAAAAGTTACTACCAGTCACCTATCAACTCAGATGCAAGCGATGTGGATTTAAGTGACTCAGACCCAACCTATAGTGTAGATAGATCTAGGTCCAATATTAGAAAGGCTACTCGCCCAAGCTCTAGCTCCAGTTCTTCGCCTTCGTCCACCACTACTTTCAATACCATAGCATCTAATAACACCTGTTCTGTTAATTCTGTCGCGGAAACTCCCAGAAGATGTAGAAAGCGCATTCGGAATCCTTCAAAGTGGAAGCAAAATATAGCAAAAAGTTTAAGGAATTCTGGAAAAGCTTACGTTTCTATGACGACTAAAAAGGAAGTAACTGCCCGTATTGTTAAAGATGCGTGTAAATGTAGACTCCAATGTTCTGTGAATGTAAATGGCACCTATAGAAATACATTATTTGAAACATATTGGTCTCTTGGCAACATCGAACTGCAGAGATCTTACATACGCTCTTGTATGATGGAAGTTAAGCCTAGATACAAGTATACTAACGCAGATAAACCTAGATTACCAAATAATGCATTCTATTTCAAAATAAATAATATCAACATTCGTGTTTGTAAGACCTTCTTTATTAACACGCTAGGGATATGTGACCGTCAAATCAGAACCGTTAAAAAGAAAACTGACCCGCAAGGTTTCGTAAGTAAAGACATTAGAGGTAAGCACTCTGGAAGAAAACCTACAGATCCACTACTCATTGAAAGTATAAAAGGACATATAAATTCCATACCAAGAATACCCTCTCATTATTTGAGAGCTTCAACTTCCAGGGAGTATATCAGTGGTGAGAAGACGATAATGGACCTTTGGCGAGATTTCGATAAATCTCAGAAAGAAGAAGAAAAACCTACATGTGACTATTGGCTGTACTACGAAATTTTTACAAAGGTGTTTAATATAGGTTTTTTTCAACCAAAAAAAGATAGGTGCGACTTGTGCTTAGATTATGAACTTGCTAATCCGAATCGCAAGATAGAAATTAAAGAAAAATATGATGATCATCTGAAAGAAAAGGTTCTGTGTCGAGAAGAAAAACGTCTAGATCGTCAGAATATTAATGAAACTAACATTTGCGCAGTCTACGATTTGCAGGCTGTTCTGCAGTGTCCCACTGGAGAAACATCATCATTTTTTTATAAATCCAAACTAAATTGCCTTAATTTTACAATAGTAGAAATGTTAAAGAAAACAGCAACAGTTCAAAAGCGTAAAAAAAATGAAGATAATGATAATGAAATAGGGGCATACGGTAACGTATATAGCTATTTCTGGGACGAAGTTCAGGGAAAAAGGGGAGCTAACGAGATTGGGTCATGCATTTTAGATTATTTACATCGTTTAAATGAGCAGAACCCAAACAAAGCTCTCCATGTCACATTTTATTCCGATAATTGTTGTGGACAAAATAAAAATAAATATATTGCCTCATTATATTCTTATGCTGTATCTATTTTTGAAAATATTCACACAATTACTCATAAATATCTAATTAAAGGTCATACCCAGAATGAAGGGGATAATGTGCATAGCCTTATTGAAAAAGAGATCAAGAGAAATAAAAAGTCTGGGCCAATATACGCACCCTACCAATATGTTACCCTAATTAAGAACTCGCGTAAGAATGGTAAACCTTTTAATGTGATAGAGTTGACATACGACTTTTTCATCGATTTAAAGGTTCTACAAGAAAAGTGGGGCTATAATTACAATGAAGACGAACATAAAAACACTATGATATGGACCAATGTCAAGGTTTTGGAATTTTATAAGGCTGAACAGTTCGCATTTTACTATAAAACCTCATACACTCAAAATGAGTTCACCATGGTCAATATGAGAAATAAACGAAAGAAAATGGTCAGACCAGAAGAAATAACGCTAACCAAAGCATATTTACAAAGACTAGAGCTAAGCGAACATAAGAAAAAAGACTTATGCGATCTCGTTAATAAAAACTTAATACCTGGTTATTATGCAGATTTTTATAATTCTATATTTTAATTACCTATTACGTTTTTCAAAATTTATGGTTATTAAACAAAAACATTTTTTTTTAAATAGATATATATTTGAATAGTTTTATTTAATCTGATTTTATTGTTAGAAATACTATCAAAGAAGACTGAGTAGCATTTGATTGTCATTTTATTTTATTTTCTTTTAGTTAAAAGTTTTCATTACGGCCTACTGTGCTGTACAATTAGTAGCATTTAAGTCTTTTGTCGGTTTACTTTTATAATAAAACTTTTTTATTACCTTGCGATGTTTTTTTTTTGTGTACTGAACCTAAAAGTATTCTTAAAACTATCTAAAAATGTATTAATATAGTGACTTATTTAGGAATGAAACGAGACTTTGATTGAAGATTCAGAACCAAAGAGACCTAAATAATAAAAGGTCTTTTAAAAAACGATGGTTTCAGACAAACAAAGACGTAAATGAGCACTATTTTTGTGTGAATTAAGAAAAAAATATTATTAATTGTAATAATATTTTTTTTTATTTAAAAACGTGTAGATAAATAAGTCAAGTAGGATATACAATTAAAACAATTCGAATTTAATGAAAGTGCAACCGAATTATCTCCCTTTTCTAAAAAAACTTAAAACAGACGAACCTTTATTCAACGTTTCCCAAAAACTTGTTTTTTTTAGATAGGTCACTATAATTCTAAAGGTGCGATAAGATGACGCGTTGTTGACAATGAAATATTTTACAAACCATAAAATGGATTCGGAGTATTTTGTAATGTTACTTTTTTCTAGATAAATTATAAGTTTTTTTGTAAATTAAATCGTTATGTCACGTTGTAAATACTAAAACAAATGAATTATAAATATTTATTTTTTCAGATGGGATCGCGGTCCAGAAAATTAGTACAATTAGCAACTATGCAAAACGTAGTTGATAGTAACGTAAATGATAGTTCCAGTATCCAAGCCGAGGAAGTTGATGACTCTAATATAAACGCAATGATTCCAGAAGGTAAGACTTAATAATTTTGTTTTTTAAAGAATATTTTTGTAAAGACTAAAGGCCACCTATGTTCGGTCCCATGTAACAAGGGGCGAGCCTGTTGTCATGTAGTTATTTAAAATGAGTACCTATTAATACGAAACGAACTTAGGTGCTTACATTTTCATAGATTTTAAACAAATTGGATTTCCAATATTGGAAATCCATACATGAGGCCTATGCCCAGCAGTGGACGTCCATCGGCTGAGAAGAAGAAACAAATTGAGCAACATTATAAGGAGTCTTAGTGTGTTTTCTACAGATAATTATGTAAACACCTCGATTTTAGTTTAAATTTTTGTTTTAAATTAAGAATTTAAAACAAAAATTTAAACTATTAGGTACTTATGTTTCATAAAGTTTTTCTATTGTTTAAGTTATTATTATTTATATTTCTTTTAGACAAAAGTAACGATGACTCAAAACATCGTCGACGTGAGTCAACTAGTAGTACCGGTAGCTCTTCAAGTAGCTCTTCGAGTTCTTCTTCGAGTTCCTCCTCAAGCAGTGGACCATCTTTTTATGAAGGTAGTAAGTTTTTATATAAATGCATTTATTATATTTCTTAATACATACATACATTATTATTGTCACGCCTTTTTCCCATTGGGGTAGGCAGAGACTACTATTTCTTAATAAATGCACTTATTCAATTTATGTAATAATTTGTGTTCAATTCTGTGCATTTCGGATGCCGAACGTTTGCAACGTAATTATTTGGGACTAATTTTCTTTTAACTTTTCCCCAGATAGTGATGATTCCGTAAAGGATCCCAATTATCAAGAGGAGAAGTCAAAAAGTAATAATATACATACTTCAGACTCTGAAGAAGAAGGTGCCAGCACTAACTACAACTTCTCAAAAGACCAAGACTTGTTTAATTTAAATAATAATATTGCTTCAGTTGACACCATAGAGCAAGTTGACATGTTATTGGTAAGTAATTCAGCAGAAAATCGAGACATAATAGTTAACCATACAAATCAGATAGATCTGGTCGCAACAGAGAATAATTCGCTTGTAGTTGGGAATGATACCACTATGCCAATAGAGCCAACCACTTCCAACATCACCCCAACTAAAGTAGGAAAAAAAAGACCAAGGCAAGAGTTAAATTGGAAGAAGAACATCGCTAAGCGATTTATAGAAATAGTGGACTATCATATATTTCAACAAAAACTAATAAGCCCTTTCCAAAACGCCAGCTTAAACCACCTTGCAGAGAAAATTGTAAATTTAAATGTAGCTCTAACTTCTCAGAGCTTGAACGTGAGAAAATTTTAAACGAATATTGGGGTTTAGGACAAATTGAGAAACAATGGACGTTTATAGCTAATAATGTCGATTTAGTTATTCCAAAACAGCGATATGTGAAAGTGGACTCAGACGGAAATATTGCTGCAAAGCGTGAAAACAACAACGCTTTCTTTTTGACTATTTCTGGTGCAAAGATCAGAGTATGTAAATTGTTTTTCAAAAACACTTTGGCTATCAATAACCGCCCTATAGAGACCGCGTTGAAAAAGAAAAATAATGACACTAATATCTCGTCAATGAAAGATTACCGTGGCACTCATCTAAATCACAGTAAAGTTGATGAAAACATTAAAGAAAGCATAAGAAAATTTATAGAAGCGATACCAAAAATAGAATCGCACTATATTCGAGCAAACTCGAAAAGACATTACATTGACGGCAGCAAAGCAATTACAGACCTGCATAGAGACTACGTTGAACAATGTAAATCTAAAAATATACCCTATGCAAGTTATTTAATGTTTTATCGTATATTTACACAAGAATTTAATATATCGTTTTTTGTGCCGAAGAAAGATTTGTGCGATACATGCGAAGTTTATAAAAATAGTACGCCCGAAGAAAAAGAATTGAAAAAAGAAGACTACGAAAAACATATCAGAGAAAAAGAATTATCACGCATTGAAAAGACAAATGACAAGAACAATAAAAATATTTTAGTTGCTGTTTACGATCTCCAAGCTGTATTCCAGTGCCCTAAGGGCGATATTTCTGTATTTTACTACAAATGCAAACTTAATGTTCTTAATCTAACAATTTATAATATTCAGAATAATGTTGTTGAAAGTTACGTATGGGACGAGTCACATGCAAATAGAGGCATAAATGAAATAGGTACTTGTGTATTTAATTACCTTACCAAAATGTCAAATTCAGCTGAAGATTTAGAGGTTGTCTTCTATTCAGACAACTGCGCAGGGCAAAATAAAAACAAATTCATGATTGCCCTGTATTTATATGCCGTACAGACCTTGCCTAACCTGAAATCCATAACACACAAATATCTTGTAAAAGGCCATACCCAGAACGAAGGCGACTCTGCCCATTCCCAGATTGAGAGACAAGTAAAGAGGCTATTAAGATCCGGTCCTATATACACTCCCGACGGATTTATCGGTGCTATAAAAACAGCCAGGAAAAAGAGTGAGCCAATACACGTCAATGAAATGTGTTTCGAAGATTTTTATGATTGGAAAAGTGTGTGTAATCAAATTAATTTTAACTTAACAAAAGATGAAGATAACCATGTAGTTAAACTATCAGAAGTAAGAGTAATAAGAGTTAGTAAAGATGATACAAATGCTATATTTTATAAAAAATCTTATGCTGAAACGGACTTTAAAAAAGCCGTCGTTTTGAGAAAAAAGAGAAACAACAATATAGAAATAAAAAATGTCTATAATAATAAACCCGGGATAGCTGAACGAAAAAAATCGGACCTAATGGATTTGATTAATAAGAAATTAATTCCCGGAGTTCATAGGAGCTTTTACGAATCGCTCTAAGAATGTTTTTATTTTATTTTTTATACTATTTTTGTAATTTTTATAACAATTATTTTTTATTACTTTATGTGAGATAAGTGAAACGTCGGTTCCTTTAAGTACAATACCTATGTGATATTTTATAATGAAAAGTTCCTAAGTCGTAATTTTATAGTACTTAATGATAAATACTCAAGTTTTTAATACATTTTGCAAGTATATAATACTTATAATTTTAGATACTTATTTTTAAAACCTATCTCAATATGAATAAAAATATTTTTAGTATGTATTATTATTCTTATTGAGATGGTTTTGTTTTAGTTAAAATATAGATTATGGTCCACCTAAAGTAGGTTTAGAATAAACCTAGTGATTATTTACAAAGACTAATGTTACGAAGAGACTGATTGGTTAGCTAGATCTAAAATAATAATAACAAATTTAGTAATAACAGTATACTTTTAATTAAGAACTGATAGCTATAGTTTCATTTTGTTAACTTTGTTGATTGTTAACTGTTGAATTACTGTATTTAAGTAGGTAACTGTATATCCTACCTACGTTATAATGACTAATGTTTATGCTTGATTTTCTTTTCCTACAAATTTTTCATTGATTTAATAAACATTTTTATTTCTAAAATGTGTTTTTATCATATAACCTAACACAACACAAAAAAATATATTATCAACAATGTGACAAGTTCATATGTCACATCGATCCTTGAAAACTTTTTCAGTAATAGTGTGACAAAATATCCCTTTTTTTTAATCCTGTTAATTTATACCGAAAAATAGCCAATAGCGCAACAATTACTATAGTTTTAGATGAATTAATAGTTAAATTATAAATCACAAGAAGGTTTTGTTGCTTTAGCTCTATTATTTTAGATTTTATAACATTTCGAAAGTTTAAAATACGCGTCCTGTAAAATTGCCTTTTTTGAGATGTTACAGTATTCTCGCAAAGAGGCGATATGTTGGAATAAAATAGAATGATGCTATACAATATAATCTTTTTTCATAATTCCTAAAAAAATATTATTATTATTTCATTTATTTAATTTATACACTTACTAATTATATTTTTAAATATTTCTTAAAAACTTACAAAAAAAAAAAAACATTTAAAAATGTAGAAATTAGTAACAAAGTGTGTCATGTTTAAGGGATTTACACTAGCGCCACTCTTGTTCATGTCAAACTTGAAAAGTTCTATATTTATGTAATCTGTGGTTCCAAATAAAGTCTTACTTGTTGTCACGCATCCGCTAGTTTTATTTATAGGTTATGTGCCTCACACGAAATATTTATTGTGAATAGTGCAAAAGACAGTTAAAAATGGCTTCAAGTATTATTTCGACGATAACAAAATTAAAAGGGCGAGAAAACTATGACGATTGGGCATTTGCGGTCGAGATTTTTTTAGTTTTGGAGGGAATGCAAGAAAGCATCACCAAAGAAGACAGTGCAAACGACGCTAAAGCAAAAGCTAAGATTATTTTAACCATGGATCCAAGTCTGTACGTGCATATAAAAAACGAAAAAAGTACGAAAAAACTGTGGTTAAAATTGAAGAGAATGTTTGATGACACCGGTTTTACAAGAAGGATTGGGTTGTTACGTAATCTTATTTCGATACGTCGTGAAAACTGCGATTCAATGGCTCAGTACGTTACATTATTAGTTGAAACGAGTCAGAGATTGAATAATACAGGATTCAAGATTGACGACGAGTGGGTCGGATCATTGCTTTTGGCGGGATTACCTGAAAAATTCGCGCCAATGATCATGGCAATTGAGCATTCCGGCATAGATATAACGGCAGACGCCATTAAATCTAAATTGATAGATATGAAAGACGGAAGTGACACCAATAGTCCGCATAGTGCATTTGCAACGAAACATTGGCAACAGAAAAATAAAACGAATAACAAGGCTGCCAACACTAAGAAAAATGAAGAGTCAAAGACAAGTGACAAGTCGGCCATTACTTGTTACTAATGCAAAAAACCAGGACATTATAAGAACCAATGTGGAAAACAACAGAACAAACAATCATCAAACGCATTCACTGCAGTATTTCTTAGCGGAAATTTCAAAAACTCAGATTGGTATATTGACTCGGGAGCCAGCAAGCATATGACGCCAAATGAAGATTGGCTGAATAGCAAAACAAAACACGACGTGAAGGAGATCATAATTGCGGATCAGTCGAGAATCCCTGTAACGTGTTGAACTACCCAAATCACAACAGTATTGAAAAATAAGAGTTTTGAAATCCCAGTAACAGAAGTTTTGTGTGTTCCCAGTCTTGCAACAAATTTTTTATCCGTAAGTCAGTTGATGAAGCAAGGTAAGGCAGAGCGTCTTTTACAAAAAAACAATTGTTACATACCCAATAAAGAGGATCAGCTTGTGGCAACAGCAAGTCTAACAGAAGCTGCTGGGGTCAAGGGCCGTTTTCCTGCTGGGGTCAAGGGCCGTTTTCCTGCTGGGGTCTAGGGCCGTTTTCCTGCTGGGGTCAAGGGCCGTTTTCCTGCTGGGGTCAAGGGCCGTTTTCTGAGAGGAAGGCTCAGCCCCGGCACTATAGGCAACGAAGGAACGGGGTAGGTTTTTAGTCAGTAAGAGTCTGACACTACTTCCCGCTCCGCCCAAGGGCGGGCTTTGTCAATGGATGATTTTACCTACCATAAAAAAAAGTCTAACAGAAGGAGTTTACAAACTGAACATTAAAAATGACCATAGTTTATTAGCTTCAGTGTCGGAGACTGTGTGGCATCGATGCCTAGGACATTTGAACAGCAGTGACCAAGAAAAAATGAAGCTCTTACGTGTCAGATAGTGAGCTGGACAGGGAACTACTAGAGAGAGAAACGTTTCAGAATCAGTTTTATGCTATTGTAGGCAAAGCTAAATGTTTTTTAAAAGACAATATCACCCAAAATTCCGTAGGTGAAAGTCGAACCCCAAATTATATGAAATTACCCACCATTTTTTTTACCGAAGTTCGACGGTTCATATGATCAGTGGCTCGAGTTTCGTGATACGTACTTGTCAATGATACACAATAGTGACAATCTCGATTATGTTCAGAAGTTCCATTACTTACGGTCAGTTCTTACAGATGATGCACTAGAGGTAGTTAAGGCACTGGAGTTCTCCTCCGACAATTATTTAGTTGCCTGGAGTCTCTTAGAGAATAGATATAATAATTATAGTTTGCTTGTTAGTAACCACGTGAAAGGTATATTCTATGCGGAATCTATAAATAAAGAATCAGCTACTCAAATTCGTAGATTAATAGACACAGTTCTAAGAAACATGCGAGCTCTAAAAACGTTGGAAGAACCTACGGATTCGTGGGATACTTTAATTATTCACATAATAACCTCTAAGTTAGATTCTACGACGGATCGCCACAAAAGTACCCTCCCGAAAGTAGGAAAATTAAAACTGTCTGAATTAATGCAATTTCTCGCGAATCGTGCTGATTTTTTAGAATCAATTCTACCACAAAGCAAACAGTCATCAGACACACATACAAAGAAACAGTCGGCCTCAAAATCAGACAGTCATGTTCAGTCATCGCGCGCGCGCACTACTGAGCGGTCGCCGATTTTCGAACTAAAAATGTCTTTGAACTGTGCAAATACGGTCAAGTGTACGAGTTGTAATTAGAGATGCACCGAATATTCGGTTACTATCCGGTATCCGGCTTATCCGGCCCTTTTTTACTATCCGGCCGGATACCGGATGGTAATGTACTATCCGGCCGGATACCGGATAATAAACTTGGTAGATTTTATAAATGGAATCTAAATAAAGACACAGTTGTAATTGAAGCTTTTATTATTTTAAACAACTTTAACTTTTTATAATAAATCAATTATTTAAAGTAACTTGGTGATAATACTGATAGTTAAAAATTTACTTATTTGTAACTAGTAATAATAGTTTAATATTGGAAATCCACCAAAGGTAAATTATGATGTATAAAAACAAGATTTTCAGCATTTTTAGGAAGCAAACGATTCCTCTTGTTTTCATATATAAGCCCAGCCTCTGAAAACAGTCTTTCGCTGTACACACTGCTACATGGGGCAGAGATATATTTGGGCAAATTTAGCCAAAATCGGGGATTGTTTGGCGTTTGCTGCCCACCATGCGTAAGGGTCACTTTGTCGATCAAGACGAACCATTTTTAAGTAAAAATCAAGTTCATTGGCTATAGCACTATTATCAGAGTCTTCAGTTTGATTGTTATCTTTGGCAACTTCATTAAAACAGTCCCAAAATGTATCATGAACACTCATGCCACTGCCTACTCTTTTCTTCAATGGAGGTGAATCGCCTCCACTGCTGGATTCATCCTCTTCACTGCAACTCAGTTTTAGACCCTCCAATAAGAGGCTTTGGCGAGCCTTTTCTGCTTGTATTACCCTAAAAAAGTTGGTCTTGAACCTGGGAACCAATAATGTAGCCAGGAAATACTTTGAATTTTCATCAAGATGTTCGAAGCGTTGTTGCAATTGAGTTTTCAGGGACGATAGAAATTGCAATAAGTTAGGGACTTTGCGTGAAGTTTCTTCCTTTTGAATGTACCTTTTCAAAACCTCTACATGCGGTATAACTTCTGAAATGCACGAAAAACCTGAGCTCGTGATCTTCGTTATTTCCTCGAACGGTTTGAGGAGAATGATGCATTGCTCCATTAAACTCCATTGCTGAGGAGTCAAGTTGCTGAGTTTATTGTGGTCGGCTATATATAAAGAAACAGCGCGTCTCTGTTCTAGTAGCCGCTCTTGTAAATAGTACGTCGAGTTCCAACGTGTACTGATATCTTGTACCAACTGATGATCCGGTAACTTTAACTCTTTTTGAATTGCCTTCAGTTTCTCTTGTGCTAATCCTGAATGATTAAAATGAGTTACGATGCGTCTTGCGGCATTCAGCATCTCTACTAAATCAGGTGCAGTTTTAAAGGATTCAGTAATGACCCGCTGGAGAGAGTGAATAAAACACCTAGCTGAATCGTATTCAGCCACTTGAACTCCTTTTACCATATTAGCCCCACTATCATGAACAATAACATGTATTTTATTTAACGGAATATTCCACCGTGCAGCAATAATGTTAAGCTCGTTTGCTATGTTCTCTCCGGTGTGAGACCCTGAAAAGGGCTTCATTGCCAAAACGCCGTGTTCCAGTTTGAAATCTGGAGATATCAAATGGGCGGTGAAGCTCAGAAAACTTTCATTATTGTGGTCACAAGTCCATATATCTGAGGTAATGGAAACAGCTGCAGCGTTTAATTTTTTTTCCATAATTTTCTTGGTAATTCGGTCGTATATGACCGTTATTATTTTTTCAGTCATATAAGTGCGACTGGGCAACTTGTACTTACATTTATTGTGCTTTGTACATTGTACTTACATTTATCATATACATAAGAAAAGTTTTCCAATATAAAACATAAAATATCTTTAGGGTTGTCGTAATCTAAGGCTAAACTCCAGTTAATCGCACTTAGCTCACTTTGCAACTTACTACTATCTAATTTGCTTATGATTTTATATTGGCTAGCTTTGTTTACACTTGAATGATCGACCAGCGCGCAACCGGTTATGAAGTGATCGGCTAACGCATTGTTTACAACAGCTGTTTGCACGGCGCGGCAACTGACACTACGTATAAATATATGATCTATGCACGATTTTGTTATGCACTCACCTCGCTTATCTATTCGAGTGAACTGGTTTATTCCGGACTCAAGACCCAATTCATAGAGAGTGTTTAAATAAAGTTTTGTTATTGAAGTTTTTTGTTTCAAGTCAATATTCATGTCGCCTATCAAAACGAAATTAGTTTGTAGGGACACAATGTAAATGCGTAATCAGCATTATTATTATGACGCACGGCTGCGCCCGTGACACATAGAGGATTTTGTTCAGTCGCAAATAAACTACAGTCGTAAATGGTCGTTTCAATTAGTCTCTACCCCAACACAAGTAATAGAACACATTCAAATATCAAACCACATCTTTGATAACCTAAACCCCCAAATTGGTGACCCCTGTGAACTTTAGTGTTGTTTTTTTTTAATGGTGAGATTAGACTGGAACGGAAATGAATCCGCAACATAGTGCTACACCACGTGCACAGGAAGTGAAGGGAGACAGGTCCGGCGACACCAGCGAAAAGGAGCTGGCAAGCATAACCATCACTTCACGAATCCCCGAGTTCTGGGCAGACCAAACGCGACTCTGGTTTGTCCGGTTCGAGGCTGCGGTGGAAAATCAGAGACTGAGCGATGCCGCCAAACAGGATCTAGTAGTTACCAAACTGAGCAAGGCTGCTATAGAGCAGGTGAGCGACTTGTTGCTCGCTCCACCGGAAACTCGGAAGTACCAGACGCTGAAGGAAAGGCTACTGGAAGTGTTCGAGGAGTCGGAATCGAGGAAGCTACAAAAACTGATCAGTGAGATGGAGTTGGGAGATCAGCGACCATCACATTTGCTACGGCGTATGCGTGAGTTGGCCAGGGAGAGAGTGCCTGACGAGACTCTAAACTTGATGTGGCAATCACACCTGCCGACTTCGGTGCGAGCTGTACTGACAGTTACGGACTCAAAGAGTTTGGATGTACTCGCTACGATAGCAGACAAGGTGTTGGAAAGTACAGGAGAGAGTTCATCATCTGTATCTGAAGTCAAAACGGAAAAAGCCCAGAAAAAGGCCGCAGGGAAGACGAGTGACTTGTCATCAGATATCGGCAAAATCCGGGGGGAGTTGGCGAAGATCAACCTGCGGCTGGCAGGTCTAGAGCGTAGCAGAGGCAGACGGCGTCGGGACAGCGGCAACCAAAGATCCAGATCAGCATCGGTTGGCGAGAGAAAGAGTGATAAGTGGCTATGTTTTTATCACTACCGGTACAGGGAGAAGGCAACAAAATGTGTAAAACCCTGTAACTGGAGCAACGGAGCGGAGAAATCGGCGGGAAACTAGAAGTAGTGCAGCCGACGACGGGACGTTGCACAATATACAACCGTCTGATAGTGTGTGATAAGAAAACAGGTATGAAATTTTTAATTGATACCGGAGCTAACGTGTCCGTAATACCTGTAAAGAAAAATCGTTCACGTAGTTATTATAATAGGAATAAGTCTAACTTTACGTTGTATGCTGCTAACGGTACAGTTATAAAAACTTATGGTGTACAGACATTAACTCTAAATTTAGGATTAAGACGACCGTATACTTGGCATTTTATTGTAGCAGAGGTCAATCAGCCTATAATAGGCGCGGATTTTTTATTAAAACATAAGTTACTGGTAGATTTAAGCGGTCGACGTCTTATAGATGAAGTAACTACTTTAAGCTCAATAGGTTCGATTGTAGAGTGGAGGGAGCCATCCTTAACTACGATTGATAGTACTTGTATTTATGCGGAGATACTAGCGGATTTCCCAGAGATCACAAAACCAGTGTCTTTTAGGGAAGAACCCCTACAAGCAGTGTTTCATCATATTGAGACACATGGACCTCCCGTATTTGCTCGAGCGAGACCATTAGCCCCTGAGAAATACGTCAAGGTCAAGGAAGAGTTTCGGCGCATGCAGGAAATGGGAATATGCAGGCCGTCGAAAAGTCCTTGGGCCAGTCCACTGCATGTGGTACCCAAAAAGGATGGGCAGGTACGTCCTTGCGGGGATTATAGGGCCTTGAATGCTATTACAATTCCGGACAGGTACCCCATCCCGCGCATAAATGATTTTACGTATATTTTAGGTAATAAGCGAATATTCTCGCGTTTAGACTTAAATAGAGCATATCACAATATTTTAGTTGCACCTGAGGACATAGCAAAAACCGCAATTACAACTCCTTTCGGGTTATACGAGTTTACGCGTATGACTTTTGGCCTAAGGAATGCTGCGCAAACTTTTCAGCGATATATGAATAACTCGGTATTGCAAGGTTTAGAGGCACAATGCAAAATAGAATCAGAAGGTCAATCAGACTCCAGTTTTTACTTCTGTTATATAGATGACGTCATCGTGGCTAGCGAGACGCCTGAACTTCATAAATTACACTTAAGAGCGATGTTTGAGCGATTAAACCAATACGGTATAACCATCAATATGACGAAGTGTAGTTTTGGAAAAGAAAAACTAGAATTTTTAGGTTATGAGGTTACGACATCAGGAATAAAGCCATTGCCAGACAAAGTGCAAGCAATAATCGATTTCCCAAAACCCAAAACGGTAGATCAGTTACGGAGATTTTTGGGCATGATAAATTTTTATAGGTCTAGCTTGCCCAGGGCAGCAGAATATCAATCGGTATTAAATAAGTATTTACAGAACGTTAAAAAAAAAGATAAGTCCATTATCAACTGGTCGCCAGAAGCAGACATTGCGTTCGCGAAATGTAAAACTAGCCTTCTGAACGCAACTGTGTTGTCGTATCCGATAATGAACGCTGAGCTTGCTATATGGGCGGACGCGTCGAATGACTGTGTAGGTGGCGTGTTGCAAGTTAAGGTTGACTCACACTGGTGCCCGTTAGGTTATTTTTCTAGGAAACTTACTGATGTACAACTCAAATATAGTACGTATGACAGAGAGCTGTTAGCCATTTATTTGGCGGTAGAGCATTTTCGTTATATGGTAGAGGGTAGATCTTTTACAATTTATACGGACCATAAACCGTTAGTTTATGCGTTCGCGAAAAAACCTAGTGACAAAGAGACATCTAGACGTGTTAGACAACTCATGTATATCAGTGAATTTACGACAAATATTCAACACATCAGAGGGGGTGACAATACTGTAGCGGATGCGCTGTCTCGTGTTGAAACTATCACATGTCCGACAACGCTCGATTTCGACGAATTAGCGTTAGCACAACGGACGGACGACGAGCTGACCGCGCTCTTATCGCAAGAACACAAAGTAATGCAATTTAAGCGAATCATATTACCTGACGGCAAAAGCGAGGTGACGTGCGAAGTTTCTACGAAAGCTGCAAGGCCATACCTCCCAGTAGATTTTAGAAAAAGGGCATTTCAGGTGGTGCACAACTTATGTCATCCTGGAATTCGTACAACTAGGAAATTAGTGACGTCTAAGTATTTTTGGCCGAACATGAACACAGACGTAGGAAAGTGGGCCAAAACCTGTGTTCAATGTCAAAAGTCGAAGGTCATCCGTCAAACTGTATCGGGACTAGGAAAATACGAAAGTAGTGGTCGATTTGGACAATGTTGTTGGCTAATTGTCTTTGTTCCGTTGCATTCAGTTTTTGTTCCATAACATCGTATTTAAGTTCGAGGTTTTTGTATTTGTTTTTCAACTCAATGTTCTGGTTTTCGACAAATTTTAGTTTATTTTCATACCCATTTATGTTTTGCTCGTACTCATCAATTTTGTCGGAGTAGAACTGTAGGGTACTTTGCAACTCTACACTGAGTATGCGTTGGGTTATATTAGTGTCCATGAGGTTCTCCGTATCTGTGATGTCCTCGTCATCAACGTCGGGCAGGATACAGGATAGACGCTTGGGTTTGGCACTACCCACACATGAACGACATCTCCAATCAACGGCGTCCGTTGAATACAATATGTTAAGCTGATCAGCTGTTATTGAAGCACACGATGCATGAATCCATTTACTGCACTTGGAACACTGTATACCCGGACTTTTTTTCGTCACCATTTTTCCACACTTGGCACATTTCACCATGTTGATGAATAGGTACGTGCGTAGGTAGGTGGAAGATAGATCGTGAACAAGTTATTGTACGCGCAGGTAATTAGGCGATATACGTCTTATTGGTTTCGCACCGAGTGCGCGACAGATTGCCAGATCCTATTCAAACCATGATGAAGATGCAAATTCAATGTAATAGAAAGCCAATGGGGAGGAAATTTGATTTGGAGCAAAAAATTTTAGCAAAGTCTATATTTAAACATAGCCCCAAATGTTACAAATTTTTAAGAAAATTAATGGTACTCCCTTTCAAAAGGACACTACAGCGGTTATCAAGCAGTGTTAATATTAAACCAGGCATGAATGATAAAATAATAAGGCACCTGGAAAAAGCAGTAGCAAAACTTCCCCTTGAAAAAATTTTTTGCACTGTTATTTGATGAGATTGCTTTGTCGCCTGGATTACATTTTAATCAAAATAAAATAACGGGTTTTGAAGATTTAGGACATAAGAAGTCATCAAATATTGCCGGTCATGCCTTGATTTTAATGTTAAAAGGTATTAAAACTAAAAAAAAAGCAAGCAATTTTATACCATTTTTGTAAAAGTGGCACTAAAACGTTTGATTTGAAAAAAGTATAATTAGACACAATTAAGGAACTAAATAAAGCTGGCATCATAATTGTTGCAACTATATGTGACCAGAAGACGTCAAATGTAAGCGCCATCAAACAACTGCAACACGAAACGAAGGTGAAGTATATCCGAGAAAATAAAGATTATAATTCCAATGCCTTTGAAGCTTCTAATATAAAAATATTTCCACTCTTTGATACACCCCACTTACTAAAGGGAGTACGTAATAATTTTATAACAAAAAATATAAAATATATACAAAATAATAAAGTAAAAATCGCAAAATGGGATCATTTAAGAATGCTTTTATCTGAAGATAAAGGGGACGACGAAATTAGAATAATAAATAAATTAACAGAATATCACATCGATCCCAATAAGATTCCTAAAATGAAGGTCAAGTATGCAGCTCAAGTTTTTAGCCAGCGAGTATCTACAGTAATGAAATTCCTCGCAAGTAAGTACATAGCTACATATTTTTAATAGAAAAATGAAACTAGCTTTATTACATGATTGCATTGCCGTTGCAAGTGTTACAGATCCGATCGTCAAATGATTATTTATGTGATTCTCGCTTATGATTACAAATATTATTCTTGCTTATCCTCAGAGTATGATATAAAGCTCTATAAAAGATAGGTTGTAGTTAAATTTCATATCTCTACTGAACCACTAAGGCAGTTATCAGTATGCAGTTATCTGTCTCGACACACTTTTCCGTCTTCCTACGATCCTGGATTTTTCCAGCAGGGCGTATAAAGCATATTTTTAGGTCGTCAGACTTCAATCTACTCCAGTAGAGACGTTATGCCATGGAGACCGCTGCTCGTGGATTAAAGAATAAAGATAATTAAAATCAAAGGGAATAATACAATCACACAACATCATCTAGCCCCAAACTAAGAAGAGCTTGTGTTATGGGTGGACAATGGATAAACAATACTTATATACTTTTTAATTTGTAAATACATACATATTATGCATTGAAACATTAATAACTATAAACATTAATTAATATTATTTTTCTTTGTTTCAGAACGCAAAATTTTACCAGAAGTGTGAAGACACTGCTGATCTATTGCTGATTTTTGACAAATTATTTGACTCTTTTAATGGCCACTCATACCGTGATACAGCAAAAATTCTTAAGGGATGTCTTAACACGTTCTATGCCAACGCAGGTCAGTGCTGACCGACAGTGAACTTCCTCTTTAGGCCAATAAAAAATCGGAAATGTGTTAAAATTTTGCCAAACAATTTTTTTGATTAAATACTTAAATCTAATGTCAGAATGTGTGATTCTATTAACAAAGGTGAATTTTAGTCATAGTTTATAGAGATATTAGACGTCGGTCAACACTGACCGCCGCGGCCCATGGAGACGAAATATCGACTTTCCGTTAGGGGAGGCCGCGCGGGTCGCGGTGTCGGGTCCGTCCCACTACCCCGCAGCCAGTGAACTCTCCCGCGCCTACGCAGTTATCGCCCGAATCCCGATGTGAGACGCCGTTTTATTGATTGATTTGTTACGATAGCGTATCCGTTTGTTTAAGTTATTAACATTTATTATTACTATGAACGAATTTGAAGATTTTGAGATTACGGAAGATATTTTAACACAGATCGAAAACATAGAAATTGATTTTCTCGACAAAAGTTTAAACCTAAGTTCTGATGACGAGGAAGTAAAAATTCAACCCCCCCCGATCGAGGCACAGGCGTCTGCGGATCCTATCAACAAGCGAAGACAGTGATGCAGAAATTGATCGTGCTATCCATGGTTTAGAAAATAGTACATCCTCAAAATGGACCGAGTGTAAAATCAGCGCAATATTATTCCTTTCACTGAATGTTGTGGCATGCCAGTTTCTATTCGCACGTCAATGACTAACAAGTTTCCAGCTGATTTTTATGCACTTTTGGTGACGGATAGCTTATTACAACAAATCGTTGAAAGTACTAATGCTTTTGCAATAACTAAAATAACTCGCACCACAGAAGCTTCGAAACATGCAAGAATCCGCTCATGGTCAGAAACAAACCTTGCTGAGATAAAACATTTTTTCTGCTTAATATTGTACATGGGTTTGGTAAAGCTTCCAAAAATTGCCGATTATTGGTCTACGAGTGATATTATGAACCAAAACTTTCCACGAACTATAATGTCTAGAAATAGGTTTGAATTGCTTTTACAAATGATACATTTTTCTCAAGATGACGATAATAATAAGTTGGACCGACTTCACCGCGTAAAACACTTGTTAGGTGTACTGAATAATAATTTCCAGAAAAATTATATTCCTGGTGAAGCCATATGCATTGATGAGAGTATGGTTCCGTTTCGAGGACGTTTGATATTTCGCCAATATAATAAACAAAAACGGCACAAGTACGGGGTCAAGCTTTTTAAACTGTGCACTTTACCAGGCTATACATATAAGATAAATATATATGCTGGAAAACAAAATGAACAAACTAATGTCACCCCTCATAGAGTTGTAATGAACCTGTGCCAGGACTTGCTGAATAAAGGGCATTCGTTATATAATGATAATTGGTATACAAGCGTACCCTTAGCCAGAGAACTCTTGAAATATGAAACACATTTGATGGGAACTTTAAAAAAAAACAGAAAGCATTTCCCTAAAGTAGTAGTTTCTACCAAGCTAAAAAAAGGCCAATTCATAGCGAGAGAAAGTGATGATGGCATAACCGTTTTAAGATGGAAAGACAAACGAGAGGTTTTAGTACTTTCCACGAAACATTCAACACGTTTTATTCCCGTTACCAAACATAATAAAACCACAATGAAACCAGCTATTGTTTTAAATTATAACAAGGCAAAAAGAGCAGTGGATTTAGCTGATCAGATGGCAGCTTACCAGACACCATTGAGAAAATCTTTAAAATGGTACAAAAAAATTGCATTTGATCTGATTTTAAACGTCGCCTTGGTGAATGCTTTAGTTTTATACAGATCCGTCACACATAAAAATATACCTATTGTAGAATTTAGAAAAGAAATACTCAAAAGTTTTTTAGCAAAATCTTCAACAACCGAAACAACTTCAGGACGGAATATGAGAAAAAAGCATGTGCTCCAGAAAAAAGAAGGTCCTTCTCTCAAGGTGCGTCGGATGTGCACAGTTTGTTACAAAAATAATGTGACCACTTTTGGGCGTGCACTTGCCAGAAACAAAACTAAAAAAGTGCCTACTTTCTGTGACACTTGCGAAGATAAACCTTTTCTATGTGTTGAATGTTTTGCCAACGTTCATATTAAAATTTAATTTTTAAATACTTAATTTTGTTAGTCAAGATTTATTTTTGGATTTGTTCAGGGATGTGCCGTAACAGGCGTTGCACTGAGGGGGTTCCGGAATGGTCTTTTGAGAGGTAACGGGGCCCCTTCTATGTGCTGATGGTGATCACCGGGGTGGTTTTAGTGAGGTATTCAAGTTGATTATTTCTAGACTATAAAATTGTTAAAAAATATCGTTATTTCTTTGAACACATTTTTTCTTTTGTTTGTGTATAATTTTTATCCAATAAACTTTTTTTTGACGACGCAAATTTTTACTCTTTGGTAATTGTTGTTTTTTTTCTATGTTCTTTCAATTTTTCATAAACCAATGTAATTTCGTTTACCTGGAGGGCCACGCGGGTCAATGAGTATAGGATTTAGTTTGATAACGCTGCCCTACGGCCTGTAAGAGTTGATTGAAAACACTCATAAAACGTGGTCAGTTAGGGTGGGTCGAAAATTTTTTTTTTCTCAAATCCATTTGTAATAGTGAAAATATGTTGTCTTATAAGGTCAATTAAATACCTGTAAAATATTATTCATTTATTTTTAGTGTAATAGCCCGCGCATCGATCCCCAAGTTTAATAAAAACGTTAAAATAGTGGTGTTAAACAACGACGTCTTAAACCACTTATAAAATAATATTTTGTAAACTGAACGCATATTATTGTGTTGCTATTAAGTGACAGAGAGTTATTAAGTCCGTTATTGTTTATAAAAGTTTTGTTTTTATAACTTTGAGAGGGTAGTCGAAAGTGGCTGCGGGCGTATCGCGTTCATTTGTTTCAGTTTGCTTTTAGTGCGACAAAAATATTATAAGAGTACGGTTGTTTAATAATGGAAATAAATATTATAGAAACTAGACGAAAAAGTTATCAGTGCCCTATATTCGGGAGTGTAGAAGATATTAAGGACAATCTATTGCCGACCTATGAAGACGTCATGAAATGTTATGAGTGGAATAGATTACAACTTAAAATTAGAAGAAACACTATCAAAGAACCATCCTTTTTAGATATTGCTGAGCTTGTATCTCAAAAAGTAGAAGAAGTATGGAGAAAATCATCCCTTCCTACAGTATCACACACAAGAGTAATTCAGCAATTAAAGGCTTACCATCTGAAGTGCAAGAACCTCATCAAATCTCTGAAAAGATTATCAGCTGATCAAAAGAATGATTTTATACAGCATAGCAGAGTTCTATTCGACATTTGTTCCTGTAAATGTAAACAGATTCAACTGTGTTGTTGTCCAAGAGAAAATAAGGTACCAAAAGAAGAGCAGGAGTTTTTGCTTGACCAAAGACAGGGAAGGAAGATGCGAATTGGCAGCATAGACCGCATTCTTACAACAAAATTACAAAAAAAGGTAATACGAGCTTCTAAGATAAAAAAATCCAGTTTGAACATTGACAAAAATGAAGAGAAGTGTAATACTGAACAGCAGGAGTTAATGTTATCTTCAAGTGAGTCTGAACGCAGTACTTCTCCGCTTGATAAACTAAACTTGCCTTCCACGTCACAATTAAAGAAAAAAAAATATTAGTGAAAAGTTTACCTACATTGTCAAGAACCTGCGATCGTTATGGTATTTCTGACAGAGCAGCCGCTGCGATTGCTTCTTCGGTATTGCAAGATATATCTTCGGATATTGAAGTGGTTGATAAATCCAAAATTCGACGGGAAAGGAAGAAAGAACGTCATGAAATATATAAACAACAAACGCATCTTCACTTACCTGCTTTATACTTTGATGGCCGAAAAGATAAGACGCTAAATATTGTACAGAAAGGAGCAAAAAGGTACAGACAAACAGTGATTGAGGAACATATATCTATTGTTAAAGAGCCAGATTCGGTGTTTATCGGTTACGCTACTCCAGTTCAAGGGACTGCCAAAAGTATTGAAGCATCGATTTATGCATTTCTTTTATCAAAAAAAATAAATTTAGATGAATTGATGGCTCTTGGTTGCGATGGTACGATCACTAACACAGGAAAATTCAACGGCGTGATTAGACTTTTCGAGAAAAGACTTCAACGCCCCTTACAGTGGATTATTTGCATGCTATATTTAAACGAATTGCCTTTGAGACACCTATTTAACAAATTAGATGGTGTTACCACTGGCCCATCCACACATGTTGGTCCTATTGGCAAGTCATTAGAAAATTGCGAAAAATTGGCAATAACAAACTATGAAAAAATACCAAGCGAACTTCCAGAGGTTAACTTTGAAGATCTAAGTACAGATCAAAAATACTTGTACGAAATAACAATGTCAGTAATTAGTGGAAAATGTTCTGATGGTTTGACTAACAGGTCCCCAGGTAAGATGTCCCATGCTCGTTGGTTAACGAAAGCAAATAGAATATTGCGACTATATATTTCTACATCAAATCCATCAAATAAATTAAAAATATTAGCTGAATATTGTGTTAAAGTATACGCTCCAATTTGGTTTGAAATAAAAAGAAACTCAACGTGCAAGGATGGGCCTAAAAATTTTTGGAAATTAATTGAAAGTTCTCGATACCTGTCAGCAGAGTTCAAACTGATAATAGATCCCGTAATTCAGCGCAATGCGTATTTTGCTCATCCTGAAAATTTGCTATTGGCGATGTTATCTGATGAAAACAAAACAGTAAGAGAACTCGCTGCCAGGAGGATCCTTAAAGCACGAGATTCACCTCATACAGGAAAGCTCCCTCGTATGTTTGAGGTGCCGCAAATTAATTTTGATGCCGATAGTTATATTGACCTCATAGATTGGCAACAAAACTTTTTCGATCCGCCAGTTCTTCGACACATCGCTAATCAAGAAATAAACGACGTTATTGAGTCTCAGGGCGCCGATAAATTAATTTTTTTAAAGCTACCATGTCATACACAGGCAGTCGAACGTTCTGTGAAAGTAGTGACAGAAGCATCTATGTCTTTATGCGATAAAAAAATCAAGAGAAGGTTTAATACTAGCCAAACTTGCATCCAGAAAACTAATGCCGCGATTTGAGAGTAAACGAGATTTTGTGGTCAAAACATTATAATTTAATTATTTTTTTACAGTTAATTAAGGTTTTCCGTTACTATTTTTTTAAACTTTTTTGATTGTTCATGCATTTTATGTATTATTTCTTTATTTTCTATTAATATATAATTGTTCTTTAATAAAATATATATTTTTAACCAAACGTTGTTTTTTCAAAAATTCCCGAAACTTTGATTCCCGTGCGCGGGCTAAAGATGATGACTTAATTTAACTTTTTATAGCCAATTATTATTTGTTTAGCCTTAAGACAGCATAATGTCACTATTAGAAAATGATCAAATAACTTTTATTTTTTCCCATACATCGGTGACCCACCCACGTGGTCAGCTATGACCGACGCGGCCCAAACGAAAAGTCTAGATGTCGACCAGCACTGACCGACGTGGCTTGAATGGTAAGACGCATTTTTTTTCCTGGCAGCCAACGTGTTAAAAATAACTCACCACATTTCCAGTTCTGGACAGAAATTAAACCTTTATTAAATTCAATAGAAATTGAAAAAGTTAGAAAAAATCAAGATGGGCTCTCAGATAATTAAATATGAAAAAGTGCTCTCTGTCCAGAACTGGATCCACAATATAAACACGTTTATCGAAATGTGGCAATATTTAAAAACGAAATTTGGTATTAATAATTTAATAACGCGAAATTTTAATCAAGACTCCCTTGAGAATTTCTTTTGCTGTATCAGAAGCAATGGAGTAAGAAATGTTAATCCAACTTGCATGCAATTTATAAATGCTTATAAAACATTGTTGATTAATAATCTAAATTCAGTTCATTCAATTAATGCGAATTGTGAAGAAGATGATTATAGACCATTGAAATCAATGAAATTATTATTAATGCAAAAATCTGATGGCTTAGATCATCCAGGATTTTGCATGTGAAGTTGATTCCTTGACTTCAACAATGAATCAAATTATGTCTAATGATTCGATTTTACATGCAGAAGCGAAATAATATGTAGCAGGGTATATAATAAAAAAATCTAAATCTAAAATATTTAAAAACTGTACCAGGTGCATGACTGATTTGATTCAACCAGAAATTGATCCTGATTAATTTAATTACATGATTGATTATACAAAAAGACCATTGCTCAATGCATGTGATTCTTTTATTAAATTACTTAATGAAGTATATTTTATGATTGAGACTTGCTCGAGGGAATCTCCTGAAATAGTAAACTTAAGAGAAAAAATTGTATTTTTTATGAATTGCAGATGTGATTTTTCAATTATTCATTGTGAAAAACATAAATTGATTTTGACTGATTATATAATTAATTTGTCAATCAATTTAATTGTAAATAGTTGGTGTACGGGTGTCAATAGAATTTTAATAGGAAAAATTGCTGATTTTGATCATAATGATAAAGTTAAATTACAAGCTTTTAATTACATATTATAAGACTCATAAAAATAGAAAAACAGTGATTAAATAATGTGATTGATTGTAAAATCCATATTGTTGATTGAATAAAGTGATTTTGGGTGAGTGGCCATTTTCAACCGACAACAAAACAAGGAGGTTCCCATTTCAACTGTTGTCTTCTAAAAATAAATTATGATATTTCTTGTGGTGATTATAATATGACAATAATGTAATGCGAATGTTAGTCATTGAAGTTAAACCATATTCCCGTTTTATAAGCGATTTATTTTTTCACTAATACAATTTACAAATTAGTTCCCCATCAAATTATCACAATATTTAACACTTTCTCCTACGTTTCGGCCGCTTTTCAGTAGCCATTATTATGGAGATTGTAAGAGATACATAATTAGTTTAACAGTGCTAAAGTAATTTATTTGAAAATAGTGAAAATATATCACAATAAAAAGCATAAAAGTGGTTTAATTTCAATACATTACATTCGTTAAATAATTATCTGTATAAATTGTCCAGAGCTGTAATTAATAAAATAATCTATTTCAATTTCCGTTGTTTTATTTCCCTTTATATTGATATATCCTTAGCATATCCGTGTAAAAAATGTACTAAGGTCCAACCAAAAACCATATCGTCGTTGAGTGTGCAAAACCGCGGAAGAGCTGTTTGTAGATACCGCGTAACAGCAAAAGTCGCAATATTGACATATCGCGTCAGTAGATCCTTTAAGTTAATTCGCTTATTGTAGATCTCACGCGATTTGAATTAGCCAATAGGAAACCTCGATTTGCCATCGAAACAATACCGCGTATTAGTAATATGTCTGATGTTGGCAGTAATTGCGCGTATTTGTCAAATGAACGAAGAAACCGCAACACGGCTAGTGCGTGCTCCGGAAAATAAATGTTTTGTCGTGAATAAGAACCGTGTAAGTATTTTTTAAATGTTTATATTGTATCTTTACCCAATATTTTTATGCATTAGTAGTGTAGTAGCCACGCGTAAATCGTTACATAATTTAATTATTCCAGCTCCTATAACCTAAAAATGAGTTACGCGGTATTGACATTACGTCGTTTTTATTATTTTAGTCACTTACGCGATATTGCATTACATTAAATTAAATAATCTTTTTTTTTTAGACAAATACTTTAGAACAGTCATGTCAAAGATACGGCCCGCGGGCCGAATCCGGCCCTCGGGCCATTTCGTTACGGCCCGCGATCACAATATATCACAGATAAATGAATCTTGTTTTTTAGAGATTGTAGACTGCACTCAATGCCTCTGCGGAGCTCGCAGGTTTAAAAATACGCGCGCTTTACTTAAAAATAATTTCAAAATTAGCGCCAGACTAGACGAGTGAAAGAGTGTTACTGTTAGTTACGCTTTTCTCTCTCTCGTGCGCGCGCGAAGTCGACTTCTATTTCGTCCGTGCAGCTAACGCATACTGCGCCCCTCCCCCGCGCACTCAAGTTGAAGTCTTTGTTACGAGCAGTCGCGTCAAGTATTTCGTAAATTCGTACGTACTGTCGAACCCTGGGTGCTTAGGGCTCGACTACCGGGATCTGTGATTTTAGTAAAAGAAACAACTCAAGACTTTTTATGTCGATATATTAAAAAAATACTTCCTTCCACTTCGACCGACTACATCGCACTGCTATAAAACAATAAAACAATCTACTCTTACAAATATTGAAACTAATTCTAGAAGATACTGACATTCTTCGAATTACTATACAGCCAGTATGCTAACTTATGAGTATACGCATGAGTCTGCATATAATCTTATGCAAACTCATTACGCAGACGTAACATCAGCTACACCCCTAAGAATATAAATGTGTATATAACACAGTTATATTCCAAAAACTTTCGAAGGATATACGTATGACCTACCTAATCCTAACACCGAGATCCCTACCTTTGCACGGAAGAACTTTATTTTTGGCCTACGGCTTTGGAAAGCGAGCTTAAGTCAGAGTCAACGATCAATACTGATTCACATAAAATTCATATATTATTACTGTGTGTCAATCCATGCTCATCAATCAACGTTGCCCTGCTTAAACCCCACTGTAGAAAAACCGTGCTAAAAGCCACAGCGCACAGCCCTAATTGAACCTAGGATGCCCAAGTGACATCCACCCACAGTGGGAATACATGCTAAGATTCAATACCCTTATGACTGTAATTCCTTCAGACGCTTATCGGGTCAGAGGTCAGAGAGCCACAATTGCATTGGACCACCTATATCTTTCTTCATTGCCTGTATCTACTCCAGAGAGATTAATAAAATAAACAAGAATTACTCATCTAATAACTCTTAATCATTGAAGAACTTCAATTATCATAGCTAAATCAACAGAGTCAACCTGACTCCCTTTGCGAAGACTATGCTCCATATAGGGTTACCAGATGAAAAAATCAAAAGTCCGGAGAAAAGGCCTGATTGCCATGGAAAAGTCCTGAGATTTTCTACAGATGAGAATTTTCTCTCAAAAACGTATTATTATCGTTGTATACACTGCGGATCTTGCGCACGCGTTTTACGCGACGCGTTACAAGCTTGTATATACATCGCACTCAAAACAGCGGGGCGGAGGGAGGAGGGATGCGCCCGTCGCCCCGCAGCGCGGTTGCCGCTCGCTCGCTCACTCAGTCAGTTCGTCTTGCGCCATTGCGAGGGTTGGACTACGCTCCATCTGTTGGATTTATCTGTTGATACGAGTTTAAAATGTCTTCAAGTACCAAACGACCACGATACGTGTGTACATTCACAGATACTTTAAAACAAAAATTTCCGATTATGAAAGATGGAAGATAACCTACCGAAGTGTTTTGTTCAATATGTAACAATCATTTTTCAATTAAGTTCAAGGGAGCTGCTGATATTGAAAAACATATCCTAACGGAAAAACATAAAAAAAATAGTCTGACTGTTTCAAGTAACACCAAAATCGACTCTTTATTTCAACCACAAAGTTCTGGACTGACAGACCAAATATCCGCCGCTGAAGTCACTTTAGCTTTCCACACAGTGAAACATCACCAGTCATTTAAATCTATGGATTGCACCAGCCAACTGGTTAAGGCTATATTTGCTGATTCCAACACTGCGAAGAGTATTTCTTGTGCACGAACGAAGACTGAGGCCATTGTAACGGGCGTGATATCTCCGTGGGTAATTGAACAGGTACAAGTCTCATTACAAAATGTCAACTTTCTTGGGCGTTTCCACAGATGCAAGTAATCACGGTGCTGAAAAAATATTTCCAATTATGATACAATTCTTCGACTGGCAAGAAGGAATTAAAACAAAACTGCTGGATGTGCTGAGCACACCCAATGAAAATGCTGACACTATAATAGAGATAATTAAAACAAGCTTGCAAAAGTACGACTTGTTGATGAAATGTGTATCATTTACAGCAGACAACGCTAATGTTAATTTTGGCGGAGTAAATCGGCAACCGGGACAAAATGTTTGGACTAATTTAAAAAACTTTCTGGACAAAGATATCGTAGGAGTTGGGTGCCCAGCGCACATACTACACAATTGTATTCAACATGGCACTGATAATCTGCATATTGATATAGAATCTGTAGTAATGAAGCTGTTTAATTATTTTTCCGTATACACCGTACGCACGGAGGCGTTGAAGGATATCAGCGAATATATAGACGTCAATTATCAGAAACTATTGTTTCATAGCAAGACCCGATGGCTTAGTCTGTTTCCAGCGATCGAAAGAATATTGAAGATGTATGAACCGTTGAAGCAGTACTTTTTATCTACTCCTGGTGTACCAATTACTTTGAAGAACTTTTTTGAAAATGAACTCAGCGAAGTTTATTTATTTCAGACGAAAATTGAAGACATCGAAAAAGAAAACAATTCTGTTTTAGATATTAAAAGAATCCTCGAATCCACACATGAAATTTTAGTTGCACGAGCGAACGCAAACTTCATGCCACTTAAAGTGCGAGAGTTGCTGGCTAAGTGCACTGCGGAAAACCAAGAAGTTTTCAAGCACGACCTTAAAAATATGTATAAGACTTGCGTAGAATATCTGATCAAGTGGATGACGCCTTTAGATGATTTCAAAGTCTTTAATTGGTTGATGCTGAAAAAGGGCCAAATGATCGACTTTGATCAGATTGCTTTATCAATTCATTATCTAAATGGAAAAGGAATATACAATAGATGATGTGAAGTTATTCGATGAAATTGCATCTCTGAATAGTTTTTTGACAAAACAGGAAGAAGCATTTTTTGACGTAATGCTTCATGCGTTGTGGGCAAACATTTTCAAGACAATAGGTATTTCACGATTGCCAGAGATACTGCGTATTTGTCAATATATATTTGCAATAACAGCTCAAAATGCAAACGTAGAAAGAGTTTTTTCTATCATGGGAGCTCAATGGTCGAAAGAAAGAAACCGACTAAACGTGTCTTCAGTTCGAGCTCTACTTTTAGTTCAATATAACTTGAAGAGTTTAACTTGTGAGGCATTTTATAAATCAATAATCAAAGAAAAGAATTTACTTAAAAAGGTTTCTTCAAATATTAAATACGACAAAATTAATTAATTACCTATTTGGATAAATAAGTATTGATTTCACCTGCAAATGCTGGTAACATTATTTTTAAAGATGATTATTGAAGATGATTATTTTTAGTTTGTTTTACTTTGATAAATAAGGATTGATTTTAACTGCAGCTGCAATTGTTACCAAAAGAAGATTGTTTTTAGTCGATAAATAAGTATTGATTTTAACTGCAATTGTTACCAAAAGAAGATTATTTTAAGTTTGTTTTAAATTAATACATACTCGTAAGTATTGATTTTAACTGCAATTGTTACCAAAAGAAGATTATTTTTAGTAGTTTAATAAGACAGATCTTTAAAATGTAACCTGTTTTTTATTAAAAATCCTGAGCTATCACTAGATTTGCTAAATCCGGCCGGAATCCTGAGAAGAGTCGAATAATCCTGAAATCTCAGGACAAATCCTGAGATATGGTAACCCTAGCTCCATATAGCAAAGTTGATATTAGCTCAAATTGAACACTAAGTTGCCCTCTCATAACTCTATAGGAGGTCCGGAGGAGAATCTAATATATTACTCTGGAGTAAAAACACGTCTACCACTACATCATGTACACAATTGCTTTTCTGGTTTGTATGGCTCTGTCCTCTGAATCACCCGGCTGCGTCTGCATTCAGTTCATAGGGCGCGTTCCGCCCGGCAGCATTTTATGAAACAAAAATCACAAATAATCCATGTTTGACATTCTTTTATTTAACTTTCACAATTCCTAAAAATTTCTTTTTATAAAATTTCCAAAATTTATATTTAAATAAAAATATCTGTTTTATAAAGTTGTTATAACAATGGTAAGAATTTAATGAATATGATTTTATTTTATTTAAATGAAGGTAATGGAGGGACTTTCTTATTGCCATACATTTTCGTGCCATGCATCTTTTATTTTTAATTTGGGCATATTTACGACTCAACATGGTAGGACTTCCTTGATGCCATACCTAGCTATTTTAGCTTGACATGAGGCTCGATGAGAAAATTCAATATGGAAATTAAGAAAACCAAACCTATTATTTTTTATTGTTACCAACGAAGTATGGACGTCATCCCCAACACTGGATTGGAACATCTTCTTTTCAAAATTGTAATCACTAGCGATGTGGTATATTTACGTATTTTCATCGTGACCACATTGTGATTCTTTAAAAAACACATCTTTATTTTCTGAAATCAAAACGGATGAAATAATAACTGGATTGGACACACCCGGGTTTTTCTCTTCATCCGTACATTCAACTTCTCATTCTTCATCGTTCTGACTGCTTACGTCGCATCTCTGGTCATCATCGATATCATTTATCTCCTTAATATGTGGGTCGTCCATTACCATGCTAGAACATAAAACAGTATTATCATCTTGGTTCATGTCATCCGGCGATTCATTTTCTTCATCTATATCTGCAGTTTCTTCTTCATCAACACATGCTTCTATTGCTGTAATCGCTTAACATTGTTTACAGACATAACATTGACAAGGGAACTCGTTCCTCAATTTCTCGCACAACGTTGCAAACTCCATATCATCACGGTAAGTATAATTATAAAAATACAAGGCTGGACCCTGAAGATATGCGCCTAATATGAGAGCATAATTTTTCTCAAACCACTCATAGCTTCTGGCGATTCGCCTGAACTCGGTGATAAACTCCTCTAGGCAGACCTCATCAATGCCCGAGAAATACATCATCTCTCCTTTAACACTAATTAAATAATATAAAAACCACTTAGCTTTTTATTTTCTTTGCTGCGAGAGCACACAACACAACATGGGGCTGCATGGGCATGCTAACTTATGAGTATACGCATGAGTCTGCATATAATCTTATGCAAACTCATTACGCAGACGTAACAGTACCTACAGTTTGGTGTTCATTCGAGTTTCATAATTATGAAACTCCACAACAACAACAACAACAACAACAACAATTGTGTAGGTACTACACAATTTTACGTTTTTGTGCCACAATCATAACAATTAATTAACAATTAATTGTTATGATTGTGGCATAATGTCGCAAAAACGTAAAATTGACAGTGAGTGCCGAGTTTTACAGTCAAAATGGGAAATTGCATATTTTTTCATAGAATGGAAAGATAAAACACTGTGTTTGATTTGCAATCAAACTATTGCTGTTTGTAAGGAGTTTAACGTGAAGAGACACTATGATATGAATCATAAATCAAAATTTGATTGTTACACTGATAAGATAAGAATGGACAAATTATCTTCTTTAAAATCTAAACTTCAAGGTCAACAATCGATGTTTACTAAAGCTAATACTGAAAGCGAAGACGCCCTGAAATCAAGTTTCATTATTGCATTAGAAATCGCGAAGAGATCAAAACCTTTCACTGATGGTGATTTTATTAAAGACTATGTTAAAAGTTGCCGATGTTTCATTTCCATCTCAAAAGTCAATAATTCAAAATATTTCACTGTCAAGAAACACTATTGCTTCAAGAATAAGTGATTTATCTCAAAATTTGGTTCTTCAACTTAAGGAGAAAATTAAGGAATTTACAAACTTTTCGCTGTCTGTTGACGAGAGCACTGACACTGTTGATACAGCTCAACTTGCTGTCTTTATACGAGGTATTAATAGTAACTTTGAAATAACTGAAGAATTATTAAAGTCCGTTCCATTGACAGGTACTACGACAGCAAATGATATTTATTCTGCAATTGAGCATTTGATAACAGAATATGAACTCGACTGGAACAAATTCAGCAGCGCAACTACGGATGGCGCACCCGCCATGGTTAGCAAACATTCGGGCGTTGTTACTAAATTGAAACAGAAAACATCAGGGAATTTTGTGGGAATTCACTGTATCATTCATCAGGAATCATTAGCATCCAAACATTTAAAAATGGACCATGTCATGCAACCTGTAATTAAAATTGTAAATTTTATAAGGAGCAGAGGACTAAATCACCGACAGTTCAGGCAGTTTTTACAAGAATTGGACGAAAAATATTCCGATGTGCCTTATTTCACCGAAGTTCGTTGGCTCAGTCGAGGGATACTTTTAGAAAGATTTTTTGCGTTACGTGACCCTATTCCAGCTTTCATGTTAGAAAAAGGCAAGCTATGACAATGACTGGTAGGTTGATTGTGCCTTTTTGGTAGATATGAATAAACACTTGACTGATCTGAATGTAAAGTTACAGGGTAAAAATTTGATTATCACTCAAATGTATTCATATATACAAGCCTTTGAAACAAAGTTAAGACTGTAGGAAAATCAGTTAAAAAACTATACTTTGGATCATTTCTCACATTTGACCCAGTAGACCAGAAAAAATTGGACGACTTTTCGCAACTTCTGCAAAATCTGATTACGGAATTTAACACTCGTTTTGAAGACTTCCACAAAATGAATGAAATGGAATTCCCAATTTTCAACAATCCATCACTTTTGAAGCTTCACAGGCACCATTTCAATTGCAAATGGAGTTGATAGATCTTCAATCTGACAGCATTTTGAAGGAAAAATTTAAAGAAGTTAACGCTCTTACATTTTATACAGAGTATTTCAAGAGTTTGAATAACTACCCAGAAATAAAAAAGCATGCAGCACGTATTCTGTGTATGTTTGGTAGTACCTATTTATGTGAGCAGATGTTTTCCGTCATGAAAATAAATAAGAACAAACATCGCACAAGACTTACGAATGAACATCTCCAATCAATTCTTGAAATAACTACCACGAATATGATACCTGACATCAATGAGATTGTCAAAAACAAGAGAAGTCTGGTATCCGGATCCTCGAGCTCGAAATAATTACCCTCTTTCTTACTTGTGGTATGATTTGTAACAAGTATATTAACTAAATAAATAAAGATGTTAAAATAATGCAGTTTGTTTTAGTTTTTTAATTTGAACCTGGCCCGCCTACACATTCTAAATCAAATATATGGCTCTCTGCAAAATTGAGTTTGACACCCCTGCTTTAGAACATCACACCCAGGAAGTACTTTAATAATGATGGAGAATCAAGATGATGACCAATCGTACTTAGAAAATGCAGATATTAACAGTGACGTGTTAACACTAAAAGAATTATGTGAAAAGCGAAAAATATTACTGCAAAAAAAATGGCAAATATTAAATAAACGTAGTAAGTTTGTAGGGTTCACCCCTACCACATAGCTTATTTACGTTTATAATAAACTCACTCAACACATAACAATTATAACACAAACATAAACACAGTCACATTATTATTTATATTAGTATTTACGTTTATCATAATTACACAACACAACATTCACGGCATTTATAATGTTCAACATTATAATGTCGGATGGTGTCGGTGGCCCAAGCCCGCGGGCCGCGAGCGCGAGCGGTGGAGCGGCCAGGTGACCTCATTTACTTTTTCCCGAACGGAGGTCAGTCGGTCACAGACCTCGCCGCTTACCGCCTGCGCCGCGCCCGTGATTTTGCTCGCCGTTTATTATTGCGAACTATTGTTGTTTTTGTGAACTATTGTACCGTGCTGTGACTGTAAATTGTGTGTTTCTTCTGTCCGTTCTCCTTCTGTATTTAACAGTGTATTAACAGTGCGAGTAAACTGTAAGTACTTTCCGAGTGACTTTTATTTCCGCACACCCGCACTCGCCACCATACACTCTTGCTAAACTGGTGACCCCGAGTCGAACACAAATGAGTGACAGTGAAAATACCGAGCACACAGCGTCATCGCAGCCCGCTGACCATGTTGCGCACCGCGCGCGCAAGGCCAAGCGCCTCTCAGGTCCAAAGGTCGAGCCGGCCGAGGTATACCGCGTCGCTTTACGCCTACCCCCATTTTGGCCTGAGGAGCCCGAGATTTGGTTTGCGCAAGCAGAGGCGCAATTTGAAAACGCTGGGGTGACGAACGACGTCACCAAATATAATTACGTTGTTGGACACCTCGATCATCAGCAGTCCATGGAGGTTAAGGACATCATCATGTCCCCTCCCGCGTACAACCGGTACGAGAGGCTGAAGACGGAGTTGGTGCGAAGGCTCTCGGCATCCCAGGAGCGCAAAGTGAAGCAGCTGCTAATGCATGAGGAGCAGGGAGACCGCAAGCCGTCACAATTCCTCCGCTACCTGCAAGGGTTAGCAGGACCTGCTGTGCCCGAGGACTTCGTGCGCACCATCTGGTGCAGCCGACTCTCCACCAGCATCCAGCCCCTCCTTGCATCGCAGCCTCACAGCACCCTGAGCGCGCTAGCCGAGCTGGCAGACCGCGTCCAGGAGATCGTCGCGCCAGCAAACCACGTCGCAGCAGCCACGACAGCAGGACCCTCGAGCAGCGAGATGGCCGCCGAAATCGCCGAACTAAAGCGGGCCGTGAAGGACCTGACGCTGCAGTTGCGTGACAGCCGTTCGCGGAACCGCTCCCACAGCCGTGGTCGAGACCCGCGACGGCGCTCACGCCATCGGTCCTCCACCCGCTCAGACTCCAGCTACCGGCAGCACCCCGTGTGTTGGTACCACTCCATGCACGGGGAGAAGGCGAAGCGCTGCGTCAAGCCCTGCGACTACCGGCAGGGAAACGCCGCGGGCAGTCGGTGATGGCGACAAACGATTGCCCTCCCTCGACTGGTCGCCTATTCGTCACGGATCGGAGCACGAAGACGCAGTTCCTGGTCGACACAGGTAGCGACCTCTGTGTCTACCCCCGCCGTCTACTTAGTGACCGTCGCGTGTGCACAAATTATGACCTAGTGGCCGCGAATGGCACGCCCATCAAGACATTCGGGTATGTGGAACTTAATTTAAATTTAGGACTCCGTAGGGACTTTAAGTGGCGTTTTGTGGTTGCAGAGGTGACCAAGCCTATTATTGGTGTGGACTTTCTATGTTTTTACTCGCTAGTCGTTGACTGTCGTAATCAACGACTAGTCGATAGTAGCACAAATGTATTCACTGTAGCCTCGAATCACACAGACTCATCTTTATTTTCTGTAAAAATAACTTCTGGTGATTCGAGGTACCACAAAATTTTAGACGGGTTTCCCGACATCACCCGACCCGCCGGTACACTACGCACCACACCACATAACACCGTACACCACATTCGCACCACCCCAGGCCCTCCAGTTTCATCACCATTCCGGCGCCTAGCGCCAGATAAATTGAAAATCGCTCAGCAGGAGTTCCAGTTGATGCTGGCGAATGGAACCGCTAGACCGTCGGAGAGTCCATGGGCATCTCCACTCCACCTCGCCCCCAAAAAGGACAACGGATGGCGACCCTGTGGTGATTACAGGATGCTCAACGCCCGGACCGTCCCTGACAGGTATCCGATTAGGCACATTCACGACTTTGCTCACAGCATCTCTGGTTGCAAAGTCTTCAGCACCATAGACCTAGTGAAAGCCTATAATCAGATCCCTGTCAGCCCGGAAGACATTCCGAAGACGGCAATCACCACACCGTTCGGCCTGTACGAATTTCCGTACATGACGTTCGGTCTGCGCAACGCAGGCCAAACATTCCAGCGTTTTGTGGACGAAATGACCAGAGGTTTGGACTTTTGCTACTCGTACTTGGATGATTTCCTTATATTTTCTAGGACCCAGGTGGAGCATGAGGAGCACCTCCGCATTATCTTCGGCAGGATGAAGGAATACGGCATGCTGATCAACACGTCTAAGTGCGTTTTTGGTGTCCCGGAGGTAACTTTTCTCGGTTACCGCATCTCCGAGAAGGGCACCCAACCACTAGACTCCAAGGTTGAGGCGATCAGAAACTTCCCGCCGCCCAAAGATGTCCGTCAGTTGCGCCGCTTCCTCGGTATGATCAATTATTACCGACGCTTCATACCCCATGCCGCACAGATCCAGGCGCCACTTCACAACCTCTTGATTGGCAACGTAAAGGGCTCGCAGCCCATATGTCTTGCGGAGAATACTTTGCAAGCATTTGAGGACTGCAAGGCGAGCTTAGCTAACGCTGCTCTATTAGCTCACCCCGACTGCAATGCCAATCTCGCGTTAGTCACTGACGCGTCGGATACAGCAATCGGCGCGGTGTTACAGCAGCTTAGCGATGATGGCTGGCAGCCATTAGCTTTCTTTTCCAGAAAGCTCAGCCCTTCGCAAGCAAAGTATTCTCCCTATGACAGGGAACTGCTGGCCATTTACGAGGCCATCAAATACTTTCGCCATATGCTCGAGGCTCGACACTTCGTCGTCTACACGGACCATAAGCCGATTAGTTTCGCATTCCACGAGAGGAAGAAAAACTGTTCGCCCAGGCAATTCCGGTACCTCGACTACATTGCCCAGTTCACCACCGACATAAGGCACATCTCCGGCAAGGACAACGTCGTAGCCGACCCCTTATCTCGCGTGGAAGCGCTAAATGTACCGGTCAGCATAGAAACTCTCGCGGAATCGCAAACTACGGATCCCGAGCTCTCCAAGCTACTCCAGGGAGGATCATCGCTGGATTTGGAGAAGGTGCAGGTCCCAGGGGAGCGTACATTCGTGTACTGTGACGTCAGTACAACGCCACCCAGACCTTTTGTGCCCGTAATGCTACGAAAGCAAGTCTTCGATAGCTTGCACTCCCTCAGCCACCCTGGTGTCTCAGCGTCTGCCAAATTGATCGCAGAACGCTTCGTTTGGCCAGGCATAAGGAGAGACTGTAGGGAGTGGGCACGAGCTTGTCTTGAGTGCCAGCGGGCCAAAGTGAGCCGACACGTTTCTGCGCCATTAGGGACGTATCACCTCCCACGTGCAAGGTTCACCATTGTCCACATCGATCTTGTGGGCCCACTTCCAATTTCGCAAGGCTTTAGGTACTGTCTGACGGCAGTCGACCGTTTTACCAGGTGGCCAGAGGTCGTACCTATCGTCGACATAACTGCCGAGACAGTAGCTAAAGCGCTGCTATCCGGATGGATTGCCCGGTTTGGCTGTCCCACAGACATAGTGACGGACAGGGGTCGACAGTTCGAGTCGGCCCTGTTCGAACAATTGTCCAAATTGGCTGGATTTCAGCACAAGCGGACAACGGCATACCATCCGGCTTCCAATGGCATGGTGGAGCGCTTCCACCGCCAGCTCAAGGCTTCCATCATGTGTCATGCGAGTGGCACATGGACAGAGTCCTTGCCGTGGGTATTGCTTGGTATACGGAGCGCATACAAAAAGGATGCCCAAGCGTCTTCAGCCGAACTAGTTTACGGCGAACCACTAAGGCTCCCAGGTGAATTTTTCGCACCTAGTGACGAAGGAACGACCGACGTCACAGACTTCGCTGCGCGCATACGCAGGTTCGCTCAAAACCTGCAACCTACTCCAGCATCCCGCCACAACAAGACCAGCATTTTTATTTATAAGGATCTGCAGACCACTGATCACGTGTTCCTTCGTGAAGACGCATTACGTGGCTCGCTACAACCAGCGTACACAGGTCCTCACAAAGTTCTGCAAAGGGGAGACAAAGTCTTCAAAATATTATTCAAGGGCAGAGAGGTCACGGTCTCAATCGACCGCCTGAAGCCAGCTTATATTTTGGCAGACAAAGCTGACCCACAGGAAGTCACTCCACCTAGCAGTAGCAAGGAGTACACCACTCGCTCTGGTCGTCATGTCAGGTTTCCAGATTTTTATCGCCCTTGACGGTCTCTGGAGGGGGGTGATGTAGGGTTCACCCCTACCACATAGCTTATTTACGTTTATAATAAACTCACTCAACACATAACAATTATAACACAAACATAAACACAGTCACATTATTATTTATATTAGTATTTACGTTTATCATAATTACACAACACAACATTCACGGCATTTATAATGTTCAACATTATAATGTCGGATGGTGTCGGTGGCCCAAGCCCGCGGGCCGCGAGCGCGAGCGGTGGAGCGGCCAGGTGACCTCATTTACTTTTTCCCGAACGGAGGTCAGTCGGTCACAGACCTCGCCGCTTACCGCCTGCGCCGCGCCCGTGATTTTGCTCGCCGTTTATTATTGCGAACTATTGTTGTTTTTGTGAACTATTGTACCGTGCTGTGACTGTAAATTGTGTGTTTCTTCTGTCCGTTCTCCTTCTGTATTTAACAGTGTATTAACAGTGCGAGTAAACTGTAAGTACTTTCCGAGTGACTTTTATTTCCGCACACCCGCACTCGCTACCATACACTCTTGCTAAAAGTTCAATGAACCGCAGTTGCCTGCGATTTCCACGCCTTTGTCAGGAGAATTGGAACAAGAACGTCAATTTGATAATCTAACATCTGTGTTTGCTACACTTACGACAGCTTTCGATCCAATACAAAATAAAGATGATACAATTACTCCTATTGAAATAAATGTAAATGTAATAGAGCATCGTAATAATGATCCTGATTTTTATCAGACGATTCAGTTGCTGATCCTTCGTTTGTCGCACTTTCGGACATAACTAATTTGAGGCCTTTATCGCCAGAAAATATAGAGTGGTTTCCAGAAAGAGAAATAGAAGAAAACTCGAAAGAATCTAATACAAGAAAGCGAAAAGGAAATCCAAACAATTGGCAAAGAATAAAAAATAAGAGACGGAGGATGATGGGAGAAGAGTATATTGGATTTAAAAAAGATGGTACCAAATATGTTCAAAATGACATAAAGCCAGCAAGAGTTATAGGTCCTATTTGTATGTCAAGGCGATGTTTCAGTGGCAAAGGTATGTATTGTTCAAAATTAACAGAAGAAATTCGATCAGAAATTTTTAAAGCGTATTGGAAAATGAGTTAGCAAGAAAAAAAAATGTTTGTATCTTCCATGGTGGATAAGAAACCTACCAGAAGAAAATCAAGAGCTCAGATTCAAGACGAAATGATACCAGAATTTACTATTTAAAAGTTAAAGATAAAAAAGAAAGGGTTTGTTTAAAAACGTTTTTAGAAACATTGGGCTATTATTTAGGCTATTATTAGGCTAGGAGAGAAGACGTATAATATTATTAGTAATGAATCTGAAGCCAGAGAAGATGGCCAAGTTAAAGAATCCAAAAAAGAGTTGGTTAAGAAATATTTAACTGCACTACCAAAACTACCATCGCATTACTGCAGGCAATCTACTTCTAAATTGAATTTAGAACCAATAATACAAACAAAATCTCAACTGTACCGCCTATATGTAGACTATACAGAATCAAGAAATGAATCTGTGGCTTCGAGGAGATTATTCGAAAAAGTTTTATTTGAAGAAAACATTGGACTATTCCAACCAAAAAAAGATGCATGTGACCTGTGTTGTGCTCACAAAGCAGGTAACATAACAGAAGCACAGTATACTAAACATATAGAGCTAAAAGACTTGGCTAGAGCTGAAAAAAATACAGACAAAGAAGCAGCACAGAAAGAAAAGAATTATACATGCATTAACAGCAGATCTTCAGGCTGTAAAACTATGTCCTTTTCTCAATGCCAGTGCACTTTATTTCAAAACAAAACTCGCTGTGCACAATTTTTCAGTATACAACTTGGGAAATAATAGAGTCACATGTTATTGGTTTGACGAGACGGTATGTGACTTAAAAGCCACAACATACGCGTCATTTTTCATAGATTATTTAACACACTTATTAAATGATGATCCCAAGGATGTTGTTATATTTACAGATGGCTGTACAGCCCAAAACCGAAACAATGTTGTATCGAATGCGTTGTTGCGATTGGCTATGGCCAAGAATATAATAATAATTCAGAAATATTTAGAGAAAGGTCATACGCAAATGGAGGTTGATTCGGTTCACTCCGTGATTGAGAGAAAGTTGAAGAATCGGGAAATCTTTTTACCATCACAATACGCCACTATCACAAAAGAAGCTAGGAGTATACCATGTCCTTACGAAGTTGTTACACCTGATTACAGGTTTTTAAAGACTATGGTGTTAAAGATTACCATATTTATGATTCAATAAGACCTGGCCGTGGGGCTGGTGATCACTGTGTCGTTGATATCAGAGCACTGAGGTATAATCCAAATGGCACAATGGACTATAAGCTTAACTTTGCCGATGAATTTATTCCTTTGCCTAGAAGGACAAAGAAAGTGTCATCTTTGATTGGCAGTGTACCCGCACTATATCAATCAAGACAATCCATATCAAAAATAAAATACGAGCATTTACAGGAGCTTAAGAGTGTTATACCGGGAGATTGTCATAGTTTTTAAGACAATTTATGAATTTACCTTTTGAGTAATATTAAGATCTTATTTTAACCTACTTTCAATGCTGTGATTATTTTGATAATTAATTAATGTATAAGCTATCAAACTACCTATTTTTGTTATATTCGTCTACCGGTCGGTTCGTCGGTTGATTGCTTTTATTATTAGATAAGTTTATTGTATTCTATTATTAGATAAGTGAAGGAGAATGAGAACGTAGGAGACTGATAATAATATTATTTTATGAAAAGTGTAAGTAATTACTAAGTGATAACCTTTTCTAAATAGACGGTTATGTTTTAGAAGTTCGTTTTTTGTTCTTTTTTCATAATAAATTCAGTAATTTAATAAAATATTTCATTTAAAATCCGCGTACCTACCTAAAGTACACTACTTTTTTGGTATTTATCACCACAATACCGCGTAAATAACTTTACACGGAACCTAACCAAACTATTGGTAAATTTTCACTATTTTCCTATAAAATAAGTTGCAGAGAAATAGTAAACAAGTTCAGTCGGAAAAATATATTTGATTGGCCAAGATATTAAGTTTTTTCTTCTTCCTGTAAAATCGTGATAACACAGATACGCGGTATTTACAAACAGCTCTTTCGCGGTCTTGCACGCTCACCGACGATATGGTTTTTCCCCTTGGTACATTTTTTACATGGAAAAATGCGTTCTATGCAAGATCACCAATATACCTATAGGTGTGTACGTAGATAGCGCCTACATAGCTATATCTATACATGTCATGCTTTCGCAAAAACTAGCGCCAACTAGCAGGAAGGGCAAGTAGTTAAAAATAAAACTGATCTGTCAGTGGCTCATCTATACCCTTATTGTATGTATTATCTATGATCCGCAGTGCAAAATTTTAGCAGGTAAGAGTGTGAATGTTTTAAAATTACGATTATATAAAGTATCACGATGTTTGCTTGCTAATTAATAATTTTGTTATGCTTATAGTTTTTGATTTATTATTGAAAATGTGTCTGGGGTTTTTTGGGATACCGATGCGGGGCTTTTTGGGACAGTATCCTAAATAGCCCCCTCACTATAGTGCATTTGTAAACAACCTAGGTATTTTAAATTAGTATATTTGTAAGGTTTATTGTGGTTTTCAGATAAAACACATTCGTATAATGGTTTGAAAATATATATATATAAGAACATTTAGAAACTTGACAAATGGTAAACGTTTCATGCCGTACTTCTCCTATACTCATGATGATTTGAACAAGGATTTGTCAGACGTTAAATCTAAAAGACTGTCTACCAGAGAAGCGGAAAAGAAATATGGCGTCCCCAGATGTACAATTAACCGTCATTTAAAAGATAAAAACTTACTGTATTCAAGACCAGGGCATCCTACATTATTTTTTAGAGGTGGAAGAAAAAACATTCAACGATTATATTAAACATATGGGAGAATGCGGATTCCCCTTAGATCTAATGGATTTGAGAGTCTTCGCCCAAAAATATTTACAAAAAATAAGAAGGACTGTCTATTAATCTGAAAGAAAATTTACCAGGACGGGATTGGGCGGCTTGTTTTTTACAGAGGCATAAAGAACAGATTTCTAACAGATATGCTGCAAATATATCCTCGGACAGAGCAACCTTCAGCTCAGAGGTGCTTGACGCATTCTTTGACCGTTATAAACAAAATTTGGAAATGTCACACCTGATTGTTTAATAAATTACGACGAGACTAACCTGACAGACGACCCTGGATCCAAAAAGTACATTTTTAAGCGAGGAAAAAAGTATCCTGAGAGGATCATTAACAATTCTAAATCGTCTGTGAGTCTGATGTTTTCTGGTACAGCATCAGGACTACTTTTACCAGTGTATGTTGTATATAAAGCAAAGCACTTGTACGACATGTGGGTCTTAGTAGGCCCAGAACACACAAGACACAATAAATCTAAAAGCGGTTGGTTCGATTCACTATGTTTTGAGAATTGGTTCCAGACGATCATCATTCCATATGTAAAAACGAAAGAGGGAAAAAAGGTTGTGCTTATAGGAGACAATTTATCGTCACATTTCTCGTCTGAAGTATTGCAAGATTGTGAAAAATACAATATAACTTTTGTGTGCTTACCACCAAATGCCACACACATGCTGCAGCCTCTATTGATGTTGCCTTTTTCGCTACTTTGAAACATTATTGGCGAATTATTTTGACAAATTGGAAAAAGGCGATGGCCGAAAATGCAAAACTCTTGCTAAAAATGGCTTTCCATTTAAGTGAATTATTAAAAATGCTGCATGCAGAAGACGCTGCTTCACAAAATCTCAAGTCTAGTTTTGCCAAATGTGGTCTGCTGCCTGTTGACAGAAATAGACCGAAAGAAAGACTTCCTTGGCAAATATCAGATGTGGATATAGTGCAAAATAGGGCTTCTGGTGTTATTATAGAGATTTTAAAAGAAATAAGGGGTTGTGCTGGTGAAACAAAAAGTACGAGGAAGAAACGCTGCAATGTTCCTGCCGGCCAAAGCATAACATTAAATGATTTAAACACTGGAGAACGGAGCACAAAACAAAGAGAAGGGTAAGGGTAAAGGAAACGATAAAAAGACACGACCTGTGACACCTACATATACACTATTTTACCGATGATAGAAAATTTAACTGGGCTGAGCCATGTGAAAATGTATCGACGGAACATACAACTCCTAAAAAAATGTCGAATACTTTTTATCCAGAAATAATAAACCAGCATACCTAATATGGCCGTGGCATGTGACACATTTTATATTGTCTAGATGTTATCATTGTAGTTATTATGCGGACTTGTACTTGCCACAATATTTCATGATTCATAAATGGAATTTTCATAAATAATTTGTTAGCTTTTTTGTAATGAGAAAACAATACCTACACAGTTCAGTTTATTTAGCTTTTATTTTATCGAAAATGTTTACAGCCTCATCACGGAACTTACCTCTAGTATTAGAGGGCAATGGGTAGCTCGCTGTCCGTTTGTCCGGTAACAGACCGGACCGAGTCCAAGTCGTTTACGGCGCGCACTGTTCCCGTGCGCCTCAAGGAGTTGTCAGCAAACCGTAGGGGCCCAGTAGGGTCGAGGCCTAGTCTGGCGCTCTGGGAAGGTATGAAAATGCATACCAGGGCCCTAGAACCAAGGCAGGGAAGGAACAGGGTAGGTTTTTAGTCAGTAAGTCTGACACTATTTCCCGCTCCGCCCAAGGGCGGGATTTGTCATTGGATGATTTTACCTACCATAAAAAAAAACCTCTAGCACGTAGATCCACAACTACCAAACTTGTTCATACAAAAGTAGACTCTAAACATCGGAGTTAAGGCCTATAGTGGCGTGGATGTGAGAGGACACCGGTGTCCTCTGAGCTAGGACAGATTAATATTAGAAAATTGTTATTTTAATTGATTTGCAGCCTTATAGGTATGACCCTAAAGCACATATTTGAAAGTCGTTCACTATTCATGCGGATTTAAAAAAAAATATCTTTATTTAAGCGTTATTTCACATTAAAACCATCCAAGTGTTTTTAAGTTAAAGTCAAAGTCAAATCTTTATTGCAAAACACAATACAATAAATTATACATTTCTGGATGTCATGTAAATGCTCGGTTAATTGTGTTTTACCAAATTAGGCATGCAAATTTGTGGTAAAGTCAAAAAAACATTTTGTGATTAAGTTACATAATATATGTCAAAGATTAATACTAATGATAATGTCAACACAGAAATACAATAAAAATAAATAATAATTAATATAGTCAAATGATAATGTCAACGCAAAATAATAACAAATTTAAAATAAATACAAATAAATAAATTAAGTAAAGTAAATCGGACTTAGAAAGAAGCAACCATTATCATTATAGACATAAATTCCTGTCTGACAGGTACTCATTAACGGTATAGTACGTCTTACTTATAAGCAAATAGTGCAATTGTTTTTTAAATAAGTTAAAATCGTTCCATTCTAGCAAAGATTTAGGCAGTTTGTTGTATATCCTTGGTGCCATTCCTAATAAACTTTTATGAAATATGGCTTTTTTATGTGGTCTATTGCTTATTTTATGTCTGAATCGCGCGCTGTTAAGAGTTCCAAACAAATGGAGATTATTTTTAACAAATATAGCCACCTCATATTTGTACAGGCAAGGTACTGTTAATATACGAAGATTCGCAAAATAAGGCTTACAACTTTCCGTACTTTTAATGCCGCATATTGACCTAACACACCTTTTTTGAGCCCTAAATACCGTGTCCATATTTGTGGAATTACCCCAGTATATGATACCGTAGCGTAAAGTAGCTATAACATACGCATGATACGCCGTAACCAAGGCTTTAAGATTTACCTCTTTAGCGAGATTGCGTAGAGCGTATGATTGTCGACTCAGACGTTTACATACATTGTTAGTGTGAGTTTTCTAAGTCATATCTCTATCTAGTTCTAGACCTAAAAATTTTGTAGTACTGGTTTCTGAAATCATTTTGTCTCTATACTTAATGTCAAGTTTTTTATGATTTGTCCTTTGCTCAAATGTCATAAATTTAGTCTTGTCAATGTTTATTTTCAAATTATTCCCCCCCATCCAATCTATTAATGCCTGAAGACAGTGGTTTATTTCACTCTCAAGTATCGTCGCATCATTAACGCCACTAAAAACAACCGTGCTATCATCAGCAAACAAAACCATAGGATGATATGTTTCTCTGGGCATGTCATTAATATAAATGATAAACAATAAAGATCCTAGAATACTTCCTTGAGGTACTCCATATTTGTTTTTCTCTGGTTTGATACATACGAACGCTCGGTTTTTGACTTAATAGAGACTTTATCTGTCTTCGTAAATTGTTTTCGGTTTGTTAGGTATGATTTCAAAAGTTTTAGAGCATTACCTCTAACTCCATATCTTTCTAGCTTCTTTACAAGTATTGAACGATCTACAAAATCAAATGCCTTACTCATGTCCATGAATAAAGCTGCCACTGGACTTCTGTTATCAATGCCCGTTACAATTTCTTCAAAGATATCAAAGATTGCCATATTAATATTCTTTTTTCTTCTAAAAGTACTGTTCACTAGCAAAAAGATCGTTCTGTTCAAAAAATGAGTATAATGAATTGTAAATTACTTTTTCTATTATTTTAAAACAGTTAAAACAATATTTATAAGAGTTACCCTATAATGTTTAGTTCCATTAGTTTGCTTCAATCAAAGTTTACTAATAAAAAAATACGTCTTCCCCACATTGACCTTAGGGCAAGTTTTGAGAAGTTGTTATTTTGATTTTGAGATTTCGTCTTGTTGATTTTGAGATGTTTGTGTTGCCATGTTTTAGGGTAAGGTTTAATAAAAATAATTAAAACAAAATAAATGTATTTTATTTCATGGAATAGGTTTTTTATCCACAATTTATTACTTGAGGCATTTTAACGGTATTGACACTAGAGTATGCGCTGTGGAAACTCTAATTTAACGAAAAGGATCCAGCCGTATAAATTTACATATAACTTGCAAAATACAATACTAAGCTTATTTACTAAGTCTATTTATTAACAATAAAAAAGTGTTATTATTTCACACACCTCATACTTTCAATTAATCTTAAAATGAATACCAATGAAGAAATATCTTCCAATTTTGAGACATCAATAAGTCAGTAAACTGACTGTGTGGATTGGATCCTTTTCGTGTAACTATGTCCAATTGATATAACCTAATTGGGCACTTGAACATTTAAAATAAATTCATTAAAAAAATTAACTTACAAAGTAATGTCATGGTCGCCATCGACGTCTTACGCCCGTTTCCAATAATCAACCGAAGTTCATAGATAGATAGCTATCCCCGATAAGCGGTAAGATTCTATCTATCCGTAGTCTGCGTTTCACAATCAAAGATAAGTGCTATCTATCTTCAACCAACGACAGGTAGCTTTTTCCCTCTCATCTATCTGAGCCGCACCAGATGTTTCGTTCTATGCTAACCATTAAAAAAAAACACCCTCAAAATGAAATATTGTTAAGGTGTATAACATTGATAAACGTATTAAATTTGTTAACAGGATAACTTAATTTAATTAAAAGAATAATTAAAGCATTTTATCGATTTTTTCGCTATATTTATTGTGCTTTTAGTAAAACTGATACCTAAAACGAAACGTTTTGACACTGACAAAGAATCGGCACCGACGCGCATGTCAGCTATCTATTCGCGCTCTTTTCGATATTGTTTGTTGTGACAGTGTTAGTGTTTTAATTTACGTTTACGCCTACAAAAATCTAATAAAAGTGAAATAAGATGAACCCTGTAAGTATAATTTACTGTTGATATTTAAGTACAATAATATAATGCGTTCAGGCTTTCATAGATTTAATTTTTTCAGTCAGTAAAATCAGCACCTATGACAAAAGACGAGACGATGCTACTTGTGCAACTTGTGGCGGCAAATACGGTAATTAATAATAAAGCCACGAATGCCACCAATAATAAGTTGAAAGATGAGGCTTGGAAATCCTTAGCTGGCAATTTCAATTCTTCTGTATCAAGTTTCCCACGAACTCCAGCCCAGCTTCGTTTAAAATGGGATAACTTGAAGAAGTCTGCTCGCAAACGCTGCGCAAATATGAGGAGCAGCAATATGAAGGTTAGTTAAGATTACTGAATGGTTCGCTACTTTCAACTAACATTTCTACTTAATTTAGGAATTTTGTTCTTTTTACAGACTGGTGGGGGCAAAGACTATTTTCCACCTGATGAAGTCTTGGACAAAGTCACATCGCTTTTAGGTAGCACTTGCCAAGGGTTCTCGGTGGAGTTTGGTGGCGACGCCTCTATTCCAAGCACGTCTAGTTTTGTTTTGGGTGATATTATGAATGTTGAGGTTGGACTTAACATTAGTGACAACAATAATGGTGATGGTATTTGTGGTGGAGGTGCTGACGAGGGGGAAGTGTTGAAAGAAATACAAATCTCTGAGACACCTCCTTCAAAACAGAAAAACTTTGTTTTTAATAGAGCTAGCGGAAGTAGTACATTAGGTGGGTGGCCATTATTTTTTATTATAAATGTTTTATGGGTACTTTTTCTTGAGTTATAGTTATTATTGATTCACAGTATAGTAATTACAAGTAATGTAATTACTATTTATAATATGTAGAAGATGAACTTATAACTTTCACAGAAATCGCTAACTAGTTTACAAAAACTTTAATTTCTTACTTATGAAACTGGTTTATAAACCTCTTTTAGTGTAATATCGTCGTTGCGACTTTAAGACCTCTTATGTGTAATTTTTGGCCAAACCACTTTAGAACCCTGCCTTTTAGACATTTGGAAGTTATATGGAATGCAAAAAATCTCATGTGTATAGGATGAATTAATAGTCATCATCCCATACACATGTGAGTTGTTGCTTAAAAACTCTCATGTGTATAATTGTTTTGGGGGTAAAAAAAGTGTTGTCGCCAATAGTGACACATAAGAGGTCTTAAAGTTGCAACGACAATATAAAGTATTATCACATATAACTTTAAAATAACCGGGATATTTGATCATTGTTTATTTTCACAGCAAAGCGGAAACTCAAAATGCAAGAAGATATTGCTAAAGCCCGCATACACAGGGAAAACGTTTTAGCTGAGTACCTTATAGCTAAAAAGAGAAGGCTGGACAGAGAAGATGAGGAAAAGGAGTTAATTATAGCTAAACTTAAGTTAGAATTAGAAAATGCTAAATTAGAAAATGAAAGATTAAAAAATTTACAATAGTAATAAAATTAAACTTGGGGTTCGATTGCATGTTAAATTAAGTATAATTGTCATAGTGATATAAACTAGAGAATAGAATTAAACTTGGGCTTCTTTGGATGTTAAATTAAGTGTAATTGTTGTAGTTATATAAAATATAGAATATAATTAAACTTGGGCTTCTTTGCATGTTAAATTAAGTGTAATTGTTGTAGTGATATAAAATATAGAATATAATTAAACTTGGGCTTCTTTGGATGTTAAATTAAGTGTAATTGTTGTAGTGATATAAAATATAGAATAGAATTAAACTTGGGCTTCTTTGCATGTTAAATTAAGTGTAATTGTTGTAGTGATATAAAATATAGAATATAATTAAACTTGGGTTTCTTTGGATGTTAAATTAAGTGTAATTGTTGTAGTGATATAAAATATAGAATAGAATTAAACTTGGGCTTCTTTGCATGTTAAATTAAGTGTAATTGTTGTAGTGATATAAAATATAGAATAGAATTAAACTTGGGCTTCTTTGCATGTTAAATTAAGTGTAATTGTTGTAGTGATATAAAATATAGAATATAATTAAACTTGGGTTTCTTTGGATGTTAAATTAAGTGTAATTGTTGTAGTGATATAAAATATAGAATAGAATTAAACTTGGGCTTCTTTGCATGTTAAATTAAGTGTAATTGTTGTAGTGATATAAAATATAGAATATAATTAAACTTGGGCTTCTTTGGATGTTAAATTAAGTGTAATTGTTGTAGTGATATAAAATATAGAATATAATTAAACTTGGGCTTCATTGCATGTTAAATTAAGTGTAATTGTTGTAGTGATGTAAAATAAAAATACAGTTGAAATATTAATGTGTATTATTTATGTGTGAAAGTAATTATTTATGAGTGATAGCCGTTCTGATGTAAATTGTGAAGAATTATCATGAACAATTATATTCTGATTTTCCTGAGATGTGTCTGGCACTGATATTTCTGGCTCCATTTCTTCTAAGTTCATGTTCCTGGCAATATTATGCAACACTGCAGTTGCTATAATAACTGCTTGCATATTTATTAGTTTTAGCCTACTTTTTAATGATAATACAGGAAATCTTCTTTTCCAAACTCCAATGCATCTGAAATAAAATAAGTACATATAATTAATAAATTTATCTTGTATAATTTTACACTACTTTGTTCTAAATGCATAAACAATTAACCTTTCTACAGTATTTCTTGTTTTTATATGTGCTTCATTATATCGTTGCTCTGACGGAGTGCTCGGGTTCAGTAGTGGGGTCAAGAGATAGGGCTTGCAAGGATATCCGCTGTCACCAAGTAACCAGCGATTTCCAAGCACACCTTGTTCACAATGATCTGTTAAAAATATTTAATTAGATTTTTATAAAATGGGACCAGCATTACATTGACAGTATAATAATCAATCAAGTAACAAACTTTTTAATTCAGAATGGTTAAATATAGTGGCATCATGAGTGGACCCTGGCCATCGAGCAACAACATTTTGAAACACCAATGAGGCATTGCACACAACTTGCACGTTGATAGAAAAGAAACCTTTTCTGTTTCTGAATTCCTCTCCTATATTGGAATCTGTAAAAAAATAGTTATGTGAAGGTTCATATCTATAGTTCTATACTAATATCATAAAGTGGAAGTATTTATTTGAATGTACTAATCTCAGGAACTAAGTACCTACTGATTGGAATTAAAAAATTCTGAGTTGCCTTTTATCAAGGAAGGCTAATAGAGGCGGAGTAATAAAGAAAGATGTAAGTTAAACCATGGGGGATAGGTAGTATGTATATGTTTATACCTTTTGATTACAGTTTGTTCTCAAAATAGAAAGAAGAATAGTAGTGACTAGTGAGTATAGATTAGGTACATTACTTACTTGGTGATTGTATTAATATATGAGTGCCATCTATGGCCCCATGTACTCTAGGAAATCCAGCAATATTATAAAACTCCTGTTGAGTGTGATTTTCTAGTTTAACAAAATCTGGGTATAATCTTGCTAGGGCTCTTGACACATCAGAAACTATACGACTAGCCGATGCTATAGACACTCCAATGAAATCTGCAATGGACACCAGCATAGTACCCAATGCATAAAATCGTAGAGCCAGAAGTATCTGATGAAGTGAGGATATCCCATGATTCCTGTAAATAATAAAACTTGATTATGGCTGATATTAGGTACAGAAATATTAATAACTAGCTGTCCCGGCGGACTTCGTACCGCTTAATAGTCAATGAATACTTTTTTTCTCACCTTTTAAACCTTCCCTGGACTATTACAAATATTTCAAGACCAAAATGAACCAAATCGGTCCAGCCGTTCTCGAGTTTTAGCGAGACTAACGAACAGCTATTCATTTTTATATATAAAATTATAATTAATTAATCTTACCTTTGAGATTTAACACAATATGGTTGTATTAAATTAATTAATTGAGTCACAGCCACTTTATTAAGTCTAAATCTATACACAAAATCGTAGTCATTTAGTTTTGTCATATAATTCACACGTGGCTTGTATTCCTTCTGTACCGGTATGTTATCGTTATCACTGTCACTGTCTGCATCACAATCTATTATCATTTGAAATAAACCCATGTCACTATCATTACTGTCATCACTGCTATAATATTCCATTTTTATAATAAAACAAACACTTCTACAACGCAACAAATAATAATTTTCAAACGGTTATCCCCGTTACCGGTCGACAATGACGGATAGCCAGATGTCGTTACTTGAGTTAGCTCCGCCTACCGGAGAGTAACTTCAAACTTTTATTGAAACGCAAGTAAGAACGAATTGTATGAGCGGTCCTATCTCTAGTAGACTATCCGACCTCCCGACGATAGATTGATAACTTTGGTAGGAAATGCTATCCGTCGGTAGGATATAGGAAAGCAAGTAAGGACAAAAGGATAGATTTGTTTATCTTTAGTAGCAACAACTGTAGATAGATAGCTTATTGAAAACGGGCGTTAAAGCGTCAACTAGTGATGTGCTGTGGTTACCCACAAATGAAAAATAATTAATAAAATAGGTGAGTAGAACAAAAAATGGTAATAGATACAGAGAAACAATATACATTAAAAGAGGTTTCCCCATATTAGAATAATTAAAAAATAAGCAAACCTCTCAATACAGTTTTTTTTTCAATGTATTTATTATTTAATACAGTAACTAGCTACTAATCTTTGTAGTACATAAATTGATCTATAAATATACATATTTCAATTACTTAGTTACCTAGTCACATTATGATTTTACATTTACATCAGTAAACATCAACCACTTACTCGAAAATCACTACCCATCACATACTTTTCTGTGTCATGCCTATGACATCACAGGCAAATGCATTGTTAGTTGTAATACTGGGATTTGATGATAGAAAGAAATAATACTAAATGAATTTAACTGCAATGACTGTTTTGCTAGCAGATAACTTTGAAACTTCTACTTAATCTTTTGAATACCATAATTAGAGACACAATAGAAAGACAATAGGTGTGCAAACGCCAGCGTTCGCTTGGGGCTTGAGTAATTAACGGTGATATGTCACAAATAGTGTCAAGTAAAAAAAAATAATGATTTATGGAGCAATATTTTATTTAATTCATTATTCCCCGAGAGGATGCCGGCGTCCGCACACCTACGGTCTTTCTATTGTGTCTCTAATTACGGTATTCAACAGGTAATATGGATGCATATTAAATGGTAATCATCAGCTTGTCAATAAAATGTTGGAATCCCTTTTTCTTTTGTAGATATTTGCACTGAATTTGTGGTTTGAGCATAGAGGGCATGCCGATGCGTTTAAGCTCCAGGGGCCAAAATGTTAAAACATTCCGCCAGTAACTTCTTGACATACAACTAAAACCATCTCTGATTGATCGAAACTTCCACAAAACTACCATCAACCAACACAAACTATGCAGTCAATAAAAAAAAACATTGCATTCTACATCAGTGTAAAATGAGAAAGAACAGACACAATAACAGCACACTATTACAAATATTCAAAGCAGAGCAAAAGATCTATTTCTAGATCAAAAGATTTTTAAAAAGGATACCAGCTGACATTCAGACCCAACCAACAACTTGGACCAATTACAGAATGAATCTGTACAATAAAAATTATACTCAAAACATCATCTAAACAAAAAAAAATTGTTTGCAATACAAAATCTTAGGTTTCATCAGTCTTGAGAATTATTTATTTATACAATACAAGTACTAGTACAACATTACCGAGGAGATCATAGGCAACCAATACACATCACAAAACAATGGAAACTCACAAACAAGACAAAAATCTTTTAAATAAAACCTTTTTAACCCTAAGTCCACAAAATACCCTTAGATATTATCTTTAAATTATTGCGCTAAGATTATCTATATAACCTCTTCTTTTGAAAAAAAATCGGGAAGAGTTATTGAGGCTGGGATTACCTTACAAACACGATCTAAGTACAAAAGCAACATACTCAATAAAAAATATTGAACAACAAATCCCATACCCTGCTCAATTGCTCTGAAAAAGAACTGAAGTAGCAGCAACAACATGATGAATGACCAATATTTAGAACGATAATCAAGTTTAATTTTAATCAAAGAACGAAAACTTCCTTTGACGCGATGAAAGCCAGGCCAGACTTTTAGTTCCAGAGTATTTAATGCCTTATGTAAAGTTCCTGCTGCCGCATGGGTCTGCACCACTGAGTATATACTTATACTAATTGACATGTAGCCGAGCCGGCACACAACACAATTTCACAAAACAAATATCCTAGCGGCACAACACTTTCAAGACTGCTAACAAACCTATACAAAAACGCGCTCAGTGCTGTTAACGACCAATAAAATCAATAATTATTATTTTATATTTGTTTTGTTTGAAGTTTGAAATAAATAATCACATAATCAGCTATAATTTGGAGCTTCGTTCAAAGAGAATGTAATTTTTCAGTATATTACAAAGTACTCTGTGGAGTTTGCTTCGTTCACAGTTCACCTTCACAGCTAGCGATGCGCGAAGGCGAAATGTTTTATTCGATTGTTTCGATTGTTCGAACATCTCGATTATTTTCGATTGTTTCGACTGACTCGAGTCGAACTCGGTCTCTTAGATTATATACCTCTAGATGAAGCCATGAGACTATGGAATTGCGAAAGTGAGAAGCATATATACGTAATAAGTAAGTAAATTGAGACAAAACATAACATGCTCTGTCTCAGTCAGCATGCCGGTTTTTCAAGGCCTGTCACTGTCACTGAGAGGTCGATTTGAATAATTTTTTGTTTTTAGAATAATTTCGGCAATTAAAGTAATGTAAGTACGACAAGTAGACTCCAGTAATAAAGTTTTTACTGTATTTCATTGGTCATATTTAATGAAAAGTTTACGTATTAACTTCAATGAAGTCTGATAGTGCTATCTCATGTACGGCCACGCGGTAGCTACATCTATAGGTATTTAATCTAAGCTCGGTCTGTTATTGCGACTGGCGCATGTGCGTTCATTCACTAGTTGTTCTTCGATGGTTTAGATTTTCGACTTTGGCTCGAGTGCGACTCGGTCCGTTATTGCAACTGGTGCATGCGCGTTCATTCACGTTATTCCTCGATGGTTTAGATTTTAGAGTTTCGTGAGTTCTTAACCTGCATTGTGATTGCGTATTCAAACTAATTTTTCAACAAGAGCAGTCGTAAATAATACTGGAAATGGAATCATGAAAACAAATAAAAAATGGTCGAGGGTTCTTATTGTTTTTTTTTTAGTCGGGTACATAATCAACAATCTTAATCTGTCCTAGCTCAGAGGACACCGGTGTCCTCTCACATCCACGCCACTATAGGCCTTAATTCCGATGTTTAGAGTCTACTTTTGTATGAACAAGTTGGGTAGTTGTGGATCGAAGTGTTAATAAAATAACTTTTACAAAATCGTTTCAAAAAAGTCTTAATCTCTTTAACGTAATAATTTCCAGTCTTTGTCAATATCAAATCATTGACATAACTATTCACTGTAACTATTGTAATAATCAAAATAATCACAGACATTGTAACAACTTATCGATACGTTTGTATTTTAAGAATTAATTTAAACACAAATTACGCGTGTTCGCTCGACTCACGAGTTTAGCACGCTCGCCTCCTACTTGCACCTCGGCTCGATGCATGCAATCGACTGACCCGCTTCGTCGAGTCCGTTGATTCGAAACAATCGAAAAAACATTTCGATTGTTTTGTCGAACGCGGCGAGTCGATGGTTGACTCGATTGTTTTATTTTAACGATTCCGATTCTTTCAATTGTTGAAACATCTCGGAATCGCCCATCGCTATTCACAGCAAAGCGTCAGCAAAGCCAGACCACAGATAAGTAGAGCAGTGGTCTCGAACGTCATAGAGCGAGATTGATAAACTTGCCATTTAAAATCGGGATATTTGACAAAAAAAAAAATACAATATTCAAGCAAATTCGTTTATTTATTAAGTACACTCTTCTTCTTCCTGCCCTTGTCCCATATTACTTGGGGTCGGCGCAACACGTTTTTTTCTTCCACTCTATCCTGTCAGCCGTCACACTATCATTAACTTCCTTTTCTTTCATATCACTCCTCACACAATCCATCCATCTCTTCTTCGGCCTCCCTCTTCCTCTCCATCCATCTACTTGTAAACTCAGAACTCTTTTAGTAACATGTGTTTCATCCCTCCTCTTCACATGACCATACCAAGACAAACGATTTCCTTTCAACTTTTCAGTCACTGGCGCCACTTTCAAACTTCCTCTAATATACTCATTTCTCACTTTATCCATTTTCGTCACACCACACATCCATCTCAACATTCTCATCTCCGCTACATGCAGTCTTTTTTCATCCAGCTTTTTCAAAGCCCAACATTCTGATCCATACAGTATGACAGGTCTTATCACGGACTTGTAAATTTTACCCTTCAACTTGAGTGGCATCCGTGGGTCACAAGTTGTTCCCGTGACCTGTCGCCATTTCATCCATCCGGCGTTGATCCGATGTGTTACGTCTCGGTCTACTTCACCATCTCCTTGAACGAGCGACCCGAGGTACCGAAAGTCGGAGCAGATTGGTATGGGCGTTCCGGCGAGAGCTAAGGGCACAGGACCGGAAAGACCGCCGAAATCGCAGAACAAGTACTCCGTTTTGGTTCTACTTAATTTCAGGCCAACACTCTCCAGTCTGTGCCACCACACCTCCAATCTATTCTGGACCTCTAGGCCACTCTCGGCAACCAGCACAATGTCATCGGCGAAAAGCATACACCAGGGAGCCTCTTCCTGAATGTCCGACGTCAGAGCGTCCATTATCATCAGGAAGAGGTAAGGGCTGAGTGCCGACCCTTGGTGTAAGCCGACAGCCACATTGAAGTATAGCCACTTATTTATTAAGTACACTCATATACTAATTTATAACAATCATAAATTTATAAATGCGATCCAACTAAGAAGGAGAGTGTCTATGGTTTTCATCTGTCAACTAACATAGAGTCTGTCTAACGAAAGCGCGACCTGTGAAAATGAGGTCAAATTAAGAGATTCTCGCCACGAGGTTTTTGGATAGCACGTGTGTTTTGAGAGTTCTTACCGTTCTTGTGTGATTGTTGTAACTTTTGTGTTTTGTTTTATAAAAGTGTTGTCCTAGTGTTTGTTAACAGGTTTGTATTGTGATCGTCTTAGTTAGTTAGTTTGTAACAACCAAAATGGATAAAAACAAACCCCCTGATCCCGACCCCCCAGACATTTCAGCTTCCCCTAACATTTTGACCCAAAACCCTCTTTCTCAGTTCGCCGATGTTGTTTGTAGCATCTCGGAAATGGATGTGACCCAAAGCTCACGTAAACGCCCCAGTGGCGTGGAAACGCCCACACCTACTCCACCTAGCAAACAACCCAAGAGCCAAATCGGCCGTGCTAAATATTCAGCTCTGGACAAGGGCCCCTTCATCGTCCACGTCTCTAAGATCGAGGCTACACCAAACGCAGGCACCACACTCCACCCAGTAAATTTCGGTAAGTTCCTTATCTCCAACAACATCGCTAATGTTCTTCGGGATGGCGTAAAAAGAGTCGGCCGAAACCGTGTATCCGTGGAGTTTACCTCCCCTCAGGACGCAAATGCCTTTTTAACGAATAACCTTCTTGCGAAATACAGCTTTACAGCCTCGATTCCCACTTTTAACATCACAAGGATGGGCGTAATTACAGGTGTACCAGTTGATATTTCGGAAGAAGAAGCTCTAACCTACTTGTCAGTGCCCTCCGGATGTGGACAAATCCTGAAAATGCGTCGCATTAATAGGAAAACACATATAGACGGTGCAAACGTATGGAAACCCACGGAAACTTGCGTCATCACTTTTGATGGCCAAGTTCTACCACAACGGGTCTTTTGTTGTTACACATCGCTTCCTGTAGAACAATATATCTACCCCACTATCCAATGCCGAAAGTGCTGTAGATTTGGTCATGTGGCTAGCGTGTGCAGGTCCAAACCGCGCTGTAGTAAATGTGGCCACGATCACCCTGGTGATGGTTGCGACATTACTGAGGGCGAGGCTTTTTGTGTGCTCTGCTCTGGGAACCACTTTGCTAATAGCAAGTCTTGCCCCGAGCATGGTAGACAGAAGGCTATCAAAACGGTTATGGCAGAAAAATCAATTCCCTATGTGGAGGCCAGTAAACTTGTCCCTACACCTTTCCAGAACTATGCTAATGCTGTCAAAACCCAGTCATACCGCAAGACCGTTGCAATAAAACCTAAGACCCATGCTCCTCTTTCCGCATCCTATGACAAATTTGCTCATCAAAAAATTATTAGCTCCCCTCAACCCTCACAACCTAATGGCTGTGCTCTTAACAATAATAATATCTCTCCCAACAATTCAATTCCAATTATAGAACTACTCATCCAACTCCTACCTACAATTATCCCTACTCTTCCCTCTAACTCACAATCACCGTCCAACGTTGCCGATAAACTTTTAAAAACCCTCTTAGAGATTAGAAATGGCGTCCAGCCAAGTATTCCTACAGTGGAATGTGAGGAGCGTGTGGCATAAAAAGCACCACCTCATATTCCTACTCAATAAGTACAAACCCCTCGCTTGTTCCATAGCCGAGACTTGGCTCACCCCAAGTCTTAGCTTTCGTATTCCACAATACAACATCCTCCGATGTGACAGATCCGATGGCTATGGTGGGTCGGCTCTCCTTGTTAACAACCGTGTGCCACTTTCCCCCCTACCACTGCCCTTGCTTACAGGAGATATGAGTGTCGTATCTGGAAGGATAGAAGGTGTCACAGTTTTTTCTGTTTATATTACTCACCCTCATCAAAACTTTCTAACTATCCTCAGAAATATTTTTTCCAACACTCAGGGCCCAATACTGGTCATGGGCGACTTTAATTGTCACCATTACAGATGGGGGTCTGAGCGTTGTGATACGTTTGGTGTAGCTTTGGTTGAAATTTTGGATGACATGAACCTCTGCATATTAAATAATGGTTGCCCAACACGCCGGTCACTTCCCGGTCAACACAAAAGTTGTGTTGATTTAACGTTTTGTTCTGCTGAATTAGCCTCTTCAACCCATTGGGAATGCACATCCTTGTCGCATGGTAGTGATCATTACCCTATTGTTATTTCTTTGATCAACAGGACCTATTTAGAGAAAACTTCTCCTCCACTTTTGAAGTACAATTTTTCCAAACCAGATTGGACAAAGTTTGCTTCATTACTGGACCAGAAAATTGATGTTCTTCCAAATTTAAATTCAAGTTTATTCAACCCTTCTGATCACTGCCATGCCAAAAGCTGCTATGAGGGATTTGTCGCAGCTGTTACATCCAGTGCAGATTCTTGTTTCCCTCTTAAAAACAGTGCCCGGAATAAAATCCCTTCACCGCCATGGTGGGACCAAGAATGCACTTCAGTGGTTAAGTTACGAAACGAGGCTGAAATACAATATAACAGGGAAATGACCACACAAAATTTGATGGCTTACAAGCAAGTCTATGCACGATCCAAACGTCTTCTACGTAGGAAGAAACGTGCTGGTTGGGTCAAGTTCTGTACATCTCTATCTCCTTCCACCCCAATTTCAGTTGTGTGGAAGAACATTAATAGGTTTAAACGTGGTTGCTCACCATCAATATCTGCACCAATCACCAGGGAAACAGCTGAATTTTTCTTTGACAAAATTGCTCCACCCTATGTCCCCCTTCCTTCTGAATTTTTTAACATACCCCCACATATTGTCTCTGATGACCCTTTTGATGTGCCATTTACTTTAAAGGAATTAAATGTGGTGCTCAGTCATGTCCGGGACTCAGCACCTGGTATTGACGGGGTGCCATACTCTTTTATAACACATTCTGGTGATAAAACTAAATTATATTTCTTAGACATAATTAATTTTTGCTACAATCGTGGTTGGGTCCCAGACCAATGGAAAGTAGAAATTGTTATCCCCCTGCTGAAACCAGGAAAACATGCAGATGATCCGAACGGCCTTAGACCTATTGCTTTGTCTTCAGTCCTAGCCAAATTAATGGAACATCTAATTAAAAACCGACTAGAGTGGATAGTCGAATCCAGAGATTTGCTGCCGAACTACCAATTTGGTTTTAGAAAAGGGCTCAGCACAATGGACAGTGTTGGAATCCTAGTATCAGACATTCGTCTAGCATTCTCCAAAAACGAATCCGTGGTCGCAGCATTCGTAGACATTTCCTCTGCATATGATAATGTTCTTCTTCCTGTTCTCAGGCAGAAACTGCAACAGCTGAGTATCCCAGCCAAGATGATCGAATGCATATGTGGACTAATGCTCTGCCGCTCATTGGTTCTGAGAGTCCAGGGTGAGGATTTCGACAAAAGGCAGACTTGGAGAGGCCTCCCACAGGGCTTCGTCCTCAGTCCTCTACTTTACAACTTATACACTGTTGATATCGGCTCCTGCCTAAATAATAACTGTCACATCCTTCAGTATGCTGATGACTTAGCCCTCTATGTGACAGATGCCTCCATCGCTGACGCTGCATCGTCTCTATGCCTCTCTCTGGACTCTTTGAACCATTGGCTTTTAAACCACGGTTTATCACTATCTGCACCAAAAAGTTCGGCAGTAATATTTTCTCGGAAAAGAACTGTCCCTCCCATCTCAGTGACCATTTCAGGGGAAAATATTCCATTAACAAGTAAGGTAAAATTTTTAGGCGTTACCCTTGACTCAAAATTAACAGGTAAGTACCATATAAATTCATTAATCCAGAAATGCGAACGCGTCATTTCTATTTTAAAAGTCCTCGCAGGTGTCTGGTGGGGTGCCCACCCCTATACCATGAAATTAGTGTATAATGCCCTAGTCCGTAGTATATTAGACTATGGTACGTTTCATTTTATTCCATGCAACAAAGGTGCTTTGGTTGGACTGGATAGGATCCAGTCTAAGTGCCTTCGGATCATCTCTGGGTGCATGAAGTCTTCTCCGATCAACGCTTTGCAGGTCGAGTGCGCTGAACCCCCCCTAGCCTTGAGGCGGCAGTATCTAGCTTCCCGTTTCCTGTCACGAGTAATTTGTAGATCTTCCCATCCTCTCATTGCAAAACTGAACGAGTTAAATACCGTATACAGAACCTCAAACTATTGGAAAAATAAAGAAATCCCCCTAATCCTAAAAAACTTTCGCACAACTCAAAATTTGGAATGTCCAGTATCCCAAATTACCCCTTTTTAATTTCGATTATGACGTTCTATGCTTTACTCCTAAAATTTTTTACAATATCGGCATATCCAAGAACTCCCCCTCGGCGAATTCGGCTTTCAATGTGGCGGTAGGCGAGCGTTAGAACGATTTTCAAAAATTTTTCACTGATGCTTCAAAATTCACTGATTCTAGTTATACTGGAGCGGCAGTATATTACCAAAGCTCCAGTATCATTTTGCAATTTAAATGTCCCAAGGAGTCCTCTGTGTTCACAGGCGAGTGTGTGGCATTACTAGAAGCATGTCGTTTTATAGAGTCACACCATAATATCGATAAGGCCGTAATTTTCACTGACTCCCTTAGCTGTCTTCAAGCTTTAGTCCAGAATCCCTTCAAAAGTAAATTACACAGCTCACTACTTTTAAAAATTAAAAAATCTTTATATTCGTGTGCCAATAGTCAAAGAGAAGTCCAGTTAGTTTGGATACCTAGTCATTGTGGTATCAAGGGCAATGAACGTGCCGATGCCTTGGCCAGACGCTTGTTCTTCAACTACAGCTGACCTTTCGCACAATTTTATTCAGGGGTATGACTTGCTGAACCTGCCAAAAGCAAGTCTTCAATGTGCATGGCAGGAGCAGTGGAATACCTCTGGTAAAAAAAAGGGTAAGTTTTACTATGCAGTACAGCCAACCGTAAAATCAAAACCTTGGTTCTACACTCACAAAAAAATGTCTAAATCTGTTATTTCCGTCCTTTGTAGAATCCGTTTAGGTTTCTGCTGCACGCCTGTTTTTTTTGGAAAAGATCCGTGTTCGTGACTCTTCTTTATGCGAGTGCGGATTGGAGGAAGGTACGCTTGATCACATATTTTTTGAATGCACAAACAACATTCCACCTTTAGATTTATATAGTCGTCTCCCAAAACTCAAAATTCCTCTCCCAATTAATGTCCCCGCCCTTCTAACTTATCCTTCTCCAGAACTGCTTGTGGCGTTGATGATCTTCATCCGCCACAACAATATAAAATTATGAGTCATAAGCTCCTAATATTCTGCCTAAGTAATTGTGGTTTACGTGTGTATTTAATGTTTTAACAATTATATTATTTATGTATCTTTATTTTATGTTTGTTTCAGTCCAATACTAACACATCAAGTGCAACTGTACCACTCGAAGGATTTTAAATCTCCAGTCACAAGCCCTTTTATTATTATTATTATTTTTTTATTTATACATTACTTGCTTCTCCAATTTACTTCCGACATTGGCAGAATAGTCGACATCGGCTCATTTGCCATTAACAAAAATAGAATAGAATAGAGGTCAAATTAAAAAATATTGAATGTGGTATTACTGTCATACTAGGAGAAAAAAAATTTGATACTTGAGTATTTTTTTGTATTTGCGACAACCGTATAATTCTTTTTGACGAACTATATTCCTAATTTGGAGAACACAAAATGTTTAGAAATAAATATACTCAACCAATACGCTTTTAACAGCATCACACACTCAGCAATATTCAATTCCTTTAGAAAACAAAAATAGAATCCACACATACTTCCAGCAAGTTAGAGAGATTAGATCCTATGTTTAAAACTCTTAAGGGAGTTAAACAGGGCGAAAAACCAAATTATCATCATATCATAAAATATATCTAATAGTCAGTCAACAATGATCAAGATTATAATGTCATACTAACTTAAAAACACGAGATCGTATATAAAAATTGTTGTTTTCTTTCGAAAACCACTACTTTCTCTTCTTGTTTTTCTTTAAACGTACTGATCATAGTATTTCGCAGCTTCATGTCGTTGTCGTCGTTGAGTCGAAATTCATGGTATTAGAGTTTACACCGTAACCGTTTCACACAGTTTTGGAGTACAAGCATGGTCCCGCCATTATAACGCGTTATAATGGCGGGGCCATGGTTTTAGCGAAAAACTACGAGAGCTTTAAGTTCTAACTCCACAGTCGTTTTGAGTGCCTATAAAGCTGCGTGGGTGAATATAACGATGGGATCGCGACCGATCTTGTGCTCTTCGCTTCACTTCGCTCCATGTCAGTCCGATGGCCGTCGCTTCTGCCAACACGGTGCATCGCCAGGTTTGCCGAGGACGGCCGTGCTTCCTTTTCCCTTGAGGATTCCAGTCCAATGCCTGTTTAGGTATATGATCGGAATCCCTCCGGAGCGTGTGACCAATCCATCTCCATTTACGACGTTTGATCTGGTGGTCGATCGGGCTTTCGTGGCATTTATCCAACAGCTCTACGTTAGAGATGGTCTCGGGCCAGTAAATCCCGAGGATGCAACGAAGACATCGGTTTATGAAAACCTGAATTTGGCGTGAGATCTCCTTTGTCACCTTCCACGTTTCGCACCCGTAAAGCAGCACAGATTTGATATTGGACCCGAAGATTTTGAGTTTGGTGCCTGTCATCGTAAATGCGAAGCAAAATTCCATCGAGAACGCTCTACAAGAGTATTTCCTATATATGCTTTTCAATAGGCGAACTAATTTTTTTGGCGAACACTCCAATTTCCAGAAGGCGAGACCAAATGCTGGACCACTTCACCGTATCAAAAACCTTTTCAAAGTCCACAAAAGTGAGATATATCTCCCTCTGCCATTCTGTCGCCTGTTCGAGTATGATACGGAGAGTATTAATTTGGTCCATGCACGAACAGGCATGCAGGGTTCCACGGCCCTCGATAGCCTGTCCAGGATTATCCTGCAGAAGACTTTAGAGAGAATTGACAACAGTGCAATGCCTCAACAGTCCAGTTATCGCACTGACTGAGATCACCTTTTTTAGGCACCGTAATTAGGAGCCCCTTGTTCCAGTCGTCCGGGAGGTCTTCAGCGGTCCAATTAAAGGCGTCAATACGTCGACAGCGAAGGTTAAGTCAGCTTGTAGCATATAGCAAATGGCTATGGCCGATACGAAATAGTTTGATACTTTTATGTTATTTATTCTACTTTTGTAATAAAGAATATCATTAAAGAGACTAAAAAATGTTGTACATGAAATAATTTAAAAACATTACATTCGATACTTTTTATAAGGTTCTATAAATAATGATCAAGACCTTTATTCAATCTTGATTATTCAACCAGTGTTAACCAAAGATCTTATATTATCCTAATCATTGATGTTGACGACATCAGATTTCATTGTACCCAATGATATTCTAATAAATATAATATCATTGATTTTACCTTTTTTTTTTTTTTTGTTTTCGAGGGGAAACCTTCAAAAGGCGCCCGGACTTTGGGGATAAGTCCGGGGAGTGTGGGATTTTTACCTCACTAAAACCACCCCGGTGATCACCATCAGCACATTGAAGGGGCGCCGTTACCTCTTAAAAGACCATTCCGGAACCCCTTCTGTGCAACGCCTGTTAGGGCACATCCCTGAGGAGACTATATAACGGTATCCTCTGAGCCTCTTTGTATACGGCAGCACGTGATCACTGTGCCACCGTCTTCCTTGGAATCATTCGATGGGCGGGCAGAGTCCCCACTCTGAGCGCCCGTGGTTCCAAAGTCCCACCTGCATTAAATAATACAAGCGGGGTTTCAGCGTGTTAGGTATCGGGGCGGTTGCCTCCCCGACGCCTTCTTCTTCGAGTGGGATCAGCCCTCTCACGTTCCCGCTCAGCCACCTCCTTCTGGACCATTACGGTCTCACAGAAGGAGGCAACTTCTTTCCAGTTTTCTGGCTTCGCCAGCATAGCCCTCACTACTGCTGGTAGAGACAGATCCTGCCCGATTCTGGCGACCAAAACTTGTCGCTCAGTTGTCCACGCTGGACAGTCTTCCAGCGTGTGCTGTGCAGAATCCATGACGCTTCCGCAATGGTGGCAATTTGCCGTGGCCTCTCGCCCAATCCTATTTAGATACTCACCGAAGCAACCGTGCCCGGTGAGCACCTGAGTGAGTCTGTAGGAGATGCGCTCCTTTCTTTTCAGCCAGGCTTCGAAGTGCGGCAGGACGGCTTCGACGACGCGCTTGCACGAGAACTGCGGCTGCTGTAGCCGCTCGCGCCACCTCTCGAGCGCGTGTCGCCGTTCCTGCCGTCTCAGCCTTACTGCAACTATCCCTGGCACGCCATTGCCACTTTGGCGTATGTCGCTTATCCGGTTGTAGACCCTCGCGTCCATATCTGCCAGGATGTCTAGTGGTGGAAAGCGTGCCAGGAGAGTGGCCGCCTCGAAGGATACCGTTCGGTATCCACGTGCGATCCGAATGGCCATTTTCCGCTGCAAACTATTAATTTTTGTCCTGCAGCGACGAACACCTGACAGTCTATTTGACCATACAGGTGCCCCATAAAGGACCATCGATCGCACGACACCCGCGTAGAGGCGGCGAACTTCTTCTCGAGGGCCCCCGAGATTGGGCAGCAGCCTATGCAAAGCACCCACCGCTCTCCCAACGCGGGGGACTAGGCGCTCGAAGTGCTCTTCGAAGCCCCACCTACCGTCCAGAGTTAGGCCAAGATATTTTATGTGTTGACCCACTTGGACTTGCGCACCTCCAACTGTCACTGATGAGCTGGGTGGCTCTCTGGTTCTTGGCAGTTTGTGAAACCAGAGCGCTTCAGTTTTATGGGGCGCTATCTCCAAACCCAGCTCGCGGATCGAAGCTACGACTCTTGCCACACCACGCTCAGAAAGCTGGATGGTCTCATCGAATGTGTCCCCACCGGCCAACACCAAGGTATCATCTGCATAGCAAATGATATTTACGCCTATGGGGAGGTCGACACGCAGGACTACATCGTATGCAAGGTCCCACAAGAGAGGGCAAAATCATTGATTTTACCTACCCTAATAATTACCCAAGTCCTTTGACTTTTTAGACAGACTCTATGAAGTCAATTTTCTCCGCTAACTTTACTCTTTAGTACTATTTTGTACCTGTCCTGAAACTTTTGTACCTCACACGGTATAAACGGAATTGCACGATAACCCTGGCCCCACTATAGTTTTGGAGTACAAGCATGGTCCCGCCATTATAACGCGTTATAATGGCGGGGCCATGGTTTTAGCGAAAAACTACGAGAGCTTTAAGTTCTAACTCCACAGTCGTTTTGAGTGCCTATAAAGCTGCGTGGGTGAATATAACGATGGGATCGTGGGAACTGTCCATACGGTCGGGTCTGTTGTTTCACACTCACCGTACAAATAAGGACAAGAGGCTCTCTGATCCAACTCTTGAGCTCATGAAGAAGAAGCGTAAGATGAAGCTGCAATCTTCAGACGATACGTACAGATACTGGCAGCTCAATAGACGGATCTCTAAATCCTTGAAACGTGACTTTCGCCGCTTTAATACTGAGAGGATTAACTCTGTATTATAGCGGTGAAAGTCACGAGCGGAATAAGGCAGAGTCATAACCGCCAAATCGGAGCTTCTGGAAGAGATCGAGGCATCTTATGGAAAGTTGTACATCTCAATCACTAAACCCGCTGCAATCAATCTGCAAACAACTCTAGATTGACTCTATACCGAAGATATCCTGGACGTCAGCCTGTACGAGATTAGGATAGCTCTGAAGCAGATGAAAAACAACAAAGCGTCAGGTGAGGACGGAATCAAGGTCGAACTTCTGAAGGCGGGTTAAAAAACCGGTCCTTAAGGCCCTTCAGAAGCTATTTGATTCCGGCATACTCGAGGGGAAACGCCACAGGCACGGAGTAGAGGTGTGGTGGACGGTGGTACTCTTCTTTACTGTCGACGACTTCCAGCCTCAACGACCTGATTATGAAAATATTCCCGAAAGAGGGGTTCAAAATGAACAAAGACAAAACCAGCCATGGTAATAGTACATTATAAGTGTGTTATGTAGTTGGTTACCGTCGAGGCGATATTAAGACCCGAGCCATGGCGAGGGTCTTAAGGGTGCGTCCACATGTGGCGAATTTGCAGCTCGCGAGCCGTTTTTGAGCTGCCCGCGAGCTGCGCGCGTGCAGTCACGGCAATGGTTTGGTGCGCCTCTTTAGCGCAACTCATACAAGGCTCGCGATCTGCGCACACTCAATTCTCGCACTTACAGTTCCGTTTACTGGCTCAGTACTTTCGAAGATGTTGGACGACATTAGTTTTTTAATATAATTGCTGCTTCATTAGCTATTACATTACTGATAAAAAGAAAAAAAAAAGAGACAACAGCGTTGGTGGCAAAATCCTATTTTTATAAGAAAACAGAATATGGTAGCGGAGTTGAAAAGCCATCAATTAAGCGGACACTATGCAAATTTTTTAATTGTCACCAGAATTATATCAAAATCTATTACAGATGGTTAATTTCAAGATTGTGCGGGCGGAAGGAAGACGCGGGTCGCTAACGCGCCGCTCACGCGCTGATCGCGTACGGCTTTTTCACAGGCGCGCGCATAATTTTTTTTTTTAATTTACCCATTTATGAAGGCTATGGCTATATTGTGTTTTGATCATATTGCCTTGTCGTCGTTTGTTTTCTTGCGTGTAAAGTTTTTACGTTAATATCATTTGTAGTGACAATAGAAGGATGTAACATTTTCTAATGTTTTTGTAGTATTTGATTTGATTTAATTAATATAGCCAATGAACTTCTTAAAATGGCGGCCATAGACCACAAAGAAGAATTCTTTTTTTTCGTATTAAAAATTTGTTATGCGAACGAAGAAGTTGAACATAAAGGTTATAGCTACATTACAGCATTAGTGCGTAATGGTAATCAAAATTTCAGTTTGGTAACAGGTGCCATTATATACCTAAGTATCGTGCATTAAGAGCCACTTTCTGAGCAAGTGTATTGAAAAGATCTATATAGCACCCACTCCTATTAAGATCGGAGACTCTACACCAGAGCCGGCTTTACCTATTGTGCAGGGTGTGCAGTGCACACGAGCGCCCGCTCGCGGCTTTTAAATAACTCGTGTCACTAACCCGACCGTAAAAAGAAAATACTAAAAAGTTCGAAGCAAGTTACTTTAAACAGTCTGATGCTGTTGGTAGAACCATAGATTTGACGCCATCAAAGGCATCAGACTAGTTTAAGTGGCGCCAGGTAGATCCTTCCAGTATCGGCATGACTGCCCTTTTTGGGCAACAAGCCGATTTCGGTAACCACTATGTAACCGAACTCGCGCCTCATGGCATACCTGGAAGGTAAGTCTCTTCAGTGATCGACAATACAAGTTTCGTCGCAATCGGTCTGGGGACCTACTAGTGTATACCACTGACTTATGGGGCGAGGCTTTTTCTTAGATATCTCGAAGGTCGTCGACAGGGTATGCACGCTAGTTTTTGTCGACGAATGCTCATTGGAGGCATGACGATTAATACCGAATTTTCTCTGGAGTCTGTTCTCTCTGCAACCTTTTTCTGCTGCATGTCAACGATCTGCTAATGCCCCGTCATTAGTGATAAGCCGTGTTGCGCCACTTTGGCACACTGGGTGCATGTACATGTGCATGTACCCGGTGTGTCAGGTGTGCGCAAAAGATATTTAAATTAATCTCTGCAATAATGTATTTTACTAACATAGTTTTTTAAGGTGTGTGATTATTACTAACAAAATATGGACCACGGTCTGAAATAAATTACTTTTATTTTTTTTTATTTGTAACTATGGGTATGGAGATGACAGCTCAGTTATAGAGAGATAATACCTGCCGAGTGCACGGACTAGTAAGGAGCTAATCCAGTCCAAAAGAGAGGCTATGGTAGAACGTATGAGTGTCTCACTTCAGGTCAGTCTCCAAATGGGGCACGCCAATCTGATGAGATTCAACAGCGCCAAAACACAAGCGTGTCTGTTCAATGCCAAAAAGAACCCGTTCAACATGGCTCCTGCTTTTCAGAATGTATCCTTGAAAGGACACCGAATGCCTTCAGCTCTTGTAAGTTGAAATTTCCTCAACATTAACTTTTCGGTTTATTGAGTCCAAAGAGGTAGCTGCTAGAAAACTCAGCGTTCTTGCAATGGTCCGACGGTACTTCATATCGGGACAGTTTCTATTGTAATACAAAGGTCCTAACATGTGTAGACTTTTCTTCCTCGCCTCGTATGGACTTTTCTTTTTTGTTTTTTTAAGTGGGGAAAATCATCCAATGACATCTCCGCGCCCTTGGGCGGGGCGGGAGATGGTGTCAGTGGACCTAGTTATTATTTTTTGTTTTTATTTAAACTAATACTAATTTTATTTCATAATTATGATTACCTACAGTGTCATATTCGCACCAGCGAAAAAGCTCTTTAAATAAAGATTTAAAAAAAAACCTAAGGGCCCAGTAGGCTTTGACCCTGCTGGACTCCTACGGTTTGCTGGCAACTTCTTGACTTGCGCGTGAAACGAGACGTGCCGTCGACGACTTGGGCCCGGTCCGGACTGTTACCGGATGGTGAGCTACCCATTTCGAATTTATTTTAATAAAATGAAAAAATAAAATTTCGTCAAACATTGCACAAGATATACAAACAAAAATTGTCCTTAACTTCATGCAAACAAAGTTGATTTTCTTTTCCCGGTTATTTGCCTTTCTGGAATATTCGCATCTCTACCTATACTTTTGACGCTATCCAAATAGTGCGTGACTTTTTCGATAAAATCAATCGACATGTATTGCATTGCCTTTTTAAAATAAAAGTATTTATACTTGAGAGTATGAGTATTAAAATACAGATAATTATTAACATAATAAAGTTAATAAAATAAATATTGTAGGATAATATTCGTGATGCAATTTTAAATAAATCTAGCTAAAGAGCTTGGAACAACATAGGGCGTTTGAATTATACCTTATGTTTAGTCGTCGCCGGCTTCGTCCGATCACACTTTTCGTAACGAATGCATAATAACTTTAATTTCGGAAGCCAATGTCAAAAAATGAAGAAACCAAACCGTAAACACCGACTTCCACAATCAAAGTTATTTTACATTATTTAGTTTTTTTGAAGTCAGTCGTATTTTTTTTGTAAAATAGTTTTTTTTTTTGTATTTTCAATATTAAACATACAATGAAAATAAATTACCTTTTTCACTACGTATTTATACTAAGTTCTTATTTGTGAAATTGTAATACTTGTTACATTGATACACCTATATGTCCGTAGTATTCAACATAAATAACATAACCTAAATTTTAAAAGTGTTCAACTTCTTAGAGCGGGCAACTAACTTGATCGTTTAAAAGTGCCCGGTAATATTTTATTTAATTAAATTCTTTGATCAAAATCAAACAATATAAAATAGTGAAAAGATTATTATACAAATATAATAATCTTTTCACTGTTTTATATTGTCTTAAACTCAAATAGCAAAGTAATAATAAAACATTGCGAGGTTTTCAGCATTTTTTTTTTTTTCACCCAGTATAAAATGAACAAATACAAACAAAAAGGTTTAGATGCAAATAAATACCCTTTTTACTACGTTTAGAAATACATATTAATTTCATTATTTTAATACTATCGCATACGATATTTTGTCGCATTATATTTTATGTTTGTTTTCATACTATCGATATTATTGCGATCGAATTAGGGTACGTCACTATTTGAGTAGCGACCTGCATTTGTGTCAGTGATACGCCATTCAAATACCACCCTTATTTTTATTATGTTACAGTTCATACTGAACAACGCCATCTAGCGACGAGTGGCGGTACTTGGTAGTCCAAGATGTATTTCTTTCTTGTTTTTGTCAATTTGATTTATAGATCGTTGACATTAAAGTTGCATTTCGTATAACATTTTTTTTTTGAAATTTGTTTACGCCCAATTTTTGTTTTAGCCAATCGTATCTTCCGGTTTGCAGTAAGAGTAAATCGTAAATGTGTGAGTTTGGCGACACCGGTTCTGGTACAAACATTTTCTCAAGCTACTTCTAGTGTCTTTCTGTGTTCTGTGTGAGGGCCATTGCCTCACGCGTGCGGCCTCCTCCGCCTTTGCTAGCATTACTGCCTCGCAGGAGGCGACCGCCTACCACTCCTCTCCTTGCTTCGGACCATGGCCTGTGTACCAAGGGCCAGCGCGAGAGATAGCCACATATTTTTTTTATTTGGTTTATTAAAAATTTGCTTACATTGTTACATTATAAAATTCTGCCAAACTGTAAAACAGTTTGTCGGCAGTTGTTCTCGTTTCACATTTAAACAAATTTTGTTAAGACGTATTCAGTAAACTTACGCTAAGCTAACAAAATAAAATAATGGAACACATCCCTATCCGTCTTCGCAGGAACACTCGGATTTTATGTCTCCTCTTCAATATCCTTCACAACCCATCCTATCCCTCCTACCTACGCGACCGTTTTTCTTACTCTCGTCCTAGCGGCGCACCGTGCAGATCACACCTAAGATCCCTTCTTAAATCCCCTCCTCATAAATCTACCTAATACTCCTACTCTTTCTCTGTCCACGCAGTAAGATTGTGGAACTCTCTTCCGCCTAGCATTAGAGATCTGAAAACTGTTTCACTTTTTAAGGCTAAAGTCAAAGAGCACTATCTTTCCTCTCTAGTCTGATAAATATATATTTTATATTTATATATTATCTATTTTATCTATCCTTGGCAGCAGGTTTGCTTCTCTTCTGAAAATCCGTCGAGCTGTGCAGATGCCGTATCCGATGTGATACGTCAAGCTATGGAGTATTTCATCCCTTATAGCGACGTACCCATCGGTGGCTCAGTTCACCCATGGTTCAACGCCGATTGCATAAAAGCTGAAGAGCTTTAGCATTTGGCGTTTCTCACCTGGGTTGATGCTCGTGACCGCAAAGCTCCGGATCTGAGTTCAAAGAAGAGAGCCTTCAACCAAGCTGCCAAGTCCTACAAAAAGGCACTAAGGAAGGCTCGCTTTGACCGCATTACTCATATTGGCACAAAGCTCTCTGCACAGCCATCCGGTAGCAGAGCTTTTTGGTCCCTTGGCAAGTCGGTCGAAGCGAACTTCTGTCGGCCCACACTGCCTCCGCTGGTTAAGCCTGATGGAACACTGGCTCACACCGCGAGAGAGAAAGCAGGTCTCTTTGCATCTCTCTTCGCCCATAATTCTCGTCTTGACACTTGTGGTGCTACTCCACCGACTCTGCCTTTCTGCGACACCTCGATGCCCGAAATTCGCATAAGGAACAATGAAGTTCTGAGAGCACTGTGTCGTCTAGACGTGAATAAAGCTAGTGGACCAGATGGTATACCAGCGATAGTTCTCAAGGCTTGTGCGCCCGAGTTGTCTCCTGTATTGACTCGCTTGTATCGCCTCTCATTTAGGACTGGAATAGTGCCCAAGTCCTGGAAGCTTGCCAATGTACAACCCGTGCCCAAAAAGGGCAGTCGTGCCGATCCTAACAACTATCGGCCGATTTCGGTAACCTCCATACTCTGCAAGATTATGGAGCGTGTATTGAACTCGCGCCTCATGGCATACCTGGAAGGTAACGATCTCCTCAGTGACCGACAGTACGGGTTTCGCCGCAATCGATCTACTGGGGACCTACTAGTTTATGCCACCCACTTGTGGGGCGAGGCCCTCGAGAGGAATGGGGAAGCGATTGCGGTTTCTCTAGACGTCTCGAAGGCCTTCGATAGGGTATGGCACGCTAGCCTTTTGAGTAAGCTTCCAGCGTACGGCATTTCCCCTGGCCTGATTAGTTGGGTAAAAGACTTCCTGAGTGAACGGTCTCTCCGAGTTGTTGTCGACGGATGCTCATCAGAGGCCATGACGACTAATGCCGGAGTTCCTCAGGGGTCTGTTCTCTCTGCAACTCTCTTCCTCCTGCATATCAACGATCTGCTGATGCCCGGTATCTATGGGTATGCAGATGATAGCACAGTTGTAGACAGATACCTGCCAACTCCTCGGGCTAGTAAAGAGCTAATCCAGGCTGAAAGGGAGGCTATGGTGGAGCGGACGAATGCTTCACTTCAGGCAGTCTCCAAATGGGGCGAAGCCAATATTGTGGGATTCAACGCCGCCAAAACACAAGCGTGTCTGTTCACCGCCAAAAGGAGCCCGTTCACCTTGGCTCCTGCTTTCCAGAATGTATCCCTGGAGTGCACCGACCGCCTTCAGCTCTTGGGGGTAGAAATTTCCTCAGACCTCAACTTTGGACGGTTCATTGAGTCCAAAGCTAAGGTAGCTGCTAGGAAACTCGGCACAGCTTCTAATCTTATACAAAGCACAAGTCCGTTCGTGTGTGGAGTACTGCAGCCACATATGGGCTGGTGCTGCAAAATGCCACCTAGCAGCTTTGGATTCGGTGGAAAGGCGTGCGAAGAGGCTAATTGGTGATCCAGACTTGGTTAAGTCCAATCTACAAAGCCTCGAGCACAGGCGTAGAGTAGCCAGCCTTTCGGTGTTTTACAGGATGCATTTTGGAGAGTGTGCGCGGGAATTGCATGACTTGATACCGCCATCTCCTTTCTACCATCGAACAACCCGGCGTACGGCGAATATCCACCCTTACGTTGTTGAAACTTCCACGGTCCGGACTAAGCGTTTTGCCTCGTCGTTTATACCGCGTACATCGAGGGACTGGAACAATTTGCCTGCTGCGGTTTTCCCGGCCAAATATAAATTAGGCGTCTTCAAGGCTAGAGTGAATAGGCTCTTAATAAACTAGTGCGCTTTACCATCGACGATTGCATCACTGCTTACCATCAGGTAGGATTGCAGTCAAGTGCTAGTTTATAAAATATAAAAAAAAAAAAAAAAATATTTTTATATTTATATATATATACACACATTATATTTATATTATTTTATGTATTTATTAATGTAGTTATATATGTATTTATTAATTTGACTTAAGTTTTCACAATCTCTTCTCTTATTTCAACACACTATTGTCTACATTTCTTCCAATGTCTCCTTTCGCAGGTCTGCTGGAAGAAATTTCTTTCAGAAATAAGCAGTACCTGTGTAAATTTTTATTGTTTAATGTATCTTCTGCTGTATTTGTGTGTACATAAATAAATAGGTACGAAATCAAACAATCCCACATTCCATAACCATGGACATTCATCCCTGTTCATGGATACAGAATGCGAGGCTTGCTTGTTACGCAATCCACATGGCTACGGACACAGTGACAGATAGTGTTTTTTCAGATTTTTTTAAAGTTGGTATTTGAATTTAGCACATGATATCAAGTTTGGGGGTAGCTCGTTCATAAACATCGGTGTTACATATTTTCTCGTTCATTTACCAAAAAAAACGGTAATTTAAAAAACTAAAAAACCCGTCTGCTGTTGTGAATATTCATGAAAAAGCCCTAAAAATAGAAAGTTGTTTTACCCGATTGCACATTTTAAATACAAGATTAATTGTAGCAGTCGGGACCCATTCCATTCCCATTCACCCAACCCTCCTTCTGGCGCAGTCGGGTAAATAGTTAGTTACTTTAGGAACAGCAAGTATATTTTGTTTTGATAGACGAGTTGGGTACATACGCTTACGTTCCTCTTTGTATTCTTCGTTATTAAATTGTTCAGATAATCTGGTTAACTTAATTTTTTTATGAACCGGGAGTGTTCTACAAATTTTAAACAAATTGTCATAGTTTTTATTTACGGATTAAGTACATGAATAATTTGCCTGTACATAAACTAGTGCGATTCACCATCATGGATTCCATCACTGCTTACCATCAGGTGGGATCGCAGACAAGCATTAGTTTTCATTTAAAAAAATATGCCTACTACTAGAGGTCGCAAAGGTATTGGTTGCATACGGGCGCTCCGAAAGCTCAAGCCGCCTCTGCTTCTACACTCGAAGTTGTGGACGACTACGTTTACCTGGGATAGACGGTCCAGTTGGGTAGGTCTAACTTCGAGAAGGTCAATCGTCGAATCCGACTCGGCTAGGCAAATTTCGGGAAGCTATGAGGTATCTCCTCGTCCAATATACCACAGTGTCCTCATGACGAAAGCCTATGATCATAGCGTGTTGCCAGTGATGACATATCCGCTCCGGACCACCTGCGGGCGTCGCGCACCTGTGCCATGCTGTGCCTGATCGTGGCCCCTCCGTCACGTATTCTAACTGCTCTACAGCCCAGGCGCTCAATCTAGTGAACGCCCTGATTGCTCAGGAACCTAAATTCGACATTTTTTTCTATTGCACTAAAGAAATGATAAATGTTTGTATAAAATTTTTTAGTTCGTAGATTGTTGGCTTGCCATATGCTTTGGTGAATACTGTAAGTATAGCAAGCAATCAGAATTTCCTTTCGTGATCATATCAGAAATGAAAATATCTGCAGAAGAACCAAGGTTACAAACTGAAGTGGCAGTGAAGAGGGCACTGATCGTAGAACAGACTGATGATCGTTGGGGACGAAAGGTTCTCGATTGGCGACCACGTACCGGAAGATGCAGCCTTAGAAGGCCGTGAGCGTAGTTCAAGCGTAAAAGTGTGGAATGTCTTTATTTCAGTTTAGCAGATATTTAGTGTATGACGTCCTGTAAATGTGTATGGTAAGTTCAGATTTGTGCATCCAGCCATTCAGCAGATATTCAACAAAAACTGTTTCCGCCAGGACTACGTATTCTGAGCGTAACTTTTTTTTTTCTATGGACATACAAGAAAACAAATACATACAATAATTAGTGTGTAACGAGATGTAAATGTGTATGTATAAATGAAATTTGTGTGTCTTATAATTACGAAGATATCCGAGTTTCCGCTGCGGTGACGTTTGCCAATTTGATGAAAATCATATAAAACGGTTTAGTAGAAAGTTATAATTTTTTATGCACGTTACTTTGGATTTGTGTGTAATGTGTGTAAAAGCAGAATTTGAAAAAAACATACCGTTCAGAAGATATAAAAGTAAACGTAAAATAAGGTTATTAGGTCAAAGCTCTTAAAATAGGAACTCTAGAGTCTAACTTTTTACATGTATCTATAACTTGTAAGGCTCTACAATGTCCTGCAAAGTTTCATGTATGTGCGCTAAGTAATTAATGAGCAATCGCATAATTACTACGACTGGACCACTATATTTTATGACATCCGATTATAGGACTTTTAATGGAAAAAGCAAAATAAAATATATACCAATCATTAGTGTATTAATGCAACTAATCCTATTTGAAATTTCAGCTCATTACACTAAATAATTAAAGAGATATAATAAAAAGACCAGAACAACTACAAAACATGGATAAACCGACCAAGTTTGAATGGGTACGAAAAAGCGGCCGTGCAGTACTTAGACCTAACGTTCTAAAATTTCCAGTATAATGTTGTTATTGTGTTGAATGATTTCGTACAGGTGCGTACACAATTGTTTTGCAGGAAATAAAATAACTTTCTATTAATAAAAGTATTTATTAGGTAACGATTTAACTAAAACAAATAAACGACATTAATAAAAAATAATAAAATAGGAACTAACAGTAAGTATCTAAGTACGTGATTTATGATCTTACCTTGTTTATCTTCCAATCATTCTCACTACTGGCTCAATAAGTATCAATAAGTATGGTTCACAGTCACTTACACTAGCTACGTCAATATCCGAATCCAGTAAGTACCTACATAATATTACGTTGATGGCAAAATAAACAGTGCATACGCACGTTGTCCTTGACTGCACATTTGTGACTGTTACTAAACAAAACGGAACAGGAAGCGCGCGCTCAGAAGATACTTGCCTACTATTCAAACATGAAGTCGAAGCGAATGCCGCATGCCGGTTTGCGCAGGATTCCCGCCATTCTGTCTGTCAAACTCCAAGCGAATGCTAGAATTGCGGGATCCGCGTAGATTATAAAATATTGAGTGTTCTATTTGTAGGGTACCTACTTATCCAAGAACGTAAATAAGAAGTAGTAAAGTATACAATGAAGTCTAGAAAATGTTAAGCATAAAAAACTGGGCAAGTGCGTGTCGGACTCGCACACTGAGGGTTCCGCACAATACAAACTTACGTAAATGTGTGAGCCCGACTCGCACTTGCCCAGTTTTTGTCTATTTTTGTATTTGAGTTGATTGCTTGCCTGTGGAATTTTGAGGAGCACTTCGACGACGGCGGTGTGTTTTCGCCGTTGTCTGATGCGGTCGGGCTCCTTTCGCTAGCATTACTGCTTCGCAGAAGGAGGCGACCGCCTGCCACTCCTCCTCGCTCCGTGCGTAGACCGCAGGCGTTCCGCTGGGCCGCTGTAAAGGGCAATGGAAAGAACGATGCCTGCATAGAGCCTCCGGCAGGAGGCGTCAGAACCCTTAGGCAGGAGCGGCTTGAGAGCAGCCCCAGTCCTATTCAGTCTGGGAATTTTGGTGGAATTTTGACGCCCAGACGTTGGAAGTGCTCCTCAAAATTCCACAGGCAAGAATATCTTAGAGGTGAAGTAGTAAAACAGTATATAGTGAAAAAAATATGATTACCCGCTTCCTTGATGTCCCCATTAAAGTTTCAGCTTTTCTCGAAATGCTACTCTCGGAATGCAACCAGCTATTTGTGTTTTAGTGTTTTATTAAGAAGATACTCGCCTATTTTTTATTATAAGTTAAATTTTTGAGTTTGAATCTATTAAGTCCTTGTGACATTTTCCATTTAAAATAAAGAATTCTTTTTATTTAAGATATTTCCTATTTCTTTTCGTTTTATCTGAGTATCAAGTGCACTATTTAACAAAGAAGTTTTACTTTCAAGTGGAGGTAGTAACAAAGGCAAATTGTAATCACCCTTCTAACAACTTACTACTGCAGTAGTAAGAAAGGAAATCAAATTAACAGTATTACTACTGGTAGTAACATTGGTAGTAACACGGGCAAGAAACCATACCAGATCCGCATCATCCACATAGAAAAAAAAAACAAAAAGTAAACTTAATTTGGAACATTAATTGTGCATAGGTACGTGCGGTCACAAAAAAAAATTTTTTGATACGTTTAAAAATGGAATACTTTCTTTTTTTAAATACTGTTCATTTTCCTTCTAAACCTCAATACACTTTATTTCTAGTAAAAAAAGTTGGTAACTCTACCTTCAAGGACCACTAGCGCCTTAATTGAAATTAAAACCGCCGCGCTGGTTTTGTTTTTAACGCACTTTTAGGCCGTGTTTACGGAGACTCGGCGCGTTGTGCGGCGCGTTGGACGTTTCATCGTACCTTGCAGCAGCGGGCCGCGTCATCGCTCGCGCAAACACAGATATATGGCAATGTACGATGGACCGCCCGACGCGCCGCGTATCCGTAATCGAGCACTTAGATAAACACAATGTGCTATACAAATACTTTATTGCCTTTTCTAGCATTTTTACAAACCACATTTTGTATTATTTACGAGTTATGATTTTTTTAACTGGCGGCGCGGCGTTAGTAAATATGTACCTACTATATCAATTTTTTGTAAATATTACGTCTGCCAAATAAATGCATTTGTTAATAGGTTTTTTTTTATGGTAGGTAAAATCATCCAATGACAAATCCCGCCCTTGGGTGGAGCGGGAAGTAGTGTCAGACTCTTACTGACTAAAAACCTACCCCGTTCCATTCTTTGCCTTGGTCCCAGGGCTCCGGGTGCCATTTTCACATACCCTTTGACCCCAGTAGACTTCGGCCCTATTGGGCCCCTACAGTTTGCTGACAACTCCTTGAGGCGCGCGGGAACAGTGCGCGCCGTAAACGACTTGAGCTCGGACCGGTATGTTACTGGACGGACGGACAGCGAGCTACTCATTGCCCGACGTCCGCGAGCTCGCGCCTACGGTGGCCGAAAATCGGGATCGGAATCCCGGCGGCGGCGGCGGCGTGTACGCCGTAGCCTGATGCGGTCAGCCTCCTCCTTTGCTAGCATTACTGCTTCGCAGAAGGAGGCGACCGCCTGCCACTCCTCGCTCCGGAGCATGGCTTGAACCAAACCCCGGCGCGAGAGATCGCTGCCGCCGATCGCCCCCATAAGGACAGGCGATGCTCTTCCCAAGCGAGGCAGATACAGATGCATTTATTAAATTGTAATAATTTCGTAAGTAAACGTCGTCAGTAAACAATCACGTAATCACTACTACAAATTTGTAGGTACTATTTTTTATCACAAATTCGTCAAGAATTGTGTACGCATCTGTACGAAGCTATTACACTGGAAATTTTAGAACGTTAGGTCTAAGTACTGCACGGCCGCTTTTTCGTACCCATTCAAACTTGGTCGGTTTATCCATGTTTTGTAGTTGTTCTGGTCTTTTTATTATATCTCTTTAATTATTTAGTGTAATGAGCTGAAATTTCAAATAGGATTAGTTGCATTAATACACTAATGATTGGTATATATTTTATTTTGCTTTTTCCATTAAAAGTCCTATAATCGGATGTCATAAAATATAGTGGTCCAGTCGTAGTAATTATGCGATTGCTCATTAATTACTTAGCGCACATACATGAAACTTTGCAGGACATTGTAGAGCCTTACAAGTTATAGATACATGTAAAAAGTTAGACTCTAGAGTTCCTATTTTAAGAGCTTTGACCTAATAACCTTATTTTACGTTTACTTTTATATCTTCTGAACGGTATGTTTTTTTCAAATTCTGCTTTTACACACATTACACACAAATCCAAAGTAACGTGCATAAAAAATTATAACTTTCTACTAAACCGTTTTATATGATTTTCATCAAATTGGCAAACGTCACCGCAGCGGAAACTCGGATATCTTCGTAATTATAAGACACACAAATTTCATTTATACATACACATTTACATCTCGTTACACACTAATTATTGTATGTATTTGTTTTCTTGTATGTCCATAGAAAAAAAAAAGTTACGCTCAGAATACGTAGTCCTGGCGGAAACAGTTTTTGTTGAATATCTGCTGAATGGCTGGATGCACAAATCTGAACTTACCATACACATTTACAGGACGTCATACACTAAATATCTGCTAAACTGAAATTAAGACATTCCACACTTTTACGCTTGAACTACGCTCACTAGAAGGCCACCCGCAAAGTGGTCGCGGGAATCCGATCGATGTGAGATGCACAGGACCGGTCCTTATGGCAACACTTGGGGAAGACCTAAGTTTAACAGTGGAACATCTTTAGGCTGAAATGATGATATGATGATGATGAGTCAATTTTGGCAATTTTAATTTAAAAATTAAAAAACCCGACTGCTTTTCTGAGTATTCATAAAAAAGCCCTAAAACAAGAAAGTTGTTATATTTTAAAAACAAGATAAATTGTGGCAGTCAGGACCTATTCTAGAAAGTCAGCCGTCTAGTCAGTAGATTGGAGTAATCTGCAATGTAATATAGGTCTGTGCTCTCAATTTACTAAGACTCCATTTCTAAAATGGGCCCCGACTGCTACAATTTTTCTTGTATTTAAAATATTATATTTAAGTGCAATCTGGTACAACGACTTTCTTGTTTTAGGGCTTTTTCATGAATAGGTACTCAGAAAACTCGGGGTTTTTATTTTCTTTTTTAAATTACCGTTTTTTATTGTTTTAGTTCTATTTTATTACAATATCACTTTCAAAGTAAATACGATCTAAAGACACTTCTCAAACTAAAATCCATCGAGCCGTTTAGGCTGCAGAGCGAGCAAAACAATTATACATACATACATACTGTCGAAAAATATAACCCTCCTTCGGGCGCAGTCGGGTAAAAAATAAGAAGTGATTAGCAATAAAGAAGTATTTAATTCTTTTAACTAAATAAAAACACTAATTTAATAACCTATAACTCGTGTGACCTGCTCGTGCCAAAATCACAGTTTGCATTCTTCTGGACATACTTTCCACAATATTACTAATGGTGTTTTGTGCAATTCGTTCCTATTCTTCTGCAATTATTCTTTTTAGCTACCGATGTTTTGAGGAGCAGAATGCACAAACATTACTCGTCTTTTTAGAACATTTCAGACATGCTCAATTAGATTGAGAACTAGCTAATCTAGAAGACAGATCAAAACTTTTTGTATGGAGGATTCCTAGCTGCCAGGTTGCTGAGTGCGAGCATTGCCGTCCATAAAAACAGAAGAGCTGAGCATTCAATGTAGGGTGTGCATGAAAAATTAGGACTTCCAATGAGGTGTGCATTTTATGTTTAATTGTTTTTTTAATAATCGTAATAAAATCGTAATTGCTGCTCAAAACATAACGGAGCCTTTGCCATAAGTAGTGATTTCTCCGAAACACACTTCTGCATGTAGTTCCCCTAGTCTTCGTAGCATTCGCTGGCATCGGTTCTCTCCACATAATATGATTCTAGCTTCATCAGAAACTAATACTTTGCGTATTGTCTCACGGTTCTGTACATCATTGTCTTCTCGAACCTGGTCTTTTGATTTCGTTGCCAATCCTCTAAACAGTTGAAGTCGTTCAACTGTTCGGTGAGACACCTAAGTTTGAGACCCGGTGGACACGGTGGAGCACACAGTCGAGGTGTGCCCCGCTTGGGAAGAGCAGCGCCGTGTCCTCGTGGGGGCGATCGGCGGCGATCTCTCGCGCCGGGGCTTGGTTCAAGCCATGCTCCGGAGCGAGGAGGAATGGCAGGCGGTCGCCTCCTTCTGCGAAGCAGTAATGCTAGTAAAGGAGGAGGCCGACCGCCTTAGGCAAAGGCGGACACGCCGCCGCCGCCGCCGGGTTTCCGATCCCAATTTCCGGCCACCGTAGGCGCGGGCTCGCGGACGGTGGGCAATGGGTAGCTCGCTGTCCGTCCGTCCGGTAACAGACCGGTCCGAGCTCAGGTCGTCTACGGCGCGCACCGTTCCCGCGCGCCTCAAGGAGTTGTCAGCATACTGTAGGGGTCCAGCAGGGCCGAAGCCTACTGGGGCCAAAGGTTATGTGAGACTGTCACCAAAGGCCCCAGGATAAAGGCAAGGAATGGAAAGGTAGGTTTTTTAGTCAGTAAAAGTCTGACACTGTTTCCCGCCCCACCCAAGGGCGGGATTCGTCATTGGATGATTTTTACCTACCACAAAAAAAAAAAAAAAAAAAAAAAAACCTAAGTTTGAGAAAAGCCTTCTTCAATTTTGCCGGTACTTATCGCTTTATCAGTCTTGCCAGAAAGCGGTATCTATACTAATATTATAAAGAGGTAAAATTTGTAAGTTTGTATGTAGGGGGTAATCTCTGGAACTCATGATCCAATTCTAAAAATTTTTACACTGTTAGAAAGCTACATTATTCCTGAGTGCTATAGGCTATTAATTATTTTTATAACATGAACATTAACCGAGCTATCACAATTTTTGTCTTGCAAGTCGGAAAAAAATACCTCATAAAACAGAATTATTTGCGTGCGCTGCCTAGAAGGTTGGTTAAAATAAAAAACAATGTATGGCAACCTGATTCGTCTTAATAATATCTACAAAAAAGTCCGCGACACCATATTTCTATCTTTTATATGTTATCTTTTATACTACTTTATTTGCATTAAAGAAGTATTTTTCGGCATACTTACGTTTGGTTGATTATTTGAGCAACGAAATATTAATTCTTGTCACAATAAATTATTTCAGTATCACAAGGACATCATAAAGATAAGATTTGCCATTTACAGTATGTCAATTGGTCATATAGTTTCAGAGATAATATAAAATTACTAAAACGCAAAATGCCACTAGCACAACTTTCATTCGTAGAGCTCTAGATCTATCATGCTTTGTGCGGACGTTTTATCCATTTGCCCATAGATGGCGTCCTGCAAATACGTCATTTTTCTGAATTAAGATTTTCCGTGGATTGATGACGCTCTCGAATTATTGTACCCGTGTTGTCGTTAGTTGGTGTTCAAATTGTTGCATGTCAGTCTGTTGCTTATTGGTTTCGGTTGTTTCGTTCGTTTGGTTGTTCGTTGATTCGTACTCCTAATCGTAATATTCGTAATTTCGTTATACGAATTATAACGATAATACGATATTACGGTTGTTTTGTTATAAAGGTGGAACGGGTGTCGAGTCCCTGATCCCTCTCCCTTTGTTCATAATTGTTTTTAAGTCTGTGTAGTTTGTTCATTTGTTGACTAAGAGCATGCCTAAAAGGAAATCGCAACTGTCCCGGCAGACATCACAGACAAGAGCAGCTCGAGTACGCCGTACGGAAGAATCTACCCTTGAAAATGAGCAGCGCCTCTCGAGAAATAGAGAATATATTTCGCACGCACGCGCTAGAGAATCTAACTCCGAGCGCTCACAGCGGCTCGCTAGCCAAAATGTGAGAATGTCGCGGGCCCGTGCTCGAGAAACTAGCGCTGAACGTGCGCAGCGTCTATAAGGTAGCATGTCTCTGAAACAAGGGATAGGGAGACTAGCGCTGAGCGCTCGCAGCGGCTTGCTAACCAAAATGTCATAACATCGCAGGCCCGTGCTCGGGAATCTAGCGCTGAACGTGCGCAGCGTCTATCTGACTTAAAGCAGCATGTCTTACCTTGAGCAGACAAGAGAACTTCGGTAATCTTCGAAATTACTGATCCGATTCCAAAAAATATTTTACTAATGGGAAGATACAGTAATGTCGAGTGTAACAAGAAATTTTCCGCGGACGAAGTCGCGGGCAGAAGCTAGTTTAATGTAAAAAGAAAGATTAAATTGTTTAATTTTCAAAAAATATCCAAAAGATTTTAAATTTATAATAATCAGCAAAAAACGGTTTCAACTACTCGCGCCATTAGTAAAGCAATTTTACAATAATAGTTATTTTGCTTTTGATAAATGTAAAAAAAATAAAATAACTTGGAATGTAAGGAATCATGCTAAGATGCTTCAAATAACATGCATGCCAATACAACGTCAAAGTAATAAAGAACCTCTTGAAATGAAATATTAATTTATTGAGGGTTTATAGCAAAAATGAATTTTTATCTGTGTCTGTGTGGCTATTACTGTTAATCTCCGAAACGTCAAGACCAATTATGACGAGACTTTTACTAGTAGATAGCTGATGTTATAAGGAGTACTTTTATTTTAGAAAAAGAATTAGGGATTCGCGCAAAAGAAAAACTTCTTAAAATGTGGCAATGTGCTGTTTTTACAAGTTTGATGTGGACGAATTCATGGGCATCTGCGTGTTGTAGATAACTGGGTGAGATTTTAATGCCAGCATGTCTTGAATATGACTAGCTGTGAATGTATTTACAGATTTATCTGATGGACCAATTAATAAATGTAATTTTTCTACTTCGTGATTTATATGATAATCACAAATCCGGTTATTGTGAGGCACATAGTAATTGTGAATGTTTAGAAGATTTATCCTCAAAGATGTGGGAATTCTGTTTCGTTCTTTCTTTTTGCAACCTTCTACAAAACACTTACTTTCAGTTTGAATAGGCCTTAGATAATCAGGTAAAATTATTGTGTCCTGAATTGTTTCATGAGCTAGTTCATTAGTTTCTGACTGTGTTGTTGATGACTGTGAAGAAACGCGACTAGCAGCTCGGTCTGCCCTCACCCAGCAAGAATGACATATTGCACTCAGAGCTTCAACCTAAAAATAAATAGAATATAATTATTATTAATATTGACAATATTCCATGACATTGTTAAATAAAATTATAATTATTATTTGTATACTAAACAGGAAAAGTTTTTAACCAGTGCGCAAATTTTGACATGATAAACTTGAATACATTTTAATAAACACAGTTTTTATTTTGACATGTGTTAGGGAGAAAACTCACGACGCGGTTTTCTCCTGCTGCCGCCACGGTAGCGGGCCCGCAGCTTCTGTAGAATGTAAATAAGTATGTAAAAAATTAATTCAGTTTTCACGACGTGGTTTACGGCCGCGGCGTGAGCAGTTTTTCTCGGCTGCCGCTGACCGGCGCTGCGGGCGCCCACCGCCGCCTTGGCGACGGTTTGCGCCCGCATGCTCTGCGGTCGGATGGCGGCGAGCGCGCGCGGGTGTTAAGAGAGAGCGTGCTTAAATAGGACTATTATAAAAATTCAGAAGTCAAAAAGTGAGTTTATTTAATTTATTTATAAATATAGGCTGACTGGTAATTAGTGAACGATACTTAAACACGTGATTGTAGTCATAATAACAAAAAACTTTTACTATAGGACCAAACCTGAAATCGCAAAAAAAATCAGCCAAGTTTAGTACATTTTGATCAGTTAGGCGAACACAAATATACTGATGAGCAGATTTTTTTTTCGTGATTTTAGGTTTGGTCCCATAGTGAAAGTTGTTTGTTATCACGATTACAATCACGTGTTTAAGTATCGTTCACTAATTACCAGTCACCCTATATACGTAAACGCAAATACTTAAAAATGAAAATAACAAATACAGATAGAAGAGTACAAAGGTACTGCTCATTTTAAATGAAATTTTAAAAGAACAGTCATATTTCTTTAAGGGAACAGTATTGCACAAGTTGACAAAAATATCTAATATCTGCCGTATTATTATGCATATATCTTCCTTGTTCTTGTTTTAAATAAATAATATTAGATTAAAATAAAATTAAGATTAAATTATTAATTAAGATTTTAAAATTGGTCAAATAGTTTTTGAGTTAAATCATAACAAACAAAAACAAAAATCAAATGTTTCCTCTTCATAATATTCGTTTAGATAATTAATCATTTATCGCAGAACGGATAGCCGTTGCGGCCAAAAGGTTCTAGAATGGCGACCACGTACCGGAAGACGTAGGATTGGAAGGCCTCCTACACGCTGGATCAATCCAACCTGGTTAGGGTTGCGCGAATCCGATGGATGCTAGACACACAGGACTGTTTATTGTGGCGACACTTGGGGCAGGCCTATATCCAACCGTGGCTATATTTCGGCTGAAATGAATCATTATCTGATGATGAGATAATTTACCGTGTGTAAATTGTATGTTTTTAAAAACTGACTCTTTCATACACTCTCTTCCTTACAAAAATCTGACGCCATTTTGTTTGACAGAAATCCGGAACCATTTTGTCATTACACGTGGTACAGCACTGTGATTCGTTGTTAATATGCTAGCTGGACAAAAACACTTTTGAATTGTCTACATTTCTTCCAAATTCTCCTTTCGCAGTCTGCTCGAAGAAATTTCTTTTTGAAATAAGCAGTACCTTTGTACAATTTTTATAATAATGTATCTTCTACATAAGTAAATGTGTGTACATAAATTGTAAAATTAATAATAAATAAATAGATTAGTAAAACTTTCTTAAGAGAAAATATAACTAAATAATGCAGCGTAAGATAGAATTGACAGAAAATAGCGATTTAAAAGTATCGAAAGATTCATGAGCAGACTTCCCCTAAGTACCAACTTTTTCTATAGAATGTTGCCAAACCCGATAAATAGTTTAAGTATTCCCATGTTTTTTTTTTTTTTTATTCAAGTCCAAATGTAATACTCCTAACAAAACCCAGCAACAGGGGCTTATAGACCTGGAGTCGGATTCTTCTTATCAGCACTCAGAATCGGATGATGATCATTAATGCCAAACAAAAACAGTCTCTACAAATAAGCGATTCGGAAAATCGTTGTCCATATTAATTAAATATATATATTTCACAGTGTATTTATCAAAACAACATTTTCTTTATATATACTTGTTTAATTTATTCATTGGGAAACTCAAATTATCTAGTAATAATTTATATTAATTATGGAAACTATTATTATTAATTACTAACCTTATACTTATTACGTTATTAAAAATGTATTTTACACTCATTTTATTGTAAAATATAAGAGAACAGACCATTAGCAACAACTTAATAGAATAAAATATTTATTCGCATGGCGGGAATCAACCACCTCGTGAGTTTTGAAATAAAATTCATCGACAACGATTCATTTGCCGCGGCGGCTGCGGGACAAAAACCGCTTAGTGAGATCTCTCCCTTAATATTTATATAAACAATAAAGTAAATTGAAAGAAAGTGGAAGAAAAGGAAGTACAGACGATTAGTGATAGATTTATAGTTGTGAAAGTTATGTTAGAGAATGTGATGCTGAATGTAGTTAGCGTGTATTGTTAGGTATTGATACGTAATCAGATGATTGAGTCTGTTTTTTTATAATTAAAAATATTAATCGATTATACTGTATTCGATTATTCATTGCAATAGACTAATTGTGCTGGCAACACCGAAACGTATTTGTGATTATCTGTGAAAAAGTGGGGGAAGTAGCGAATGGCGGGGCAGTGATGCCAGATTGGGGGTTTCCCCCAAAACTGGAGGATTTTTATAGTAATGGAGGGAAAATTGGAGGGACAGTATTTTTGGGGGGATAAGTGGAGGAGATTTTTAATCTGGGATTGGAGGGAATTAGAGGGTTTTATGAAAAATTGTTTTCCATATTTTTTCATGTTTGATATAAATATTCATGAATTTGCGCCCCCTCGCCCCACGACGTGCATCGTTCAACGTTCTCATCCAAAGTACTCTGTGTTCTCGTCAGAAAGTAGTCGGATTATATTCTTTGGTTCAACGTTCGCAAGTTCGCAAAGCTTTCAAACTTCGCATTCGTGTTTGTGTTGTCTCATAGATTGTAGTATAACATACTTATTTTTAGTAGACTACAAAAATTCCTCCACGATTTAAAAAAAAAGGAGGTTCTCAGTTTGACCTATATGTATGATTGTCCGCAATTATTTCGCTTTCGGCTGAACCGATTTTGATGCTATTCCCAGAAAAATATTTTTCACATTTCGGAGAAGATTTTGGTATTCTAACCGACTTCAAAAAATTAAGTTATGTTTTTAGAATTGTCATGATGATTTGATAATGGAACCGAATGGCGGAAGGTATCTATTTACGTTTGGTTGTGAGGTACTACAACTAAAAAGTGAAAAAAAGCACAAAATTGAAAAATAACTTTAATTTTGGAAGCCGGTGCTTAATAACGAAGAGATCAAACTATTGAAACACCGACTTCCAAAATTAAAATTATTTTGCACTTTTTTGTGTTTTATTTTAGTTGTTTTTTATTTTAATTTTTTATTTATGTAATTCATAGTTAAGAAAAAATATTTGTGGAGGATTTTTTCTTCAAAACTTGAATTTTGGGAAAGGTTTGGGGGGAATTCGTGACGGTCGTCTGGCAACACTGTGGCGGGGACAGTCTGAGTTCGTTAGCCGTGGAGGCGGGACGCACATTTAGTCTCTTGCATTTATTATAGTGTTAAGAAAATGATGTAACATAATAATTTAAAAAAGAGTGTTCATGGAGTTTCTTGAGTAATAAATATATTATTTTATACTGAAGTGAGCAGTTTTATTACAGTAGGCACCACAAGTAGATTGTGATGAACCAGTGAAAGAGAAGTTTTGGGAGAATTTTGACACAGCTTTAATGAACATCCCCGTTCATTAATAATTGATAGTTGGAGGTGACTTTAAACTATATAATACACTGGACAGTCCTGCAGGCCAAAAAGAGCTATACTGGTTTACTAGAATAAGAGAGAGAAAGGGGAGGGATGTTTGCCAGGTAAGATGTATAAGAGATGAAATTGGAATGGTTCTATCGGATGATGAAAAAATCAAATAGAGGTCAAAGGAATATTTTGAACCTGCTCCGGATACAATTGTAGGGATATTGTTTTATTCCGATACCCTGTCAAGATTGGTTGTACATTATTTTGTTTTTTCTATTCTTTTCTTTAAGTTAAACAGACAACTTTTTCTTCTTTTTAAATTGATAATAAATTCCTGAAACTGTTTGGACCCAGTAGGTGGCACAGACAGACACCAGTTATATATACCTAAATAATACTCACAGTTCGGGGTAAAATCCAGCCTGAAATAACATTCAGTATTCTTTTGTCTCGTTCAGTATTGGATGAAAGACGGTGGGATTGTTTCTTCAATAGTGAATGTCCACAATGGATACACACATGAATATGCCCTCGAAAAACAGGGATATCTTCTGGGGACTTGTGTGACAGAAACATATCAACTGCCCGATCCCAACAAGCTTTACAGAGATGATGGCTGGGATTCACCTTAAATATAAATATAGGTTATAATTTATTTTTGAAATACCAGTATGTAGAAGTACCCACTTACCGGAAAAATTATTCTAAGGAATGAGTAAGTACCCACATGAAAATGTACTTACTGTTCGTGGAGCAACCCATGCACGTACAACAGATAAGATGTTTTCTTCGTCTAAAGGATATCTGCCTGATATATTGCAACGAGATGTGGCAATACCACAATTAATACAGTTGTCCATACTGAATTATAATATCGCAGTCCTTAAAAACAAGCCGTAGTCAATCAGAATAGCAGTTACAAAGTACGCGTTTGAGCCAAGTTCGTCCGTGACAGTAAGATTCTTCAGGTTCCAGAAAGAAGCCAAAGTTGTGGATAAAATCACAGAAAATACGAATGCCGCAACAGAACCAAAACAAATTCACATGCACGGCCAAAGAGAATATAAGCACTACCAAAGAGAATATAAGCACTACGTTGCGGCGGCACAACAAGAATTCACGTTCAGATTTTAGAAATCTTAAATCGATTCTATGTAATCGATTTACCAGATAAGTTTTAAAAAGTATATCAATTCATTGAGATGATCCTCTCAAAAAAAACCTCTCGTATCAGACTGACTCAAAGAACTGCAAAGAAAGAACTACAAATTTATAAATGTTTTGCTGTTGCCGGTTGCATAAACCTGAATTTAGCTCTCTGGTCGGGTAAAGTATTATTGGGTTTTCCAACTTGAAATTCGCAGTAGTAGCATTATACATGACTACATTTGTGCCCCGTGTTTGGCAATGGGCTGACCTCCTAACACATGAGACATATAACATGACAAGTCAGAGTAAAACACATTTTGCTTAATCCTCCGGGGAAATATTGAATAGAATTATCATCAATTAAGTATGTTCTGTCTTTATTAGCTACATGAAAATTTGAGAATATCGTGATTCATCGAAATTCATTCTTTCATTACAATGTTCGTAAAAATCAATATCAGTGTGATCGATTTGAATCGAATCCGAAATCGATATTTTTTAAATGCATTACGTCAAGTTGACGTTTGATTTTTTTCTCCATTTTACATATTTTCCACTTGTGCAGACACTTGAGATACAAAACTACAACAATTTTAAATCACAATATCCACTAGGAATCAATTTGCAAATAGTTAAAACAGCCACAGAACTTCACTCGAAGATATATCCCACCAAAAATTCTCTCATCCATCTCTGACATTTTGATGACTAGTACCAAAAGATTTTTTATAAGATCCTTGAATCTGACACAATGTATTTTTATTTAGTAAGTATGTGGTAAGAGTTTTAAATAAATGCGTCAAATTGCATTTTTCTCAGTTTGAATACTAATTTACAATATAGTATTTTTTCGTGTTTTTATTTTATGAGAAAATAAAGGATATTTTGCATTAGAACTATAAGAAGAGATGACTGGAACGTGTAGTTTCAGAAGTAGGCATATTACCCACAGATTACTGATATGTAGCAAGCTAATAGTACCCAAGGATCTAATAATGCCTTTTTTTTGTATCGTTTATTATACAACAACATTATTACAATCATGCTAGCGTATAAACATACCAGCACAAACCATTACGGGTTTAACAGTGGTATGTCAGAAGTGACAACTCGGCGCTAAAACGTAATTCATGCGAACAGTAGGTAGATAGAGTCTGTCTAACGAAAGCGCGACCTGAAAAAATGAGGTCAAATCAAAAACTATTGAATATGGTATTACTGTCATACTAGGAGAAAATTTTTTTGATACTTGAGTATTTTTTTGTATTTGCGACAATTGTATAATTCTTTTTGACGAACTATATTCCTAATATGAGGAACACAAAATGTTTAAAAATAAATATACTCAACCAATACGCTTTTAACAGCATCACACACTCAGAAATATTCAATTCCCTTACAAAACAAAAAAATAGAATCCACACATACTTCTTCCAGCAAGTTAGAGAGATTAGATCCTATGTTTCAAACAGAAATGAGTCAAACAGGGCGTCCCGTTGTCCCCAAAGTTATTCACCACTTCTTTCAGACATTAGCAGTCGAATGGGAAGAGAAGGGCATTGTCATCAGCGAAGCTAAGTTAAGTAATTTGCGTTTCTCTGATAATATTGTCCTGTTCTCTCCTACAGCCACAGGACTAGATCAAATGCTGGTTGGTCTACATATAAAAATGTTGAAGACCAAAATCATAACCAGCAGCTCCAAAAGGAACGTACACGTAGGCGGACAGAATTTATAATACGTCTTAAAATATATTATTGTCTACTTGGGCCAAGTAGTCTCTTTCTGGGCCAGGTAAGAAAAAGAAATAACGTGTAGAACAGAAAATGCCTGAAAAAGTTACTGGTCCATCAAGGAACTATTTAAGGGCACTTTGCCCATATCACTAAAGCGTAAGCTTATGGACATGTGTAATCTCCTCATTTGACCTATGGTGTATACAGACTTGGTCTTTGACTAACATCCAAAAGTCTAAACTCAAGGTTTGCCAACCGATCTGGATGTCTTTCTTAAGAAATGGAATGTGAGTAAGGGACTGAGACCATTAGAAAGAATAGATGGCTTTTGCACAGCAGTAGAACAATACTGGATAGCTATAATAACCAATACAATACAAAAACGAGTAAAGATTTATTTACGGGAAAAGGTGAATAACACAAAATGTTGAATTTTATCATCCTCAAAGTATGCTATTTCATCACATCAATTCGACCGCTTTTGAACGTATAAAGTGCGGTAGTGAAGATATTTCTTCTTAAAGCTTAGTTTTAAGTGTAAAGGTATTTTCTCCAAATTCCTTAACGATTCAATGTTTTTTTTATTTATTTCGCGCAGTCCTTGAATATCTTCAAGATTATCTACAAACATAAGAACAATTATTATCATATCGTAAAATTTATCTAATAGTCAGTCAACAATGATCAAGATTATAATGTCATACTAACTTAAAAACCCGAGATCAAAAACAACTACTTTCTCTTCTTGTTTTTCTTTAAACTTACTGATCATAGTATTTCACAGCTTACCTACATAACTTTTTATTGTTTTACCCATGATAAGCAATTATATTTTTAAAATCAATCTTTGTTACAAAATACTGACAAGACTTTGACGTGCTTTTGACGGCAACATTATGTTGCCAAATTAATTTTTTTTAAAAACTCCAGGTCGCGCTTTCGTTAGACAGACTCTATACGTGGTCCTCATTCAAAAGATACTCTCTAGATTGCATTATAATCTAGAAATTAAACACGTGATTGTAGTCATGATAAAAAACAACTTTTACTATGGGACCAAACCTGAAATCGTGAAAAAATCTGCCAAGTTCAGTACATTTTGACCGCACAAGCGGAACTGCTGAGACTAGAAGCGTGAAATTTTGTACAAAGTTTTCTTTTACGTTAAAACTAACACCCTTATTTATAATACAAGCAACAACAAACAAGCAAGCAAGCATGATGCGCCAGTAATCAATCACTGGTTGCGTTTGCTACATAAAACTTGGCAGATTTTTTTCACGATTTCAGGTTTGGTCCCATAGTAAAAGTTGTTTGTTATCATGACTACAATCACGTGTTTAAGTATCGTTCACTAATTACCAGTCACCCTATATATAGTATCCTACAGTATCTTCTTTAAGGTCTTTTTACATAGCAACATCCTACCCATAGTACCACAGAACGAAAATATGCATCTTTAAGGATCTATTACACCACTCGATATTCAGACCGGTTTTGTCGACGTCGAGTAGTGTATTAAGGGTCAGACTGTCTTACTCGGAAGTAAACTAATTCTTGATGTTATTTATGTGATACATGTGGGTTTCAAAATAATACAAAAAAAAAATAATGTCATTATTTATCATAAAGGCACACACATTTATCAATAATTAACCATTATTTTGTGCTTATTACTGGCCATGAGATCGTTGGTGCAATCATTGAGTTTTGAAGCCAACATGCACTCATCTTGATGGTGAATGCTTATTTCAATACAACGATCTAAATTCTTCTCCAATTTCTTCATGAGTTTAGTATCTTTGGCGTAAAATTTGCTGACAAGAGATATTAAGTTATCTAAAATAAAATAACGATATTAAATCAACACTCAAATTATAGAATTAGATTTTTTTTCTCTTATTGTCACACAAGCGTGCATTCGAAGTGAGAGTGGTAAATCGCAGTAGGTACAGTTTTGTCGCACATGGATGTGCGAACTTGCAACACACAACAACTCTAAATTGCAACAGTGGCTATTGGGGTTTTTATATTTATTAATGGTAAATATGATTCCATATTTCTGTCCTAGCTCGAGAGGACGCCGGTGTCCTCTCACATCCACGCCATTGTAGGCCTTAATTCCGATGTTTAGAGTCTACTTTTGTATGAACAAGTTTGGTAGTTGTGGATCTACATGTTAAAACAGCCGTATCACGTACTATTTTTGAGATAGTTGATCGTACCTACACTTTAACAAGTTAAAATACATTAGCGAGCTATTTTTTTCTAACCAAACTTTTGTTAAACCGTAGGCTTTGACATTATGTATCAAAGGCTTTGATAATACAATGTCATCGTAGGTAGGTACCAAATATTTAATTTTTTACCTACCTTTATTAACCTTTCCATGTACAATGACACCATTGCGTTTCAAAACACACGCAATGAGACATTCTCCATGGACCGGGGATTCCATTTTTGGAGATAGACGCTTAACAGGTCTTTTATCGCTTGATTGCACCTCCTTCAGGCATTCCGACATGTTCTTTTTGAACTGTTCCACATGAGCAGATATTTCTTTAGGGAAAGGTTTGTAAGACCAATCAGGCTCTTGATCTTCCTCGATCTTGTTAGAAATCGCTTAAATAAAAGAATTAAGTATCATATTAATTGTTACTAGATAAGACGATGATACTGGCACTGTCAGAGAAAAAATTAAAAAGAAAAGATATTCGAAATTCGATTCGGTACTTGAAACACTATCGATTTGTGATAAAATTAAAAAATAAAGTACTTTTTCAATACACTTGCTCAGAAAGTGGCTCTTATTGCACTACATTTAGGTATATAGTTTTCTATTTGCTATTTGGTTTGTTATTATATAGTTTTCTATTTGGTTTCTTTGTTTACCATTAAGTTGCACCTATTACGTTATGTCTCTGCACCACCCTAGGGTCGACTGGTAGAAAATGCCTACGGCATTAAGGCCGCCTTTGTGCACTAGCGCATAAAGATTTCATAAATAAATAAATAAATATATAATGGCACCTGTTACCAAACTGTGACATTTTAATTACCATTTCGCACTGGTGCTGTAATGTAGCTATAACCTTTTTGTTCAACCTCTTTGTTTGCGATTCAAATTTTGAATACGATAAAATAAAATAAAAATTGTAGTCTATGGCCGTCATTTTAAGATGCGCGCGGTTTTTGGCGTGACTAAACGTAGTGCTTATGTGGCTTGTATTCTCTTTGGGCGTGACTTTTTTCGAGTGAAGTACATGGGCTGTATAAATTAAATTAAATTAAATACTGCAAAAACATTATAAAATGTTACATACATATTAAATAAATAAATAAATAAATAAATAAATAGACATTAACATAAAAACTTTTTACACAAGAAAACCAACGACGACTAGGCAATATGATCAAAAGACCGAACTTTAATTTTTTACCGCCATGTTATGAAAAATTTTACTATTTTTACCGTTGTAATATTAGTTAGCTAAATTATTTTTTTTCACAAGTGTATTGAAAAACGTCGTATGACACACGTGAGTAATGAGTGGTTACCGTTATTGGCTCTCTTATGACCCTCGTCATGGCTCGGGTCTTAATACCGCCTCGACGGTAACCTCCTACATTACACACTTATATCATAATGTACTATTTTTTTACTCGAATTAATTTACGCATGTACGTAATTAATTTCTCTAAGTAAACATTAGCTGGGCGAGTTTATTGTCCTATAGGTAGTTAGTATACAACGAACGATAACTATACCTACAAGGTCATTGTTATTTCGAGTTTTAGAAAAAAAGTGCTTTATATTTTTCATTTTATTTTTACAAATCGATAGTGTTTCATGTACGGGATCTACCCTCCACGGGATTAAAACGATCAGTCGTAGTAAGAATTTAGCTTACGCTTTTGTCCGCGAGTTCGCTTCTCCAATTTCAAGTTCCGCGTTATTATCGTATCCTTGTCAATCTTCTTAGATTTATCATGGACAGCGTCTATTCCCATCATGCGATTCTTCTCGGGGAAATCTACTTCTACTTTTTTGTTTATTTCACAAGTAGTTAAATAAATCATGAAAAAAAGTAACAATATTTGGCGAAACATTTTGGCTTCGTGTAGCTAAATGGTGTTGCAGAAAATATAGGGACACAAATAACTCTCGTTAACTGAAAAATCAAATGGATTGTTATTGAGTTTGCGATAAATTTTATTATAGGTAGTTAATTAGTCACTTCGTTACCGGCATCGACCTATATTCTTGCGTAGTACATATATATCGATGGTTACCGGTTACTTAAAAAAAACCTAACACAATATTCTTATTTCGGCTACAGAAGTTTTCGTAACCTCTTCGCTCCAGCTCTGGGGAAAAATTGAACTCAATATTATTTTCTAAATTAGGATCTAACTCAATCTATAACTTGGCGATAAATTACGACTATTAAACGACAAATTTTGGGAGAAAACAGAGCGTCGCTAGGTTCCTTAAATCTTGAGATATGATGAGCAAACCGTGGACTCTCCAGGTTGCCCACCTGGCCCGGTATCCAGCAGAGCGGAGAGGAGAGACGACGAGAGATGTGTTTGAATAAACCAATCCAATTTTGTCATTTCCACAACTCTTCTCCGCTTAGCTTTGGTGGAAATGGATCAAGCGGAGAGGAGAGGTAATGTCTCTTTTTTTTTTTATAGAATTTTGTGCGGCGAGTGCAAAAAAGACTTTTTGAATGAATTCTTTGTTTCTTCAACCTCTAATTCTTCTCCCTCAAGCAAATTCAGATATAACTTTCGTAACAACATGACGGCTTCCTTTCGTAGACAGAACTTGACTGGTTACGATCTCTCACAGCTCACATCTCTTCGCTATACTTCTCCCCGCTTTGGTGGAAAAAAGCTGCCAGCTTTGCAGCGCATCTCCTCTCGTCTCCTCTCCTCTCCGCTCTGGTTCATACCGGGCCTAACTTTTGAACCAGTGACCAATAAATTAACGGCTAGGTGTATGTGTTACCAAAATTAAAGCCGTGATGGTGGCCAAGCCAGTGTTGGCCACACAAAATAACTAATTTCTATAACTTAGCTTGTGCTTTTATCAAGTGTCAAGACACCACAAGCACAAGCTGCGTAGCCCAACAAAAAAAAAGCATCCACTGATACTCATCGGCATTTATTTTAAAATTGACATTTTTTTATCCATTAGCTTTTGCCTTTCTCTTTGCTTATGTGAAAATAAAATATTATGCTACAGGAACGGTTTTATTTCCACAAAACTTATGTCCACAAATAGACAAGGTACCAATCCACTATAATTGGTTAGGCAAATTAAAACAACAAATAAAATTCTATGTCCACTGATATACATATATTTTTCAACTAAACGTAATAAACATATACATATATTTGATTCTTGATTACATTATAATTTATAAAACAATAATTACATCTATTATTTACAAGCACAGAAATTATTTTAACAAATGTACACATGATATACATACATTATTCTTAGTTTTCTATATCATATTTTTGAACTTTTCTTTTAGTGTAATAGAAGACGAAGGGATTGAAAGCCTCTTTTTACTTTTTTTTAGCCAATGGCGAATACGCAATAAGTTCCATACAGTCGAAGCACCACAGTAGGCGTACATCGTCAATGCTTGCACTGGCATTGTGTATTCTCTCTGACCGATTTACCTCATGTGGCACCTGGCATACTTACAGAGGTATATATGGGATTAGTCTGAGATAGTGGAAAAATAGTATACAATGTTAGGACGACCATAGGACTGTTAATGAAACTACTTGTCATATAAATTGCAGAGTAACTAATATATAAAAATCTCGTGTCACAGTGTTTGCTATCGTACACCTCCGAAAAGGCTAGACCGACTATTATGAAATTTTTAGAGTATATTAGGTAGGTCTTAATATAGGTAGTAGGCTATTTATACCCTACTGTCCCTACACCCCATTTTTTCTTTGTTGTCAGCTAAAAACTATCCAGATTTGACAATATTTGTTGATTTGATTTGTTAATGCAGACTTGGAAGTTAAACGAAGGTTTAAATTATTTTAGGGTTGTTGTTCCCGTTTGTATGAAGTAGCATATTATTTTTACGATTATTACGACCTAGCTACAACTCACGATTCTATGGAAGTGTTCAGTATTGAGCCAACAGAATCGAAAAGAAAAATAGAGTAAAAATTGCTTGTATTTATGTGATTTCACCTCTGACGATGTATAATTATGATTTATCATGAACAGTCATCATAAATCTTACACGTTATTCAAATGTCTTTTAAAACAGCTATTTGTTTACATCGAGATCGTGGCAAGTTGTATTAACTATAGCTTAACGTCTTATCTAAATAAAGAATACTCTCAATGCCAATGACAACTAATAAACTGAATATTATTGTTGTTATGTAACTTTATGTAAATCTAATATTGGGAGTGAGCCAGGATTGCTATAAGAGGAAGGCAATGAACAGAGAAACGATAGATGCACTGTAGATGTGTGAAAGGTGATATACCTGGTCCCGGTGACTTCTGAGATATAGACTAACAGAGAAAAGACATTGTCGACGAATGGCCCAAAACTGACATTTATGCCATCGGGACCAGTGACCCGCTGTAGGATTATTCGAAGGAACACAGGTGGGTTCTAGTCAGTAAAAGTCTAACGACTCTGCCTCTCACGCTACCCAGAGCGGGAGGAGTTTTTTTGAATACAAAATTATTAACAAACATCCAAACATGCTTCCATATTTATAATAATAGTAGATAGATAGGAAGAATTGGCATCGAGACACGCTTAACAACTAACTTAAAATGCAATTTCAACCTGTATTAGACATAATTAATTATAGACTGAACTCATCAGAACATAGTTCCATGGGCTAAATAAGCCTATTCATGAATATGGACAACGTTTCTATAGATACATTTTAACATACAAATAAGAAATCAAATATTTTATAATTTGTAATATCAAGCTTGTATCCATGACAAGGTTAAGAAGAGGTGACTTAAACTCTAAAGGCAAAGGGACATGAACGTTGTACAGCACTTACAACTGGCTACGCCTAACGTCTTCACGTGTTCACCAAACATTTTTGTACTATGCATTCCAAATAAAAATAGGAAAGTCAATAACCTCGATCTGTCAAAGTTTGACTGAAAAATACGGTTTGAAAAGAAAACTTAATTTGCATATTAATAACGGTATTTTCTTTTTGTGTTTTGTGTTACTGAGTTTTAGTTAAATCTTGAAATAAAAATGTTATAGTTTAATCTATATTAGCTAAAATGTATATTTTTATCACTACATATTATAAAACAAAGTCGCTTCCCGCTGTCTGTCTCTATATATGCTTAGATCTTTAAAACTATGCAATGGACTTTTTAAATTTTATTTAATTGTTTTTTTTTTTAATAGTAGAGTGATTCAAGAGGAAAGTTTATATGTATAATACATGCATAATATTGCATTGCACCCGTGAGAAGCTGAGGCGGGTCGCTAGTTATTATATAATATATTATTTAATAAAAACATTTTTTTTTTTTTTTCATTGTTAAGAACGATTCGCTTTCTTCCATTTGCCACTACAAAGACACTTCGCACAGTGACGCAACGATTGGCAAAATTGAAGAATTGGATTCTGAATAAACTGTTTTTTTAGTTAAACAAATATTATTTAACAACTTTCTATAATGTCATAACATGGCGTAAAAATGATCCTATTCTTATTTGGAGGCACTGAGTACGTAAACCCACATTCCTTCAACCTGCATAAGTTCAAAGAATCAGCATTGTTTGTGGTATTATTGTAAAAGATGTCTATAACTCCATATTCATGAATATTTTTAGCTCCTGCCAGGATACCAATGAATTCAATTCAAATCAATTCTACCTGTATATTTACAAATGTGTTAATATTTTGCCTCAGATACATTAGGGGACAAAATGTCCTCAAAAATGTCCAACATGTCCTGACGTAAATGCGTAGTAATATGTTGGAGGGCAAGTTGCGAGACACTCGGCTACGTCACGTAGATTGAACGTTACGGGTCATGTGGGGGGACATTTTGTGCCCAAATTTATCTGAGGCTTTTGCCTCAGCTACTTACACTAATATCTATGTAGTTATACTATTTTAGAAAGGGCGCTGTATTTGGTAACTAACTTTTGAAGCAAAACTTTCATTTTGGTACTTATTAAATAAAATTCTGTAAAATTACAAATTAATATAGACAATACTTTTGAGAATTAAGTTAAAAAATAAAACAAATTTCTACAGTTCTTCAGTTAGCTGGTGTCACTACATCTGTAACAAAAATGTACATTTTAATTTGGTTATTCTTTTTTCGTTTTTATTATCATTAATAGGCAAGGGACTAAGTCAATTTTAAAATTGACGTAGCATATTAAGAGGGCACTTCCCGACCCATCAATCTTCAACCTTAACATGGTTTAAAAGTTTGTTGGTTCATCCAACGCAATGTCTGTTAAAGGCAACGCGAAAAAAGAGAGATAACATCCGAATGCGCATCTGGCATTCGGTAATTCCGTCATTCACTCAAATATTTCACAAAACTTGTTTCTGAAAATACGCACGCAGCGCCCGCAGCCCCAGCAGTAGTGCGTATATAGACAGTGAGGTGACTAACCCTGTGTGTCGGGAGTGTTGGGAGTGCAGGCGGCACACAGCGGTGCTGCGCGCTGCGCGTGCAGCGCAGCCAGGGCAGCGCGCGCGCACCCGCAGCGCCCGCAGCCCCAGCAGTGGTTTTTTTTTATTTTTATGGTAGGTAAAATCATCCAATGACAAATCCCGCCCTTGGGCGGAGCGGGAAGTAGTGTCAGACTCTTACTGACTAAAAACCTACCCCGTTCCTTCGTAGCCTATCGTGCCGGGGTCGAGCATTCCTTTCGGAACTAACCCATGACCCCAGTAGGCCTCTTCGGTGTGCTGACAGCTCCTTGAGGCGCGCGGGAACAGAACGCGCCGTCGACGACTTGGGCTCGGTCCGGTCGGTTACCGGACGATCGGACAGCGTGCTACCCATTGCACGCCGTCCGCAAGCCCGCGCCTACGGTGGCCGGAAATCGGGATCGGAATCCCGGCGGCGGCTGGGGCGAGCGCCCCGTTGCCTCTGCCTGATGCGGTCGGCCTCCTCCTTTGCTAGCATTACTGCTTCGCAGAAGGAGGCGACCACCTGCCATCCCTCCTCACTACGGACCATGGCCTGAACCAAGGCCCGGCGAGAGAGATCGCTGCCGCCGATCGCCCCCACGAGGACACGGCGATGCTCCGCCCAGGCGGGGCACACCTCTACAGTGTGCTCCACCGTGTCCTCCGGATGTTCCGCACAGTGGCGACACCCGGGCGAATCCTCCGCACGAATCCGGAACAGGTACTTAGCGAACTTTCCGTGTTCGGTAAGCACCTGCGTCGTGCGGAAGTTGAGAACGCCGTGAGGTCTTTCCAGCCACGCCTCAAGGATGGGCCTTATCGCCCCAATTGTGGCGCGCCCCAGCCCCAGCAGTGGTGCGTATATAGACAGTGAGGTGACTAACCCTGTGTGTCGGGAGTGTTGGGAGTGCAGGCGGCATACAGCGGTGCTGCGCGCTGCGCGTGCAGCGCAGCCAGGGCAGCGCGCGCGCACCCGCAGCGCCCGCAGCCCCAGCAGTGGTGCGTATATAGACAGTGAGGTGACTAACCCTGTGTTTCCGGAGTGTTGGGAGGCAGGCGGCGCACAGAGGCACGACGCGCGGCGCGTGCAGCGTAGCCAGGGCGGCACGCACGCACACGCAGCGCCCGCAACCCCAGCAGTGGTGCGTGTATAGACAGTGAGGTGACTAACCCTATGTTTCCAGAGTGTTGGGAGTGCAGGCGGTGCACAGAGGCGCGGCGCGCGGCGCGTGCAGCGCGGCCAGGGCGGCGCGCGCACACGCAGCGCCCGCAGCCCCAGCAGTGGTGCGTATATAGACAGTGAGTTGACTAACCCTGTGTTTCCGGAGTGTTGGGAGTGCAGGCGGCGCACAGAGGCGCGGCGCGTGCAGCGTAGCCAGGGCGGCACGCACGCACATGCAGCGCGTGCACACGCAGCGCCCGCAGCCCCAGCAGTGGTGCGTGTATAGATAGTGAGGTGACTAACTCTATGTTTCCAGAGTATTGGGAGTGCAGGCGGCGCACAGAGGCGCGGCGCGCGGTACGTGCAGCGCGGCCAGGGCGGCGCGCGCGCACACGCAGCGCCCGCAGCCCCAGCAGTGGTGCGTATATAGACAGTGAGTTGACTAACCCTGTGTTTCCGGAGTGTTGGGAGTGCAGGCGGCGCACAGAGGCGCGGCGCGCGGCGCGTGCAGCGCGGCCAGGGCGGCGCGCGCGCACACGCAGCGCGTGCACACGCAGCGCCCGCAGCCCCAGCAGTGGTGCTAAACAAAATAACCGTTATATCTTTAGTGTCCTTAAAAATCTGTATTCCGTGTCCACATTTTTTTTACCTTTTTTTTTCGTTCATCTTATTACTTTAGTAACACTTTTAAATTAATATAATTTTTATTGGACTATGAGACAAATTGGGCTCATTGTCCAACAGAGTTACGACATATACCATTGTAAAGGACTCTGTTTATACTTAAATTTTTACTATGGGCACAACCTTCAATTCCATTGGAGAAAAAAGATATGCACGTAAATAGGAAAAGACAATAATGGTCATTAATTTCTTGGTTAATAATGGACGTATGTTGAATTATTTATTTTTGTTTGATAGTTTATACTTTCGAAATGTTCCGATAGATATACTGTCCATCATCTGAAGATGAACTCGGAGATATGGAACGGAACTCCTCATAGCATCATAGCAGAACTGTCGTAACAAGTAAAATTGCTTTGTTGATACATGTAGTCGATAGCTGATTATGGGAAGAGAAGAAGTCCCCTCCAGCTACATCACCAGACCAGCTCAATGACACCTTATAATCAAAAAATATTTTTACAAAAGAAATACAACCCACAACAATGTAAAAAAAAAAAAACAGAATTTGTAAAATAACTTTAATTTCGGAAGTCGGTTTTTCTATAATAGTTTAGTCTTGTTTGTTGTTAAACACCATTGATATATATGTACTACGCACTAGATGAGGCGTGCCGTACAGTCACTTTACTCCACTTAATTGACCTGCAGGCCGAACACTTTTACATTGATGGCATTAGTGCAGTTTTGACGTTCATGCAGTGTCAGAGCGACGCTTATAAATACAAATTTAAGTAAACTTGGACATATATAATAATTTTGTAGTCAAGTAAGTAAAACCATTGGTTTTTCAAGCAATGTAATAGCTTCTACTATCGTAATAGTACGTTAGAGAAGATATTATTTTATTTAAACTCTTCCCCATTTTACAATCATAGACTATAACATGCAGATGTTCCCTCCCACAAAAAGCTGAATTAGGTTTTTACCTACAGCTAGTTTACGAAATACAGACTTCGCACGGTCTTTTATACTGTTTGAAATTTTTAAATATTTAATTTAACGCTCTTTCTTTTTTTGTATAATTAATAACAATGATTTTTTTATTTTTATAAATTACGACGAAATGTCAGCAAATCATGAGGTATCAGTTTTCATCGGTAAGTTTTGTTGTTAAGCATGCTGTCATTCGTTAGCACTTAGGTAATTTACGTACCATATTACGTGCAGGTTAATATTAAATTTGAATTAGGTTCAGTTGAATTTGTAGTCTTATTAGTGATTACTGATTTATTTATTTGTTTTACTGTTATTGAGATCTCGTTTTTACATACACTATAATTACATTTTGAAATAGAATATTATTGTAATGAAGTATTGTAGGCAAGAAACTGTGTCACTTCTGCGGTATAAAAATCTATATAGATGACATGTCATCACACTAAGTTGAACGAAACGCGTAATGTACTAGGAAATGCATGGCGCTTTAGACCTTTTGGTCGCGAAAAAGTATCCTCTATAAGCTGTCTTAGCGCTGTAAGTTTTAAAAGTTTTGTTAGACGACATAATGGCAATCTAGCGCTGCAGCGATTAATTGTTTGAACTTTTAAGTATTTTGACAAATAGTTTATATGAACGTGCTTGTCTATCGCAAGAATATAGGTCGATGTTAAACACCGACTTCCGAAATTAAAGTTATTTTTTTTTTAAGTTTTTATTGTACAATTTTTATTTGTAGGACCCCTTAGCCAAACTTAAATAGATACCTTCCGCTATAACTACCATCATCAAATCATCATGACAATTCGAATAATACCAAATACGGCTTGGATACACTGATATTCCTACCTGCCTTTTGGCTTCATTTTCACATCAATTCTATGTATGCCCTCCCCTTGTTCCTTCAGCCAGTCACCGACATGTATAAACAAAGCAATTTTACTTGTTACGACAATTCTACTATGATTTTTTGAAGAGTTCCGTTCTATATCTTCGAAGTTCATCATCAGATGAAAACAATATTTCTACGGGACCAATTCGGAAGTATAGTCTTTCAGTCAAAACAAAAACTTTTCAAAATCGGTTCACAATAGGGTAGTTGACTAATTTTGAAAAACTAACTCATAGTGTGCCTTATGGCCTAATTTGACTGAAATATTAATATTTCAGTCAAATATAAATTGTAACATATTTTATTTAAATTTTTTTATGAACTTTTTGACATTACTCCAACAAAACCCGTTAAACTGTCATGACGACTCGTAATACGTCACAGGTTGCTAAACAAACAGCTGTTCGGTTGGGTGGTTAACAAATTTTTACAAACTATCAAATAAAATGCATCACAAGTTTTATAAATACCGTATAGTACCTCAGTGTGAAAGTTCAACAATCAAAACACCAAAGAAACTATTTGTACATGTGCCTCGAAAGAAACAAATGCGGTAAAAGTGGTTTTAATTTGAAAGACGGGAAGTAATTGTAGCTTCGGATTCCAAAATGTATTTTTGTGAGGATCATTTCGATGTTAGTTTCAACTTTTATGCTATAAATTATGCAATTTAAATATATTAACGTAATAATCAACATTCATCCTATAAGCAACGTTGTCACTCCGAGTGCAATCTGCACTTTCAATTTTTCAATTTCAATTTATTTCAGATACTAAAAATCCATAAAATTACATAAAGACTAATTCAAGTTAAAAATTATTAAATAATCAATAATAAAGTAATCATACTTCAATTTTTTTTTATAAAAATTGTCAAATAGATAATCAAAATAATAAATTAAACGAAACACATGAACAAAAAACATTCATAATCAATTTTAATTATAAATATGAGGGACCGCTGGCATACAATCTTCGATCTCGCTTAACAAAAAAAAAAGAGATGAATAGTGTTGCTTTCTCAATCGACGTGTTGGCTTTTGAACCTGGCTTATCTGTTACTTCTATTTTCCCTCTATAAAATATTAATAATTGGGTAAATAAAATTGAATAGTTGAGTAAGTACTCATTCGGAAGTTTATTCTAATATCATGCTCTCATTATCAACATTGCAAACAATTTGTAGTTTGACTTCATTAGATGGCGCACAAACGATTGATTACTACAATAATTTGTGCGCCTTGTGGAGACAGAAGTAGCCAGCTAGAATGTCGTGACCTTAGCGATTGTAGCGACCCGAGCGTGCAAAAGTTGGCACTTATAATATTATGTCTTTAGATGGCTTTAATGACTATTTGATTTAGTAAGTAACGTACGTCAAGGTTCCTTTGCTTACCCCTATAAAACCATCTGGCACGCCGCTGTTGTAGCGAGAGGTAGTGTCAGACTTTTACTGAATAAAACCTACCTGTGTTCCTTCAGTTGCCCTTTGCGTTCCAGGGCTACGTTAAATTCCACAACACTGGCAGGTTGGTAGTCGTACCATCTCTTATTTGTTTTAAGAACGTAATTCGTACCTTTCTGCTGAAATGGTCGAGAGGCGTGGAACAGCTACACTCGGTGACGTTTTTGATGCTCTTCCAGTCCAGCGCGACGGTGTTCACCTCTTTCTCCAACAACGCGTAGCTTGCCGGTATTGAGTCACTCGCCTTCTGTGAACGTTAGAAATATCGACTTTGTTTCGTTGAAATAAGAACTAAAATAAATCAATGTAATACGTGCCTCTGCTGTGATAAGTTTTTTCTGCTTTATTTTAAAGGTGGATTACCACCTTTAAAAAAAAACACTTTAAAATATATCCAATGACTTCTCCCGATCTAGGGTGGAGCGAAAGGGCGTCTCAGACTTTTACTAATTAAAACTACACCTAAGATCCTTCTTTGTCTTACGTTCCAGGGGTTTCCCTTTCGGAAATCAACCCATAGCTCTAGTAGGCTTCGACCCTGCCTGCCGGGCATTTTATAGTGGTTAATGTGGTTAGGGCAGTTTTTTTTTTCAATTTTTGGCCAGCATCTTAGTGAAGATGTAAAATAGGGATACATTGTTGTGCTAGCGACTCTCATTTGACCACTCACACAGCTCACCTGATGGTAAGTGATGATATTGTCGACGATGGAGCACGCTTATCAGGAAGTTATCTATTCACTCTTGAGTTAAGGACCCTAATGCATCGCTCCTTCGCACTTCCAAATAATGTTTACTGCATTTTTGCTAAATAGACCCTAATAAAATTATGAGTTGTATTGGAATTTGAAGTCGATCTCTACGACGTAGTTTGTTGTTAAAAAATCTTTATAGTGCTATCTGAAATTCTGAATACAAACATAGACCCTGACATTTCGTATAATAAAGAACGACCTAACGCTCAATAACTCCAAGACACGTCTTTGGGGAATAAATGTATGTTATCTATATACAAGGTCCCATTAAATTAAATGGACAAACTTTTAAAAATCATTTAGCCCACCAAAATAAAAACAATGGTAAAAAAATATGAAAAAAGCGCTCTACATACTTAAAAAGAAAAATATCATTTAACGAAAATAAACTAAAATTTTTGATTATCCAATGCATTAACACATCCCATCAGTGCACGTGCGTGACCACGTCACCGTCCGCCGCGTCCGTTCTTCAACTCATGCTATCTCACTCTAACATAGACCTTCGCGGGCGTCCGCGCCGCTCGCTTGACGTTATGACAATGATTTCAGTTTTTGTCGTATAACTGAGACGGTACATGTTTCACGAACGTAGAACGTTTAAAGTGTGTGAGTATAGTTAAGTAGGTAGTTATCACAATCGACATCATCGCCTTACTAAGGTCTATCCCACACATCCGTGCCGGGTCAGTGACGGGGCACGTTGCTGCCCGCACCGACACCGAGTTTCCGTGCCCTGTCAGTGGTTTCCTATTTACACACGTCAGTGACGTGACAGTGCCGTGGACGGGCCGACGCCTTCCCTTACTTCATTCTGTTTTCTTGTCCGTCAAAGTAGCCTAAGAGTTGTGTGGTGAAATAGACTAATTAAAAAGTTTAAATAATAATTTTGACTCACCTTCGCACTTTCACAGTTTAATTTTCTTCCGATCTCATTCCATATTTTGTTTTAATACTTGCAACCCATATATTTCGGGTTAGACAAGTGGCACTATACTATAGGCTATAGAAGCGTACAGTCTCTCTTAACAACTCATTATTTATTTTTACCATCAATAAAGTCGACAAAGTGTAAGCAAAAATTATTAACAGGGCACGGCACGGCGTGGGATCGGAAGGCTCGGGCACATTGCGATGGCGGCGCTGACACTGATGTCTCATTTACGGCTCAGTGTCAGATGTGTGTGATCGAATTCATAGAAAATGTGTGCAACAATATTTTTTAGACTCACGTTTCTGCCACGTTGCTGCCCCGGCACAGATGTGTGGGGATAGACCTTTACGCATACACCAATCAAGAATACTTGGAAATCGGGTCGTGTGTTATCGTGAGCGTAAAAAAAAAGCTTACAACAAGCCCAAATTCTTTACCAAGAATGATTTGTGAGTGCATCAATTAGGACCTACCGGCGCAGAGTAACTAGTATTTTAAAAAGGCCTGATTCTAACTTTTAACCACGCGCACGCTCAGTGTGTTTGCGGCTGCCACGCACCACGCAGCGTAGTACGTGAATCCTTGTTTTAGCGTTGCAAAGGCGGGTCCGCTGCGCCGTGTTTTCGTGTGCTAACATTTTATTTAAATATTGCTAAAACAATAACATTGTTTGCTAACAAAATAGGGGCGTGGCCTAACAGTTTTGTTAGGATAAATGCGCTTGAGGTTGAGGTCATTTATTTTATATTTGTGCTCGCCGGATGCATACGTCTCACGATTCAGTGATGGAATGAAATAAAGGAAACACTTAGTTGTCTTTCATACAATTATTTCGAGAAAAACCCTTGTTTTGAACGCTACATGTAGTGAACATAAAGACAAAATTTTTAATCAAATCTGTTATCAATTTTAAAATTTTTGAAAACTCATTTTTGAAATGAAACAATAACGATAACAACAATATCCGCAGCAGATGGGCGGTTTTTTTTCTAACATGTTTTGTTAGAATATTGGCGCAGCGGGCCTGGCTAAGTATCTCCGTTTTTATAGAAAACACGCACAGTCCAACACACAGAATATGCATACACGCGCGTTTATTCAGATGACGCGCCTACAAGCGGAGAAACATGCGCAAGCGCGCGTGTGGGGCGGGCGCGACGCATGGCACACCGAGTCTCGCAGTGCCATGCGTGATTTCAGATGGGCTTAACGTGTGTTTGAAAATAGAACAATGAAAGGAGTCAGTGCCGCCGTGAATCTACAAAACGCAACTACGCGCGTGAGGGCGTAAAAAACCCACACGATGATGCAAATCTGCACTCCCGTAGGCGTTTTGACACGCAACATGCAACGTGATGCGTGGGAGTTTGATAAAAGCCTAACTGTTATTGAACGTTAAAAAAATCAAAAATTACTCATTTCAATACATTGTATCCACTGCGCGCTTGTTTGTATACAACTTACTTTTAGCTTTGATACTTTGAAAACAATTCAGCATGCAATCAGACGGTCCAAACCCTGGTAAAATGTGAGAGTTAGATAGAATCTTTACTTTTCCTAAGTACCTAGATGGTTCATAATCATGTGGGTTCGGGGAAAGTTTATTCACACCCAATGGTAATCTGTTCTCGAGTTGCGCGTAATTACCTATCTTCTACTGATCCTCACAACACTATCCTAAAAAAACGATGTGTCGTCAACCGACAGTTACTAATATTATTTACGATTAAGTACAGAATTATAACAGAACTGACTGGGTACCTACTTACGAGAAAGCAGCGCGAATGCAAGTACCTACTTACTACCTATCCATAATGGATGTCTTTATTCAGATTTATTCCTGAGTGCCGACCTACGAACCATTATTTTAGGTTAATATTTTAGGTTAAAATAAAAACACTAATCAGTGTTTTTTGCTTGGATATCTTTGGTTAGACGTAATGAACGCTGTGTTAAAATTTGTCCGTCTATTTTAATGGGACCTTATCGAAATACCACTCACTGATTAATCATGAAATCTCAGAAACTACAACACCTACAAACTTAAAATTGGGCAGGTGGCATTTGGCTGATGCATGATGTCTACACCGTATAAGGAACCTCCTTATAGGGTGTAGACATCAGCTAAGAACGGATTTTACGATACTCTACCCCTAAGGAATTAAAACGGAGGTTGGAAGTTTGTATGGAGAAACCGACTTTCACGAAACCGCTGGCAGAAACTAGTCGGTAATAAATTTCGGTTGTATGGTAACTCCATAAGACAAAGTTCGTACCTCGGTGATGAGAGGAATCTTGTTAGGTTTTTGAGGAGCCCCCGTCTCCTTGAGAGGATGGTCGTGGTTCGCGCACTCCAGCTCGGTGAGAGTGCCGCCAGACTCATACAGTAACCTGAAAACATTTTAATCAGACTTCAATAAAGAAACGTGTGCACATTCTACTTTTAAACTTATTAAAAACTATCGCAAGTGGGGGCCATGGGTGACCTACTGGGGCCATGGATAACTTACAGGGGCCATGGGTAATGTGAAAGTTTACTTCGGGGCCCTGGAACGAAGGAAACAAGGAACAGGAGTGGGTTTTTGGTCAGTAAAAGTCTGACACTATCCTCCTTTCCGCCCGAAAGTCGGGAAATGTCTTTGGATGATAGGATTTTCTTTTCCACATTATTAAAATTCAGCTTATAAATATACGCCGTGTCTCAGTCATCGATGCACAAACGTGTACCAAGGATTAGTAAGTACATGATTCTGGACCCTCAGTGGTTTTTTTTTATGGTAGGTAAAATCATCCAATGACAAATCCCGCCCTTGGGCGGAGCGGGAAAGAACCCTCAATGGTGGCATTTTTCGTCGATTTTCTTTTCTTTTTTTTTATGCCTGACTCTTATATTGAAAACTGTAAAAAAGCGTTATCATAATCCACCCGACACTTTTATTTAAAAATGATAAACTCATTTTTAGGGTCCCGTATTTCAAACGAAAAAAATCCTTAAAGGATCACTTTATTGTATGTCTGTATGTCTGTCAAGACCTTTTATCGCGATTACGCGTGTAAGCATCGAGTTGAAATTTAGCAGTAAAATCAAACTCCTAAGTTCACGAATCAAACTTCTAAATTAACGATAAAAAAAGATATGGCCGTTTATGTCGCAAAACTGAGCATTTCGACACTCAAGGGTAATTCACGTTGACCTAGAATCCTGACATTTGGCATGAAGCAAGGTCTCATACTACAAGTATAGGAGAAAATCTTATGCTACGTTTACATGTGGGTCCAGTCTCGGCTAATCGCTATTGTGTAGCAATTGTATAAACGGGGAATCCCCATTCACACAATGGCGATTGGCCAAGGCTGGCCCACATGTAGACGTAGCATGAAAGCTGTAAATTGGTAGCTTTACGTCACAAAACCAAAATTGCGATTCGGAAAAATCTTCCGAGACTCGATTCCGGAATAGGACTGTTTTCATAAGTAAGTTTGTACAGAACCCTTAGTGCGCGAGTCCGACTCGCACTTGGCCGGTTTTTTTTTTCGTTAAAAGCTCAAGGTAAATAAAACAAGAAAGTCGTTCTCTGCTCAGCTGAGCTCAGATGCTCAGTTGAAAAAAGCGAATTCATTCATTTTGAATTAATCATCTTTTGCCAAGCGTTATTTAACTATACAATCATCATCATTTCAGCCGAAATACGTCCACAGCTGGACATAAGCCTCCCCCACGTATCGCCACAACGACTGGTCGAGCGAGGGTCGGGGTTTTAGTTAACTTACTTGTTGTCAATCTGTAGCGCTTCAGTCTTAGTCTCAATCTCCACGGAGTTCACGTTTCCATTCTGGTAGTTAACCACGGTGGTGTCTTTGCTCTTGTCCGCCCTTTTGCCGGATAGTAAATTTTTGAATGTAGTTATTCTCTGTAAAATACAATAATATTATGAATATTTTTTTTTTTTAAAGAATTAATAATATACAGAATGTCAATTACAAGTAAACTGTTCGCAAATTTTGTGAACTGGCTACACCTAACGCCATTAACGACATTATAAAATTCATTAATCTCGTAAATTATTAGTAACAGATAATTATTATCATTGTTGAACGATTTTGTATCAAGTGATCTTTTGCGATATAGATTCAAAGATTCAAAAGATTCAAAAGCATTTATTTCAAATAAACCATTTACAGGCACTTTTGAAAGGTCAAGATGTCAGTCTGTCAGAAAAAAAAATGATGCTAATTGCACATTCCAAAGCGTAGATCTCTATGGAGAAGAATGTGCAAGAAACTCCATGGACACTCTTTTCAATCATTTTGTGTATAACAAATATCTCTGTTACATGTTTCTTGTCGCTGCTACTATGTGAGAACAATGTCAATAAAATAAAGTAAAAACGAAAAAAAAAAGGCATTCTAAATAAAGATATTAAAATAAACCACTGGCAGCTAAGAGATGACCAGTCTCAACTGACAGCGCCCGTTCACGAACATGACGCGTATATCAGCACCACTCAGCTCAACCATTTTGAAGGGAACCGAATGATCCAACACACGCGCCACCATCAGTGAGACATTTGAGTGAGCATGACAAACTCTCAACCACCATGCTCATTTATGTCAAACAAGTCCAATTTCCAAATACCGTAAATTGCTCCATGGTACTCACATTTACAAACTTTGAAAATAAATGCTTCTACATTATACAATAATAATTTTATATTAAATAAAAAGATAAAAAAGTATTTTTCAAACTAATCAATTTGTACGCCCTGCTGGTAGTGGAGCTGGACCAGCATTAACCCAAGCATTTTTATCTTGAATATAATCCTCCAAGCTATAATATGCCCGTGTACATAGTGTGCGTTTAATACAAGATTTAAATTTTGTTTCATTGAGTTCTAATATGTGAGGAGGTATTTTATTGTAACATTTTAAACAGTACCCCATGAAAGAAGACGCTACTTTAGCCAGTCTGAACCCTGGTTGAACTAAAAGGTCCCTATTCCTTGTAACATAATTATGCCTATCGCCTCTTTTACTAAAAAGGTGAAGATTCTTTCTAACGTACATGATGTTTTCATAGATATATTGACAAGGCACCGTCATGATGTTAATATCTTTAAACAGTTCCCTTAGAGAATCGCACCGGCGGAGATTGTAGATGGCTCTGATGGCTCTTTTCTGTAATATAAAAATAGAGTGGATGTCTGCAGCCCGTCCCCATAGTAAGATACCGTATGACATGATACTATGAAAATAACTAAAATAGACTAGTCTAGCGGTATCAACATCTGTAAATTGGCGGATTTTTCTAACAGCATATGCAGCTGAGCTAAGCCGTCCTGCAAGAGATGTTAAATGAGGACCCCACTGTAGCCTTGAGTCAAGCGTTATCCCCAGGAAAACCGTTTTATCGACGAATTCTAGTTTCTCGTTGTTCAATACTATGTCACATTCACTACTTTTGACATTCGGTAAGGAAAATCTTATGCATTTAGTTTTCTTCCCATTTAAAACTAGATTATTAGCAGTGAACCAGTTTTGGACCTGCAGTAGGGCGTTATTTTCGTCGTCAAGATTATTAGTCCTTCTATTTACCTTAAAAATCAAAGAAGTGTCGTCAGCAAACAACACCATATTAAGTTTATTTTGCAACAAATGGGGTAAATCATTAATGTAAACTAAAAATAAAAAAGGACCTAAAATCGAACCTTGGGGTACTCCCATTTTAACATTTAACCCCGACGAATTGACACCGTTTATCTGAACTAATTGCTGTCTATCACTTAAATATGATTTTAATAAGTTTAACGCTGTTTTGCCTAGTCCGTAATGCTCAAGTTTCAGGAGTAATGTTTCATGAACCACACAATCAAACGCCTTAGACAGGTCGCAGAATATGCCTATAGCATCTTGTGCCTCTTCCCACGCATTAAAAATTTGTTTTAATAAGGAGACACCAGCGTCAGTTGTACAACGTCCTTTGGTGAAACCATACTGTTTATCGTGTAAGATGTTATTTGTGTTAAAATGATTAAGCATTTGATCCAACATCACCTTCTCAAATATTTTGCTAAAAACTGGCAACACAGACACTGGCCTATAATTATTAGAGTCTTTACTGTCCCCGGATTTAAAAAGTGGTATAACTTTACTATATTTCATTAGATCCGGAAAGACACCTTGATCTATACACAAATTAAATATTAAAGCTAAGTATGGCGCTATAGTCTCAATAATTGAGGTACAAACTTTGATAGACATACCCCAAAGATCTTCAGTTAATTTAACCTTGATTTGTTTAAATGCTTTTATTACTGTTATGGGGTTTATATGCTTAAAGTTAAATTCAGTGGGGCAGGCTGCAACATTAGCCTGTAATAAACCAAAAGCATGAGATGGTGATGAATTTAGGGCTTCAGTAGTTTTTATTGGTACACTGGTAAAGAAATTTACAAATTCTTCCGCAACTACTTTGCTATCGCTAATAAGACCATGATGAGTCTCTAATATGTAATCATTATTATGTATTTTGTTCCTGTTGGTTTCATTATTTATGATTTTCCAAACCGTTTTTATTTTATTATCTGCTGTTTTAACCTTGTTGCTAATATATAAGGCCTTAGCTGCCTTACAAGTATTTTTAAACATTTTTGAATAGGTAGCAACATACTTATTAAAAGTTTCAGTGTTAATAATAGGCTTAAGGCCATACAGCTCGAAAAGTCTTTCCCTACTTATCCTGATTCCTTTAGTCGCCCAGTCATTAAACCTAAACTTAGGACAGATACTTTTAGTTTTCTTCTCAAATGTCTTATTAAATTCGGTTTGGACTATTGAAAAAAAATCGTTATACAAAATATTACCATTGTTCACTGCAAGGTTCCAATCACCTAACTTGTTAATTAAAGTGTTGTTAAATTTATTCAGTTTACCGGATGTTATTGGTCTGGATTGTATTTGCACTTGTTGTATTGGTATAATGTATATAGCTGAGCAGGTAGCACTTTAGAGTTTTATTCACATCCGATCTATGAGGGAGCCAGAGTGTGGAGTGCGTACCCTTGTGAGGTAGTTGATGTGGTGTTCCAAGGCGGAGCTGTGCTCGACGGCGGCGGGCAGCAGGTCGGCCAGCGCCTCGCGCGGGTGCACGCCGCTCTCGTGGCGGCAGTACATGCCGCGCCAGAACCTCGAAACAACAAAACAATATCGTTCAGAGACAACAACTTCAGCTCCAGTACTGGAAGCGTCGCCTTTACGACCTACTCAGTGGCTTTGAATGTTACTCTGCCTAGAGTGTGCATTCTTGGAGTCCGTAAAAAAACTTCTGTGTCGTCTATCCGAGGACTAGGCAATGAAAAGAGCAGGGTAGGTTTTTAGTCAGTAAGAGTCTGACACTATCTCCCGCCCCACTCAAGGGCGGGATTTGTAATTTGATGATTTTACCTACCATAAAAAAGTGCTCGATTTTGCTTAGTTCATACATCTAATTAGACACGCATGTTGGCTGTAAATATTATGCGTTCCTGATTACCAAAAATGAATAAGGATCGAAGTAAACGGCGGTCTGTAATTCTTATATAAGGAAAAGAGTGTAGTCTCTCATACCTCCATTGAAAAGGTAGATCTCGTCTGGTCCTCCCACCAAACGGGTGTTATGACTGATCTGGGCAACTGCCCAAGAGATGATTTCGGGCTGTTGTATATGCTCAAATCCCGCGGAAAACTAATTGCGCGATGCAGGATGTCGAATTTTTTTAGTTCTTATGTCGCCATAAATATCGCTACATCACTCTCCTCAGGACATCGGCGATAGATGGTTCTTGATGCGTTAATATGCGTCCCAAGCCAGTGGTAGGCTGGTTCCTGTAGATCGAAACCGGAAGTCGCACAGTTCTCGGAGAGCCGGAACTGCCTGCGCTGATGCCCCAGTGAGTCGGGGTCGTTACACATACTTCATGGGAAATAGTTTTGAGTTTATATTCGGGAGCATAATACTTACCTGATACTTTGTGCTCCTAAGTCTGGTTTCAATACATCAGGGTGTGACTTGGGATTGTACAGGGGGTTCTTATACTCATTCAAGTGACTAGCCATGTAGCCCCACAGTGAAAATGTACGCTCCGATAACCTAAAAAAAACAACGTATTTTTCATTATTTTGTAGGCACACAAAATCTGATGTGATGAATAGTTTGGCTATAAAAGAACAATTTAAAAAAAAATTGCCAAGTGCGGTTCCGTACCGTGCGTAGCAAAAAAATGCAAGGGAGAAATTTCATCTGTTCAGCTATCACGGTTAATGAGATACAGCCTGGTGACAAACAGACGGACAGCGGAGTAAAACTAATACAGTCCCATTTTTACCCTTTGGGTACGGAACCCCAAAAAATGAATTTTGCGGGTTTCCACGGGGTTCGTATTCATTTCCATGGATAGAAGGCGTAGAAGCAGTCTTTTATAGTAAATATTGCTTTATATTGTTACCTTAAGTCCCGCCTATCTTTCTCGCAGTTGCCGATGAAGGTGCCGTACTGGCAGGCGTGCGCGTGGTCGTGTAGCGTCAGGAGGAACCGCTCGTTGAACTGGAACGCCTGGAATTAATGTTGTAAGAAACTGGAATCACAACATCTATAATCCTCGGCACACAAGTTGAACGATCATGGCAGTCGACCGTAAATGCGCAGTAGCCAATTTTCGGGTATCAATCGAAGTGTGGGGGCTGCGCGTAAACTTAGCAACGTTTTCAACTTATTTACCGCGAACTATAACACTCGTAGATTAAATTACAAAAATCTTTCGCTGATATCGCAAACAAACAAATAATAAGCTTTATTTTTATTTTTCGCGTTTGTAATTTATCTATAATATGTATGTATTTAGAAATATATAAGTTAACTCAAATTTGGCCAGAGACTGCCTTAGACAGAGAAGTTTGGAAGGAGAAATGGGGAGGCCTTGGCCCAGCAGTGGGACACATAGTAATAACAGACTTAAAAAAAAGTAACCATAAGTTGAACTGGTTTTTATAGTTACGCGCAGCCCCTGCGTCGATTGAACCCTGAAAATCTGTTATAGTACGCGGCAAATAAATTGAACTAAAATGGCCTTCGTCGTTGCTATGGTTACGCGCAGCCCCCCGTTGTGTCGCACTTCGATTGAGACCCGAAGATCTGTTACTATTTTGGGTCAACTTATTTGCAAAGTACTATACTAGCTTTAAACTAGAACTACGTTAGCCCGATGCACACGTGTAACACGCCTGATTTGTGCGTAGAGCGACGTGGCGTGAATCAAGTGTAGCTCTACAAGTCTAGTTTCCATATAGAAACCGACGCGCCCAGATCGGCGTGTGTGGCACACGTGTGCGTAGTGTAGTTCTAGCATTAGACGTTTAATAAGTGCCCATGTAGGCCTTTTTGAAATAAAATTATTATCAAACCTCAGGCCTCTGACGCAGCAGTTGCCACGTGCAGTCGAGCAGCTGCGTGAAGACGGGCGAGCGCTCGCGGCCGTCGCACGCGATGTGTCCGCAGCGCGCCGTGAACTTGTGGCCGAATGACAGCCAGTCCTTCTCTATCAATGCCTGTTACAAACAATAATTGATTTATTGATGCCATTTAGCCGATTTCAGGCACAGCAACCACATTCATTCATATCCAACATTGGCCGAAAAACTCTGTGCACAGAGCGTACATGTCAGAACAATACATGTAAAGCCGAAAACCAATCCGTTTAAAATGAAAAAAAAAAAAAAAAAATATTTAAAACCCAAATAAACCATTTTTTTTTTCGATTTAAAGCGGTAAATGTTGATGAAATTGTTCTATATGGGTATTTAAAAAAAGAAATAATGACAATTTTTTTTTTTCTTTTTTTAAATAATAATAATAATACTTTATTTGCAAACACGGGTATTCGTACATAGATCTCGTCATAAGGTAAAAGTTTTTTTTTATTTAAAAATTATTTATTAATTTAAAAAATATAAAATAGTCTGAGTAAACAGAAAGAAAAACATTGTCCTAAAATTAGAGGGACAGGCAAAAGGTGGTTCCGATGCGTTTTAACGTGTCTCGGTCGGTTAACATGATGAACACGCACCTGGTACCCGTTGATAGTACGATAGTGAGGCTCGAGGCACAGCGCAGCCAGTGAGCACACCTGTGCGGTGCGGTCCCACCCGTCGCTGCAGTGCACACACACGCTTACACCGCTCTCTATGGCCGAAGCGATCCACCATGATGTGTCTAAAATAGATCTGAAAAAAATATTAAACTTTTTGTTTCACGTGTATAAAAGTATATTGGATATCTTTGAGAACCCACGAAAAACTTACTTTCACGCGAGTGAAGTCAAATAGAAAGAAAAGCAATAACTTACTTGATGTGTTTGAGCCAGCCGGAAGACTCCAATCCACTGAGGAAGGAAGACATGGTCGGACTGTTTTGTTCACATGCTGGAACAATAAAACTCGTCGCTTTAGCAGTGTTTATTATGCATAACTAAATAAAATGCTAATCAGCTCTTGTAAAAAAAAAAGTTAAAGAATTTTAAAATATCATCAGCAGTAGAGGTATAAAATCTGTTTGTTTTTCGTATTTTCTTATTTTAAAGTAACTCTATCTGTCGGTTACGCTTTCACGCTTAAATTATTGAACCGATTTTAGAATCTAAGTTTAAAGCCCAAGGAAAGACCTATGCTAAGTTTTAAATGACTTCGACTCAGTGGCGTAGCTAGTCCCACATGGGCCCCATAACAAAAGTTTCACAGGGGCCCCGTATAAAAAAAAATGTTGTTTGTAAACAACATTTTTGGTTTACATGGTTTACATTTACATTAATGTGGTTTACATGGTGCGATTTGCCCACGTGGGGGCCCCTGTAGCCCGGGGGCCCCTAGGGGGGGGGGGGGCGAATGGCGGGGTATAATTGATACGGCAGATACGGCAGTAGCTACGCCTCTGCTTCGACTTCGTGTCCACAATAACCGACATTCACACTGACGAAGCGGGCTAGTAGCTAGTATTAAATCATGTAAATGATTATTATGTACTCGTATTTAAAAGTGACTGATACTTATCAATCACTTCAGTCTTTATCCCCTAGTCTACTTAGATTATGCGACCATAAATCATTATCTTAAAAGTCGTGAGCAGCATGTTGAATTCAGAACGAAATGAAGGTTGCTAAGTTTTAATCCCGAATGCACTCCCGAGCACTGAGAAAGAGCTTATATAAAAACCTGAGCGAAGTGAGGAATCCACCCAAGACAAAGACAGCTTATAGTTAGAACTACATTAGACCGACGCACACGTGTAACACGCCTGATTTGTACGTAGAATGACTTCACGTGGCGTGTATCAAGTGTAGCTCTGTAAATCTAGTTTCCATATAAAATGTATGGAGACAGACGCACCTAGATCAGCGTGTGTCGCACACGTATTAGCAGTGTAGTTCTACCTTTATCCCCGTGTAATTTTTACACCTTCTTTGAGATAATTGTAAGATAATATAATAAAACAAATTATATATTATTATTTACAAGTTTTAAACTATCAATCGACATGTTTTGAGATTTGAAACAAACAAAATTTATTACTAAATTGAATTGCAGTTTAATCTACTATGACGCTCCCGCTCTTTCTTTTTATTAGAGACACAACAGTAACAACCTCTTATTCTTATTTTATTTGGTTCGTGAGCATTTTGATTTTTCAAGAAACTAGTTTTATGCACATACATTTTAATTCGCTTAATTTTTTTTTATTTTTTCTTAAAAGTTTTTATTTTTTTTAAATGGCTTTGACGTTTCTAATTTAAATCACATTATTCCCTGTGGAATGGAATAACTTAATTAAGGTGAGGATTGTATGAAATATAATAGGAAATTATCGAGCAGGTGGTGTAAAAACAAATTAATACTTACTTTCTACTAATTTCTGAAGACTCTTCCTCATTACGTGTATATTACCGATGCCCATGAACTGAAACTTGATGTTCTCGTAGAAGGCTTCGTTCTCGTAACCCTTGCCAGCCGCGCGGTTCACCATGGCATTGATCTGATGGACACAAGTATATCTTTGTAATGTTATGTTCCCGCACTATTCTGTGGCTACAGGAAGTGATTTATATATTTACCCTAGGCCTGGTATCCACCACATACATGTATCCGCAGTTTGGGTTCGCCCGCCTGATGAGGTCCAGCATTTGTTCGTCTTCCATGCATCTGAAATCACATTATGTTCAAACGTTAAACACACCTAATTACTTGTATCAGGTTTATCTTAAGCGATCGGTACGTAAACACTAAAATTTGTTACACTTCCAACTCGATGTAATAAAGGGATAAACAATAATTTCCCTATGGAAATGGAATGAACTACAATCCAAGATCCTACTAATTCTAGTTACGTCGTGTGAACTAATCTAATCGAGCAAGAGCAGTAAGCCTTTCGTGCAGGATAAGAGCTGCCACTGAGGTATGTATGAACAACAGAGAAAATGCTTTAAAAATTCAATCCTTTAATCCTTTCGCGAGCAATGCTATTTACACCTCCGATTTTGGTTTTATTTATTCTAAACAGCAAAATACATACATTTGTAAAACAATATTAATAGATTTCCCTCCCTTGCTTAGCCCCCCCTTTTTTGGGCTACAGCAATATCTTTGCCAATGGCCGTTCGTGACTTTTTAGCGCAACTTTTAAAAAGTGGTTTGGCAATTATTTTGCCAATGCTCGCGAAAGGGTTAAACGCTTTAAAATATGATCTCTCTCTGTCACTCAAAGGTTTGCTGGCAGAAAACTCATGGTTGGGTTAAGCTCGTCTTTTTAAGTCAATTGCCAAATAATTGTAATTTTTTGTGTATGATAAAGGATCAAGATTATTTTTCTAATATTTGTTATATCTTCTTATTGCACAGTAACATTAATATTTTACGAAATTTAAGGTGAAAGCTACGGACCCGATCGTGGCCATTTTCTCGCAAGGTGGCGCTAAACTCAACATTTTTAGTTTGTTTTGTTTTAAGTGTATGTGAGAACTTAAGTAGTCACTTCGTCTAAGAGTTTACTCACCTGGCAGAAAATCCACTGAGTGGCTGACTGCAGCGCGCTATAGCTGCTTTATTGTGATGTAGGTACGCGAGCACGGGCAGCCGACCCCGTGACCTGAAGCTGGCACTGCCCAGGAGGACAGCGGTGGATGCGCGGGCGGGCACGTACACCTCGCTAGGATATGTGTCACAGAGCTAAGGAAGAAACGATAAGCTTTATTGCCTGTACACTAACACACTAAAACTTAAATTTTCTCAAGAATAAAACTGCCGAAGTGCAAGTTGGACTCGCACACGAAGAGTTCATAATTTTTTTTTATTATAGTATTTGTTGTTATAGCGGTAACATACACTTTGCGAAAATGTGCCTATTACAGTTCATGAGGTACAGTCTGCTGATAGACGAACGGACAGCGGAAACTTAGTAATAGGGTTCCATTAAATACCCTTTGAATCCAAAAACCTAAGAACAAAATCTTTATCTGCTATTACATATTACGTTGTAGATGAAAGCACCGCATTCTAAGACGCTTGCGCTATTTACTTGCGCTCTTTGTGCAGTAAAAAAAAAAAAAAAAATTTATTTCAGATAATTTCAATGTCCATATTATGTTAGTGACTGAAACTTAAAACTATGTTAGTATAATATTTGAAATCAATTTAATAAATTAGTCAATTAAGTAGTTTATAAAAATCAATCATTAAACACACACACAAAAATCACAAATGTAAATCGTAATACACAAAACAAAGAATAAAAAACTAAAAATTTTAGGGTGTTCAGTACCAGTATAGTCGAAAAATGTTTTTATTACAAGACGAAATCTCGGCAATATGTAAAGAGCAATTTACGAAACTAAAAATCGTATTTTTTATAGAAATTGTCGAGAATTGCGCAAGTTTAGATATACAGTTTACCATTAGACAATTATACTACAAGAAGCCAAAACCGTGTGTAAAAAAAAAACACCGTGTTGTCAGTTCTCACCTCATAATCCTTGTTTGCAGTGCAGAGAACCCACTGGTCGTTGGGCACATTCATCCTTTGGTACTCGGTTTGAATATCGAAGAAGTTCCAACCAGCTGACTTGGGTAGGTCGTCGGGTGTCGATTTGTAGAAGAAGCAATACAGCTCGTCTATGTGTACTGGAACACGTTTATTAAAAATTAACATCATGCTAGCTCTAGCGTAGCTACCTAAGGGCTAGACGGGGCTAGGTGGGCCCGCCATTAATTAGCAAACTTCTTATTGAACTACCGAGAAATTCTCCCATCTAAATAAAATACTTAGGTTGTAAGTGTAATTGTGGTGCTATTTTAATCATGGTAACTCGATTTAGTCAGTAAAAGTCTTACATTCCTTTCCAGTCCACCCAGAGCAGGACAGGTTATTTGATGATTTTTCATGTAAAAAATGAGGCCCAAATTTATTGTCCCGGGGTCATCGGTCTCCTATACCATGATTTTTAATTAGACGAACGAAAGTGACAGCAGTAGACAATGCCCAACTGTCAAATAACAATGCTCAACTCTCAAACAACCATTGTTATAGCTGTCACTTTAGTCCATCTAATAAAAAATCACAGTATAGTTACGCCACTGCATGCTAGTATTGACTACTGGTTTAGGCAACGATTTTTATTGCTATTAGGCGTTTTAGAATCACTTTCTTATGTGGGAAATCATCCAATTACTTCTTCTGCTCTAGGGTGGATCGAGAGGGGCGTCTCAAAACAAACTGTCAAACTTTTACCTACTGACTAAAACCTACCTGTATCGTTCAGTTCAGAATCAGAATCAGAATAGTTTATTTCAAATAGACCAATTACAGGCACTTTTGAATTGTCAAAATGTCGGTTAGTCCAAAAAAAGTGAAGCTAAAATGCAGTTGCGTTCTAGACCCACGGTCAGTCTTTCGAATTACGATACAACGATACAAGACAATTATTTATTTATTTTACACTTTATTGTACAACAAGATTACAATTATTATAAAAGGAAACCTTATAAAAAAGAAAAGCATACAATCGTAGCCTTATCGCACTCGGCGATTTCTTCCAGACAACATATTATGGATAGAAATTGCCAGGACACAAAATGGGGTTGCACTTGGTGCAAATATAAAACCAAACAAAAATTATACATTATTCTACTAAAATAGATACATATTACATACATACAAAAAATATAAAGGCAAGAGAATACGTGATACTTCGAAAGCAAGGTCACAGTGTCAATTACAACTAAAGTATAGTACAAATGACTGGAAAAAAAAAATTCTGCTGTATTCAAACTACTGCGCGGCTCAAAATCGTGCGTACGTCTTCTAATGCAGGACTAACCAACCAAAATTCGTTATAACATGACGAAGGCTGTATCCCGTGTCACAACACGACACGATTATGTGCCTCAAACTTTATCTACTAGTAATTAGCCTTCTCTCTCTAAGAGCTCAAACACACGAGAGGTAACTGCAGCCGCTGGCACGGGTCGACGGCAGCTGTCAGCACCTATACCTAGTGACACTTGACACACACGACGGCTGTCGCTGATCTTCTTAGTTGGAACGTCGACGGCCGCCGCCAACGCATCAACAGCTGCCGCCGTGTCGACAGCTGCATTTACTTCTGCCGTTGACAACATGCTGCTCGTGTTTAAGCTCTAATGCGTAAGTGCCTACTATATATCCGTTTTTTAGCGAGTGTATAATGATCTCATATTTTTTTATTTACTGCCCATATTAGAAATTATTAAGGTATGGTGTGTGAGTTTATAAACACCCACACCCGAAACAACTTTATGTAGGCTATAGAAATATGTGCTCCGTTCGAGAATCGAACCCGCGACAGCCAGCAATACATGTACTGAATGAAAAAAATTATATGTCAAAATGTGACATGGCTACAAATCAATATAAAACAGACCAATTTACCAAGCATGCATATTCTAGCAAATAAGCGATATTAGAAAACTATCCCAGGAATACCGTGCAATAAATTAAATAAAACTACTTATTAGATAAATAACAACTTTTTTAAATACAACACACACAACAAAGTTTTGTTTTTCAGTGTTCTCATATATTATTTATAATAATCAATAATCTGCTGTTGGATGAAATTCTCTGGAGGCGGATAAGCGAAAGATAGTATTTAAAGAAAAGTTAACATCTTCCACAAACCTGGTTGGCTAAGCCTGAGGAGTGTCTGGTGCATTTCGTGGCAGTCTCTCTCCCGAGGGATCACGAAGAACACCGATTGGAAAGTTTTCGTTCGCACTAGAAGCGGTGAGCCGGTGGTTGTGATCGGCAGCCGTTCCACCGTCGATATGTGCATCAGTAGTATCTGGTGAAGGATTTACCGATAAATAAACAAAGTGTTACTGAAATAATGAGAACATCTTAATAGATATTTGTTTCTAAAATTGTACAAATGGCTCCACGTATTCTAGGTGTCAAAACCTACATGTGTTCTTGTTGCCCTTTGCGTTATAGAGCTGCGGTAACTCTTTCGAACAATCCCAAAGCTATGCCATGCATCAAGTTCCCCACAATGATTGAATAGAAATCTAGCAGACTTGATAACATGTTCAAATTTAAGCATTATTGGACTGGTCTTTATCTGTATAATCTTGTTTCTATAAATTCGGTCACGAAAATCATTATTTTAAAGGACCAAGATTGAATCTTTAAAGTGCTCTTAAGTTACCTCAAGCACCCTTAAGTAAACTTCAGTTGTACGTGCCTCCAATTATGTGTAGAGCCTGGTATTACTCATTAGCGTTCTGAAGGTTTCATCTATTAAAATACAACTGAGGCCGCTTTAGGGACCATTGATTAACCAATTTAAAGCATAAACAGTATAAAGGATACAGACAGGGTTAAAAGCTTTGAGAACATGCTGGAAAAATTTAGTAGTATCGGGTTTACATAATCTAAACTTGCCTCTGTAAACGTTATCGCATCACTATAATACTCGTAATATTTAATTTACTAACAGTAAACCGCAGAATACCTCATTTATATTTTAAGTTCTTACATTCCATCCTATTATTTTTATTCTATTCTATCATCATTAACATTGGCAAAAAATTTCTCACTCCACAATATGGGTCTCCTACCTTTAGTACCATGCATTCCTGGTTTACGAGTAATGGCGAACGTTATAGGGCAGTTTTGCGACGGTTTACCCGAATTAACAGCAACCGATTTTTTTTTATTTTACTATCGTTAGACTTACGTTCTCACCATGGATGATATCAATGGTTCGAACATAATCTCAGCTGATGGTAAGCGATGATGTGGTTGATGTTGGAGCACGCCTATCACTATCAGATACTAGAAGATTAAAATCAAGGGGTTTTTAGCTACTGAGAGTTAAAAAACCAACTGTACATTACTACATACCCAGGTTTCTTTCCTCATCTCATGGTCCACGAATATGAGGTGTGTGGTTGCGAAGTACAAGGTCCCCTTAGACGGGTTCCGCAGATTGTATTTGTCCAGTAGCTGCACATTTTCCAACTGCAACAATTAAATAAAAAGAAACTTATCATATTGTTAAGAAAATATCAATATTGTTATCAATTAGGTATACATTGTAAAATCTTGCAGGACATGAACCTGTGATGGACTAGGCATACTCGTACAAACGCAATTTTTTTGCATAGGACCAATAATGGTGTAACGTGGCATAACGTTGTTTAAGTAGTTATTTGTTGCTTTTAACTTATTTTCTTTTTTAATTTATTGCAACTAACTAGTTTATAGATTAATTCACCATTCAATTAACAGGCTAGCCTTTTTGTTATACAACTTCATTTTTACTTTTAGTTATGAAAAATCCGGGAAGCTTAAATTGATGACGGACATTTTTAGGGAGGCTTAGACGTCCCCGCAGTCACCAGATAAGTATTCCAATAATGCCGTTCTATCAGTGCATGCCTGAAGGTTAGCAGCGTGGAACTCCAATTCCTTTCCTTTTCTTCATTCACTATTAACAGCTTGGTAAATGACCCCCACCAGAGACCACTGCAATCGCGAGCTGACGAACGGCTAGTAATAAGTAACTCGCCGTGGATAAGGACCAGGCTTCCACGTGCTCAAAAATGGAGGTGCCAACTAGGGCCAACGCCTGCTAGGGCTGCGGGGTTTTTCGTAAGAATTATTCGTGGTCCTAGAATACAGGGTGGCCAGTAAAAGTTTGACACTCCCTTTCGTTCCACCCAGAATGGCAAAAGTCATAAAAAGGCAAATTACTTCACCGATAACGATAATGACTTGCCTAGCCCAGACATCTGTGAAGGGCAAGTCGTAAAATTAATTTTAATTTGCGTTAAGCCGGCAACGTGCAGACGACAGTCGTAAATAAGAAAAGCCGCACTACGGCCTCTGTCAGAAGGGTTTAAAGGAACCTAACATAAACACTCACTCTATTTATACGATTGGTTAAGTAAGACCTACATTAGACCGACGCAAACGTGGACCACGGTTTGTACGTAGAACGACGTCGCATGGCGTCGCGTGGCGTGGATCTAAAAGTGTATTAGACGCATCGGTTTATACTATACTTACGCACCATTCAAGCATGACACCGAAATGATAATAAAAATAGTTTTCTGCGGTACATATATTTTGTTTCACATACTTGGACTTACGTGGCATACGTGGGCTTGAAACAAATCTTTGATAATTTAATAGTTATTATAGCATTTTTGTCATACGTTGAATTTAATTATTTATTTAATCTTCAAAAAGTCAACAACAACTTGCAACAATGCAACAAGGCCTTCTCTACCAGTCAACCCTTGGGCTAAAAAAGACAACGCTACATAAATAAATAACAGATATTTCAAATATAATGTAGTATTTTGGAGGTAGTGGAACAGAGAGTAAAGTCCCACATACCTCCGTTGAAAAGGGAGGATCCTCCGACCAGACAGGTGTTATATCTGGTGGGCTACTGCCCGATAGATGATTCCGGGTTTGTTCTTTATGTTCCAATCGCGCCGCGAATCTTACTTGCGCGATACAGCATTAGTTCATTTGTGACGACATAGATGTCGCTACATCACTCCCCTCCGGAGATCGGAGATTGATGGTTCTTGATGCTTCTTGCGGCGTCGTGATGCGTGCCAGGCCAAGGTCGCTGATGAGGCTGAGGGTGATGACCAGGTATGACCAAGTAGGCATGCTGGTGGTCAGGATACCCATATAGCCGTGGGTGCTGGCTGTATGGCTCGCTGTTCGAAAGCTTGAGGAAGTGATGATGACGTCACGAAGTAGTTGCTGCACGAAGGCTGCGCTGACGTTCTTTGTCGAGGGTCACCAGTTTGGAGGTATGCGGAACAGAGAGTAAAGTCCCACATACCTCCGTTGAAAAGGGAGGATCCTCCGACCAGACAGGTGTTATGTCTGGTGGGCTATTGCCCGATAGATGATTCCGGGTTTGTTCTTTATGTTCCAATCGCGCCGCGAATCTTACTTGCGCGATACAGCATTAGTTCATTTGTGACGACATAGATGTCGCTACAGTATAATTAAAATTGGTTCTTTACTTATGATAATAAAATACATATAAATGCTAATATTATAAACTAATAAATACTATGATAAATATTAAATCATTAAGAGAATTTAAAATACGACAATTCTGACGAAGACCGAATTAAGGTTGAAAGGACTTCAAGTAGTAATTCCGAATTTTACGCTTGAAGGAAAATTTAATCAACCTATAATGTGAATCGCGGTTCCATTTTTCATAAAAAGTAAAGAGTTTGAATTTCGCAGACTACCTAGATGGATCCCCATTAACAATAACAATTCAAACAGCGTATTTTACAGCGGTGTTACACTAGAAATTAATCGTCTATGTTTACAAGTTGTAACCATAAAAAACGTATAAATTTTATAAGACACTAGTCTTGCTCAAGTCGTAAGGGCAAAGTGAGTGAGACGAGCCGGCCTTTTATTTATTTATGCCTTAAAGTTCCAAACAAGAGCCCTTCTCAAGTTTTTGAAGAAAATAAAATGTCTATAAATTCTTTGTTACATCACAGCATAGGACGGTAAAGTGGTGGACCCTTAGATGAAATAAAAACCCTTTTTACGCTTTTAGAGCGAAGCCGCGAGCAAATGCTCGCGGCTTCGCTCTCGTCAACTGACTACACTATTCTATTCTACCCAACTCTATAGGTACTTGTGCTATTACATATACTGTGACCCTACCTTCCCTACTCTACTCTACCATACCTGCCCTACGCTATCTACCTACCCTACCCTAATTACCCTAACCTAAAAATAGTACATTTTGATACAAGTGCAGAAAGTTTGCAATCGAGGCGGAATTCTCACGAGCCGAAGGCGAGTGTGTTATGGAGCTGAGGGCTGCAGTGACAAATTTGCATGTGTAACAAACAACGTTTTTCAATACACTTACGAAGAAATACTTTCTCTGAAAATTATAACGCATTTTTGTTCATTTTGTACTGAAGAAAATATTTCAAAGTTGTGACAGACATATTAGTTTAGATTTAGATGGCAGCAGGCTATCACAAGTATTTTTTTACTTAATCACAATATCTGGCGGCGGCGGCGTAGCATCTAAAGAATTCTCTTGATCTCGATCCTAATTGTAGAGCATTAAGAGGCAGTTTTCGAGTGAGTGTATTGAAAAACAATTATCAAAATGGGTCTAGCCGTTGCTAAGTTAAAACATGACCAGGAGAAATCGGGGTTCATTTTTATATACATACTAGCTAACCCAGTAAACTTCGTACCGCGTAAAGGTCGATTATTTTTTCGTGAGTTTTCCGTATTTTCTCACCGTTTAAACCTTCCCTGGAGTATTACGAATCTTTCAAGACCAAAATTGGCCAAATCGGGCCAGCCGTTCTCGAGTTTTAGCGAGACTAACGAACAGCTATTCATTTTTATATTTATGAAGATATGGATACTACATTTATTTTGAATGTTTCTACGAGAAGATGAGTGTCTTACAGCGTGCAATAATTTACATCACTTACATTTACTCAAACAGGTACCACGGATTCAGTACTTTTTATTTCATAAACACACATACATTTTATGTTCTAAGGTGACTGGTCTAGAAACAGTTTTCTGAGTACTAAATAAACACTACCTTGTCAGCAACATGTTTCGTTTAGCATGAAGTAGAACTTTTTCACCGTAATTAAATGTAAACGGTTCGCTGTGTTTATTCCATACGCCCAACCTTTTTGGTCGAAAATAACTGAAGGGGTCTGAATATTTGTCAAACAATTTTTAACTGTACTCGTATCGTTGCTTTGAACTCGGGTGGAATACAAACTTTAAATTTCAATGAATTTTAAACAAGTATATATTATGTACCTTAGTACATACCTAAATATATAAAAATGAATCTCTATCCCATCATTTATCACGCCATCACGCGTGAGGCTAGACAGATTTCGCTAATTCTTTTTTCGTTGTAAAGGAAAAGATAGGGTAGAGTAGAGTAGGGTAGAGTAGGGTAGGGTAGAGTAGAGTAGAGTAGAGTAGGGTAGGGTAAAGTAGAGTAGGGTAGAGTAGTCGTTTAACGGCAAAAGCAGCGTAAAAAAGCTAGTTATGTATTTAAAAATCAAAACAATACGCTGTTTCTGGAACCAACCGGAGAAGTCAGATGACGAATTTCATTATACATGATTTTCAATACACTTACTCTAAAACCCGCTCTTATCCCACCGCTTGCAGGCACGCAATTGACTGTTTTCCGAAATAGTGCAGAAAAGTGTGTGTGCTCGCCCCAGCCAAAATTTTATTGTAATGAAATATTACATTTTATATCGCAGACTGGGCGCAGGTCGAGCTCCACGAAAGGCGGGTCAACCCTCACGAGTGTACTGAAAAACGTCGTTTGACACTCGTTCAAATTTGTCACTGCAGCCCTCGGCTCCATAACTCATTCGCCTACGGCTCGTGTCGTTCAGAACACAGCCTGTACCAAGGGCCGGCTCGAGAGATCGTTGCCACCGATCGCCCCGACGAGGACACAGCGGTGCTCCGCTCAAGCGGGGCACACCTCTACCGTATGCTCCACCATGTCCTTTTGGCGGTCCACACAGTGGTGACACCCGGGCGTTGCTTGCACGCGAATCCTGTGTAGGAACTTTCCGTACTGACCATGTTCGACGAGAATCTGCGTCATGCGTAAGGTGAGGACGCCGTGAGGTCTTTCCAGTCCCTGACTGACCCCCATTTCACCACGAGATCCGACCGGAACTCTATAGACTTGTCGCTGCAGCGGAGTTTCGCCCCGGCATGATGAATAATTGATATGATTTGGTTATATACGTATGTATTGAACAATCAGCCAGCGTATTAGTTAATTAATATGTTATGACAGATACTTACACGTTACAATTATTATAGATTAATGTAATGTGAAACAGTCTGTCTGAAACCGAAGCTTTAGCGTATAATTAGTTCATATTACAGGAAGCGCCGACAGAACGCAAAATCTCGTGTTCTTACGGTCATCACATTTTATTAGGAACTAGCTGACCCGGCAAACTTCGTGCCGCCTAATAGATGAAATTTTTTTTCGTGAATTATTCCATATTATCTCGCCGTTTAAACCTTCTCTGAAGTATCACGAATATTTCAAGACCAAAATTGGCCAAATCGGTCCAGCCGTTCTCGAGTTTTAACGAGACAAATGAACAGCATTAAAAAAAAACAGCTATTCATTTTTATATAAATATAAGAAGATATAGGCGCACCTTTTTATTTTAAATTTATTTATTTAATACTTTATGCACACAAAAGTACAGAAGCGGACTTAATGCCTTAAGAGCACCCAACCCGTGATACTTCCTACGCAAGTCTTCGGTCCCTTGAAACTGTGAAAAAAAAAAACCTCTAAGATAACGACAAAAAAAGATATGGCCATTTATATCGCGAAAAATGCACATTTTGACACTCCCAAGGGAATCAAAATTCATAGGGTACTTCTCGTTCACCTAGAACCCTGAGATTTAACATGAAGTAAGGTCTCATAGCACAAATACAGCAAAAAAATCTGATATCTGCAAATTTGTAGTTACGTCACAAAAAAGAACTACGTTTTTTCCATTCGGAATAATCTTCAAGACTCGATTCGGGAATTGAACTAAATTAATTTGTACGGAACCTTCGGTGTGCGAGTCCGACTGGTGCTTGCCCAGTTTTTCCTAATTGACATGCTCGAGCTACCCCCACCAAGAAAATCTCTAGTCATTTTCCGCCTACTGTACCTCTCTTTTTTTCGCGTTTCCTCTTTACCAAACATTCTCTTTGGATGAAACATCAAGCTTTTCAAGCATGCTCAACTTTTGAGTGATGTAGATAAATAATACATGTTATATATACTTAGGTGCTATAAAAATTAAAAGAGGCGAATACAGACAGTGAGAAAAATATTATTATTTTTTCATACATTTTAGTCAAAGATGACCTTTAAACCGTAATCAAATACACGTTTGTTAAAAAAAAGAATAAAATATTTATATTTATTTATTCAACACAAGTATCACAAACGGGAATACGACGACAACGTCCCAAAAAATCATTAGTTTAATATTAACTCAGCTAAAAATACACTTATTCGCTTGGGGATTTTGTTTTTAATATTGCGAAGAAAGATTTGATCCGAAAAAATATTTCGTGGAATATTTTATGAAATTGTCAAATACGTTTATCCCTTCGAATATTATGCCTTAATAAAATGTCTGGCAAGCTCGTGGGGTTAAGTGACAAAAACATTTCTAAATTGAATTAGGCAGGTTGGTTTCTTGGTATGATAATATCCGAATCTTTTTGTACCGAAAATTGGCTTTTTCATGAAAGCTAGGTAATAACAATTTCACAAGAAATTTCTATTTGAAAGTTACACAATTTCATTAAGAAATAAAATTAACAGTTAAGAGGGTGCTTAACAAGTTCAGCCAGTACAAAGGTAATATTGGAGTTTGCTACTGTATACAACTTTCGTCATAAAGAAGTAACTCGGAGAGACTGTAACAATGTGTGTCTGCAAATGCTAAAGAAACAAGAGTTTAGTTAGTTATTTTTTATTATTTATATTCTCGCGTTTCACCACTACCTCACTTGATGGTAAGCGATGATGTGGCCGACGATGGAGCACGCTTGAATAGAAGTAACCTATTCACTCTTAATTTAAAGACTGCTTCGCTCCTGTACTGTTTAGCCATTAGCTTTCCCCGCGTCTTCAGCCAAACAAACTCTTCAGCTTGATAATGTTGGTATAGAAGACACATCAGGGGTACAGAATCCAAATACCTTCAAGTGCTCAACATAGTATCCTACACGATAATCAAGGATGTATGTCAGAATTTAAAATTTTCTCATTGAAAGATCAGACTAAGCCACGTCCATCAGTTGACCGACGTAACTATGAAACGACGCGCGTTGGTCGTATGAAGTCGTATGGATACAATTTTTTTTTATCATGGTCCAAATTAGTTGATAATTTCACACCTCACAAAAAAAGGTTCGTGGTAAGAGTGTACGGGTATACGGAGTCTGCCTATCCCTTTGGGAAATACCGACGTTATGTTATGCTTTTCACATCTGATTTGGTGTTTCTACACAAAGTTGCAATAACTTTGAAATGTTACAAACGTTTTGGCTTTTGACAAGGAGCCAAGCCGCATACTCTGAAAGTTTCTGTCTAACTTTTCAAGGCTCTAAATTTTCTACATAATTTGCGGGTATAACGTAACAGTATAATGGCTCAGACTTACATTATATGAGTTTAATTAAAACGTTAATTTAAGACTGCTGAAATATTAGGACGTTTCTATTACACGAACCTGAATCTAAACTTTACACTTCAAATATTTCAATGGATTCGTCTTGACGTTTTTAATTTCGTGAAGACGGCATCTACGGCCTGATGCAATAACTTTGTCCGGTCGTCAGTACTTACACGATTTAGTAAAGTATTTATGTCACATAAAATGTCAAACAATTCTTACTTATTCCCTCATTATAACAATGAATATCATACATAAGCACTTAGTTTCGGTTTATTTTGAATATTTACACCGTAAAATACAACTAAGCCGAAATGTTTCTCCTAAACGATGTTACGATGTTGTATTATTAGAGGCTCGTTGTCGTGATTACCGGTTTTTTTAAGTTTTGTAGCTTAACCGTAACAACGTGTGACTGTCCAAATCCAACCCTAAAAGCAAAAAAAAAAAAAAAAAAAAAAACCCTAAAAGCAAAAAATAGGTTGAATTTAAAACAGAAGCACGGCCGATAGCCGCCATTTGCATTTGGAAAATAAAAACCGCCCCGACAGCGGCATGAGAACAGCGCCTTTAATTCATTGTAATTTCGGCTGAAATATTTGATGAACAATTCACCTGCTCCTAAAGAGCGGCCACACTTGGATCTCAATCACAATTTGTCAATAGATTGCGTCTTTTTCTAAGACGTTTTATAAGAGCTAAACCTTTTTTTCTCCAGAAATAAAAATTAGTATCTGACTAGGTATTGACAAATCGGCCCTAACTATAATTACAGTTATGGCCATTAAAACCTAAAAAAAATATGGTTCATCAAAACCTTCCTCACAAATGATTCTAGCATTCATTGGTTAGAGTTTATCGTGACAAGACAGACAGACGCGGTGGGGAATAGAAGAATAGAAAGACTTTTATTCGAGACAGACACAGCAAAACGGTTAAAAACTCAAAGTAAAAAAGAACAAAGGGACTTCGTTTTATAATATGTAAGGAAATGCATGGTTCCTGTCAGCCACGGGAGCACCGAAGCCGCGGATGAAAGCTAGTAATAATTGTATTCACTGACTCTTTGCTCTAGGGTTAGTTCCAAAAACATAATGGTTGATTTCAAATATCCTCAATGCTGGGAAGTTTAGTCAGGCTATACCTACGCCTTTTTTGTCTATCGACGTTCTAATGAGCAAAAAAAAAAATTGTTTTACGAGAGCCGACTCAAGAAAAATAACAATCACAGAATCCCAGAAAGCAACTTTATTGCCTAAAATTAAAGATCCAGCCGACTCGAATTTATCTCAGTGTACAAAGTATAGAACGGTATCATTACAGTTTTGAAACCAGGCACCGAGAGTAATTAGAAAATGTAAAACATGGTAACTATTAATGAGTTGTGGCAGAGTTGAGTTGGATAGCGTTTGAAACTTTGTAAAGGTGTTCAAGAACTTTGACTTCCCAACATACATTGTTTCAGCGAATTGTTTTACTGAAATAGACCAGCCGAGTTAGGTATTCTGTAAACACTTACATAGGAGAAGTGAACACGAAATGAACTGTAGTAGTCAATGAAGGTAGAATAGGAGTTCATTTCACCTCAATTTACACGGTGAGATGTTCATAGAGTAGACCGGAAATTATAAAAAGAGGGTGGCTACATTAATTAACAATCTTATAATCACTATCTCCTATCTGAAAGTCTTTATTGCAATTCAAAACGCACATATACATGTGGAGAATTATGAACAAAGAGAAACCGTTATAGAGCTTATTAGGAACAGCAATGGAGACGCCATAATGAAATCACGGCAGTAAGTCCCCTCTTTTAGGTTTTCTACATCGGATTCGGGCGGAAGGATCGCTTGTGTGTTACCATTGTGTGAACCGCCCGGTGAAGCTGTACCGCGCTTGGGCGGAGCACCGCCGTGTCCTCATGGAGGCAAATCGGCGGCAACGACCTCTCGCGCCAGGCCATGGTTCGGAGAGAGGAGGAATGGCAGTCGGTCACCTCCTTCTGCGAAGTAGTAATGCTAGCGAAGGAGGAGGCCGCACGCGTAAGGGAATGAATTTCCTCACGCCCTCTCGCTCCACCCAGAGCGGGAGAAGTAATTGGATAATTTACACCCTAAAAACAATAATAGCGACAGCAAAATTTTAAATAATTGGGAGTATTTTTTCACAAGACTAATGTGCACATGAACATGGGAAAAGTACTATGGTATGGGACCGAAACAGACAACGAAAAAGAATGCCACTGATATTTCTACCCGAGCTCAACATTCGCATAAAAGGATTTATGTAAAGGAAGAGCTAGGTAGGTAATTTGTATTAATGTTCGTCTGCTTGCATAATAGTCTAATAAAATACTCTTATCATTGAAATTAATGTTCTGCTTTTGTGGGCAAGAGCGAGTCAAACTCGCACACTAGGGTTCCGTTAAGTTCCGTACAAACTAACTTATGTAAATAGTTCAATTCATTCTCAAATCGAGTAAGTAAGTATCGGAAGACTTTAGCGATTTTTTTTTTTGTGACTTTTCTAACACTTTTCTTTAGAACATGATTTCATCAGATGTGAATCAATGAAAATCAAATCAAATGTTTAAAAAAGAGGAGGTCTAGCTCTCTGCTCTTAGTAATAAGTCGACGAGTCGATCTTCAAGTTTAAGCAATGCTTGCTGAGGTCAGTTTATGGATAGGTGACCATTTATTGCATAATGAGACTCCTTCGTGCCTCAGAAAACACGTTAACCCATTGGTATCGGCTATCATTTGAAGTCTTTAAATTGTCTTGAAAACTTGACACCAGTGTTGCCAAGGGTTTTTTTATGGTAGGATGTGTTGTGACATTCCCTTAGAAAATTTTACGACTCAAACGTCGGCAAAGCCGCTTGTAGAAGCTAATTTATAAAAATAAATCACAAAGGATAGCCTAGAAAAACATCAGTCTAATCAGTCTATCCGTGTCCTCTAAAATAACAGTTTTCCGAACACCAATTTATCAGGCATGGCGTCTGTGGCAAGTTCCATAATTAATTTACAGTACCGTCTCCTAGCTGTCTCGTATTTGTGGTCATTAAAAACATAGGGCTCTGGCAGTTCGATGTAATATGTTAGCTCGCAGGTTTGCAAGGCAGTTAACTGTTTTTAAGCTTATTACCAAGTGTTTCACAGGCCTGTGATCAACTATAATCAGACTTTCGGCGCCCTGCTAGTCAAATATAATAACGGCTTTAGGAAGTTTATCGGACCATTTCGGCAGTGCATCAAGTATGCTTGCAGTGCACACGTCGATGACTTTTACACCAGTCAGGTTGATATCTGCCTTCTTGCTCTGCAGAGGGCACCACCTGTGTACCTTCACTTAACTTGCGTTACAGAGCCACGGTAACTCTTTTGAACAATCCTGCAACCCTAGCAGGCATTGGCCCAAGAGGGCTCTGCTTTTATTGCTGACATCTCTTTGAGATGCGTGTGGAACACTACATGCCATCGACCGGGGTTTGGTTCTTTGCTCCTTGACTGTCTTCTCCTTACACTTTTCGCCGCCTCCTTCACTCGCATTACTGCATCGAAGAAGGAGGCCGTTCCTTCGCTCCATAGTAAGGCCTGAACTAGGGCTGGACGCGTGAGGTCACCGTCGCCAATTCACAAAAACATGGCGCTGCTCCATCTAAGCGGGGCAGACTTTCACCGTATGCTCCACCGTGTCCTCCGGGCGTATTCTATACTTCAGGATGTTACTCTTATATTATCTCGACCATACTATTTGAATTTTGTATCGCATGGGCTAACAAGGTTAGAGAATTATTCATACTAAGCCTTTGCAGGGTTTAATATTCCAGCTTAACCTTTTGGGAGTTTTGGGATGTTACAGTCATAAATTATGGAATAGGTGTTGTATTATTCTGTTAGAAATAACGAATATTTATTCGTTTGGATCATGTTTTTAGACGAAAATATAAATTTGTTATATTTTCAGAAGTTTTGATTTAGTTGTAGTCGTTAAACATAATAATGGGACCATTTTTCTCCATCTGTTATAATACGATAAGATTAGTAAAACTAGAAAAATCATACCTAGCCAAGTTTGCATTATTTTTTTTTATAATATAATATTTCACAACTATCACAAGTCGTCTAGTCACAAGCTAAGCATCTTCTAATTCAAATTTTCGTATACATTTAGGCAAATGTATTCATTTATAATCAAGGCTATTTTTTTGGCGTGGGAAATCTTCTAATAAAGAGTTCTGCTCTGGGTGAAACGAGAGAGAATGTTAAGCTAGAACTACATTAGACTGACGCATACGTGGACAGAGCCTGATTTGTACGTAAAACAACGTGACGTCGCGTGGCGTGAATCTAGCTCTACAAGTCTAGTTTCCATATAAAATGTATGGAGACCGACGCGCCCAGATTGGCGTGTGTGGCACACGTGTGCGCAGTGAAGTTCTAGTAGTAGTACCTTTATAATTTTACTGATTAAAACCAACCCGGCTTCAGTTTTCTTTTGTCTTTCAGGTCTGCGGTGCCTCTCTTGAACAATCTTGCAGCCCAAGGGGAAGCCTTACCATAACGTGTTAAAATGTTAGGCATTAGGGTCGAAGCCTAATCTGGGGCTTTGGGGAGGTATGAAAATGCATACCAGGGCCCTGGAACCAAGGCAAAGGAGCAACGGAGTAGGTTTTTATTCAGTAAGAGTGACACTATCTCCCGCTCCGCCCAAGGGCGGGGGATGTCATTGGATGATTTTACCTACATTAAAAAAAAACCCTTTAACAGTTCAGTTGAGGTTGGAAAATGGATCGCCTTAGAGCTCAAAGTAGGGCCTTAGAGCTAGGAAACTAGGAAATTCCTGTTTTCATGAAAATACATCCATAATATTATAAGACAGATTAAAGCTCGGTTAACGTAGTCCACCTGAAGGTTTAACAGTTGCTATAGTTACCCTCATCCATGTTAATGAGACCCCAAAATACACAATTATACAGCATAACCACCTTAACTTCGATCATAAACCTACATATTCAGAAACTTGTACCATAAACCCAAATACTCAATGTGTCTACTTGTCTATTAATATGGACACGTTATGACAAGTCCGACCTTGTTATTACAATAAAATCGATACGTTAGTGTTCGCTAATAATTTCTTATTGAAGATATAAGGTCAAGGCATACATTAATGTGGGGTTTTGATTGACGTTATTAGAAAGACAATAGCTACATTATCAGGTTGAATTGATTTTGTGCGAATAATAGAATTTGGTTCTGAAATTATAACGACAAAACTTACTTTTGTATGGGATTTTATAGGTATTGAGACCTTCAGCAGGGTGTTAAGTGCCACAAACTTCCGTTGATGATCGTCTGACCAGACGAGTTTTGTGGCTGGTACGAGCAACTGCTCGATAGTTGATTTCGGACTGTTGAATTTGTAAGCTTCTGATGGCGCCGAGAACTCCCAACAGGGTGTTAAGTGCCACAAACTACCGTTGAAAAGCGATGATCGTCTGACCAGACGAGTTTGGGTCTGGGACGAGCAACTGCCTGATATTTGATTTCGAACTGTTGAAGTTGTAAGGTTTTGATGGTGTGGAGAACTCTGATGGCGTAGAGTACTCCGATGCCGCGATGCAGTATTTTAAATAAGTATTTAGTTCCTATGTGGCGACACAGATATCGCTACAGTAAAAAAGCGATGAATATTTGTATACTGTTTTTTCAATTATTTTTTTGTTCGTTTGAACTGTCTTCGTCATGTGTACTTTCACTCCCAGAAAAATAGACAAAGATTTAAAAATCAACTCGAAAAGTTTCAGTTACAGATTTTGGTAATTTATTACCTTCAATAGGTCTTGGTTGAATCCAATAAATTTCAATAACTGCCGACATTTTCCGGGTTCGTGTAACTTCGCTACTGTATCAAACTTTCAAGGCTAAGCAGTAATCGTAGATAATAATAAATCAAGGAATTCTTTTCTTCAGTAAACGCTTAACGCGCCAATGACCATTTTCACAACTTTCAAATTATCAACGCATTGTAATAAATTCTGATAATATTATAAATGTAATAGACTAGATGTTTGAATGTTTTTAATCAATCACGTAAAACGGACTGTATGAAACTTGGCTTAAAAGTAGACAATGTTCTGGAAGAGAAGTTTTCAGTCAGTACGTTCCTGTCGGCTAATTTTCGACTATATTAGAGGAATTTGAAAGTGGCGCCAGTCACTAATAAGTTTAAAAAGGAATAGTTGGTCTTGGTATGACTATGTACTAAAGAGAAGGTATAAAACGCACGTTACTAAAATAAAACCGGCCAAGTGCGAATCGGTTTCGCGCACGAATGGTTCTAGGTAAACAACAGTATCGAGCAAAAATAAGTAAAATATGGCGTTTTTTATATGGGAGCCCCCCTTAACTATTTATTTTATTTTCATTTTATTATTTCTTATTAAAGTAAAAATACAACTGAGTTTTGTGAATATTTCAAGTGCCTACCTGTTGCCATTATTGATATTGAGCAAAAAAGGCCAAAAAAATCGCGTTTGTTGTCTATATATTTATTTTATTTTGTTTTTAGTATTTGTTGTTATAGCGGCAACAGAAATACATAATTTGTGAAAATTTCAACTGTCTAGCTATCGCGGTTCTTGAGTTACAGCCTAGCGACCGACAGACGGACAGACAGCGAAGTCTTAGTAATAGGGTCGGGACCCTATTACTAAGACTTCGCTGTCTAAAAGCGGGCTTTTACCCTTTGGCAACGGAACCCTAAACATTCTGAGTATACTTGTGGATGGATGAATTGTGTGAGAAGTGATATGAAAGAAAAGGGAGTTACTGACAGTGTGGTGACGGGTGACAGAATGGAAGAAACAAATGTGTTGCGCCGACCCCAAATAAAACTGGACAAGGGCAGAAAGATGATGGTGAAGCGCTTGAAGTGAAAGTTTATTATACTAAAGGCGATTTTTTTTATTTAAATAATATTAATAATGTATATGTGTGTATGATTAGACTGCTTCACGCTGATGCAGCTGAAAGGATTTGGATAAAATGGCACACGCTTAGATCATGTACTGGAATAGAACATTGATAGGTAGATATATAGATAGATGTATTCTTTATTGTACACCAAAAATAAAATTACATACAGAACTTAAAATTAATAGGGTGTCACAATGGGCTGACTTATCGCTAAAAGCGATCTCTTACAGACAACCTTATTATCCCGGGACTATGTTCCCTTGGGTTAATTACTTATCTACTTTCATGCGAGCAAAACCATTGGAAGAAGCATTATTTTTATTTAAGGAATTTATGTACAAAATTTCGTAACTGTATCAAGAAAAACGGTAATTTAAAAAACTAAAAAAACCCGACTGCTTTTCTGAGTAGGATCTATGAAAAAGCCCTAAAACAAGAAAATCGTTTCACCCGATTGCACTTAAATATATAATATTTTAAATACAAGATAAATTGTAGCAGTCGGGACCCATTCTAGAAAGTCAGCCGTCTAATCAGTAGATTGGAGTAATCTGCAATGTAATATAGGTATGTGCTCTCAATTCACTAAGCCTCCATTTCTTCTCTTTTTTATTTACTTTTTTGTTTTATTTAATCTAACGACACCTCGCAAACTAAAATCCATCGAGCCGTTCAGGCCGCAGAGCGTGCCAAACATTTGAATTTGGCGCCAAGTCCGCCATCTTGTTTTTTTTATTTTGATATATCCAGTATCACTCTGACAGCAAATACGAATCTAACGACACCTCTCAAGCTAAAATCCATCGAGCCGTTCTGGCTGAAGAGCGTTCCAAACAATTATACATACATACATACATGCATACATACTCTTGAATAACCCTCCGTCTGGCGCAATCGGGTAAAAACATAACCCTCTTGGCGCAGTCGGGTAAAAATCACAATGTTATAAGCTTTTTTAAGTTATCTGGTTGTTCACACTAACACTTGGTCACCGGGCCATCCGGGTAACTGAGGGATTGTTTTGGTCCTGCGCTCAGCTGTGCGCTGGCGCCTAACGCCCGCTATGACCTGCCGTAACGTGTCTAACTTGTGACCTTCTTTAAATAATTTAGGGAAAAAATAAAACATGGTGTACAAATTACTGGAATCGATTCAGTTACTGCTTCTGAACAAACTATTTCAGGTTTCGCATACATAAACTAAAAATAATGTATAATTATTTTCCTAAACATCATCTAACCCTTTTCATAAATGTTGTTTTTCTTCCACACAAAGTTTGTATTATCTGTAAATGCAGCTCAAAGTAAGCAAGAATTGATTAAGTTTGATCGGATCATACAAACTTCGAACTTAGCATCAGTCGTTAAAGACTTATGCCGGATATATATATTTCAAAGTGGAATATTTCCAAGGAAAATCGTCGTATTCTAGTCTCATTGGTATTCCGTCAGTAGCACGATCCTATAGTTTTATTGATGGTCATTCAGGAACAAGCGTTACTGTTTGTTTCACGTAAATAATGTGGGTCGCCCTCAAGATTTGGTTTGTTTATGATAATGTATTTATTTATATTTAGGATTAGCCTTACATAGTGGCCGTTCAAGTATGACGTAAATTTACGTAAGCATTACAGGGAGTTCAGACTCTGATATCGATCTATCCGTCTGTCACCATGCTGTGTCTCATGAAACGTGATAGACAGTTGACATTTTCACAGATGTATTTCTGTTGCCGATACAACAATAAATACTAAAAACAGAATAAAATGAATATTTATGTGGGGCTCCCATACAACAAACGCGATTTTTTATTTGCCCTTTTTTTCTTGATATCAATAATGGCAACCGATAGGCACTTGAATTATTCACAAAATACTCAGATATATTTTTACTTTAATAATAAAATAAATATTTTGGGGCTCCCACACAAAAATCGCCATTTTTTGCCTATTTTTGCTCGATACTGTTGTTTACCTACTGACTTTTTGCCGTTTTTTTATACGGATGGTACAGAAGCCTTCGTGCGCGAGTCCTACTCGCACTTGCCCAGTTTTTTATTATTTGTGTGTGATTCGGGTCGGCCCCTTAAATGCCTGACAGAATCAATAAACCCGCCCTAACAGGAAGCGCAACATTTCTCAACATAATCTCTCCATAATTATTTATTACTGGAACGGTACTAAAAGTAAACATGGTAGATCCCACTGGACATGGTTGATATATCGCCCTAGTTCCGATCAGTCTCAGCAGAGGCATTACTCTCTCAAAACTTCGATATACGAGAGAACAAAAAGAAAAGAATATTTTCACACTATTTTCCCAGAAGGGAATAACATTTATAAAACTGATATTACTGGTATTCTCTAAGCATCACTTTAAGTCTCGAAAAATGATACCATGTTGAAAGATATCGATTGAATATTAATCTTAAGAAAAATAACAATAATCCTCCCAACCGAATTCCGATAATGATGGCAAATCTCAACGGAGATTACCTAAGTACGTAGTAGATATTATAGAGCACGATCATGTGCGCGAACACAGGTGCACTCTCTCTCATCTCAGTGTGCCACGCGCACTTTAAAGAAATGGCAGCAAAACTGTAGGGGGCGAACCCAGCAGGGACGAAGCTTACTGGAGCCAAGGATTCACTTACGAAAGGGAAACTCAGGGTCCTGGAACGCAAGTCAAAGAAGGAACATAGAAGCGGGTTTTAGTCAGTAAAAGTCCGACATGCCCTCCTGCTCCGTCCTAGTACGGGAGAAGTATTGAATGAATTCCTACCTAAAAAAGAAAAGAGGTTAAACCAATCATGAATCAAAAGTAAACTTGTAAAAAAAATACCTACTTTTACGGCTGCCGACATCATGCAATCAAATAAAAGTCAGGACCGTACCAAAATCTGACCTCGCAGTCGAAATCACTGCTAACAGGCATGAACATTAAAAAGTAACAACTCTGCCTCAGCGCTATATCCTACGAGTGCAGTTGCTGGTCGTAAATGTCAGATTGGATGTGACCCGCCAGTAAAATATGGAAGACGAACCGGAAGTACTTAAAATTGATACCATAGAAACCAACAAAACGTCTTGGATTTGGGATAGCCATGATTTATGGAATTGGCCTTTTCTGTACCTATCATTTGTATGCTCTTGCTTGTACATTCCCAAAAGATCAGGAGTCTTACCATGACGTGTTAAAATAATAGGCGTACAAGCGAGAAAGGGGAATGGAGCGATACAATATGTAGTTTCATCCCTTTAAAAGCTCAGTTTAGCTTGTCAAATGCATCGCGTTAAAAGCTCGTGGTAGGGCCAAAGCGGTCAAGTTGCTTTATATGACTACGATTGTTTATCTTCCCTATGTCCTGAAGTTTTACTAATAGCCATCTATAAAATATAACCGGAATAAGGCACAAACTTATACATCACAAAATATAGAAAATGAAATTACAATCTTATAATTTAAGCACTGAAATTTAACAAATGCACTTAAGGCCCCTCGCCCACGGCGACTTTTTGAACAGCATCGCTACTAACGCGCGTTAGTCGCATTTGCAACGCGCTATAGAAAAGATGCCAACGCGCTACAGCATCGCGAATTCGCGACTGTATCGTAGCGAACGCGCTACTAAAAGTCGCAGTAGGCGAGGGGCCGAAGTAGTGGTTTTTTTTAAATAAGGATAGTGATACTGTAGGTAAACAATATGGAAATTGACACATGATAGCGCATCGATATTATCAAAATACGTAGTTTTTTCTTCCTAAAATAATGATTAAATTATAATGATTAATGATAATTATTTTAGGACCTATTTAAAAAATAGCCGAATTCAATTCAGTAGCCTATACAGACTTTAGAAATTTTACTACCTACTAAAAACCTACCACAATTTTTTTTAAGGCAAGTACAGATCATTATCTAACAAAAATTTCCTCGAGCACCACTACCTCCACACTCCAGAACTTAGATACCCAAGGTAAACGACTTAATTGGTCAAGACGCTTTAACAGGATGGATAAAATATAATTATTATCGTTTCAAAAAGTAGAAGTAGTTATATCAGATAGTTATCCAGATGAACGCAAAGGAGTGGTGGTAGCAGCGCATTCACGACTTCGATCTAAGCGGCGAGCGGCGCGGCAAGCAGGGCGGCATCGGTAGGCGATTGGTCGAGCGTGCGCCGCCATGGCGGCAATGAGCGGCGTCGACCAATCGCGTACCAATACGGCGCCGCACACCGCGCCGCTCGCCGTTAAGACCGAAAGTCGTGAATAGGCCCTAAGGGTGACATGAATGCTGCGCTACATGAAACTAATATTTGATAGCCTACAGATAGATGTTCCGGGTCTGAGTACTTATCGTGTGCATGAAAGTTTCCATATTTGTGAACGCATCCACGATACAGGATTAATTCCTAGTCTGGGGCTAAATTTATTTAAAAAAAAAAACTGGTAACGGATGAGCACAGGTGGGTTTTAATCGGTAAAAGTCTGACACTCACTCTCGCTCTCAACAGAGTCGGAAAAGTTATTGACAAAGTTGGGGTAGAACCTTGAATTCAGACGTGTTAACAGTTAGGTATGTCAGTTGAGGACATAGAATCAACATCTCGTTAACCGCGTCGAATGTATCCGCAAACACGTTTCTTCGCGGATTGCGGATACAAACCACAACATACAAACAAAAGTAACACAGGAGCCATTAATTAGACTGAGAGCTGTTTTTCTGGAAAAGCTTCATATAGAGTACAACAGCGATAGTATGACACATCACACATCAAGATTAAAAGTACGTACATCACACTAAATTACCTGCAAAGGCGAAAATTTGTGAATACGTGTTCTTCACGTTCGAACGGCTGAACGGGGTAAAATTTGACTCACGGGTAAACCATATTCTGGAATAGCACATAGGATACTTTTTATTGCGCGAATACCATATTCTCTTAGGACAGTTCTCGTTATTCACGCGAGCGGAGCCGCTGACAGCAGTTAGTAGTACACAATTATGTGCAATTGTGCACACACATCAGTCACGTCACCGTCATATCACCCTTCAGTCATTGATTGATTGATTGAAACTTTCTTGTGTCAACAAAAAGTAAGTAACCGTAAAATTATCTGACACTACTTTATACGAATCCAAAGAAAAGTCCCAGAAAAGGCACGAAAGAGTTAGATTTAAACGAGCACTGGGAGCTGAAAAGAAAAAAGAAAATTACAAAGCCCTCTCTTGAGTATGAAGATATTTTAGCTCGAAGATATAACTTACCACGAAGACACTAAAAGGGCAGGGTTTTATAACATTCCAGGCTTTATGAGACATAACAACTGAGCCCAACACGTGGAAAAAATTATCTTTTTTTGAAAGCTCTAAAACTTTGAATCAATGATTTTAAAACTACAAATAAATGAAAGCTAAACGTCTGTAATAATAAAATTTACAGTTGAATAATGTAAACTTGTTTATGACTACGGAGTTAGCCTTGCTAATCTAATTACGAAATCTCAGACATTATAACACCTGGCTGGTAGATGTCCGCTAAGAACGGATTTTAAGAAACTTCACCCCTAAAGGGGTTAACCAACTTTCACGCAGGCAAAACCGCTAACAACTGCCACGGTCGCGCTCTTTCCAAGCTGTCAGTAGTGTGTGCGCGGGAATTGCATGACTTGATTCCAGGATCTCAATTCTACCATCGGACAACCCGACGTACGGCGAATACCCACCTTACGTTGTCCGAGGCGCACTTCCGACGTTTGGCTCCTCAACTTAATCGGACTGGAGCTGCCCTCAAGCGGCTCCTGCCGAACCTGGGGGGTCCAGACGCCTCCTGCCGGAGGCTCTACGCTGGTATCTTTCGGTCCATGGCCCTTTACGGGGCGCCGGTGTGGGCGCCGTCGCTGCGAAGACGACCGTCGGCCCTGCTGAACGCCTGCCAGAGGGTCATGGCCATACGGATGATTCGGGGATACCGCACGGTATCCCGCGAAGCGGCGAGCCTCCTTACTGGCCTGCCACCATGGGATCTGGAAGCAACAGTCCTTGCTCGCATGCACGATCTGCGCGTGGAGATGCAACGCCGGAGCGAATCCCCGCTGCCGCGACAAGTCGCGGCTTGGCGGACAGAGTTCTGGCGGGATCTCATGGTGAAATGGCGAGAACGACTGTCGCAACCCTGTGCTGGGCACGCCACGGTTGAGGCGGTAAGGCCCCTTTTTGAGGCGTGGCTGGAAAGACCTCACGGCGTCGTAACCTTCCGCATGGCGCAGGTACTAACCGAACATGGCAAGTTCGGGCCTTACCTGTAAAAGATCCGTGCGGAGGTGACGCCAGGGTGTCGCCACTGTGCGGAACGCCCGGTGGACACGGTGGGGCACACGGTAGAGGTGTGCCCCGCTTGGGAAGAGCATCGCCGTGTCCTCGTGAGGGCGATCGGTAGCAATGAACTCTCGCGCCGGGGCATGGTTCAGGCCATGCTCCGGAGCGAGGAGGAGTGGCAGGCGGTCGCCTCCTTCTGCGAAGCAGTAATGCTAGCAAAGGAGGAGGCCGACCGCATCAGGCAACGGCGCTCACGCCGCAGCCGCCGCCGTAATTCCGATCCAAATTTCCGGCCACCGTAGGCGCGGGCTTGCGGACGGCGGGCAATGGGTAGCTCGCTGTCCGTTTGTCCGGTAACAGACCGGACCGAGTCCAAGGCGTTTATGGCGCACACTGTTCCCGTGCGCCTCAAGGAGTTGTCAGCAAACCGTAGGGGCCCAGTAGGGTCGAGGCCTAGTCTGGGGTTTTGAGGAGGTATGAAAATGCATACCAGGGCCCCGGATCAAGGCAGGGAAGGAACAGGGTAGGTTTTTAGTCAGTAAGAGTCTGACACTATTTCCCGCCCCACCCAAGGGCGGGATTTGTCATTGGATGATTTTACCTACTATAAAAAAAAAAACCTTACGTTGTTAAAACCTCTATGGTCCGGGCTAAGCGTTTATTTTGCCACGTCGTTTATACCACGTAAATCGAAGGACTGGAACAGTTTGCCTGCTGCGGTCTTCCCGTTCGATAAAAATTTTGGTGTCTTCAAGGCTAGAATGAATAGGCCCTTAATAAACTAGTGCGCCTCACCATTACGGATTGCATCACTGCTTACCATCAGGTGCGATCGCAGTCAAGCACTAGTTTAAATAAATAAAAATAAAAACGATTCTAAAGTTTAGGCGAAATAGTCGACATTTTTAAACGGTTTAAAACACAACATTTAAATATTCAAGGTTCAGCTATTTGATACAGTCAAAATAATTCCTTTACTAACATCTAGTAATAATCACTATTGTTTCTTTTTTTATAATTTCAGTCTTATTTTTTCTTTTTCTTCTCTATAATTCTACCAGTCGATTTACCAGAAGCTTTGCCAGGAAATTTTACAGATTCTTCTACTATCCGATGAAATGGATACATCTTCTGATCAGCAAGAGCCAGTAACTGTGAACGTCGCTGACTCAAAACATCTAAAGTCTTACTTAAGCAAATTTCTAAAGAATCAGCTGCCTTTCCCAAAATACCGCAAGTTTTCGTCGCTTCGAGTGCAGCATAATTGCCACCTTCACTGAACAATTTTATGTGAGTAATGAAGCGCACATTTGAGATTCTGGCCTCATGAATACGGTGTTCTAACAATATTTTATATTCGCCTACTGCCACATCAAGAGATTCTTCAAATAGTTGACGATGCTTAACAAGACGAGGAGCGTAACTTTTCATTTTCATCTTTTTCACTTCAGGGTCTAACGGGTCTTGGCTAAGGGTATTATCTATGTTATCTTTGATACGATCAACCCCATCACAAAAAGGATACAACATAGGGGCATCTAAAGCTGCGAATTCAGATGCTTCTTCGGGTAAACGATCAACAAGCTCATTAATTGCAGCAATGTGTGATTCTAGTCTTTGCTCATGATATCGTATCTCTGCGAGGCGTGCCTCCCGAGCAGCTTTGACACGCTCTAGGCGTATGGTGTGTGATATCATTTTTAAAGAATAACGCATATGTAAGGCTCCGCTACGTTCTTCGACCCACAGTTGAGCTCGATGTCTTAATTCTTCAGGAAGTACGACGACGTTACTATTAAATGATTCAAGAAAACCGTTTCTCCAGTTCTTTAAAGCAATTTCTTGGAGTTTTGTTTGAAAAATCGCACGGGGTAGTGGTAGATTTACTGATGTCTGACTATAATGACTATACTGACTTTCAGTTTTATGTGCTGCTTCCGATGCTGGCAGGCTTGTTGTGCTACCCGAAACATGTATAGGAGCTCTAGGATATTTTTCAAGAAAGACATTAAATTCTGCAAGTAAAGTATTTGCCATGGCTGTGGGAAGATTCATAAATTCCTCTAAACGTCCGAGTTCTGCCTCACAATGTTGTAAATACATTTCTCCAGTTTTATCCAACAAAACCAAAATGGCATCAAACAGTTGCTGTAGTTTATCGGCATCAGGGGAACACCGCAACTGTTCTAATGCAATATTAAACGGAACCTCATTGGCTAACTCAATTAAATCATGACTAGTAAGAAGATCTTCTACAGCTGCTATTGTTAATTTTTGAGTGAGAGCTGAACGTAAAATATGTGTGTCCCATAGATGGCCGGCATGATTAAGTATTGAGCAGGTTTCTCGAAGGCATTCTCCTAATGACCAAATGCTTTCTTGAATTGTTATGACATCAGTACCAGTCATTTCAAATAAATTCTTCTCAGGATTTTTGATCAGGCTATTAGTTAAACGTTGAATTTGAAGTTCAAGTAATCGATCTAAATCTAAAACATCCATCTTTGAAATTTCATTAGGTACATGCAAATCTTGATTACTATTGAGATTTTTTTCTAATTCGGTTAGTTTACTAGAAAAGCCAGAATAAATGTTAAGAACAGCGTTGCGATAAGCTTCAACTATAGTCGAAATCATTGCCTCCAGTCCTCCTTCATAATCTAAAATATTGTCACAAGGATCATTGAGGCGGTTCTGACTGTGAGATCGCTGCCTTGAAACTTTCTGGTCCTTACACCATAGAAGAGCACTACGCCCCCTAATCGCCATTCCAATACCAAGGCACAACTGATTAAGTGATGACCGCGCTTGCTTGAGGCCTTCATCAGATAGATTACGTAAATCTGCTTCAAGTTCCGTGTATGCTTTCGAATTACTTAGGAGCTGTTGGTTAATATCGTAAATCCGTTCATCGAATTCGTGCATTAAATCCTTCGGAGTTCTGTGTCCAACTGCAACGAGCCGCTGAAATTGACCACGTAGAAGAATTCTCAACTTGTCTGCCCTTTCCCTTTCTAGACGCAACGCATTTCGTTTAAAATCCGATGTTTGCTCTAGTCGTTCAGCTAAAAATTTACGAATCTTCTTTAAAGCTTCATTGCGAACTTCCACTACTAGAGGTGCTTTGCCATCGTCGCAATTATCCACTATGCAATCTATGTTACGTTGATTTTCTTGCACATGTGTTACAAGGTTTTCGGCTAGTGCACGTACTCTTTTGTTTATGTCTTCGTTGACTGCAGCTGCACCTTTGGTGATTTCATCGAGTACAGCTTTGTGGTCTTGTTCCCTTTGTTTGAGGTAGTTGGCAAGGATAGGTCCGCTATTGCGCGGCTTCCAGTCGTCAGGTAACGTGGCAACAGCATCGTGATCGTCGGGGCATCCGGCACGTGCCACGCGTTTCATCGGCCTATTGGCTCGAGAGCATGTTCTCAAACACAGATCACGACTTGTTTTACTCCTACCTCGGGAAATTTCGTTACAGGAACTCATCATAGGCTTGATTATGATAAAAGATAACTTCAACTCTTCATTAATGGCCTTTGTAGAAGAGACACCACAATTTTGCCAATAACACGTACGAACTATTAATATAATTATGATAAAAGATATTTTTGTAAAATAAATAACAGAACGTCATGTGGTATGTTAAATGTCATTGAAGCAACTGAGTGTCAATTTCTTTTTAAATATATAAAAAGTTTATAATCTCATACACAGCGAGGTCGACATACACAATTTTTATAAATTGAACTTTTTAACCACCGATGAAAAAGAGGGGTGTTTTGTGCGATTTTAAGGCGCTTTTTTTTGTTTGAAAGCTGGCATAATCGAGATGGTTCTTAGCTACAATTTATGAAGATCAGTGCAGGTGTTCAAGGTTACCAGCGCGTTTGTTAATTGCGGTAGGGTTTTTAAATATTTAATGGGTATTTACTTTATTTTAAACATATGTGTGACCTAATACTTGAAATAACCGTGTACAATCTGGTGACATTGAGCTAGTCTGATGATGGAGATCGAAGCTAAGAACCCTGGATTGCTTATTAAAATAGTAAACCTATCGAGTTTGGGCTCATTAGTTCGCCTTAACCAGTGCTATACATTTCTCATGATGACAAGGACCTGATGCTAGAACTGGGAGGTAACTGGTAGAACTATGGAATGCCTATTAGTAAACCCATCAAGTTTGGGCTCAATAGATTCGTCTTGAACAGTTCTATACATTTCTCATGATGACAAGGACCTGATGCTAGAACTGGGAGGTGGCTGATGGAACTTTGGAATGCCTACTAATAAACCCATCGAGTTTTGGCTCATTAGATTCGTCTTGACCAGTTATATTGACAGCATAAACATTACATATTTATGTCAAGGACTGTCGGGAGTTCTTTTTTAATTTTTAATTTTATACTTGTTTGTAACACCTAAGTGCGAAAATAGGAGAAACACAGAACTGTTTTAGAGTTGTCAGGTTGATGATAACAGTCTCATTTCATGGCATGGATGTACTATAACAAACTTCTTCAAGTTATACACGCATGATGTTACGATACGAAGCAACGAGTTAAGAGCTCCGTTATGGAACTGAATATACACTAGCCCGTAAAAATAAAGAGTCACATAGAAAAACTGCGCTAACTAAAAACTTATGTGTATAGATCGATCGCATGTATAAATAATATGTAAAGCGGCCTCCACATTCGCGCCGCGAACACCCGCGAACGCTGCGAACCGCGATTGTGCTTTCGCGCCCGTTCGCGGGCTTCCGCGGACCCAAAGAGCCCGTTTTATAAGCAGATTAGTAAGTCTGGAGCCCGCTTTATAAGCAGTTTAGTACTGCTAATTATTTCGCACTAAAACTTTTTACAATAAAAATACAGCCGACTTCAACGTAAAAAAAAACACAAAAAAGTGCAAAATAACTTCAATTTCGGAAGTCGGTATTTCTATAATAGTTTAGTCTCTTCGTTATTAAACACTGACTTCTGAAAATAAAGTTATTTTGCAGCTTTTTTGTGTTTTTTTTACGTTGAAGTCGGCTGTATTTTTTTTTGTAAAGTTTTTTATTTCACACTTTTTAGTTGCAGTACCCCTCATCCAAACTTAAATAAATACCTTCCGCCATTCGGTTCCATTATCAAATTATCATGACAATTCTAATAATACCAAATACGGCTAAGATGCACTGATTTATTACAGAATTCCGGTTCTTACCTACCTTCCGGCTTCATCATCAGATCAGTTCTATTTATCCCTTCCCTTGCTTTAATTTTTGGAAGAGTTCCGTTCTATATCTTCGAAGTTCATCATCAGATCTAATTTAATTGACCGAGATATCGATGAACATACTGTATATACAAAAGACATTTCCGCTATATTTTTTTGAAGAGTTTCTTTCTATATCTTCGAAGTTCATTATCAAATCAAAACGACATCTTTATGGGACCGATTTGGAAGTATAATCTTTCAAACAAAAAAAAATTTCGAAATCGGTCCACAATTGACCGAGGTGTCGGTGAACATACATAAAAAAAATACATATACAGCCGAACATAGAACCTCCTTCTTTTCGAAGTCGGTTAAAAAGTGCTTTCTGGTGACTGCCGGCCGCCACCATTTCGGTATGAATCGGCCCTAATAGTGTTCTTAACCTATCCAGTCAAAGAAAAAAAACCAACGCAATCAATCGCAATCGCGTTTTACTTTGTGTATTAAAGAAAATACACTCACATAAAAACAACACAGAAAAACAAATACAGATGTTTCCATTGTTCTGTGGTGAAAATTAGAAATAAGTAATAGAAACTGTTTTTTTTTATGTCGCCTGTTAGACATTGCCAGTTTCATTTCGTGAAATGAAGTCGTTTCTTTATAAATATTCTAATAAGATCTCCGAGTCTAGTACAGAGAGAATCCTTAAATATCATACAGGAATTTATTCAATAGGTTGCTTCAGTTGTAGTATTAAACATTTTATTTGACTGCCTCCTTGTCGTTGTGATCGCGAAATTGCTGAGTGGGAGGCTGTGGGTTGTAGGTATTACTGGGTCTCCCGTACAGTGTTATCGGGGTTAGCAACTTTTTTTTCAGGTGGAAAATAATCAAATTACTTCTCCGGGTCAGACTTTTACCGACTGAAATCAACCGGTGTTTCTTCAATTGCCCTTTACGTACCACGGGTTGTAATATTTGGATTTTCAAGTTGAAGTTCAGAATCTGGTTTAGCGCCTAGATACAGCGTAATAACAAATACGTATACTTTTTAGTACTTAATATTGTGGGAGGCTGGTACCTAAACTAGGCTACGTGGTCTGTATTTCAGGACACCAGGGTCTCCGCCACTTACATTTCTTTATAACATATTCTAACATGTACTCGAACACTGACCACGCAAAGTACAATATTAGGGTAGCAAGAATAATTTACAAGCATTCACAGACTCATTACAATAATTTATCTAAGCAGTGAACTTAAATTGTAAGATGATAAATATGTTATGTAAGAAAATTTAAACTAATATCATCCATACAGCAATTTCGGTGAATATTTGCGTATCCTATTCAAACAACGGTAAATAAAACACAGAGCAGATTATTCTGCCTGAGCGATCCACTTAATATCTATCAGTGCCTATCAGTAACAAACCTTCGCCATCTTGAGATCGGTTGCAAAAAGATAAACGTAATCCCGCTGGCATTGAGTTGGATCCCGTTTTTATCTAGCTCTCGGAATTTCTTAATAAGGCTTCCACTTTGCTTTTTACGCACAAGTTTATGAGAGAAGCAATTGGAAACTTTGCGTGCAATTTTAATTAAAAAAGAAGGTTTTTCTCTAATGCAAGCGCGAATTGTGAAATTGTCGGGTTCTGGGCTAACACTACTTGGGGCCCACCTTAATCAAAGTTGGGCACGCCATAATAATGTCGGTAAGTGCCATATTTGAGGCGTGGCTGGAAAGACCTCACGGCGTCCTCACCTTTCGCATGACGCTGGTTCTCACCGGACAAGGAAAGTTCGGGAAGTACCTGTATCGCATTCATTCGGAGGTGACGCATAAGTGTCGCCACTGTGTGGACATGGTGGAGCACACGGTCAAGGTGTACCCCGCTTGGGTGGAGCATCCCGTGTCCTTGTGGGGGCGATCGGCGGCGGTGATCTCTCGCGCTGGGCCTTGGTACAGGCCATGGTCCGGATCGAGGAATGGCAGGCGGTCGCCTCCTTCTGCGAAGCAGTAATGCTAGCAAAGGAGGAGGCCGACCGCATCAGGCAACCACGTACACGCCGCCGCCGCCGCCGCCGGGATTCCGATCCCGATTTCCGGCGGGATAAAAGAAAAGGTTTCTCTTATTAAAATATCTTAGATAAAGGGGGTAACTAGTTGATGACGCTGTCCGTACCTATCTGCGATATTGCAGAGTTCTTATCAATGAATGAACAATATTGAATTGATATATTTTGAAGCAGCACAAAATAATAAAGAGAGTACAGAAATACAATACAATAAATGTTGTCCTCTTAATATTAGTTTAAAAGAAGTTTAATTAAATTATTATCCAGTCAAGCCAAAACGATGTTATCGGATATCTGACAATCCGGGTAAGTACTTTGTAACTGAAATATCACTTGTGATGAAAGTTACTTTGAGGAAAAGTAATTTGGGCATTTATATTCCTGTTAATATTTCTAACTGAATGTTTCAATTCTGCGAATAAGATAAGATAGCTGAAAACATCAAAGTACGTTAGAGTTGTCAAGGCCGTGTCAAAATGTGAAGCATTTCCTCGATTTACTCAAAAAGTTATTAATACACAACATGTTCAGGAATAATATATGGTTTCGTTACCTTTATTATTTATCATATTATATCTTATTTAAAAAAAATTGAAGCAAGAGCAAGTTTGCTGAGCAAAGTTATACTAAATGAGATTTACCAAGAATTTTTACCACATGTCATCGCCTAATGACATCCGATCGCTATCAGTATTGGCATGCATTTCTTTATATTTTTCACATGTGTACCTATACCTACTTGAATATAATGCCAATAAACTGATAGAGTTAAGTACTATTAATACGCGAATCACGTAGGGAAATTATAGGGGAAGTTTCGATTTGTAAATGATATATGTCAATGTCAATAACCTAACTTTACTGTATTTTTTAATTTATGATACACTATCGACCCGCCCCAGCTTCGCACAGGTGCAATGGTCATATTAAATATATAATGCATGTATTATACATATAAACCTTCGAAGTTCCGATGTGTAAATGATGATAAATAGTCAATAACCTAACTTTACTGTACTTTTTAGTTTATGATACACTATCGACCCGCCCCAGCTTCGCACAGGTGCAATGGTCATATTAAATATATAATGCATGTATTATACATATAAACCTTCGAAGTTCCGATGTGTAAATGATGATAAATAGTCAATAACCTAACTTTACTGTACTTTTTAGTTTATGATACACTAGCGACCCGCCCCAGCTTCGCACGGGTGCAATGGTCATATTAAATATATTATGCATGTATTGTGCATATAAACTTTCTTCTTGAATCACTCTATTTATTAAAAAAAAAAACCTCATCAAAATCCGTTGCATAGTTTTAAAGACATTGATAATATCGTAGATAAGGCACCAAAATCTAGTTTGTTTCTCCACGGGGTCATGGAGTATCAAGGAGTTACGTGCACATTGGCGCGTACGTAATTCCAAGACATGTGACATCCACCAACCCGCACTGGCCACCGTGGTGGGTTACGGCCCATTACCTCTCTTAGAAAGGAGGCGTGTGTCCCAGCAGTAGGAACATTAAAAAGGCTGATGATGGGGATGATGAGGCGCGTACTAGGCAATGTGACATATAGAAGCGCACTCCAATTTTAAAAATAAAACCAAATATAGTACGCGGCAAATAAGTTGAATTCGTTGCTAAAGTTAAGCGTAGCCCCCCACCTCGATTGAGACCCGATAATCGGTTGCTGCGCATTCAAAGTCGACCGCCATGATGGTTCAAATTGTGTGACGAGGATTATTATTTATTTATTTATTTTTATTTAATCATTTGTATCAGAACATAATTCCATATAAAAGTGTTAGTAAAACTTACAACTATGTTAGTACCATTATGCTTACTTATTCTACACAAATAATTCTTTTATATATAATTTTCATTTATTTAATATTAAAAAGGACACCACCCGAACTGTGAACCTTATTCCAGTGCCTCACAATAGGACACTCAACCCTCTCTATTATGGTGTTTAGAAGGCCGTTGGAGCTGCCTCGCACACGACGCATCAGGGAGGCCACTCTCTTGCGCACAATTGTTCTAAAGCAATCGGTGTTGGCCTCTGCAAACATCCCCGACGCACTACAGTGACGCGGCAGCCCCATCAGCATCCTAAACCCATTATTGTAGAGGACCCGCAGGGCACTGAAAGCCTTCTGCGTATAGCGGACCCACAAGCTGCAGGTGTACAGAGTCTGGCAGTACGCCTTAAACAGAGTGATTTTAACATTTTTTGTGCACCTTGCAAACCTGCGCGCCAGCATATTGCATCGCACTGCCAATGCCCTACGTTCCCTCTCAACATCCAAATCGTCAGAGAGATCCTCAGTGACCCAATGCCCCAGGTACTTGAACTTGGTGACTCTGCTCACCGGGACTCCTCCAAGTGTAACCGGTGGAATAATAGTGGGAGTTTTATTGCCTGCCTTAAACACAAGCAGTTCACTCTTTTTGGAGTTGTACCTGAGGCCATGTGACACTGCGTACCTCTCACAAATGCCTAAGAGTATGTTGAGGGCTTTAACAGATGGGCTCAGGAGGACCATATCGTCGGCGTAACTAATGTTGTTCATACAAGAACCATCTATTGAGCAGCCAACATCAGCCCTGCTGAGCTCAACTATCAGTCCATTCACGTACAGATTGAAGAGCCGTGGTGACGTCAGGCCTCCCTGTCTCACCCCACACTCCAACCTATACGATGTGGACAATGAGCCCGCCCACTTCACATTATTAGTTTGGTTGTCATACCAATATTTCAATATGTTGATCATGTCCCTGGGTGTGCTGGTTTCTTCCTGAAGCTTATCCCACAGCACATTATAAGAAACCAGGTCAAATGCCCTCGACAGGTCCAAAAAACAGCCGTAAATAGGCGTTTTTCTTGTCACATAGTACTGGATAGTATGCTTGAGTCGCAGTATCGCAGCTTCTGTCGAAAGCCCTGCTCTAAATCCGAACTGGGCATCATGCAAATGTATATGCTCACTAAGGTGACGATCAAGCAAACCATCCAGCACCTTGGCGATTACTGTGGCCAAAGAGATGGGTCTGTAATTGTTCCCGTCGGAAGCATCACCAGTCTTATTTTTGACAATTGGAATTACTGTGGTCTTCATAAGCTCCTGGGGCAAATATGAATGTCCTAAGCACAAATTGTAGAACATGACCAACACCCTAGGCAAGTGAGCACCCGCATGCTGCAAGTGCTCGATGCTGAGGTCATCGTGCCCTGGAGACTTACCTCTAGTCATGCTTCTAATAACCTGAGCGACTTCTTTTATTTTAAACCTAAAGGGTTCTCCATCCTCGACCCCAACCTCCAGCACCTGCCGCAAACTTGGTAAGGGAGACTCAACCTTAAAACGTTCCCTAAATAGCTCGGCAATTTCCTGGGGCTCATTTCTACCCTCAACACAAGTAGGCACACACAAACCAGCTTCCTGTTTCCTGGTGTGCTTCCAAAAACGCTTGAAGTCCTTGTCCTTATGGTGAGTGGCTAAGATGTCCATTTTAAGGTGCTCCACGTTATCTTGACACCACTTGAGCTTAGACTTAAAGCGCCTTCTGGTTTCCTTCATTGTGTCATAAATATCACCAGACTTGGGTTTACCATATAGCAACCAGGTTTGAAAGCTGCTTCGTGCTTCCAGATGAGCATTTTGCACATGTCTGTTCCACCCAGTAACATGTTTTCGCTTCTTATGCTTTCTCAGTTTATTGCTACTACGCGCGGCTTCCGTCAATGCACTAACTATACTGTTATATAGCCTATCAATAATTATATAATGACTATTATTACTACAAAACTTATCAGCACACTGACCAAGTTCCATCGGAAAATCAATATCTCTTAGGTTGTTATTACACAGTTCCCTATATAACCTGATCTGCTGAGCGTCTCTCTCACCCCATCTTACTTTATTAGATAATTTGTCATTACAATATTTTTTTTTTTATTATTATACTCAGGTTTATAAGTCCTGGATGGAGTAGTGACTGCCTTAAAAAATTAAAATCTCCACGGCTTTAATTCATTAAGGCAAAGGCAAGTCCATTTAAGCAGACGATTATCGCATAGGTTGATTTGCAAGAGGCCACTCATTATTGTACTTTCCATGTTATGGGTCGTTACCACAGATAATTATTCGGTAAGTTTAGATTAGACCATAAGCCGAAAAAAATGATAACAAAGAGGCGAAGCCGTTGGCAAGAGCAAGATATCTATGGATTTCACCACAGCGGAGTAAAAAGGACAAGTGCTGAAATTAGTTTCAAAGTTAACAAGACAAAGACTTTATGTTTTCTTTTCCAAATTGCATGAGTATCTTTTTCCAATTTCCAACATCCAATCTTGACATATTGTTTTTCTTATATTACGATGCATAAAATTCTAGTGGTGTCTCTTAGAGATTTAGGGTTCAAAGCATAAATGGAAAGAATCTATTGTAACAAGAGCTCACGAAAAGCCCGCGATGTGGTAAACTAACTTCTAGTTTAGCATTACACATTGCGAAATATGAAATTTTATCTATGAGACATAATATCGTATGTCGTTTTTAACTTTGTCGTTATTGCAAACAATATCAATCACCTAAGAATGAAATATTAGACAAAGATCCCAGAGGTGTCTGAAATAACTTATTTTCACATGGATGAAACCTTAGGTTCTCAGTAGCTTCTCGTGTGTTTTGAATACCTGTGTGCTTGTGGAACTCCCCCTTGTGGGCCCTGGGCAGGTACCAGGTGAGAAAGTAAACTAAGAGTTACATTAAATATTTATAGGCGATATTTATATATGTTTTGTAAACTTTTATTCTAAAGTAGTATCATAAGTGTCAGACACATTCCAAGGCTGATTTTTAAATAGTTTATTAAGGAACTGTTTCAAAGTTATATGTCAGTAGTCAGACAAATTGTAGTGACCAAACATTAATTTGGTAAAAACGAAAGTAATTGTTTAGAAAACGATCTTACATAGACACAAGTAAAGTGGAAAATACGAAAATCAGAGTAGAGTAGAATATAATAAAGTTTATGGTACACCAAAATAGTAACAATTTTACAGAAACTTATATATTGGGGTACAATAGCGCTGACAGCGACATCTATCAGATAAGCACAGCAGCAGAGTAGCTTAATCACATATTTTTTTTCTGTGATTAAAATCTATATATACGAGTATAAAAAAAGTCGTGTTAGTTACACTATTTATAACTCAAGAACGGCTGCATCGATTTGGCTGAAAATTGGTGAGGTAGTAGCTTAGAACCAGGAGATGGACAAAAGATAACTTTTCTTCCGTTAAATGAAAAAAATCCTGCTAAATTATTGATTTATACATGGTAGAGTAGTGTAGAGTAGGGTAGACTAGGGTAAAGTAGGGTAGAGTAGAGTAGAGTAGGGTAGAGTAGGGTAGAGTAGGGTAGTGTAGGGTAGAGTAGGGTAGAGTAGGGTAGAGTAGGGTAGAGTAGGGAAGAGTAGGGAAGAGTAGGGTAGAGTAGGGAAGAGTAGGGTAGAGTAAGGTAGAGTAGGGTAGAGTAAGGTAGAGTAGGTTAGAGTAGGGTAGAGTAGAGTAGTCAGTTGACGGGAGCTAAGCCGCGGGCAAAAGCTAGTCTTATATATGTCTAGTCAGAGAATCTACTATTCATGACGTATCGATTTATGGGAGGGACGAACATTTTTTCAACTATAAAGTTAAGTTTGTTTTTAACCCTACTTTATATCTTTTGTCAGTAAATGACTTTGATACCGAACCCTTCGTGTGCAAATCTGACTCGCACTTGTTAATAGTGTTTGTTTTTTATAATGAGACTAAATCTGTAGAAAAGTTCTTTGTAAAGTTTTAAAAGTTCAAACATCATTAAAGTTTCATTTATTTTAGCACAACAATGTTTGGGCACTGAATGGTCTCCTTTCAACAGTCCTGTGTAATAAGGGCCGAATCTCGTAGCCTCTTGCCGTCAATCTGCCACAAATCCGTCTCTAGTGCTTCTACTAAGAATTCCCTAAACGAAAACTCTAAAACACTTAGGGGACACCAGATCCGGGAATTGAGGGCCTTGGATTTAGGAAACCCTATTTATTTTGCAAATTTTCTTTTACTATATATTTGGCATAGTTTATGTAGAGGGTGAAACTTGATTTAGAGAAGTCTTCACCATAAAAAAACACTTCAAAACTACGGTTTGTTCTATGTATAGATACTACATGGTTTCAAAATTGGAATGGTATAAAGAAGAGCGGTACGAGCTCGACACATGCCATGTAAAAAACAAAAAGGGACACAGCCCTTTGAGGCGAATTCTATTAATAGGTTTGAATTTGCAAAAATGTGGTTTTCAAATGGAATTGATTATGTATGCTTAAACCTGCTGTACCGTACTTAATTAAGAAAGACAAATATTATTTAATATTAAACAAATATGTTCGTCATCAAATAAAATAATCCTCAAATAAGGAGATTTTCACAGGAAAGTATGCGGTAAGCCCCAGGCATTTGTTTGAAATGTCCTCAACCAAATCCCTTCGGGTATAAAGGTCGACCACTTTGCGTTCCAAGCAACAAGGCTAAAAAGCAGTCATCTGGGAACTTTCCCAGATATACGTATATAAGGAGTATTAAAGGTGCTGAAAATACTGAGGCGTGAGTGACGAAATTACAGTTTTACTGTTCTCTTGCCCAGTGTACCTAAGTCACCGGGTAAGTGGGGAATCATAATCCGCCTCCTTAGTTTTTCCTACTATTTTGTCCTTGCCTTAAAATTACATGACAATACACTTGTATTCTCCAAAGTGATAAGCCGAGGCGTATTTAACCTACATATATGGCACTGAATTTTCGCCAATTATGTTAAAGTTTTATGTGATAAGAAGCAGGCCTATCACCATTGACCGGACCCAAATCTAGACACCAGACTTTGAAATCTGTTGCAGAAACCTAATTCAGATGGAAAAATCCAATAACACTTTGCCGGACAGAATAACGCTTGACAACTATCTCAACTAACGGTAAGCGATTACGTGGTCGACGTTGGAGCTCCTTACCATATCCTATTCATTCTTCCCACTTCGTTCCCACTGCTGGGGCACAGGCCTCCTCTCTAAGAGAGGGAATGGGCCGTAATCCACCACGCGGGCACAGTGCGGTTTGGTATTGAATACAATACTTAATCAAGCATAAAACTCTTTTGAGATTTTAAGATAAAACGACTCGAACATTTGTCTTGAGAATACATAATTTGTACGTTATCTTTACAATTACAGTTTAAAATAATGTCTACTAATCGTTTACCTGTTAATCCGGCTATAAGAGCCGTTATATTTACGTGTTAATCCGGATATAAGAGCCGTATTTATTTCATTTTAATCTATTCGTTCCTATCATTTGAAATAATTAAGAAAATACGATACCGATTAATATTCCCTCCTCTTAATACGGCAAGAGAAATGAAGGGCCATTTCTTTATTTTTTTCAATTTGAGCCGCTCCTTTACAAATGCCTACAGATATTGGTATAGCTAAGTGAATTAATAAACGCCATCGAAAATTGAAATAGATATGTTCAGGTTACTCCCAAAATCCATAATAATATACTATTTATTAAATTAAGACATAACGAAAACGAAAAAATAAATTTTTATCTGTTCATATTAAATCATCTCATACTATTTTCCAAGGCACGATTTGACAAAAACGAAAATTATAAAAAAGAGGTACTTTAGATACTTACAAGCTTACACCGGAAAAATAACACGAATCGTAACCCGTTTACAAACTCTATTATCCTTGTCTACTTTGTATTAGCTGAACAAGGTCTAAATTCTCGAGAACATGCTTATTCAATTCGGAGTACGTATCCAAAATAACGACCTCTGTTTCTTTATTAATGTTACAATAAAGCTTTTTTAGTATAATTACATTATTAACGCACTGCTTAATCTGTAATTCTACATAATTTCCTTGCTCTTTATGTACGAGAGCATTTTGGCGCCCAACGCGAGCCTAAAAATATTTTTTTATATTTGAGTATAAAAATGTTTTAATTTTTTTTACTTAAATGAATAATTTTACACTTATGCAATGCATGAAAAATTTTACCTATATGAAACCTCCGTTTTTCTCCACCAAGAAAATCAAAACCGGTTCACATTGAAGACCAAACTGTCCATTTCCAACACTTATTTGGGTTTCATTTCTATATGTGTAGTGTAGAGTAGCATGTTACGGCCATGCATATTACATAAGGCCATAAACTTCCCACACCGTACTCGCGTTCCAGTAACTGCTTACCTGTAACAAAATAACGAGGGGTGAAATTGACATTGCAAGTTCATTACTGAGGATAGTTCACAATTTCCGAAGTTGTTGTGAAGTAAGTGTCGTGTGACTTCCTCGTTTGACATGATTTAATTTAGTAATGCATGGAACTGCATACGTCTTCTGCAAATAGTTGTAGTATAGTTGTCAAGTACATCACAAGCGAAAAGTGAATACGGAAGTGAAGTGATTTAAAATATTCCTTGCGGGACATTTACGTCCATATACAAAAACAAATTAAATATCAGATCTAGTTGTAAATGACTATTCCTTCGAAATCTACCTATAGCAGAAATCATCATCATCTTCCTGCCCTTATCTCGTTTTATTTGGGGTCGGCGCAACACGCCTATAGCAGAAATATCGAAGCGAATTCTTAATAATATGATAATATTGCCACTCTGACCTGACCAACCTACATAAACTAGAAATTTCTAGACATGATCGCATATTGGCACGATTCGCAAACCAATTTGGTGGACAGGCAAAACCAAGGCACGGATGAGGATTTAATCAATATAATCTCAAGGATTTCTTTACAAGACTATATTACGATTTATTAGGTTCGTATAAAAAAGCTTGCTTGATTGGTATTCATGTCTTGTTTGTGGCTTGGCTTTACAAAGCGGCCTGTTTTTCATTGTGCATATATTGCATTATAAAATGGATTGCTCTTCAAGTAATTTAATAAATTGACTTGGCATTTCTGTTTTGCATGACGATGACATGACGAGATTATTTTGTTTGAACGTCCGTTCAGAACCAGAAATCTGTACCTAATTTAATATCCCTGCAGGGTATTTGCTTCGGAGATTATGCTGAGTATGGCCCTTTTCGGAGCAGCGGAAGCGACCGGCGGCAAAGCTGAACGCGTCCCAGAGGGTCCTGACAATCTCCTGACGTTGCGGGGACCTACCGCGGTGGTATCTAGAGACAACAGTCCTTGTACTTACGCGTGCACGATTTGAGCAAGGAGATGCAACGCTCACGGAATGACGGATAGAGTTATCTTATGGTGACATGGCGAAAGCGGCTGTCGCAACCCAGTGCTAGGCATGCCATTATCATGGCGGCAAGTGCCCTCTTGGAAGAGTAGCTGGAGAGGCGTCACAGCATCCTCAATTTCCGCATGATGCAGGTCCTCACCGGACATGGTAAGTTCCTGCAACGGATTCAGATGGCTGAAACGCCCGAGTATCATCATTGTATAGACCCCCCCAGAGGACAAGGTGGAGGATAAGTTACGATGCACCCCGCTTTGGCGGAACACCGCCGTGTTCTCGTAGAGGCGATCGGCGGAAACGATCTCTCACGCAGTGCCCTGGTTCAGGGCATGGTCCGGGGCTAGATAGAATGGCAGACGATTGTCTTTTTCTGGGAAGCAGTAATGCTAAAGAAGAAACCGGCCGCACGCGTGAGGGAACAGAAATGCTCACGCCCCAGTCGCCGCAACCTTGACTACCAACCACGGTAAGCGCGGGTTTGCGAATGACTACCTAATGGATAAGTCGCCGTCCGGCCGCTCAGTAAGCGTCTGGACAAAGCTCAAGTCGTTATCAGCGCTCACTGATGGCATGGCCCAGCAGAACCGATGCCCACTAGGGTCGCGGGGATTTTTCTTTACACCGGTTTGCTTTTTACACAGGTGTAATTTTAGTCAATAAAAAACTGATAAGATCTCCCACTTCACTCTAGACCGAGAGAAGTCATCGAATGATTTCCAACTTAAAAAAATATATATAATTATATGAGACATGCTTCTAAGGGTATTTACTGTCATTCAAAGGAGATTGCCCGTTTTGTAAGGGAAGTTGGGTCCCAGTGGAAAATGCTTGTGCCCTGAAGACTTTTGTTTTACCTAATAGTAAAAACATAGCATTTTCATAATCGGAAACCTTTTTTCATTTTGTCACACTGGTTCAGGAGATATCCTTATTTTTCTGTTTTAAAAATCTAGGTTATAATTAAAAATTGACAGACTATACTCACCAATAGAATCACCATGAGCATGGAATTATGTCTCTATTACTTTATGCATAAAGTAATAGAGACATAAATCCATTAGTTTATGCATATTTTTACACTATAAGCATATTTATACTTACATAAAGTAATAAAGACATAATCCTATTGTACTGCTGTTTAGCAGTTTGGTAAAAAGTAGATACTTAGGTGCTCATCTATTGTGTAGAATTATAATGTTTAAATCTAACAAAAAATGTGTAATTAGTTCACAGCTTCAGCACTGGATTATTTTTTTAGTAATGACTCATAATTAACGTTGCTGATTTTAGTAATAGTACATACCAAGGGAAATAAAACAAATAAAACTTGGATAAACTATTTATTCTTCATAAAATATTTCATCCAAAGATGGAGCTGGAGCACTTACATTGTTGAAGCCCTTTCCAGCATGGAAAATATGTCATCGACTTGAAAGCCAGTAAAGTCATTTAAAATAGCAGTCAGTTCATCCCACTGATTACTATGTAAATGGTGATGACAGATCCTAGCATTTAACGGTATATATATATTGTACTGCAATAACAATAATTCCTTTATAGTCATAGGCACTAAAAGACGTTCATTATTTTCACAGCCTACAAACATACAGTGACGAGAAGCTGCAGCAACTCGTTTATACTTTTGTGAGCTAATTTTAGTTTGTAGTCGTAATGCTTGTTGTGGTTGGGGTGTTGGAGCAGGCATTGGAGGTGGTTCAGGTATCCCGGTGTCTTCCAATGAAGGCGAAGCTACATCCATGACACTGTCGGGTCTGTTTGGCTCTTGAACCTTCAATCGTCTTGTTTCCCGAGTAGTCGCTAACCAGCAAGGAATGCACACTCTTTGCAAATGTGGAGCCTAAAATGAAATAGTCAGTATTAATGAATGTCAGAATACGCACCAAACCCTATATTGCTATTGTGCAAGAAAATGAATAAAAATACTATCAATCAGAAAGAAACAGTGCAGCAGTTTTTCTTAAATATATTTAGAAAATGTTAAGCACAATTGCAGAGCATGAGGTCTCAGGTCTGTTTCCCAGGTTGGGTTTCTGGGTTTTCTCCAATGAGAATTCCTGAGTAGCAGCCAGGAGTCTGATAGACTGGGTTTGTGCCTGGTTAATGGCTCTAGTCTCATCCCTATTACTTGAGACTTAAATAAATGTATTTGTACTGTTAGATACACCTGTGCCTAATTATCATCACACTTATGATTGGGGATTACGTTGTGATGATATGAAATGTTATTAAAAAAATACTGACCAGGTGTGCTAGAGTCCATCTTAAAATCTTGCTACGTTGTGGGCAGTCTAACTCAACTCTATGGGTTCTCCGACTTGCAATAGAGATACCACATCCATAACAGATGTTCAAGTGACCATATGCAGGTGACATATCCTCGTGGGATCCAGTTATATTACATAAAATCATTTGTTGCAACAACAAATAACATTCAATACACAGGATATTATCCGACGTTACCTGGAACAGATTATAAAATCATTACTCTTCTACATTTATTACTGTTTAAACTTTTAAATACATAAAATAAATCCTCATAAAGGAATATATAATTATACAGTGCACTTCGTTTAATCAAATGATATTTTGAGTTTGCTATATCGTCTATAATAAATATTGTTGTGTATGCACACGATAACTTACAGGTGTAGGCATTGTCCAAGTTCGTAGAAGAACTGTCATTTGCTCGTTCAACTCCTCAACTGTATACCGGCGTAAATTAGGTGCTAATAAAATCGAACAGTTAATACAGCGTTGGGAAGGCAGACGGCGTGCCCGACTTCTGGCTGGGGTAGACATAGTTCTGATAAAAACTGTTCGGGAGTCCAAATCTCAACAAAGATAGCACTTAAGAGTCAAATATCTCACAAAGAACAGCACAAACAAGAGACAATTATCTCACAAAACATAAAGTACTCGAGGAACTTATTAGCTCAAATCAGTGGTCGCAGAAAAAGCACGTATCGTAAATAATAACTATGCAAATACGGAATTCAAAACTCAACGTATTTAAACAAAGCAATCACGAACGTAACGAATCTCAAAACCAAAGTGCTGTGACAAGCGGAAGTAAATGTTGCCAGATCGATTATTTTTAATCGTTACTAAATCGATTTCAGTTTTTTTTTTTTATCAATTTATCGATTAAAACTGTTTTGTTAATACGGCGTTTCCAAAATACGTAATGCTTTTTTGTTTGTGTAAATCGCTTTTATGAACATCTAATAAACAATATAAACTAATTATGAAAATAAACAATCTATTGTTGTCATCGTTCCATCGATATTACCGCATAGACTATAATACTAAAACATAATGCTAAAACATTATATTTGAGGTTGCCAAATGTTGAGACCTACATTTAAATGTTGAGAGACCTAAACTAGTTGTAATAATTAAAAAATGTATTTTTTTATTGTTATCGTTTTGTTTTGATATCGATTACTCCATTATTATACGCATTTTGAATATTTTTTGATTTCTGGCAACTTTTTTTTTTGTATCTTATCAAACGGATGTAGATGTAATGTTTAACTATTAATTAACTTTAATTTTATTCCCAAGGTGAAAAAAATTGTATAAAAAATAATTTGCACACAAAAAAATAAATAATATTTTTAGGTTATTATTCCAAACAGGCACACGACAGCACAAAAGGGACCTGCCCCGTGGCAATATCCTTTATTCAAGGAAATTTTTCGTTATTAAATATTCAATTGTTAATTCAAGTTTATTATTTAATAAGTATATTAATCTATGTTTACTAAAAAGATAAATAGTTATTATTTATTTAAAATTTCTATACAGTACGGAATTAAATCAACAAGGAGGCGCAGTAGTTGAGCGATTGGCTGCTGCGCTGCGTGTCGCGGGATCGATCCCCGCACGGAAATAATATTTGTATGGCCTACAGGTAGGTGTTCCGGGTCTGGGTGTCTTGTGTACGCGAGTTTACATGTTTGTGACCGCACCCACGATACAGGAGCAATTCTAAGTGGAGGACAACGTATTAAAAAAAAAGTAAGAAAAGAAAGATAGGCATTCTCTACCAGCCGACCACTCGATCTTAATCACTTCTTTACATAGAAGTAAATAAAAAAAACTTAACTGCCCGTTAAGAACTAATTTAACGGTGGTATTAGGACTACCGGGACCATTTTTATTGCTTCAATTAATGGGCTATAAACCTCCGTTTCCCTTTATAGTAGTCACAAACTGCGCCAACAATTACTCGATAGTACTATCGAACAAAGTTAAGTAAGTTAAAAGAGCGGTCTAACCGAATCGCAATTGTTCGACTGAATTTTCATAACGTCAGAAAATTATATTATTATCATTAGTTCAACAGAGCGGCCTCCTTCAAGTGTTGCCACATATTTTTGTGGTTTTGTGGTCTCGCATCTGTCATCGTTCCACCATACGAGGGCTTCCAACGCTGCGTCTTCAGGTATGCGACCGCCACTCCAGAACCCTTTGACACCACCGACATTGGTTCTGCGAGCTAAATGCCTACCAACTGCCACTTAAGTTTGGCGATTAAAAGCAAGTACAAAGATCGACAAAAGATCTTCACTCCCAATCATGAGCCATACATCGAAGCAAAGGCTCAGCTGGCTGTCAACGGGAGATCATGTCATGCCATGGTCTTCTGAATGTGTTTCCTTCAGCCGTGAAAATTAAGAAAAATCCATACATACGGACTTTCAAGTTTGTTTTAATGTGTATTGGATTTAGTTGTAGTAGCTGAGAATGTTGAAAAAAAAAAAAGTTTTTTTTTTACATTTCCAATATGTCGTAGATCGGAGAGTTATTTACAATGTGAATATTAAATCGTCATTATTATATTCTATAGGATCTATACATATAAAATCATCAGATCTTTAATATTCTTCTTTTGACAAATAGGACAATCATAAAGGGCGTTGAAAAGAATCAGAATTTATCAAAGCTTTGAGAGAATTTTTGAATATAATGAATACCTTTGTGAATGGTAATACATTTTCCACCATAGCCTAGTGCTCTCTTTGATTCTCTCTGTCATTTAAAATAGGTGCGTCCATTAAATATGATTTCTCAAGCATAAGCAATAATTAGAAGAAAAAGTTTTAATAATGAGGTTTCGGTCGTCTCTCTAAGACACATCCTCTTAATGATTATTTGATGGAAAAGACACGTTCAATTATAAGAGTACCGAAAAGAGTCAAAGGTCGAGCTAATTTAAGAAGTTTCAATTTTGTATCCTTAACAAATATATCGATAGCAAAAATCAATGAGCTGGGCTAATTTTACTTAATTCATCTTGGCAGCGAAATTAACTTGACATTTGACGCAAGATTCAAACTTTCTTTTCCAATAAGCAAGAAATTGTTTTTAATTAGTTTTTTTGTGAAAAAGTCCTCAACTCTATTCTTAGAAAAACCCTTGAAATATACTGTAACATAAAGGAGCTACATCTTTTTAAAGGCCGACAATTTGGAGGAAGCCTCACAATTTCTGAATCCGCTTCTGAAATAGCGTTTAACATCCTATTGTCAGAATTCACAGTATTGAGTCCTTTGTGCCCTTTTCGGCAAGAAAGGTTTAATGTCGGGATCGAAAGTTTGGACGACATATCTTCTCATATTAAGTGAATTCAACCGATTATACGCAGTTTAAGTAGAACTTGTACTATACAAGTGGTGGTTAAAAGCGAAAAGAAAATGAAAATATAGGATGAGAGCAACATTTCTTCTTTTTACATAAATATCAGTCTTTTCGTGAAATGAATAAAAGAACGATTGAAATAACATGTAAGTTTGACATTAATATGGTGTGGTTAATTAGAATTAGAAGTTGATACAATTACAGAACTAACACGTGAAATAGTTTTAGGTTCAGTTCTAAACTCAAACATTAAAGATCGAATTAATATAATTTAACCGATTCACTCTCCACAGAACTGTTCGTCACCATTATTGGTTAGAATCACAAAACAGAATTTTAGCGCGGCATCAACAAGAGACGCCATTACTGGGTAATAGGTACCTAGATATCTTTTGGTTTGTGTAGGTATAATGTTTTTTGAGAACGTGTACAGACAATTAAAACGTGGAAATGAACTTTGATATTACATTTCAAAAAATTCAAATGTAGCAATAGGAAAGTCGTGCGTCTTTAAAGGGATTTACCGGACAACTGTTATTGCCGTTCGCCGTCAGCGTTACTCTATTTGCGGGATTATTTATAAAAGTTAAAATGGCCCTGGAACTCACAGAACAACTGAAGGAACAAAGAAGGATTTTAGTCAGCTGACGACGAGCTCATTGCTGGACACCCCGCACCTGCGGTGGCCGGGAATGACCCATCGATTCATCGATTTCCGACGCCCGGGTTGTCATCTACTTCGACTGGGGTGTGAGAATGTCTTCTCCTTCATGCATTCCGCCACTTCCTTCGTTCGCAATTCGCATTACTACTCTGCAGAAGGTGTCTCATTATTTTGTCTCGCTCCGTGCCATGACCTTAACTAGGGCCGTACAGGAGAGGTCGCTGCCGCCGTGGCCCTGTTAGCCTCCACGAGAACGCGGTGGTGCTCTGACCAAGCGGGGCAAACTTCTATCGTACGCTCCACCGTATCCATGGGCAATTAGCTCACTGACAGTAGTAGAATTAAATAAACGTAAATCTCATTTCCCATAAACTCTGTATTGTTTGTTTTGTATTGTGTGTTTGAAGCTATTTGCTCCGTCACTCATTATTCAAGGCTTATCGGTAGCCCAGGGTCAAACAGCAGCAGGCACACACCCAACGAATGTTTGTTTTTGTTAAATGATCTTATGTTACTCTCTTTGTGTAAACCGTAAAAACTGTGCCCGTTTTTTTTTTTTCATAAATGGAATTAGTTTCGTTCTACATCGTCTTCTTCACCGTGTTGATCACATTTCCTAAAACCGCTGATTCGATTACATATATTTCGCTCTCGGTTTGTCCAGTTTCCGATCATAGACGTAACTTTTTAAAATGTTTTTGCTTATTTGTTTTTTAACAGCAAATTGCAATATGTATTTCAATTTCAACAACATTTGGGACAAATCCCATCATGGTATTCTTACGAATACTCCATAATGAATAGTCAATAAGGTTTTTCTTCTTGATAAACCTTACCCAAAGTCAGTGAAGTAAGTTTTTAACGATGAACTTCAGGTGAAGCGTAACTTGATTCAGTCAGAACAGTCTTATTGTACCTTCACAATGCAGTCAGATCAACTTATGTTTGTGGCTTTGTTGTTCGGCCTTCAGCATTTGGCAAAATTCCCAATTCACTTCAAAGACTAGTGACGTAACAAGAACGTTTATTTACTGCTGCGTCTGGTAACGCTGTATATGTTGTAATTATTTTTTTTGATTTGTTAGTTTCGACAATTATGAAGGACGACTAACATCAAATTCAAAACAGTCTCTCGTCTATGAGTGGCGATACTTAATAAAAATGTTTTTCCTAAGCAATCCGTCCCATTTAACTTGGAGTCGGCACAACGTTTTCCTTCTTCCATTCTTCTCGGTCAACCACCACGCTACCAATCATACATTTTTTCCTTTGTTTTCACAAAGTCAACTACTACCCGCCGCCGCTGACTAATTTTTCATCTACAAAGCAATCATCGAAAATGTAAAAAGCTATATAAATATACAGATATAACAAATCATAGTGCTTAAGTGCGCTGGAATGGCGACCAGGTACAGGAAGAAGCAGCGTTCGAAGGCCTCTCACAAGGAGGACCGATGACGTGGTGAGAGTCGCGAGAATGGATGCGAGATGTACAGGACCGGTTATTATGGCGATACTTGGGGGAAGCCTATGTCCAAGAGTGGTCGTCTTTCGGCTGAAATGATGACGATGATGGAGTGCTTAAACGGACAGCTGTTTAAGTAGCTACTCGAGTGGCTCCAAAGATATTAGAAAGGAGTAGCTCCAAGTCATTAAATGAATAAATTTCAATATAGTCTACCACATATCTGATGTACCCGTGCAAACGTATTTGTTCCGCTCCGAATATTTGAGCATCGTCAACATTGGATACCGGGAATCCTTGTGTTGAAACTTGAATGAAAGCTTCGTTCATACGTTAAACTGTATTGACTAACAAACAGCACCTTATCATTTTTGCCACATCGATCCTGTATTACATTTCGACAAATAAAACACTATCTACATTTTCATGGAAAAATATTTTTATTCCCTATTTTAAAATAAAATTGTTTATAGGTATTTTGATTGCTTAATAAATAACATGATACTCGTACCTATGTTTTTGATAAGTACTTCTAAGAGTTTTACCTCCACATAGACTAAGATTCACTTAGACCTACTAACTGTTATGGAAAACAACAATTGATTAATTATTTTGAAATAGTAAGTTTTAATCATTAGCATCATTTCAGCCCAAACGCGTCAATTATTGGACGTAGGCCTTTCCTAAATGTCGCCACGTCGCCACAATGAACGCATCGCATCAAAAATTTCGAGCACAGTAATCTTAATTTATTAAGATTTCTGTGTTTCAGAGCCATATGTTATATTATTTATATTATAACTTTTATCTTGAAACACTATGGTATGTTTTATGAGAAGATACCGCGATACAGCTTCCCAAACGCTGCCCAGCCGAGTCGGATTCGACGGTCGACCTCTTTCTCGAAATTAGATCTACCCATCTGGACTGTTTGTCCGAAGTAGACGTAATCGTCCACAACTTCAAGTGTAGAGCCTCCGATCTCGATAGGAGTGGGTGCTACATGGCTGTTTATCATGACTTTGGTTTTGGCCATGTTCATTTTAAGACCCACTCTTTCGGAAGCTCTACTGAGATCATTGAGCATTGTGTTGTGTTGTTGGTCATTGAGTTCCTCCGTATTCTCAGCTATGACTACTATGTCGTCGGCAAACCGAAGGTGAGTGATGTATTTGCTATTGACATTAATGCTTGTCCACTCCAGTCCAGAAACTTGAATACATCCTCCATTGCGGCTGTGAACAGTTTCGGAGAAATGACTTCTCCCTGCCTCACACCCCGGTCTTTTATATAACCTACCGTAGCGTATGTAACTAGTCTACGGTGCTGAAGCCTTTTCGGAATCCGACTTGCTCAGGAGGCTGAAAATCGTCGAACCTGCGCGCAAGATGATTCGAGATGACTTTGGCAAACAACTTGTAGACAAGTCTTAATGTTTCCTGACAAATCGGATAAGACGTAGGACAGGTTGAGTCAGACTAAACCGGTTGCTAGTTCGAACTACGAAAGATATATCCCGTGATACATGTATTCACGGAGTTAGCTCGTATGGCACCCAAGGGTAGCAATGGGATAGCTTATTCGTAAGGAAACACCATATTGCCATTAATGTAAAGATACTTTTACGACTTGCCGGGGATCATGCGAAAGTGATACATTACGAGTTTTTATAGCCCGAGCGCCCAAATTAACTTGTAGAAGGAAATTGTAGGAAAAGAGGACCAAATTATTATTCAGTTCGCAGAGCGTGGAGTTATCTTAATTATCTTCTGTTTTTCATCGTGTTTTCACCGCAGAACCTTTTACTAATGAAATGATAAAGGGAAAATTTAGTTTAATTTAGCGGAATAAAGTCAACATACACGTTATTAGTTTGTGTTTCTTTTTTCTTATAACTGGATGGGCTTTGTTTTCGTACAATTCAGTAACTATTTCACATAACATCTATATATTGTTAAAATAAAAATGTTTTGAAGTAATAAAATTAAAATGAAGTTAGTTCTACTGCTAAGAAAAAGCAGCTGGAATCCTCCTTTTCCTTTATACAACTATAAAGGCTCAACTTTGCTCTAAAAATATACTCAGCTAAATCTTAAAAGAAGCGTTAAAGCTTTGATCTCTGGTTTGTGAACACACAAAACATAAAGAAACACACTAATCCGTTACTACAGAGGAAAATACAGAATATTTTGCTTGTGTAAACAACTCCCAATTTGAACTTATGTTTTCCTTTAGTATTCTGGACGAAGCAAATGAAAAGGGAGAGCACCAATCGATGCATGAGTGTACTTCAGAAATGAAAGAGTCTGTACTTCACATGTCTGCATAGCGTGCATTTCAATATTGGACTTTTATACACATGTACACGAAGTACTAAAGCAGATAGGTACCTACTCGTGTGACAACGAGGAGTAATTAATATTGAGTGCAATGACATGACAAATATTATTACAGGGATCGAATTCAGCATAATATATTGATGCTACACAATTCACAATAGCAGAAATTATGTTAATATTTTATTATTAGTAATTCATTGTGCGAATAGCAGTGGACTGTGGTAAGTGGTAGACGATTTTGTTGTAATAAATAATAAGGTATTTTTGGAAAGTGGAGTCATAACAATATTTATTACTTCTGGTTTGGATGCAGGCCCTGGAACGGAAAGGGCAACCTTAAGACAAAAGGTCGATTTTATTTATTTATTTATTTAAACATTATGCAACACAAAGGTACATAGGAAGTACATAGTATATTTTAGTCAGTAGTCTGGCAGTAACTCTCGCTCCTTTTAAAGCGTGCAGAATTATTTGATGAATTCCCACCAAAAAGGTTTTTTTATAGTATGTAAAATCATCCAATGAAAAAAAAAGACCTTGGGTGGGGCGGGAAATAGTGTCAGACTCTTACTGACTAAAAACCTACCCTGTTCCATTCATTGCCTTTGTCCCAGGGCCCCGGTAACATTTTCACATAACCTTGGCCCCAGTAGGCTTCGGCCCTGCTGGGCCTCTACAGTTTGCTGACAACTCCTTGAGGCGCACGGGAACAGTGCGCGCCGTAGACGACTTGAGCTTGGACCGGTCTGTTACCGGGATAAGGATAGGATCCTATTCCGACTCGTAAGACCCAAAACGTGCAAGTAAAATAACCTTTGTGTTGCTACGGGAGCCATTACTTCTACGCTGCCAACGGCGATACCGTGGAAGTGGTGAAGTTTTGGAATAAAACCATCTATGTCATTGTCACTGTCCCCTCTCCTAGAGAGGAGGCCTGAGTTCCAGCAGTGGGAACATTACAAGGCTGATGCTATGCTATGCTATGTCACTGTCATGATAGTGATACGAAGAAAAGGAAGATTACATCAGACATTAAAACATACATTACAGCTACACATAAAATACACAAAGATTTTCAATTACAAATCTGTAATAACTCTATTCCTAAGGGAGTTAATTCTATTAAAGAAGGAATTACCGATAAAGACTTCTAAATCCAATTACCCGGCGTAACAGCTTGCGGTTTGAATTAAAGGCTTTAGTTGGACTCTATAGAGCTACATGTTACAGCAGACACATACATGTTCCAATTAAATCATGAAATTTTAGCTTTCAACTCTCTCGGCTTTGATGAACTGTGGATTCGGGGATCATTTTATTTTGGTACTGGTTTTACCTGGTCCACAGCTCGGTGAATGTTCGGTAGAGTAATATTGAGACAGAAGTGTACCTTTTATTTAAATGTGTATGTGTTGTGTATATGTATGTACAATTATGACACCAGGGCCTACATTGCTGAACATTATAATAAAACACAACGAAGCCTATGGGATGGATCTTTTTTATTATTATGGATAGGCTCACGTTTGAGCACTATTTCACTTGATAGTAAGCGATAATGTGGTCGACGATGAAGCACGCTTAACGAGAAATAATCTATTCACTCTTGACTAAGCTATCATGAAACAAAGACAAAAACAGGCGATTGATTGCTGCAGCACGCGTCGGGAGTTAGATAACACTACAAAACAAATATGTATGTTTTTGTATATTCAACAATAGCACAGGTGATAATCGTTTTTCCTGGTCCACAGAATGTTTGAATGGTAACTTTTTTTTTAAGTTTTAAGCAAAACGTTTACGATACAGAAAAACATATTCTTGCGTAAATTTAATGTCTTTAAATAAAGGAAGATTAACATAACCCGCACCATGACACTCACAACATAAAAAACTAGCAAAGTCAGCACATAAGTCCCAGTGAAATGCTGTTTCACACACATAAAAAACACATTAGCCGATTGATAAAAGATTTATGTAGTCATTCAAAATGGAGGTCAAAAGGTTTATTTATATCTAGATACTATTCAAGATTTAAAACTAGTCTAGATTTCTACAGGTAGCTGTTTTACTGCAAGTCAAAATATCAAACATCCAATCAAAAATATTTTAGCGCAATTATTATTACATTACACAGGTACATATATTTTTTTTATTTTTTTTTAAACTCCTATATTTTTATTATACTACTTTCTACTAATGGAAGGTGATGTAGAAAATGTGGAAAAAACTATCACATCACATTGTATTAGGAGAATAACTATTTTTTTTTCCTACCCGCTATATTAACTTCGATTCTATTGTTATTATGTTCTTGTATTTTTATCAATTACTCGTAAACTGGTTTCATTTTTGATAAATGCCTCACGAAGTGTATATATTAAATTCTGACTATTTTTGGTACGTTTGTGGATAATAAATACGTATCCACAAAAAAAAAGTAATTCTGATCAGATATTCTTAAAACAATATAATTGCATTATTTTGGTTTTTCGATAATATCAAGAAAAAATGTTTTTTGTGAAAGTTGAAATATGTCTTTGGATCACCAATGCTGTGGAGAAAACCTTATAATCTCGAAAAACGAATAATGTTATTTTTGTATGACAAAAACTGCTGGCTTTCATCAATACATAGTATAAAACAAAGTCGCTTCCTGTTGTCTGTCCCTATGTATGCTTAGATTTTTAAAACTACGCAACGGATTGTGATGTGGTTTTTTTTTAATAGATAAAGTGATTCAAGAGAAAGGTTTATATATGTATAATATCACCATCGCACCCGTGCGAAGCTGGGGCGGGTCGCTAGTTTAAAATAAACACAAAATTAAATATCCATATTTACACAATCAATCTCAAAAGCATTACCACATTCAACCTGCCTCGTCCAGCAAATATGTCCAGGTACACCATTTGGTGCTCAAGTTGCTCGGATAGTCAATTAATAAAAACAGCCATAGATAAAATTAATGTACGACCGAAACAGGACCTTCTAAACTGAAACGGAAGCTTTTTTTATGCATTTTTAAAATCTATTGTTTACTATTTCTCACAACATGCAGTCATATTAGTCTTTTTCTAAAGTACTCACTGGTACCTTTGTCTTTTAGATGGAATTTCTGTTGTGTGTTCCACCATGTCCTCCGGGCGGTCTACACAGTGGTGATAGCGTTTCTTCCTCACGAATCCCTACACTATAATTGCCTCAGTGTCCTATAAATGGACCATATCGGAATCGTCGGATACGCATAATTACCCAACCTACATATAAACACTGCGTGTTACCAAAATTTTCCCAAAATTACGCATAAAACTACCACTAGCTAGTAGCAACAACCAAAAACTGGGACACGAATGCGACAGATGCAAAGCCAAATGGGTCGACGACGCAGAGTAATGAGTAAATGGACTGCCAAGAAAAGAAATCTGTACCAAGACCACAGCAAAGTCGCTCTTGCCCATCTTTCTGTTTTTTTTTCTATGTGGTTTGGGAACAGCAAAAAAAAAATCCTTCATTCTGCGCTGACAACCGTTATACTATCACTGGCTCCCTTTTCTTTCATGTCATTTTCACAAAATCCACCTATTATTTTAGTTTGCCACCATATTTTTTTAGTCTGCCACCATCTCTCCATCCGGCTATATTTATATGTTTAACTCCTTTATCCTTTCTCATAACATGCCTTTACCAAAACAAAGGATACTTTAAGTAATATACACCCTCTTAACTATAATAAACCCGATGTGCTATGATATACGTGGAACATACCACGTCTCTCATAGCACATCGGGTTTCCGCAAAGTCTTTTGGCTGATTATTTGAAGTATGATAAACCTGTGTGATAGGCCCCGGTATGATAGGCAACGAAGGAACGGGGTAGGTTTTTAGTCAGTAAGAGTCGGACACTATTTCCCGCTCCGCCCAAGAGCGGGATCTGTCATTGGATGATTTTACCTACCATAAAAAAAGTATGATAAACCTCGGTTTCTAAACTGAGAATTTAGTTTATCACGTTAAGCTGTTGATTCCGGTTGTCAATTTTAGGTTTTCGATAGTCGTTGAGGGTTGTCAGAAGATAAAAAATCCGACACCAATGGACCTTGCCAAGGTTATCGTGTTGCCCAATTACTGGGTTGTGTAGCAGTCGCTCCGTGTAAAATACAGATACTCAGCTATATCCGGGTTAGACTAGAAAGCTAACCCCAACATATTTCGGAAAAAGTTAAGCAGATTGATTGTAGTTTTCTAACTCTATTAATTGAACCCAACTGGATAAAAGTAGGTTGGTATAAGCTCTCCATGTGTCGTCCTACGATGGGCCTCTGTAACAGACAAGATATTCGGCAAATGTAAGCGTGTTTTCTTGGCACGACTCCGTATTACCGGCTTAGTTATAACGAGGGTGATCGTCCAGAATCTCGAGACTGAACGTTTACTCGTACAAACAGGATTAGTTTGATGGTAGGAAATATGTCAAAAGCTATCCTGTGAAACAGATTTATTAACAGATATAGACATATTAGTGTGGTAGGCCACTTGCTAAAAGTATGACGACGTCTACTTGTGAATTTTAGGATTAGTAAGTATATGGTTTAATTGAATGTTCTATCTGGAGAACTAAGTAGGAATATGAACATTTAAAATGGAGTCTAAGGCCCGTATTACAGAACCTTACTCAAGTACTACTTAAACTGCGTTCAACCGATTATTGCTTGAGCGAAGAATCTCGACTTAAGCGTTCAGTTTATTTTAGAACTATTCTCAAACTCAAATCAAACTAAACAACGCTTGAGTAGAGATTTTGATCTCTGATTACGTGAGTAAGCTATCATTGTGGTAACCCTGAATAATTGTTGCTGCAACTGCACAACTGGACAATATTATGTGGGTGGAATCATTGAAACAGGCGCGATCTCGGTAAAATGGAGCTGAGAATTTTATTGGTATTAACTACCACAGCGAAATTTGCGAGAAGGCTGACTCTTTACGTTTGCTGCTAAATACTGCAAAAAAAAAATTATAATGTGTTGAATGAAGAGCGCGGGTGATTCTAATGAAACTCAAAAAAGATAGAAATGAAAATAAGAAGGTCTCAGTTACCAAGTCAAATAATAAACACGTAAACACATAAGAATTTGCAATTCTGGGGCTATCGGATGCCCACGGTTATGTGGTTTTCTTAAATCGTGGTCAATCATCAGTAAAATTTAATGTTTCACGACATCTTTTGAAAACCTGTAGGTACTTCTCCTTAAAATTTTCAAAATTATAAGGGTCCTGCGTATCTCGTAAATATATAAGAGGAACATTTAAGTTAAACGTTTGATTTGTATTATCTACTTCTGCAAATATATATCCATTTTGATTAGGTAGGTACTCGATTCACTCCAAATCCACAAAAAAATTCATGAGAATCTATGCTCAAGCGTGGTCTCGACTACACTTGCGAAAACAAAGATCAAATCTCGCCTCAAGCAGTGATTCTGAACTGATTGAGATTTTAAAATAAGGACACATTGAGTGGAGCTCAGTCAAGCCTCAAGCACTGTTCTATAATACGTAATAAATGTCATTTAAAAGTGACATTGCTCAGGTGTTTATTGATTGTAGTTTCTCTGCTCAAGTCAAGTTCTAAAATTAAAACTCCAATTGAGACTAGTTTTAAGTAATGCTTGAGTCTTGATTGTAGTTCTGTAATACGGGCCTTAGTCGTTTACTATTTGACAAGAAGCTCAAGAATGACTGGTAAAGTAGGGCGAAATTCAGCCATATTCTATTTTTTAGTCTGAATTTATCTATATACTCTTAAATACGATCAACCGTTTAAGTAGAAAAAAAAGTCACAGAATCTGACAAAAAGCTGGCTTTGTGATTGAAGCTAGGGTTGTAACGGAACTTCGCCTCCGCTTCCGTTACTGCGGAAGTTCCGCAAGAAATCGCATCTTCGCCTCCGCCTCAGCAAATTTTTTTGCGGAGTTTTAATGATAGAACAATACCGCGCGAGCAGTGACGCTCGACGATGGCTCAGCAGACGTCCCTGCCGCGCGTTGCGTTTGCGTGTGAAATGGTCAAGAAACAGCGTGTGCGCGATGGTTACGCGGTCGGGGTTGGGGCAGCCATATCTCAATTTGACATGACCGAAATCAACCTGACGAATTCCTTCGATTCGTATGTTAAGAGAATTATAATGTTACTTAGTAAAAACACGTTAATTAATATTTAAATAAAATCCTTATTTTTAAGTGGGAAAATCATAGTCATAGTCATAGTAGTCATAGTACTTTATTGGTAAGGGAAAGACTTCTCCCGGTCTGGGTGGAACGGGAAGGCTGCCAGACTTTTACTGACTAAAACCATACCTGTGTCATTCAGTTGCTCTTTGCCTTCTAGGGCTATGGGTTGAAAATCTGCTGAGCCCCTTCGGTTCCCTTCGGTTTGCTGACATCTGTTTGAGAAGCGCATGGATCACTAAGCGTTGTCAACGACTGGGACTCGGTCCGGAAGATTACCAGACTGCTTGACGGCGAGCTACTCATTGCTCGACGTCCGCAAGCCCGCGTCTAGCGTGGCTGGTAATCGGGGTCGGGGTCTGTGCGGCCGGGAATGTTGTCTCCTTCACGCGTGCGGCCTTCTCCTTGGCTAGTATTACTGCTTTGGAGAAGGAAGCGACCGCCTACTATTCCTCCTCTCTCCGTACCAAAGTCTGAACCAGGGCCCGGCGCGAAAGATCGTTACCGGCGATTGCTTCCACGAGAGCACGACGTTACTCGACCCAAGCGGGGCACTCCACCGTATGCTCCACCATGTCCTCCAGTGGCCCACACAGTGGTGACACCTGAATGTTTCTTCCGCCTGAATCTGATGCAGGAACCTCCCGAACTTAACATGTCCAGTGAGAACCTGCGTCATGCGGAAGGTGACGACACCGTGCCGCCTATCCAGCCACTCCTCAAAGAGGGGGGATTATCGCCATAGTTATGGCGTGCTTATACCGAAATATCTGTTGTTCAGTACTTTGACAATGTTTGTATATGTTTATTTATGTGTACTATGAATGCACATATTTAAAATGAAGATTTTTGAGTAGATGAAACCATAAATTACTAATTTTTCAACATGCAGTTTCACCTCCTCCTCCGTTAACCTCCGCATCTGCGGGGGAGTAACTCGACGCCTCTGAATCCGCCTCCGCTAAGATGACCTCTGTTACAACCCTAATTGAAGCATTGGAATTACAAATGATTAAGCGATTTTCTAAAGTGCCAGTCAACTTGTTTTTGCTTGCAATTCACTGCTGTCAAAGCCACGATAAACCTTGGCTTGATTTAAGAAATTAGTTACAGAAAGGAAATTTCAACTTAATTGCCGGCAATACAATAAAATACCCTCGAACGACAAAAAAGGAAACCTAAATAATTGCGTCAAATATTTATAGCTGTTAACTTTAAGCGTCAATCCAAAATGGCTGAACCACAACCTCATATCGACCGGTATTCAGGGTGAGTTCAAGTTAAGCTGTATTTGATTTCCATTTCTTTTCCTATATCGGAATGCGAGTAATAAAATTGAAAAAGGATTTACAAGAGCTTACGAAGGAAGTAAGATGTGAACGCTACGCTCCGAAGCCAGGAGTAATAACAGCTGTACCGAACAGATTACTAGTTACTGTATTCCAAATGTAAATATATGTATATTTACAAAGGGATATCGGTTACAGTGAGTCTTCATATATAAAGGATTATCTCTTCGTACAACAACTTACTTGTGAGGTGCTTTGAAAGGTTCAGATTCAGGGAAGCAGAGTTTAGATATACTGGGAATGTTAGTAAGACACTTTATACCAGGTGACGTAGATTTTGGAATGAGCGAACATCCTTTGTCAAAGATGCTATCAATCAATCAATCAATCTTTATTTGTGAACATAGGTATTACAAAAAAGATCTTAAGTAAACATTTTAGTCGAGCTCTATGTCCTACCAATGATATTGGTGTACAAATATATTAATTTTTTAGTAAGTAATACGTCTGAATCCATACAATGTAAAGTCAAATTTACTATTTGCTATTTGCACACTATTGTACGAGTTTTCGTTATTTTAACTCCTGGCAGTTTGCGAGTTTTCTGCGCCACTTCTTCTCAGAAATTATGTTATAATCACGGTATTGGCTCGTCAATACCGTGATTAAAAACGACCAATATATATCCGGGATTACGGTATTACGGGATCCCGGAATACCGGTATTGAAAGCCCTAGTTGGCTGGCGTTTTTGACATTTTTGTTTAATTGTCGTTCTAAAGTGCCCCTCTTTTTTTATGTATTTGAGCCGCAGACTAAAAGTGGATAAAACATTGACGATATAAAGCGATAGTTACTAATTTATTTTAAGGTCATGAAGGTTATTTAGACGTCGCGTCGTTATGGCTTCAAAATAAGAAAATACCTCATTATATTTGTCCAAAAGTTGGTTCATTAAGAAATTAATTATGGTGCGGTAATTGAAGGTAATTTTGATAAAATTATGGAAGAAAATTAAATTTGTGTAACGCCGAATATTACTCGAAAACTTTACAAGCTGCCACGAAATGATATTTTAATAATGTTTGACCCAAATAACGCATAGTAATTAAATATGAGGCTGTAATGAAATACTTTTACGCGGATTCACGAAATATTAACAAAAAAATCTATAATATAAAACCGAAATACCACACAAACTATAACACCTACAAACTTAAAATTGGGCAGGTAGGTTCCTTATAGGGTATAGACGTTCGTTAGGAACGGACTTTAAGAAACTCCTCTCCTAAGGGGGAAAACTCGGTACTTCCACTCCGATCAACTGAACCAATCAACTAGTTGTGCGGAATGGAACTTGATCGGATCACCTTTTGTGCTTCCATTCCGACCAACTGAACCGACCAACTAATTGTCTGGTATGGAATTCAATCTGATCACTATCACTAGTACCATTAAAAGTCTCATGATGGAACTTGTGATGTTTTTTTTAAATCAACAGTTCCATTATAAAAGAATCTGAAATTAATGGAACTAATTTTGATTTTTGTTATCACCACTGCCACTTTTATTTTAAGCATTTGTGAAATATCTTAACGGCGGAAAAACACTCGAGTTAAAAACGCTTGTGAAAAATTGTATGGGTGGAAAAACACTATAAGTAAAAACACTCTATGTATCTCACTATATACTAATTAAAATTACTTTTTACACCATCTGCTCGATAATAGCCTATTATATCTCATACAACCCACACTAACAGCAAGTCATTCTATCTCTAGAGATCACTAGGAAGTGTTTTTCCACCTTTAAGAAATATCACAAATGTTTTTAACTCGAGTGTTTTTCCATTCTTCAGATTTTTTATATGTTTTTACATCGAGTGTTTTTCCACCCATAAAAAAATTCACAAGTGCCTAAAAAAATAAAATGTTACTAGTGATAACTAAATTCAACATTAGTTGTAGTGATCTCAAACCATCATACAGTCCATGACAAACTACCAGCTTTTATAAAATGACGAAAGTTTGGTGGCCACGAGGTCTCACTCTATTAGTCAGAGACATTTATTCATTGTCTATTATAAGTAACCAGTTCATTAGTGCACAAAAATTAAAAAGTTTAGTGCCAAAGTTGTGTAGATATAACAAATTTAAACAAAGTAAAATATTCCTATCGGATCAACTAAAAAGTTGCACCGTTGAGAACGAAAATAGTTGATCCGTTTCAAAGTTTATTAGATTGGAAAAAGTCCTTCACCGAGTTCCAGTCCGCACAACCAGTTGATCGGACTGAAAGTACCGGGTAAACCGGCATTAACGGGCGAAGCCGCTGGCAGAAGCTAGTTATATTAAAAATAATCTCCAGATAACTGACAATACCTTCATTAAAATTGTTTCCTGGATTCTGATTAAAACGGAGCTTTTTATGTATTCTTTATATTAAAATGTCAAAGGAAAACTAAAAGGAATAAACCAAGACTGCCCTTTAAAGTGGCAATGCAGATAAAATGGCCCGACAAGGGGGAAAAAGTTATGAAAAGTCAAGGGACATTTAGTCAAAGCTACGCCATTTATTTTTATATCCATTGATATTGTTTAAACAAAAGAGGTTTAATTTATAACTTCATGTTCAGAAATGAAAAATCTTTAATTTATTTTATATTTTCCATGTTTTTTTACGCTTCCCAGCGTTTGAAGCACTTGTCAGCGCTCGTGACAGACTCGAATAAATGTGACAGCGCTTTTTCATAATACCGCCATATTTTCCATAAAATATGCAATATGGTGTTTAAAAATATTTTCATCATGGTCATGACGCTTTATTTTACAATAATGGTTTGTTTTTGGTATTGAATCATCCTTACTTTTATAAGACGAAGTTCCCTATCGCGTATAAATACCTGACTGCTGGCGATAAACTCAAAAACTGCTGAACGTCATGCGGTTACCACCAATAGACAGAGGGATTCATGATCAAGATTTAGGGCTATTATCCACGGACGCGTAGCTTCAAAGACACGTATACGCATCATATACGCGTCCGTGAATATGCATATAACACATACATATTTTATATATGCAGAGATAAGCCGAGTTTCAAATATCTATAACAGCCGTGCGAAGCTGGGTTGGATCGCTAGACAAATAAAAAAGAAGTCTGGCCTATTGGTCTAGTAGTTAGTGGCCTCGACTATTATGCCGGAGGTCATGGGTTCGATTTCTGTGATGAGCACGATCATTTGTTGTATCTGGGTGTAATTTGTCTATAATATTAGAAATATTCAGTATGTTTATAAGTTATCTAGTACTCATAGCACAAGCTATGCTTGGCTTGGGACTAGATAGCGTTGTGTGAATGTTGTGGAATATTATTAAATTAAATCTAATTGGAATCTAAATCAAGGAAATGTTTCTGAAATGAGCTGCTAGACGAAAGGCATAACAATTAAAGGTTACGACTGCAAAGTAAACCCGTTATTGTGAAAGTGTAACGTTCCTTAACATTACAGGTCTAGCATTATCTTTGTCCTTATTGATCAAAGTCTCAGGTTATATTGTATTTTAAGATAATCGTGATAATGTCAATAGGTACCTACCAAATATCCTACTGTAGGCGTTGAAATACAAAATCAAAGGTAGAGTTACCGCAACCCTGGAACGCTAAGGAACACAGGTCGGTTTTAGAACTCTGTGGTTTTAGTCAGTAAAAGTGTTACGCCCTCCCGCACCATTATAGAGCGGGAGAAGTTATTTTATGATTGTGAAATAAACCTTAAACTAAAAAAGGTAAGTTTTTTCCCAACTGAATGTTTTTATAGTTATCATCAATGATTATTATTAATATAATATTTAGCCTAATGATTAAACTTTGAAGCTGTCGTGGATATAAAAAAAAATCGTCAGTATAATTTTAACATAAGACCATTGTAAGTATCGTAATCTGTTACAAGATCTAGAAGCCACAAGACAAAAGAACACAAGTCTGTGATACTAAAACCAAACATGACATCATATCAATTCGGTTACCTAACAAGTCTAAGAAAAAATAAACAATAAGATGTTTTAAAAGCACTCTATAGCAGCCAAGGGAATATAAATAATAAAATCACTGACACGTGTCTATGTGACAAAGCAATGTCGAGCCGAAGTCACGTAAACGTCACGACAAGGTAATATCGGTTCCGTACCCAAAGAGGACCAACAGGACCAAGCCTCCGCTGTCTGTCCGTCTGTATGTCTGTCCGTCTGTCAGTAGATTGTATCTCATAATCAGTAAGAGGTAGAGGTCTCACTGGGTAGTAAAGGCCTCTCTCTTTTTTCTATCCCGAGAAAGAAATTATGAATATGCCACATCTTCTTTCATATACTATATCGTTTTTCATGTCTTTTTTGTCCCAAAAATTTTATAGGTAAAATAATAATAATAATAAGAGCCTCGACCAACACCTTAGGAGGCTCTCGTTAGGCGGCTGGATCAAGGGCTTGATTCAGAAAGTGGTACTCCTGGACACGGCTCGTATTGTTAGGAAGTTCCTTTCTCTGGAGCCCTGCCCGCGGGTAGCTTGGACCCTGTTCCGGATACCGGTGTTCTACTATCTTTTATATTTTTAAATGTTTTTTTTATTGTTCTTTTTTTATTAAGAAATATTTAAAAATGTAATTGATAAGTTATTTGTAAGTGGAATAAAAAGGAAACAATAATAATAACTAAACTTAATATATAAAACCTAAAATTGTTTCTAATTAATTATGTCTGTTATAGACTTTGAGACCATCCAGCCGATGCGCACCAAACCAGTTTCATTAGAAAGACAATAATGATCCTTCAAAACTACCCCTTTAAAACGGTTTAGATAGTGTTAAATGTTGTATAAGAGAATCTAATTCCCTAGGCTAATAAACTTGAAAGTTCTCAAAATAGGCGCGCCAAATAAATGAATGAATCATAAAAATAAATGCCAATAACGTTATTGGCATTTATTTTTTCAAAGCATTTATTTGTTTAAGAGTGCGCTAAAGTTCGCAAGGCCTAACTTCAGACGCGCCAAGATCCGTCGGCCGTACTGTAACAGTACTAGTTTTTCAAAACTACCCTCAATATACGATTTAAGCTTTTATGAAAACATTCTCGCGAACGAAGTCGCTGGCAAAGTGCTAGTTGTTTACATAAAGAATTTAACTCATATGTATTCTTTTTTTACATATAAAAAGTTACGTGACGTGTGTGTTCTAAAATGAACATTTTCGTTGTGTGTAGTAAATTACAGACGAAGGTTCGCTGTAGGCCTCAGATAAGTAATGAGGGTTCCAATTGTTGGAATATATTATTCAGAACGGTCTGAAATAAGTTTTCAAGACCGATTAACGTTGTGTGTTTGAAAAGGATTTAATTACATATGAGCTTGTAGCAAGAATTAAGTTACTTATGTATTGTCCTGTAAGTAGGTACAAAGCATGAATTTCATTGCGATTTACATTTTAAGATTTAATTCAGTTCGAATTTAGCAAATGTTTATCTATGAATATATATGAATTTTTATAAAACAATGTCCCCAACCGTGTCTATCTGTCAGTATAAACGCAATAAATTCAAAAAATGCTGAACCGATTATCATCAGGTTTCCACCAATGGAAAGAGTGATTCATGAGGAAGGTTTAAGTCTAAAACATGCATAATATAGTAAAGAAAAACCCAAAAAAAAATCTCTAACTCCCGTCCGAAGCTTGGGCGGGTCGCTAGTTAATCATAAAGGAAAACAATAAAGTTTGGACAGAAATAAATTCAAATTGCCTAAACAAGATTTGCTATTGAACAACAAGAAACTCTTCAACAGTTTCAAGTAAACTTACTTACTAAAATTTTCTTTCGGTAACAAAACAACGACGAGTTAGTCCTTGTACTTCAATCAATAATTAAACTGATGCGCACTTTCCTCTGACAACTTTGTATTAACACCATCGTTCTGCTCGTCAACCACGTATTTAGAATTAATATCAAAAGGCTACTTTTTCAATCTTCATCAACTTTACTACTTTAAACACATTTAACAAGTACAGAGCAGTCTTTATAATCTATTTATCAACAGACCGAAGGTAAAACTACATGGGGCACACGTGGACCATGGACGCCGATCTGGGCGCATCAGTCTCCATACATTTTATATGGCAATTAGACTTGTTAGATCCATGCCACGCAACGCCACGCTACGCGACTCTACGTGCAAATAAGGCGTAGCCCACGTGTGTGTCAGTCTAATGTAGTTTGACTGTCGAAAACATTCAAGATAGCCATACGAGTGAGCCGTTGCTTTCATTAGCGCAAAATAATACCCCAGTGTCATAATAGTCGTGAAAAGGTAAAAAGGTTTGATTGATTTTTTATAAATTAGATTCAGTGCATCCGCATTGAGTCCAAGACAATTCTGAGACAGAAAATCACATTTATACGTATGAGACCTTGAATACACGTCCGTTGTTTGCCACTACACTTGTTCCCGACAAAACTTACATAAAATATTCTTGCCTTCCAAGGATAACGACTTAACCTCGGTCTTATTGGACAATTTCTTGAATATTTCCAAACGATGTTGCGCCCATAATTCCCGCACTCTCTCTGAAATGGAAACTCGTCTCGGCTTCGTCTCGTGACTTGTACATGAGCTCCAAACTTGGCTGTGTTAGGTATGTTAAACAGATTTCCTGTCTATTGGTCTGGATAAACACGTCAGATAATACATAGTAATAATTTTTCCAATTGAACACACATTGGATGTCAGTACCATGTGATAGTTTATGTTGTGAAATATATCTGCGATGACATTATTGTTACTGAACTACCTAACACAATAAAATACGAGTATTTAAACTTTACATGTGAGCAAACCCACCAACACAGTTAGTATCCCACACTTAGTTAATGAGAGGTTTCGGTCGGGATACTTAATTACGATTAGTGCCAAAGTAACCCATTAACGGCGGATTATAAGGATAGGATGCGACCGCTAAAAGCATTCACTGTTTGAAATCCCACTCGACATCGATTCGTGCCACCCCAGACTAAAACCCCCACTGCTGAGCGTTTTACAATTAATTTTATTTATTTCTAGTTGGAGCGAACTAAAAAGGAATTGAGGGCCCGCAGAACATAGGATTAGTGCCCTGAAGTGGCAACACGAGACCGAAGTAAAACACGAAGAAGATTGTAGTTGTCGCAAATAGGATGTCTGTCTTAGAAATTAGCAATTGACGGTGCAGAATTGTAACCAACCAAAATATGGAAAGACACCTGGGCCTAAAAGGCAAGACAAATTTTAGTGTTAATTTTCTTTTAGTACAATAGAAAAACATCTGGTGCTGTAATATTTCACTCACCAGAAACACATTTCATTATAATTGAGTGCACAAATTATTAATTAATAACACAAAACGCTGTGAAAACCAGCAAAACCTTCGGTCAAGAAAGCATTTGGTATGCATACGTAAAATATCGGTAAATTGAGATAAGCGACGAAACTCTATAAATATTTCAGACATGCACCGTAATGCTTGATCGGTGAATTTGTGGTGCAACGCAATTCGATACATGGGTTAGCTGTGGTGCCTCTGTACTGTACGTAGGTTCATATTTCTCAGTCGTGATCCAGGAAATATTCGGCTTAGTTACTAAAAATGATCATCCGCTCTGTTGCTGTTCTCTCATTTGTATTAAGGATTGCAGTGTAAATATTGGTCAATGTTGGAATTTTTGGAATAACATTAAAGTTTTGCGTTCATGAAATAGAGATGCTAATAGTACACCTGTTCTACCTAATTTTATAGCGAATATTATATCTTCTTCTATCTATATGATGTTTAAGGTTTCACATATTATATACGTAAACATCACGAACTTTTCCTGCGTCCCCGAAAAAGGAAGCTGCACCATTGCAACATACATACGAAAAATAAATCGATCGTTCGGGAAAGCCCTTAATCTGACATTCTTGAACAGTTCACGACCTAACCAGTATACTAGTATAGCCAAGTCCTAGGTTATTGACATTTCAAAGTGTGAACTTTTTAAACTAACCGACATCCTAGGCCAAAGATGATCTGGGTTTCATTGGAAACATTTTATTTTGAAAATGGATAAAAGCGGATTGTACTCAGAAGGGGTTTAAAGTTTAACCCGTCGGTTTACGTAGTTGTATCCAAGTTTGGCTTCAGTAAAGTAGGACAACAGACAATTAAAAAAAAATAAGCAATGGAGTTTGATTGTCTGCACCGAAACTTAGAGGTTCATTTTGAAGTTAATAAAAAGAATGACCATGGCTTTGATTAGGTCTTGCAGGAATTTATTTTGAAACCATCTAATACTATAAATTATGAAGATTTTTAGGAAGTACCTACATAAACTCTAAAAGCACTGATACGTTCACGTGATCTTTCACTGATATATGCAATATAATAAGGCTATTTTTTTGATTGGGAAAATCCATAGTACTTGCGGAATAGGCCACAAGAGCGTCGATACGCGAAAAAATTAGCCGAGTAAAAATGAACTCAACTAATTTCAATTACAGAGTTAGACTGCTTACGAGTGAGTTTGCAGTAAGTTCTATTGGCCCGAGCTGTGAAACGGTATTACATATATGTAACCAATAGTGATACAAATACTTATATCATTATTGGCTATATAAGGTGTTAAAAAATTAACTGCAAGAAAAGTAAGAACTGGTTTAGAATTACAAATAAAAAAAATTGGCGAAATAAAGATTTTTAAATAACAAACCGTTTCGGAGATATGCAATATTTTCACTTCACACAAAATTATTGAATATGCGCACTGTACACCGCACGTGCGCCGGCGCGACCGCCCCGCCGTAGGTACGCGTGAGTCGTTCACCCCTGTGACACGACACGCGACGGCGCAAATTCGTAAACAGCTGATTCTAATTTTTCCATCACATTTCTCAAACTTTGGACTGGCAAATTATCGAGCTTACTTACAAATAGCATATTTTATTATACCTATAGGACTATTAAAAGCACTGGTAGACTCCTAGGATTGTTTGGACAGCAGGCACTCGTCGTTGCTCACCATACAGTTCACGGTAACGGTTACGTGCCGCAGCTAAACTTTGACCAGTCGTAATGTAGCACACTACCATATCTAAGTACTCTCGATTGGAATACGTAAACGGCATTATTAAAAGCACGAAACTGCACGAAGGCACGTATTCGCCGTAATAACACAAGAAAACACCCTTACCGCGCGACGGATTTCGGACAACTAAGGGTCGGGAGGGGTAGAGAGAGCTGCGGGAAGAGTAGCGGGCGGCGGGGGAACCGCTAGCAAGCCGCTCGCGCGCGGTACGATGGCGGCCCAAGCCTCAAGCGCAGCCCTGGGTACAGCGCACAAAAAAATATTATACTAAATTATTTTATTTATGTGAAAATAAAAAAACGCTCAAAAAAAATTTTTTTTTTTTTGATGTGTTCGTTTTTCGATGGCGAGTAAGTGGACAAAATTCTTGCAGTAAATTTTTTAACACCTTATATACCAATAATGATACAAATACTATTTCTATTCAAGGATCGCAATTTATCTGCTTCATTTTCTTTTTCTTGCGTGTCGAAAAATTGTGCCTGTACCATGACCAATTCTTTTATATGGAGAGCTGCGTATTGAACTCTTCGGTTCGCTTCGGAACAAACTTAGCAATTGTCCGTTTTCTGCGGTACGTTGTATTATATTGTATCGCATTCTAGTTTCTCTTTTAGTGAAAGCTCTGGCTTAAGCAGCTTACACTTTGCTTGCTTACGTTTTCTGTACTATGACAATTTGTACATAGTTTATTTACTCAATGCAATTTTTTTTTTTTTTTTTTTTGGTAGGTAAAATCATCCAATGACAAATCCCGCCCTTGGGTGGGGCGGGAAATAGTGTCAGACTTTTACTGACTAAAAACCTACCTTTCCGTTCCTTGCCTTTATCCCGGGGCCCGTGGTGACAGTCTCACATAACCTTTGGCCCCAGTAGGCTTCGGCCCTGCTGGACCCCTACAGTTTGCTGACAACTCCTTGAGGCGCGCGGGAAAGGTGCGCGCCGTAGACGACCTGAGCTCGGACCGGTCTGTTACCGGACGGACGGACAGCGAGCTACCCATTTCCCACCGTCCGCGAGCCCGCGCCTACGGTGGCCGGAAATCGGGACCGGAAACCCGGCGGCGGCGGCGGCGTGTGCGCCTTTGCCTAATGCGGTTGGCCTCCTCCTTTGCCAGCATTACTGCTTCGCAAAAGGAGGCGACCGCCTGCCACTCTTCCTCACTCCGGAGCATGGCTTGAACCAAGCCCCGGCGCGAGAGATCGCCGCCGATCGCCCCCACGAGGACACGGCGATGCTCTTCCCAAGCGGGGCACACCTCGACTGTGTGCTCCACCGTGTCCACCGGGCGGTCCGCACAGTGGCGACACCCGGGCGTCGTCTTCGCACGAATCTTGTACAGGTACGGACCGAACTTGCCGTGTTCGGTCAGCACCTGCGCCAAACGGAAGGTGACGACGCCGTGGGGTACTCAATGCAATGCTGTTGTGAATGTGGTTCTTGTTAGAAAAGAAAGATCTTGCTACCAACCGGAAGGCAAAGGCGCAATAAAAGTAGCAAAAGAATGGAAAATACAAACCAGAAAATACTTAGCAGAGATCTGAACGGTTCCTATCAAACGAGAACCTACCTACCATACAGTCAGGTGGCAAATTTAGGTGGGTTGGACCTACTCAAGAGAACTTCAATACTCTTAGATACTGATAATTTCTCTCAGAAAAACTAGAAAGCTTGCTTTTTAAACAAGGTCACCTTTGAGTATCTACAAATAAATGGAACCACATTTTAACCTAACCACAGCTAAACTCAGTTGCTGGATTCTATTTACGATATCATAACACAAAGCTAACTAAACTTACACAAATTCAAAACCAAAATTAAATAAACTGCCGAACTAGTTTCAGCAATAATGTTCTATGGCCCGAAGCCAAATTATAGCGCTATTATTCCATAACCTCTAACGTCTAACTTGAAATGTCAACGTCTCTTGTATCGCAGTGAACTCTATTATTTTATTCGAAGAAGTCTGATCTTCAGTATTGTGCCAAAGGTAAAGTTGTAATATCAGCGATATGTGAGCGAAGTTCACTAGATATGTCTTGTACTACAAATTAGACTTTTGATCACGACGGAATTGTAACGCTACTAATTCGATTTGGACTCTGGAATACATACATGTTAACATAAGTACATGACTTAAATTTAAAAAATAATTTCAGATAAATATATTATCCAGTTAAAAATTTGGACAGCATCAAGAGCAGAAACAGTATCCTCAGACCCAGAAACGGTGTAAAAAAATAAATAAACTAAGTATGTAATCATACAAAACCGACGAAATCCCACGTACAAATACTGCCGTCTATATTAAGGCCCACGGTAAATACCCCAGCCGGATCATTCAATCATTTACAGATTTCAACCTCAATGAACTTACCGCCACACTGCCTTTTTTTTAACTCAAAGTACCTCTGTACCTCGTTTGACAGTTACTCAAAGAGGTTACGATATGTCCACACTTTCTGGTTAACATAATGGGCAGAATATCTGAAGTTGAAATTTTCGATAACATCGTGACGGTTCAACTACACTATACAGGCTTTGCAAATCATGGAAGACTGTCGAAGTTAGAAATCTACTTTAACCAACTTTTGCCGTCAAATAGACTTCGAACGCCTCGATGTCGAACCGAAAACTTCTTGTTACACCCAAAGTCCTTAACAAGCGCTTTTGAACAGTCAGGCACTATAAGGACCATCGTAACCGGAAAAATCTGAGGAAAAGAAGAAAGTTGTCAGACCCGCCTGGCGTATTGTACTTAATATGATTTACTTAGTTTGAAAGATAAACTAAACTTCTCTATATTCCGAGTAAAGGAGTTGTAAAATGCACGTCATTAAAATTAAGAAACTGAAAATTAAGTATTCAGATGAAAGTCTTGGATTTAATCTTGATGTTCAATTGGAGCAGGATGTGATTCTTAAGTTAACTGTGGAAAACGATAGTAACGCTACCTAGATGAATAACAAAGAAAAAATATTAAGACTAAACGATTGCGAACAATCTCCAAAACCGAATAAGAAAATATAAAAGCCGTTGTTTTTGTTGTCTCTCAATAACCCAGATATAGCAAAGAAGAAAAGGGTTCTAGAAAACGTACGAAAAATAAAAGGGTATTAAAGGCTGTAGTACAATCTGATCCTTAATCGATTGAAGGATCGTTGGCAGGGCACATCAGTCACTTAAAGGACATAACTAAGAGTATATAGAACTGTTAGCCCTCTCCAAACTGTCAGTAATGAAATTAAAGAACATTCCAGACTAAAGTATTGTTGTTTAATATTCTGATAACCTTAGTCTACAACTTTGCGTGGTCTAAATGATTTAAAGCACTGTTTTTGTAACAAAAGTTCTCTTAACAGCTTATTTAAGTATACATTCAACCTCGGCGTCTCCTATGAGAAAATATGTTATTCATAAAGTCCATGCGGCTGTCACGTAGTTTCATGCATATTTGTAATTAAAATAATCATATTTTTAGTTTTTTTACATCTATCACACAACGCCGTCTAGTCCCAAGCTAAGCAGAGCTTGTGTTATCGGTACTAAACAACTGATAAACATACTTATATATTATATTTCTAAATACATACATATCATAGATAAATTACACCCAGACACAGAACAAATGATCGTGCTCATCACGCATTTATCCTGGGTGGGAATCGAATACACGACCTCCGGCATAGTAGTCAGCGCCATTATATAACCACTAAACCAACAGGCGTGTCGCTTAAGTGTCCTGCCGCCTTAGCCAAGTTACAATCTTTTCGTTATGCGTTAACGCTTGGGCTTGACCACGCCCCCAAATCGTTTGTTCGAACAAAAGAGTTGGGGGCGTGGCCAACTACAAGCGTTAACGCAAAACGAAACGATTGTAACTTGGCTAGGGGGGCTGATATATTTAGATATAATGACGAAACCTTTATTAAAATTAAATCATTGCGTAAATCATTATTTATAACCCAAAATCGTCGATATTTAAAACACGTCTGGAACTAAAAAACTTAGTATAAAACACGAAGCTATATTTTAGCTAGGAGTTAGTCTATAGTGTATGTAGTTTTAATTAGTTAAGTGGTTTTATTATTATTTTTGTTTTAGTATTTTAATCATTAATAATATATAATAATATCAGATTCCATGTAATATGCGTTTTTGTTACAACGAATAGACTTTAAAAATAATTAAAACAATCTAAAATATGGTTAACGGAAAGCCCCCGCATTGCTGTTGACTAGTAATGTGCCCAAGACATTGGCGACATAGCCACGTTGTATGACAATGCGTATCCTCTGTACAAGTTTAAGTCTTCGTCCTTGGGTCAGACTGTATCAACAAGGCATTTAGGGAAGTCTTTATACAATTTGCGAGCACTCGGAGCACAAGATCCGAAAGTTACAACTCCATACGGCTCGAAAATTTATGTTCAACCAACATATTTTATCATTATATTCCGCCGTTTGATGTTCTCCGCAGTCGCAGACGACGAGCTAGCTGTTTAATTGAACAAGTTTTTCTCACATTTAGCATTTTATCTATTTCATGTTATATCTCAAATTAGTAAACAGCCATCTTTCAGCCCTTTTCCCATATTACTTACTAGCGACCCGCCCCAGCTTCGCATGGGTGCAATGGTGATATTAAATATATTATGCATGTATTATACATATAAACCGTCCTGTTGAATCACTATATCTATTAAAAAAACCGCATCAAATCCGTTGCGTAGTTTTAAAGATCTAAGCATACATAGGGACAGACAGCGGGAAGCGACTTTGCTTTATACTATGTAGTGAAGGCGCAACACGTTTCCTCTCCTTCCATTCCATCCTGTCAATTTCATATCGTTCCTCACACATTCCATTCATTTTTAGGGTTCCATACCTCGAAAGGAAAAATCGGAACCCTTATAGGATCAATTGGTTGTCTCTCCCTCTGTCTGTCAATCAAGACCCTTTATCTCTAGAATGCGTAGAGGTATCGAGTTGAAATTAAAACCATATACTCAGGTCTGCGGTCTCTTGAAGCTGTGATAAAAAGAAATTTGTAAGTAAACAAAAAAAAAAAACGATACGGCCGTTTATGTTGCTAAAACCGTATAATTCGACACTCAATGGAATCAAAATTCATAGGGTACTTCTCGTTGATCTAGAATCCTGAAATTTGGTACGAAGCAAGGTCTCATAGCACAAGCATAGGGAAAAATCTGAAAACTGTAAATCTGTACGTCACAAAAAAAGAACATTTTTTGCGATTCGTAAAAATCGATTCGGGAATTAAACTGTTTTCTCAGGTTCGTTTGTACGAAGCCCTAAGTGCGCGAGTACGAATCGCACTAGCCCAGTTTTTCTTCTTTCTGCCCGTCCATAAACATGTATTTACCCTTACAGTTGGGCGCGTATGAATTTCAACCCTCGCCTTTATATGCCCATACCCATTAAATAATCCTCAACTTTTCTATCACTGGCGCCACAAATTTCTTTGACTCAAGTCAGCAGTCTCGTCTAAATCTTTTTTATGCCCTTGTCTTTCTCCTCCATCGGCATTAAAATCTACCGTCAACTAAAATGACTGCTGTTAGCTATCTCCGTCAGATTCAGAGATCATTTCGCCATCTTTATGATTTCTCAGACTTTTACGATGTATCATCCATCGTTTACCGATAACTTTTATGAAACATCAAAAGAGAATTTACTGAGGGAGAAAATAAACTAAGTACAATAGGTACTTCAATATTTATAGCATCTTTGATAGACAAATTTTCATTACGCTAATGGATGAGACTCATTCAATTGTGTGGTGGTAGATATTAATATTTCCGAGCATCGAAACATCAAAGTGAAATGTTTGTTGTTAAACATCAAAGGATATCTGATTTACATATCAATCCAATTCCTGTACTAATGAAAAGAGACTTTTCCTAGTTTCCTACAGGTTCCCGTTTCCTAAGCCTCCTTTGTTTTTCTTTTGTACAAATCTACCTAGATAGACATCGTGCATCCGGGGGCAGGGTCTTTTGGACTGACTAACTAAAATTTGGAGTTCCTCAATTTCCTCTGACCGATAGACCACCTGTATACTAAAATTAAATTCTACCTCCTACATTCCTTTGTTATATTTTAACTTTACATTTTAAATGTATAAAAAACTTTTTACAAAAAAAATATAACCTACTTAAATGTAAAAAAAAAAAACACAAAAAAGTGCAAAACAACTTTAATTTCGAAAGTCGGTGTTGAATAACGAAGAAACCAAACGTTAAATTAAAGTCCTTCTACATTAAAGTCGGTTATTTAAATTTTTGTAAAAAAAAAAAAAAGTCTCATTTTTTACTTGTAGTGCTAGTACCAAACACGGCTAGAATGCGCTGATTTATTACATAATTCCGTTTCTTACCTACCTTCCGGCTTCATCATCAGATCAGTTCTATGTATCTCCTCCCCTTCATCCTTCAGTCAGTCACCACAGGTATATAAACAAAGCAATTTTACTTGTTACGACAGTTCTGCTATGATATTTTGACGATTTTCGTTCTATCTCTTCGAAGTTCATCATCAGATCAAAAAGATATTTTTATGGGACCAATTCGGAACTATTATCTTTCAATCAAAACAAAAATTTTCGAAATCGGTCCACAATTGCCCGAGATATAGATGAACATACACAAAAAAAAATACATTCAGCCGAACATAGAACCTCCTCCTTTTTGAAGTCGGTTAAACACGACATTTCTGTTATGATTTTTTTAAGAGTTTCCTTCTGTATCTTCGAAGTTCATCATCAGATCAAAACAATATTTTTATGGGACCAATTCGGAAGTATAATCTTTCAATCAAAATAAAAAAAAAAATGGTAATTTAAAAAACTAAAAAACCCGACTGCTTTTCTGAGTATTCATGAAAAAGCTCTAAAACAAGAAAGTCTTTGTAGCAGTCGGGATCCATTACATCATAGATCTACTGACTAGACGGCTGACTTTCTAGAATGGATCCCGACTGCTACAAAGACTTTCTTGTTTTAGAGCTTTTTCATGAATACTCAGAAAAGCAGTCGGGTTTTTTAGTTTTTTAAATTACCATTTTTTATTTTTTACTTTTTTAGTTTTATTTTTTTACGATATCACTTTCACAGTAATTACAAATCTAACGACACCTCGAAAACTAAAATCCATCGAGCCGTTCAGGCCACAGAGCGTGCCAAATATTTGAATTTGGCGCCAAAAATTCGCCATTTTGTTTTTTTTTTATTTTGATATACCCAGTGTCACTCTCACAGTAAATACGAATCTAACGACACCTCTCAAGCTAAAATCCATCGAGCCGTTCAGGCTGCAGAGCGTGCCAAACACACATACATACAAACATACATACAAACATACATACATACTCTCGAAAAACATAACCCTCCTTCTGGCGCAGTCGGGTAAAAAAATCGAAATCGGTCCCCAATTGACCGAGATGTCAGTGAACATACATAAAAAAAGAAAAAAAATACATACAGTCGAACATAGAACCTCCTCCTTTTCGAAGTCAGTTAAAAAGGCTCTCATAAAAAATTCCATTTCTTACACTGTGACATTTATAAACCTAAAGCATTTAGAAATAAGAAAAAAGTCTAAAGAGGTCACAGAAATTGTATACCATGAGCAGAAGACTAATGGGTGTTCCATTATTCTTGAGAAGCATCATAATACAGAATCTCATAATTAGTTTACCTCCCATTTTACAAAGAAATATAGTCAGTAAACGAATAAAAGAAAATCGGTGTGTCATAAACAAAGGAGTGACAAAACGTCAAACAAACCCTTTCAAAGGAAAAACGTACGTGCCCGTGAATGAAAATAAACGATATGGACCTTTATAAGCTCAAAATAAATATTATCTATCCTAAAAAAATCTTGAACCATTTAAAGAAAGCATAACGCGCAGTAGCGCGTCAGGTATGTTCGCAGCAGCGCGTACAGATGACTTCTTTGCGATCATAAGTAAAAGATCAGCTTCACTGCTGCGTCGGATGGGCGGCGGCGATAGCATTCTCTTGAGCATTGTTGCTAGTAAGGCTGAAGGCCACCTGATGGGGCACCTGCGTGCAGTGCATGTACCCGGTGTGTCCGGTGTGTCCGGAAGTTTATTGTTGATTATACTAACATAGGTTAAGTAATACTAACGATTTTATGGGTAATCTGCCTAACTTAAAGGTAAATAAATAAATAAATAACGATTTGGCGATATTTCTATATAAGTAGAGATTTCTGAATTCAGATTTGTTTTTAACGCTCGTACCTTCTTAGTCGATGAATTATCAACTAAACATTTTCCATAGCACAAACTCAGAAAATAGTTTCGAAGTTTATGACGCACAAAATATTCCATTTTCGATTTCAGTGAATAAATCGACTAAATGATTATTGTTGTTTGTCACGCAGGTGGTGACAGTGACTAAAGTCTTTATTGATTCTCTAAATATGTACAAAGCTTCTTTGTTTTTCACCATCGAAAACTTCAAAATATTAATTAAGCAATTACAAAATGGCGCCTTAACAAATCGGAAACTTTGAAATTCTGTCCAACTGTCAAACAGAACTGTCAAGATGCCTATTTTAGTCAATCTACAACGGAATAATTAAATTCAAGTAGAGACTGCAAAAGACACAAATAAAATAAATGTATCCAAAACATTCCTACGCTTCAATCGCGTGATATGAGTCGAAAACAAGTGAAACGTAAAACCTGACACAAAATATCCCATAAATATCAATATTTTGCTGGTATACTTTTGTTAGCATACGGGCGAACCTTGAACCTAATAGGTTTGTTCAAAGTCAATTTATTACACCACCGGGTTCAATTAAGGGTCGATCGTTGGTGGGTAAGACAATTACTTCGCTACGGAATAATAAACCTGTTGCGTCGGTAGAATTTTGAAAAATCTAAATTAGAAGCAAAAAACTTTGTACGACACTTTTAAAATGAACAAGGGTGTTTGTTACAGAATAAAGCTTTAGAGAGAAGTTTAAGCAAAAATGTAATTTGACGCTGTACAAGTGTACAACTACTCCTTAATCTGTACTGTCTAAAAGTACATAAACTAAGCTGGAGACAAGCACAAAATTTTACTCCCAAAGAATTTACACAACGTGAATATTAAAGGGTGCTAATTAAACAGGCTTCTTTTTAATAGCATTATTCGCCTCTAAAAATTTATTTTGCCTTCTAAATTACTAAGTCAGCCACAATTAACGAGCATCTAAATAATACTATCTTAGCCACTAGTTATCTTCTATGTAAACCAATCTAAATTCAACTCAGCATGATGGTTATTTTTCAGCATCTAAATTTGTAACATGCATTTCTAACAGTAAACTTCTAAAATAGTAATATTTGACATAACAAAATATATTTATTTAGCTTCTAATTTTTTAACTCAGTACGTTTAAAATGTAACTCATCCCACATTAACTGATCGTCAAAATTTTGTTAAAATTGTCATCAAATATCAATAAATATTGGCCACTAATATTACCAGAAGCTATTCCTCAATAATATTTATTAATTTCAGATTTTGTTTCGTCGCAAATACCATAGTGATAGTTTTTCTTAATAGAATCATGATTATGCTCGCAATCTGTGCTATAAAGTAACACTGCCTCTGTATCCGCCTCAAATAGCAAATATATTTCTGCAGCACACTATACTGCTTTACGTGGTACTTTGTTGCACCTATAAAATCGTTTTTTTCCTTCTATGGGAATATGTGTAGTGCGTATTGCCCACGTCTTTTCTGCACTCACGGCTTCTTCGGCAAAACTTACACACGAAAATTTGTTTACAAATATCCAGTTCTTAGATTCACCTCGCTTTTTTTTCGACAGCTTACCTTCTTCTTGCGATTCCTCGTCAGAACAGTACAGCGGTACTTCATTTACACTTTTAGACGTCATAACTAATTATTACTCATCGAAAACTTTAATTTAATTAGGTACAGCAAAAATAATTGCAATACGAATGCACGAACGACAATAAACAATTACACGTGATCAACTCAACTCGTCGTTACATGAATCAAATGGCGCTCTCTCATTGATGCAAATGGCCGGTCGCTGTCGTCTCGCGTACTCGCGCCAAATCATGCAGTGTCTATTTTTACGATAAAAGAATATGATGTATTATTTTACATGATAAGTTATAATAAATGATGCTGTCTGTAGAAGCTTGAATTATATATTTTTGAGGACATTGTGTTGAAGCTGTACAACGTAAAATGGTGACGAGATGTAAAATCCGTGGCCGAATTAGTAAATAAGGTGGCAATGTATAAATAAGAAGGACAAGTCACAATAATTGATGATCTGTACTTGACGCTTTCTATAGAATATATAGTTGGCGTTGTAAAAAAGACGAATTAGTTTATTAGAGGCTCTGTCATTTTCCCGTTGCTTAGTTATAAAATTAGAAGTTTAATCACGTGGCCGAGAAATAATTTTGTGGCTTGAATTATAATATCCCAATATTAAATGTTTCAGGCATAAACTTGTCGTCCTTCAAGACACTCCTTTTTAAGGCGAGAACTGGAGCAATTTCACAATTTTTAACCCCGCGTGTGTAGAATTACGTAAGAACGGTGCTGCTCACATCTATTTTCACGACACCGATGCAGAGAAAACGATTGGAACGTGATTAGAATGTTTTCGATTAAATTTATTTATATTGCTGAAAATTGATCTAAAGTTTTTAACGCTTTTACTAAAGCTTTCATTATAAGAAAGGAAAAAATGCACTTGCTGAGTGACCTTCCAACTCTCACAACAGTCAACTTAGGAATATTATTAGATAAACTAATTTGCATATTCAAGCAATCGCCATCGCCAATCCGTGGCCAGGCTTAGGACAAAGCCCTTAAAGTCATTATCTTATCCCAAAGCGTTTGTTAAAACGATTTGAAGATAGCTGTCACTGAGGAGTGGACGTTTTCGCAGATTACGACGATGTCAAGGCAGTTAAAAACAAAATACACAAAAATAATTTTAATTTCGGAAGGTTTTTTTTTTCCGATGTGTTTCTGGTTCTGTTTCATAATTATTTTACTCTTTTTAGTTATGTTTCCCCACAGGAACAACAAACAGCTAAACTTTATTTAGGTTTAGCTGTGTGTGCAAATTCTAGAGCATCTTGTCATATTTTCAATAAGCCCAAACACGGCTAGATTACATCGTATTATTAAGATTCGCTCAAAAAAGCATAAATTATATAATTTTCCTTTTTGTCGTACTGTAGCTCATTCCACCTCCCATATACGTATGCTAACGATGCTCAACGCGCTCGTGTAGACCAACCCCGGATTGGATTTGTTTGCTGATGAATGGAAGGCGATATTATTAGGAAGTTTACGATTCTGTGAGAAGACAGAGTGAAAAGTTAATTTAATTTAGTGTTAATGGCTATTCTACTGTACTAAATAAATAATAAGAAGTCGCGATCGTCTTCACCACCAGATCATTTTGATGGTATGATTACCTCAACACAATTTATTAAAATGGATTTCTCTACAGTCACTTAACTATCTTGATTGAGATATCTTTGTGTTTATGAATTTCCGTTGACCATCTGTAGTCTTCTACATAAGTTTCACTTCATCAAATAGCACTTATTGACTGCAAATACTTCTTGATATAAATAGCAAAATTGCTGTAAAAAATTTTAGTAGTTCCCTCAAATTTTAATGGATCCCATCATCAACACAAGATTTTGAAAAAAAAAACAATTAATCCGGAAGTACCTATAACAACCTTTTAAATAATCATTTTTTCATATCAGTTCATAAAAAATGACGGAGTAGTGAGGGAAAAAAAATAGAAAAATACAGCCGCATTGAGAACCTCGTCCTTGTTTTGAATTCGTTTTAAAAAGTTAAGGGTCGCTCATGGAAAGTAGTTCAAGATAAGACTCAACGGTGGTGAATTAGCGAAATGTTTAAAGAACTTTTTTACCTTGTTACCAGCATAGTTAGATGAAGGAATCTTTATAAAGTTTCCGTCCATAAGCAGTGGAAACTTGAATATATAACTATATACTTTATAACTTGAATATATAACTATATAACTAAAAATTTGCCAAGTTCAGTACATTTTGACCAGTTAGGCGAACATAAATGTACTGACCAGAAGATTTTTTTTCAAGATTTCAGTTTTGGTCCCATAGTAAAAGTTGTTTGTTATCATGACTATATTCAATTCGAACCAGTAAGTAGTTCCTGAGTTTAGCAACTTCAATCAAACAAACAAAATCTTCAGCTTTTTAATATTAGTTTAGATATAGATATTTTGGTTGAGGAGAACAAATTACATTAAATTCAGAGATTCATTTAATTTGTTCTCTGTTAAATAGCGTCGAATTCTACATAAACGGCAATGATGTAATCAATTTCATCACCAATTCGCGAAAACAATAAGTTCCGGATCGATATTTTCAATTTTAGTTAAGTGGTACTTCTGAAACAATGAATCAAATATTGATATAATCGTCATATCAAGCTCACTATATACAATGTCTCAATATACAAGATAAAGCGAGAACGTTGTAGCTGAAAAACATACATCTGCACAGAACATACAGCAGGCCAGAAATCGCCCTGCAACTCCATGAACCCGGGGAATTTCCTTTGGTGCGCGGGAGTATGCCATTCCATTACGGTTAATACTTCGCAGAAGAAGGCGAACTCTTCCCATTCTCTCTCGCTTCGGACTATGGCCTGAAACAGATCGCCGCCACCGGCGATCACCTCCACGAACACACTCCATTCTTTATTCTTTATTGTACATACAATTCCACACATAAAAAAATTAATAGGACAGTTGATGTACATAGGCGAGCTTAACCCATAATTAACACACATTGGTATTCCACCTAAACGGGGTAGACTTCCCTCAGTGCGAATCTTATCCTGAGTCAGGCGGAAAGCGAGGCCACCGTGGCGCCTCTTCAGCCAGTTCTTAGAGGGGACTTACAGTCGATTGAGGTGTGCCAAAGGCTTATAGCCTAAAGACACGTCTGAAAATGCCTACTAGCCGGGTAACATTAGAGAAAGTACAAAAGCTTTTAAACGAACGCTACATACTATCCGATTATGTGAAATGATAAGTTAAGGTCGTGAAGGGTATAATTCACTTGAGATCAGAAGGGAAAAGAACCAATTGGTAACAATGAGCTTAGTGCTTATTGAAAAAACTGACGTTCCAGAGCTGGTTAAATAGCAGTCTCAATTTTAACCCGGGTCGGGTATTAGTCGTATCAGAAGTCTGATTTTTCGCTGTACCAGTGAGTCGCACCGTTACGAGAGGACCACATATCTATGGGTCCACATACAATCCGTAGCTCTCTCTCCAGAATCAATCTTTCCTGGACCTTCAAAGTGATCTGTACGCGGACGAAAAGATGACATTAGATGTGGTGTTCGTTAGAATCACTAATTGGGGATTCAGGTTTATAATAAGTAATTGTCAGTAAGCAGCTACACACAACTCAAGTGTGACGTCTAGTCGTTCCTAGGGACCGATCGAGACAACTTACGACGTGCCCTTTTGAGCTGCTACATTTCAGGTGTATAACCACATCTAAGACTTCTCTATTCCTGTTAACTTTGTGGACTTAACGCATAGCCGTTTTAATTCAAGTATTACTTTGAACCAGGTCAACACATAAAATAATATGAAATGGAAAAGTTTTTTAATAGATTAATAAAAACCGTCCCAAATTAAGCTTCAATACCTGAGGGACAAAATCAGCATGTTTACGCAACATTACAAAACAACATATCTGATATCACCATAGACATATATATTACTAGCGTAAGGACCAGGCCAACCGCGCGATTAAATGGCACTAGCGCGCTGGCCCTAAAATTACAGTTTAGGGCCAACGCGTCTCAGTTGACAGTGGCCCGTGTGCGGGAGTGAACGAATACTTGCTTGTCATAAAAATGCCTAGTTGTGTGGTAAAAGGATGCAAAAATTATGATACAAAGGTTAAAAAGGAACATGGGATATCGTATCATCGGTAAGTAACCTTACATTAATTTTGTTACCATTAAGTTATTAAATAAACACATTTTAAAGCGATAAATATTTTTCCACCGAATACCACAATGGCAGCCATTGTGTGGCCGGTACTGCACGCGTGAAGTGCGCGAAATAAACTTGTACGGACGTAATTTTTACTTCATTGTTGTACTTAGTACTTGTAATTTTGAATTTTAGTATCTAATGTGTTTTATATTCAATAAGGATAAAATAAAAATATATTTAAAAGAAATAAGAATCTTAGAAACGATACCTATCTAATTGAAATTGAATATTTTATTCTTAATATATTTTGAAATATAGTTTTATTTTTTTCACGCCGAGATGACATTTAAACTACCTAGCTTTCGCCCACGACTACTTCCGCGTAAATTACGAAAAAATAATAATAATGAAGCTTTCCTACATGCTTTCTTGAGGCTCAATCTTAGTCCGTACCACATAATTATCATCGAAAACGGTTTAGTAGTTTAACCGTGAAAACGCGGTAGACAGTTATTTTCGTATTTGTAATATAAGTAAGTAAAAGTATGGATATATGGACCAACTTCCGATGACGATGATTTTTTTTCAATTACAGATTTCCAAATGACGCAACGCGAAAAGAGATTTGGAGTCGCATTATTCGGAAACAACGACCGAACTGTACCTACCTTTATGGGCATGCAATTAATTTAATTGTACCTACTGACTGCTAAAATACGAAATAAAAAACCTATACGCGCGAACAAAGTTACGTCGATCACCTATGCAGTGCGGCAGTCACGTAATTCGAATGAGTTATCATAGATGTCGCTATTTTTGCTTGTATTATGAATGTTTATAAGAAATGTTCAGTTGGGCGCATCCTTCCTTTCGAAATCATTGGATATCACAGCTTAATTAAGTAAAACAATATTACACCATATTGTTTTCGTTAATCCGTTTTCTCTATCTAATTGAAGTTCATTGTTCTATTATCGGGGCACTCCAATAACTAGTACCACTAACACTTTAGAAGCATGTAGATACTTAGATGTTGTGAGTGGCCAGGTATAGAGTAAAACGGGTCAAGTATCGACACTCTTTCCACAAGGTACGCCTGTAATTAGATGAAGTATACATTCAAGCAACAGGTGGGCTATGAAGTGGAGTCGTGTAGGTTAGTGGATAGCCTATTCTGTCACAGAAAAAATAGCAGACTTTGTATATTTTCCTTCTATTTTGCTCATTAAGCTACAGCTATAAAAAAAACACTAAAACGGATCATAATGTGATGTTTACAAAATTTCGTGTAACCGAACTATAATTTCCAAAACAACTGGATTATGTAAGTCAGTTGAAGTAATGGCAAAACCAAGCCGGTCACGCAGCATGAAAGCAGTTGAGTCAAAATGAAAACACGCAGATAAAGTCAAACCAGGAATTTTATGGAGCACAGTAATCGTAACCGAAACAATCGGATATTTAAAGTAACCACAACCGAAAACGATACAAAAGTTTCGGATAAAGGCGAAGTGTAAATTACAAAAGTTTCTTTTTTTATTTTGCCCGGCCTATCAAAACAAGAAATAAAGGTCAAATCTTGCTTATTAGTTAGGTTAAATCTTATTTATATAACACCCTTTATAAAATAAAAAATTACAGAACCAAAAATCAGAAAGCTAGCATTTATCAAGATGACAGGCGATTAACCCATAAACCAATACAAAGCTCGCCAAGTAATATGCTCAAAAATATTCCAAGAGAAACGGGACCTAATGAATCGTGAAAACCAATAACGAGACGTCAACTCGCTCAGTTGTGAAGTAAGGAACCAAAGATAAGGCGACGTGACGTGTAAAGAGACACCATATTAATGGTTCAGAAGGTTTACCCAATAAACAGTATGCTACAAGTCGGCTACAAGCATGAATGAATTGGTCGATTTACCGGAGACCAAAATATCGTGAATTTATTATAACCGCAGTACATAGCAAAATGTCTTTTACACTGGATTGATTGGATTCTTAAATGTTTACAAGCGAAATCCAGCTGTAAAATCCTTCCTTATAATTTAATCACCTCTCCTTGCTCTATTGCAGATCTGGACTGGCCTGTTAGTCTAGTGGTAAGTGGACCTGACTGCTATGCCGGAGGTCGTTCGGTGCCCACCCAGGACAAATGTTTGTGTGATGAGAACAATCATTTGTTCTGTGTCTGGGTGTTATTTATCTATAATATGTATGTATTTAGAAATATATAAGTATGTTTATCAGTTGTCTAGTACCCACAACACAAGCTCTACTTAGCTTGGGACTAGACGACGTTGTGTGATAGTTGTGGAATATTATTATTATTATTGCGCAATAATTTTTGAAAAGCCACATACGTAAACCACTTCTTTTTCTTTAAATTTTATTAATTTCGCATTTCCTTTAACTTAATATCCTTCAACCTTCTTTGGGAGTAGTTTGGCAAATTTGGATTAATTGTACGCGAAGTTTTATCATTTTTACTAATATAATTGAAATTAGACACAAATAGTAGGTACCTAACAAAAGTATGAAAAAGTTTTGAATGAAGATTTCGTAATTACTTCTTTATAAATACGGTGTTAGTGCTCGCCTACATCAAAAAGGTAGACTTGAGCAAAATTTCAACCCCTTATTTCCAGTAGTTTCGGCTGCACGTTAATATGTTAGTGAGTCAGTTTCTCCTTTTATTGATATACTCGTAGATTCATTAATCAACCTTCTGAAACTGTTTGTTACTAGACAAACCCACTAAAAAGGTCTCAGCCTATCTAATCGGACTTAAACGCGGTCCTCAAAGTGAATGGGTCAAGTCACATACGCGACTTAAGGCTAACCATTTCATGTCCTTTTTATACCTCGTATTTAGGTTTACTACGAAGGGATTTAAAGGACTTGTGGTTTTTTTTATTGTCTTTGGTCATAAGTAGATTCAATTTCCCGTTTCAATTAAAATAAATTGTCATGATGTGGTTGGATTAAGCATTTTTAAGGGTTCGTATGAAAACCTGAATTTGTTGCTATTAACTAGACATGGATCAATAGTTTTAAGCAAAGTCAAGGTGATATAATAACAGTTATGTAAATTGAGTAGACCTTAGCTTAAATCTTACAAAGTCTCAAGAAAGTATCCAATTCGTATATAAAATATCTATTCAGAATATGTTATAGTCCATAAAGTCCATAAAGGAAAAGTATTATCGTTGTTAGTAGGTTACGAGTGCTTAAGACAGCTCAGTCGGTCACGACTGGAGGACCATCAATCTTCGCTATACGTGCCTGCGGGCATTCCTACCACAACCCAATGTTCGGTTCCCGCCCCTCGCGGCATTACATTTATCCAATTTATACGCAACACCAGCATTACTTCAAAGTGGTCAGAATCACAAACTTGCAATAAGGACGGACGTACTATTTTTAAATTGTTTCATGCTCAAAAAGCTTCTGTTTTTGTATCTGCTTTTAGTAGTCGTTACGGAAATAAAGGTCGAAAGTAAAATTTTTTGATCACACATGATTTTCATGTTACCTTTTTTTAATTTTTTGAAAAATTCCTGTCATAAAATGGGAAATGAACGATGGACTCTGTTTATAGCTTATAGCATAAGCTGTTTAAATTAACTGCGCCTGGTACCTTGGCCCAGTTAAAAACTACATGCATCAGAAAGCTTAATACTCGTAGCTTAGCTTCCTATCGGAATTCCCAGCACGGATTTGGCACATTGCCCGATTGAAAACGAAATCCTCCATTCTTATTGGCATCGTTAATGTAGTTTTAATTAAAGAGAGTTTACTACGTCCTCGATTTATGTTAATTAGTCCCATTGGTACTATACCGAGCACTGCAAAAGGCCTAGAAATAAATCACTGAACTTCAGTGACCGCAGAGATTTAAGAGATCCAAAATTTTTCTGCAAATATACCTCTTAAAAAGACTGCTCACCCAGCTTCATATGATTTATTGCCTTTTGGGGTACGTTTTTACTTCCTTCATAAACCTAAATCGCGTGGAATGGAGTCTCCTTCGGGCGGTAACATAACTCGTGTAACCAAACACTGGCCTTCGATGCTTCGATGCTGACTAACGGAAGTGTACACTTCTGTGAACGATGGGTTCGAGTTCTTAATTTTTCCGGAAACTGCGCTAAAGCTGGCCATAACGTTGTTAGCAAAATTGGATTATCAAGATATGTCACATGTTAAATTTTTTGACATTTGGAAAAGGGACATTTGAAAAACCTTCTGCATCTTGTTCCGAAATGGGAATTGGTAGAAATATTTTTTTCTATTATCTTCCTGTGGCCCTAAAAACAGACACATAAAACGATGTACTATTTTTTGTTGTTGTTGTTTAATTTAGTGATTGTAGAATGATGCCCCAAGCTGCCTTTTTAGCGTTTTAGCTTTCATTTGGAGGAAAAAACCTTCGGACCATAATAAGGAGCATAATTTAGATAGCGGGCTCAAGTAAGATATTATGTTAGAAAGATAATGAATTTGTGCACGCAACAATAAGGACTATCTCTGTTAGGAAAGTTATATACATAAGAAAGGCTAAAAAAGGCCTTTGAGGGACCAAGAGTATAGCATAGCAGTATCCTTTTTACGAAAATGACATTATCGTGATTCTAATGTTTTTGGTTTGACTTAAAATTTGTCGTAGTCTCACCTTCTCGGTCACAGCGAGACCAGCATACTCCTCAGGTGCCAAACAGTCGCCTTTCAGCCAACTTGCAAGGCGGCCTAGCTCACCCAGCATATTTGAAGGAGTCAAAGAACTGAGCGCCATTCTATTTGCACTGACTGAACTTCGCAAATGATATAAAGTTATATCATTTGAAAAAAAAAAAACTTTTTACTTTTTATGTGCTTACAAGTTCGCTTTATTTAGATGACCAAAGTTATAAAAACCTTTTTGTCAATACCATTTTATTAAATTACTTCACAAAATATTCCGCGGGAAACTACTTTTAATTCCAATCCAAGTAAAGAAATAAGCAAGCCATTTCCATTGGTATCAACGCGTACGGAAAATATAAAAGTTTTCCAATTACGTTTATTTTGCGAAAGTCTCGTTACAAAATTTTGTTTGTGTACAAATTCCCTCCCTTTACCGAAGAGGCGTCCACTCTCAGTGGCGACGCGAATTCAACTGACAATAATCGGGAATCACAGTTATTTATCGTAACATATTCGCATTTTCAGATTTGTGGCTTGTGATCCAAGCGATCTTACGCTCTAGTGAGTCCCAATAGGGTGTACTTTAAAATGCCAAAGGGCAGGTTTCAGAATTTCGGAGCATGCGCGTAGATAAAAGACGGCAATACGACTTTTGAGGAAGTTGGAAAGAGATGACGCGATTTTCGCAATATACTTTCCATTTCCGAATTTGAAACACGTGTTTTTTATTACTGACTATTATGACGCAATAGAGTGCAAATAATATTTGAGGTGGAAGCCACCCTCTCCCCTCTTCCTAGGTGTCAGTTACGCACAAGGACATCAAATGCATACATCAAAACAAGAATATTGATAAGCTTGTCTTATCAGACAACAATTTTGATGTGTCATAGTAACATTGTGTTGGGATTGGTGATGATTCTTATTAGTATTAGAAAATTGGTTACTTTTACTCTAGCATGGTTTCATTTTACACAATTTAAAAACTATTGAAGACTGGAAGTGCTTTGATTAACTAATTTAACCACTTCTGTCTATGAAATAAATTATTATTATTACCTATTTCACAGATTTTTTAACTAGCCCATCATAAGGTGGGGAAGCAAAGTGAGCTCTCTTTACTATTTTACTAATTATGCCATTATCAAAATATGTCAAAAGAAAAAAGGAGGATTTTGTATTTATTTTGGGACCCAAGTTAAGGAATACCAAATAATTGTTTTTCTTATTTTAGCTGCATCGTAAAGTATAAAGGCACTATTATCCATGCAAAAATATTTAAAATAAATATTAAACTCTATTTGTAAAGACAAAATACAGTTTCACTAAGTTAGTAAACAGCTATTTAGATTTTAATGGCATTGAATGAAAATGATAGATAGATGTATTCTTTATTGTACACCAAAAATGAAATTACATTAAGAGCTTAAAATTAATAAGGTGTCACAATGGGCGGTCTTATCGCTAAAAGCGATCTCTTACAGACAACCTTTATGTTAATGTCAATGTAGGGAGCACAAATAGTGAGCTGTGGAATAATTGTTCAAAAGAGTTTCCATAACTAGTGCCCTTATAGGGCCAGCAGACCTGCAGTGTCCAGGCATAGGGTGCAGACCTTCAAGGAGTGCAAACATTTTATATGTAATCTTTTGTTTGTATTTTACTTTTTTCTTGGAGGTGCACAGTTATAGAAGCTATCACCATGTGTATAAAAGGCTAGTTACAACACTGATCATGATCCTGAAATGCAAAAGGCTACTGAAAGAACCCTGGAGAGTTTTAGACACTACTTATGTAAATTAAATTATTGTCACACTGATGTTTAGGACATGAAAGGAGGAGCACCTTTAAAAATCTGTTCCTCCGCAATGTGGAAGAGGAATTTCGATCTGAAATAGGAGACCAGTACAGGCTGAAATGTTTAGAATTTAGATTACACCACACTTAGATAAATATTTACCTACTGGATACAATTTATAATCAAGTTTGAATAGCATGATGTTGTGGGATGTGTCCAAATGACTAATACTCATGTTCATACAGGATAATGTTCCATTACTAGAGCTTAATTAAAAATGAATATGATAAGAAGACAGATAATTTTATCAAAATTCCTAATGGCAATTGTTTTTAATAGAAATGTTCAATTTTGAAGCTATTATCTAAAGAAGGCTTTATATCGGCAGCAATGTAATCTGTCGCAGAATAATTAGTGTTTTAATTATCCTATTTAATGTAATCTTTTGTTACAATTAGGCTGAGTGTAGAAAACCCCTTAAAATCTACATGGATCAGCAATGTTGTCTCATTTCTTGGTAGGTAAGGTGTTAACAAATAATATCTCTAACGAATAATTAATGACTAAAATCTAAACTTACCTTAGGAGTATCCATAGCAGCAGCTCACGATAATCGATAAAATAACCAATTCACATCAACTCGACATATGTTTTGGAAATATGAATTTCTAAACACGTAAGTCCACGAACACAAAAACGCGTAAACCGCTGTAAACGAATGATATAACAGCACTTTTTAGTCTTAATTCAACAAGTAGAAATCAACACAAACAGAAAAAATGAAACTAAAAGTTTGATTTCTTGCTTTGACGTTTACTTTGTAGACGTTGTATTTATATACAAAGAAAACTACAACTGCAACATAAAATATAGCCTTCTCTTTTACACTATTATTTCGATGATGCTCTGTCACCTTTCGTTTTTCCACCTTACTTATGCTTAAGATTCAAGTCAAGAGTAAATATTTTGGTTCCATTTCAAGTCATCTATAATTCATTTTAGTCGATTCCTCATTTTTTTTATTAAATTAAATTACAGTCTGTCAGGAAATAGTACGAGAACCAATAGAAGAAGCACCTTCCCTCATAAGTTATTTGATTAGGATGAATATTATATGTTAGATACTGCATATGTTTATACATTACAAACAGGTTGCCTAGCTAAATCTGGTGCCAATGATGTTAAACAATTAAATTTGTTGTTACATTTTTTTCATCAATTAACCTGATAGGTTATTTAAGAAAATCGAGCATCAGCTGAAAGAATGAGCTCCGAGGAAATTTTTAATACCAGAACTAGCCCAGAAAATTTAAAATTTTAAATGTAGGCAACTATTCATTCACACCATTTTTGGGAAGGCAATCTAATACGGTTGGATTAGGAATAAAATTACCTTTCATTCGATATTCAATTCGATTAAATAACAGATGAGAGTATATTACGACCATTTATCTACCTCTTTAAACGAGGCAATTCCTATATTTGCCCCGAGAAAAATTAGGCAACTTATACTTTTTGAGTTCTTCGGAGCGCATTCTTTCAGCTGATGCTCGACTTTCTTAAATAACAAATCAGGGTAGTTGATGAAAAAAAAAAATTAACTAATTTAATTGTTTCACATCTTTGGCACCAGATTCAGATAGGCAACCTACTCGCAATGTATCAATAAAAACATCATCTAGCATATAATATTTATCCTAATCAAATAACCGATGAGGTAAGGTACTTCTTCTATCGGATCTTAGATCAAAAGTCATGAAAATAATGTTTTGGGAACTAATGTTTTTGCTAATACTGGCAACACTGACTAATTATCAAGCTGAGTACCTCAACTGTCACGGCGTCATATGGAAAGTAAGGACGCTTTGTTCTGTGTTGTCTTTCCAGTCACTCTTCAGAGAGGGGACTTACCGCCATAATTTTCCTTTTCCTTTTTGGCAACTGAGCCGGTGTCGACTATTCTGCCAGTGTCAAGTAGTGACGGCAGCGTAAGGTGAGCCGTCGAACTTTGAACTTTGTGTTAGATCCATCGTGTTAGTGGCTGGCAGGCTGGCAGACTACAGATTAATATTATTATCATTAAGAAATTTGGATAGAAGTTGGATAAGTTTAGGAGAGAAATTAGACAATAGGGAATGGAAATTAGTAGGGAGGGGAATTTTTATTTTTGGAAGTATTTGGTACAAGTCGAAGGAATGGGAGCTTGAAGGACAGGAAAAGAAGATATGGTCCAATGTGCCATCATCGAGACCACACTCGCACAAAGATCTGTCACGAACGTGGCGTGCCCAACCTACCACTCTATTGCGCCCATGATGTTAGAAAGTAATTGTGCTTCATTGGTGTAATTGCTGCAAGGCGTTCCAATGTGAGGATAAACAAATAATTAAATACATAGATAGACACGGCGACATAAATCAAGTCATATTGTACAGTATAACATTGTCTCGCTTTGTATAGAATTCTCGAAGGTACAATAGAGATGCGCTTATATACTGGTTTTACATAGCTTGATTTTTCATCGTGCGTACTTTCGCCAGTACCTGCTTGCTTACCAACATGGACCTAGAAAATAAGTCCATGCTTGGGCTTACCAACCAATCTCTGTCCAATAGTAGCAACTTTTTTTTCTGTTTCACGTTTCAAACTTTTTGAATACAAATTACGTAAGTTTAAAAAAATAGGTTTCTAAAAAATAAATAATAGTAGGCTCATGTTGAGCCTACTCTCATTTAATAAACAGAAAACCCATCCTTACCACCAAAGATTGCATCACTGTTTACCATCAGGTAAGTCAAGCTATAGTTAATACATACAAAGTTGATACGACAGAGGGGCTTTCCTTTAGACTGCCTATACTAGGCACCATTTTCGAGCTCTGTACCAAAAATCAATTTAATAGGAGCAGTAGTTTAGTCGCAAATGAATTTTTAAGTTTTTGCCCCATTTGAACACGATGTATCATTCCTAACATATGTCTATACGCATAGTTCATGCACCCTAAAATGATAAATCTGAATAACCTACGATGCGTCATTGCCGTATTGTTTAATTAAAACGGAATGACATACCATACCGACACAACAGTGCCAAATCTTGAGTTCTGTATTGTACTGTATTCATAATATAATCTAAAAAATCTGGTTACACCGAACCCTAGTAGTCTCAAAAAAGATTAAGATATTACAGATCTATTCAAATCTGTATGGAAGCGAATTTGTAGTTAGCCAAGAAACACTGGCTTCATTGAGTATAAATTAAGGAAAGCATTGATCTATAGAAGTGTTTATGTTGATACTCATTTTTTTTTTGCATTAATGAAAGTCTTCATTTCAATTAAATGTAAATGCATGGTTAAAGTAATAGCTACAAGCCCCTTAATAAATACAATTAAAAACATACGTATTTCGTTTTGATAATAATTTATCGACTCCAGCTGTAGACTTTATTTTACTTGAAAATAAAACACAATATCGATAAAATAAGGCATCGCCAATGATAGATCTCTAGAAAATGACGTTTAGTGACAAGTCACGTCAAGACGTGACTTGTCACTAAATTGCAGCAAAATAAAGCTCTAAATTGATTGCATATATTATAGAGACATCTAGCAGCGAGTAGAGGAAATTGTTCATAAAATTATTCCATGCGAGGTAGTATGTTAAAGGGTAGAGACCAAATAACTCTGCACTCATTAACATACGGTTTATTTTCTAAAACGGAACGATTGTTAGACTGCCTTCTTTTAATTAATATTAAAATGCTCAATCACGTCAAAGATTTCTTAGTGTTATGAAATAATGATATACCTCATTGTGTGAGTTTGGGTACGCTGGTCCCGATACAAATGAAGTGCTATGCGATTTCTAACTACATTCTTCTGTTCTGTGGTATAGGTAGTGTAATTAAATGCCCCTCTGACGTATTAACTCTGTATAAATAAAAAGAAACAAAAAAAAAATCCCTCGCTTTTTTATTTTGAGGCCACGCGTTCAGTTACACGCATATTATATCCTATATTGTATTGTGTTATACATAGATATATAATAATAAGTATGTATTTTAAATCTATGTAGTATGGTATAAATGAATGGTATTAAATATAATCAATTGGATCTACCTTGAACTCGACTAAAATGTTCTAATTAATACTATTAATAGCTACGGCGTATATGAGCGCATCACCAGCAACTATCTGTCAGATTTTGTGACGTCCGTGCCTGAATAGTTCGCTTATTTATTTGCTAATTGCGTTTTCCTTTAAAAATTCATATTGGTGCAGAAAACATCAAAATACATCTAATAAATAGAATTATGACGTCGACGATGCCAAACGATAGAAACGAGGAGCGCCGCCGAAGGGTAAGTTTACCAATATCGTAAAACGTAAATATTTTATGTATTTGTATCGAACGACATTTGCGAAAGTATGAATCATTGTTTTCTCGATTATTTAGAAAGAGTATGCAGAATAACGCTGTATTCGGATCGTAAACAAGATTTGCAACCGGTTTTCGTTCGCAATAAAGCCTTGGTGGTCTATTTAACATTATTAGAACGTAGGTATTGATTTACGTCGCACAGAATTTTCCAGACTGCACCTAGGGATTTCAGGAAAAGGGGTTGAAACAAAGAGGTGGTTACTAAAATATGGGAAGAGAACCTTTACTTTGTATAATATGAATATGCTAAATACATGCTTTTGCACTTCTAATTGGATTTGTCTACTAATCTAATAAGTCTTGACACTTTGCGTTGAATCACCAAATTTTATCATTAGATTGGTTTATCAGAAGTTATTGAATTGGGTGAAATAATAATACCTAAACTACAATTTAAGCTATTTAGGTATGGATATTTTATTATGAATGATAAACTCTTATGCAATAATTGTTATATTAAAAATCTCTTTATCTAAAAAAGCAGATCAAATATATTGCTGACCGGTTTTAAGTGTTGCTCCAATAAGCATATTCTAAAATAGAAATCAAAATATACAAACTTAAAAGAATGAAGAACTTTTACTGGTGGTTTAATTCTCTATCTAAAAGAGAAGGACATTTTAGGATCTACTGATATTGATAGTTTTAATAGATGAAAAAATTGATGTCTACAATGCGGTCCAAATGAGAATAGGATCGATTGCCATGTTGTGACGTCACGTCGAACTGTCAAATTCAAGAAATTGGGTACGGTGAGCAAAACAAAGAAATTTTTAAAATTTAATTTATTTACGAATCGTGAACAAAAAAAAGTTTTATCAGAATTTAGTTCTTCAATTTTACTCATCTCTGCGTCACTATGTGAAGTGTCTGATTAGTGGCAAATGGAAGAAAAAGGGGAATTGTTCCTTACAATGAAAATAAGAAAGAAAATAGTTTTTATTTTTAAGTAATTATGACTTAAAACAATATATTTACCTTATTTATCATAAACAATAATGTTTTTACTTCACCTAGACCTAAATAAGACTATGTAATACAAAGCAAAAAAAAGCCTTTATGGATACGCAAATAAGTTTTTTTTGCAAACTGTACTTTTCACTCAAAATTTGACAGATCGAGGTTATTGGCTTTCCTATTCTTATTTGGATCGCATAGTAAAAGTGTTTTTTGAGAACCTGTTTCCAAAATAAATGTTTTTGATTATTAACATTTACTTTCTCCCAGTAGTTCCACCCACATGAAAATCATAAATTGGGTATTAATAAGTTGAAAATTGGGAACATCATAAGGAAATATACCCTCGTGTTAAAAAGTGACCTATCTTAGGACATGGTCTAAGGTATGTGGTGAAAGGAAGGATTCTTTCCTTGTTTTATACAGAATCTCAGGAATCTAAAGAGATCTCAGGGCCACAAACTATTTCTATGTATTCATAAACCAATAAGTATACTTTCATATTTAGGTATAGCATGAATTATACAACTAAACCTTCCTCATGAATCACTGTCTATTGGTGACATGAAAATCTCCTAGAGATCAACTTTTACTATAACATAAACAAATAAAAAAAATTACTTGTTTGTTATATTAGATTAGATAAGACAATGCCTATTTTTTTGTTCTACTTAATACTCTAACCTGCAGATAAAACAATAAAGAATACTTTAAATATTTTCTTACAAGGTGAAGACATAAAGAAACTCTATTTTTATCATGGATAGCTTTGTATTTATGCAATATCTCACTTGATGGATAGCGACACAGTTGTCAATGATAAAACACACTTGCCTAGAAGTAACCTATTTTATTTTAAGGTGTCCACAACTCCAAAACTAAAGAGTGTATTTTGCATATGGGTGAGACAAATGTGTCATTCGATCCACCCCAGCTCCTCAAAGAACTCCAGCAGCCCTTGGTGTTACTGACCTGACTGTACCTGTGCCTGTACTGTGTACCTGGATAGCAGTTACCTATTTAGTCTTGACTTAAAGACCCCTTGGTTGTAACTATCAGGGAACACGAAAGACTCCAGCTGGGAATTCTACACTTTAGCCGTAATTATGAGACACGAGATGAATTATAAGACAGACAGTAAAAAGTTTTGATGATTTATTATGTGGCATATTTGGAAAAGTGATTTGAAATTTAATATCAAAAATGTCTGATCAGCAAACACAAAGAAATAACAATGCAGCAGATCTAAAATCGATAATAGCATAGATGGTAGGATGAACTGGACCCTGCAAGGGCTGGCCCAAGCTTACAGAAGACAGGGAAAAGTAATAGGGAAGGAAGGCCTTTGTTGTGCTGAGGGACAGAACAAGCTCAAAAAAATAAATATGTGATCTTTATATAGATCACACACTCATATTATTACAATAAACAGGTATAGCCTGTTTATTGTAATATTATTAGTCATCTGCATGTATAATTTTTATGATAAGAATTGGCAGTCTTATTTCTAAATAGAGAATTCTAGATACTATTTATATTAAAACCTTCTTTCAGAATCCTTTATTTGTAAACAAATGTTTTATTACCATTTTGTTTACCTTTGGGCCACAAAATTTTAAAGGCGTTCTCCAAGACTTTCCAATCCTCTCTCTTCTGCATTAGGCCCGGGTTTTTTCAGTTGCTTTGGCCAAATTCCTTCCCCATATCATTTCTTCTATTCTAGATACTAAGTAACTAGGTACTTGCTAACAATTTTTAATGCATTAAGTAATTTACTGAAAAATAATGTACAGCCTAAACCCAGATGGATCTAATTCATCTACTAGCTTGAAATTTTGCATACTCACTCATATACATACCAAAAATGACAGTTTGTATGCTGGTGCTAAATGGAATACTATATGGAACATGGCTTCTTTTTGATAATTTATTGTTTTCCAATTTACAAATATCTCAACTTCGCACAGTCCTCTAGAAACATGATTATAACCTTTACGGAGTATAGTCGGAGCATTACGCAACTGGTAGGCCGAAGAGCTGTGAGTGGACTGTCCTATCAAATCAGACATTTTCTAGCTTAGAACAAAAGGAGATCAACAAAATAATCTCGTATTCATTTGTTTCAGGTACTCTTAGGTCCCCTGCCCGCAGGTTTCCTCCGTGCTGACGGAGCAACGGATACTGTTGACGCTGACTACCAGGCTGCCCTTGCTCTGCAACAGCAGTTATGTGGCGCTACAGTAAGTCTTCTTACCATATTTTTAAGTTTTTTAACTATTTTCTTTGAAACAATTTGGAACCCAGGTGGGAGCGGTTTTCGAATCTTTGGAGGCGTCGAAACTAACTCTCACAGGCCCATACAAAACACGCTCATAAAGTGTTACATAAGACACTAATCACCAAATATTAAAGTATTCTCTTTGCCAGTAAACCCAAAGAAATCCCTAGAGTGGTGCTGGTGTGAGACTATAGTGCTCATATAGTGCTATACACCATTAAATTTTAGTCGTTTTAATCCCGCGGAGGGTTGATTCGATACATGAAATACTATCGATTTGTAAAGACAAAAATTAAAAAATAAAGTACTTTTTTTCAAAAACTCGAATTATTATATGCATATACGAAAATAATTTCTTTAAGTATACGTCGTCGACGGAGGATGGGTCCCTCGGCTGGCTTAGTAAAATAGAACTCTGATTTTCATCCTCTGGGTACGGAACCCTAAAAATCTTGGTGATTTTAGGCTTCCGTACCTCAAATGGAAAAAACGGAACACATATAGGATTGGGCACGCCACAATTACGGCGGTAAGTCCCCTCTTTGAGGCGTGGCTGGAAAGACCTCTTGGCGTCTCACCTTCCGCATGACGCAGATACTAATCGAACATGGCAAGTTCGGCAAGTACCTGTACAACACCGACGACGCCCGCGTGTCGCCACTGTGTGGGCCGCTCGGAGGACACCCCGCCTGGGCAGAGTATCGCCGTGTCCTCGTGTAGGCGATCGGCGGCGGCGATCTCTCCGGGCCTTAATACAGGCCATGGTTCGGAGCGAGGAGGGATGGGGCTTCCTTCTGCGAAGCAATAATGCTAGCAAAGGAGGAGGCCGACCGCATAAGGCAACGGCGCTCACGCCCTAGACGCCTCTAGGATTCCGATCCCGATTTTCGGCCACCGTAGGCGCGAGCTTGTGGACGGCGAGCAATGGGTAGCTCGCTGTCCGATCATCCGGTAACCGTCCGGACCAAGCCCAAGTAGTCGACGGCGCGCACTGTTCCCGCACGCTTCAAGGAGTTGTCAGCAAACCGCAGGGACTAAAAATTTTGTTGAAGACGCTGCGGTGTTAGCATGATTGGCCTTGTAATGTTCCCACTGTTGGGATTCAGGCCTCCTCTCTGGAAATGGGCCGTAATCCATCACGCGGGCCCAATGCGGGTTGATGGATGTCATATTTTTTCGAATTTTTGGTTCTAGGACATACCTGATTCCTCGCGATGTTTTCCTTCACTGTTTTAAGAGCGGCGGTGATGAAATAAATTACATAAGGTAATGCGCCTGACTGGGTTTGAACCCGCAACCTACAATTTGTAAGTCGGGGCAGTTACCACTGGGCCACCACTGCTCACCACTGAACCCTCAGTGCGTGAGTCCGACTCTTACTTGTCCGGTTTTTTTTTGCAGATGCCAGCTGCGGGCCCACCCTTGACAGCAAGGCTCAGCATCACAATAGCACAGGCTAAACTTTCAAAAAATTACGGTAAGTTTGTTATTCTTATGTAACTTTAGTTTATATTTTGAACAAAAAATTAGACATTTATGGTAATTTTATTACTTACGTAAGAATGCGAATATTTAAATGCTATACTACTGATGTTAGTAATATTCTAATTTTCCTGTTATATGAACTTTTTACACGTTTCTATTGCCTGAAGTATTCGCGTAACAATTTATGGAATTTATAGAATTTCTAGAAGTAGCAATGAATAATGACGTAATTAGGTACCTCAATAGTGTAGAGGTCGTAAGCAATACTGCAGAGCATGATACAATACGCGGTATGTAAGTCAAACAAAATGGCTAACAACCTTCAGTGCGCAGTAACAGATTTTCGGGTCTCAATTGACGTGCAGCACAATGGGAAGCTGCGGGTAACCATAGTAACATTTTAGTTCAACTTATTTGCCGCGTAGGTGCTATATATAGAAAACGAACTCTGCTGGGTTCCAGGTTCGGGCAAAGTATTAATGGATTTTTATAGTAGCCTTGCTTAGTGGAAATTCATCAAAGAACTTTTCCCGCTCTTGATGTGTTCCGATGTTTTTCTGTAGTATTTGAAGTAAACGTATATTAACGCATAGGAAGTTAAATCCGCTCTTTCTCCTCCAGGTCTGACCCGTATGGACCCGTACGTGCGTCTGCGCGTTGGTCACTGCATATATGAAACCCATACGGACCCCAGTGGCGGTAGGACACCGAGGTGGAATAAGGTGATCCATTGGTAAGTTAAAATAAATTTAATATAAAACTACAACGGAAAATCCTTAATAAGCACTCTAAGAAGGCGCCAGAATAAAGTACATTGACCTTTTCCTCATATCTCTGCGTAGGTACGTAAGTACTTACCCGAAACAAAAAAAAAATCAATTTCTTTCCGTTTTTGAAATTAAGAATCTATAAATGTAGGAGGGTGAATGACCGTTATTCCACGTTCCACCTACCTTATCAATATTACTAAATGCTGAAATATACATAAGTGTATTACTTTTCTGTCGCTTGATTTGTTCAAATGTTGTAAGAAAGAAAATATGTTTATTTTGCCCAAATAGACGCACAAAATATAACAAACTGCCAGCCATGTGTGAACCGGGTATTACTGTGTTGCACCATAGACACTACTTGTACTAATTTATATTGTTGAACTTAGAATTTTTATGCCCCCCCCCCCCCCCTCTTTTGGATTGAACGTTCGTCATATTGATTTTTGTCGTGTAAAATGTAGCCAATCAGACCATTGTAACCAATCCAATTACACTTCATTCATCCATTTAGGCGTTACAGTGGAATGATGACGTAAATACAACATGAAACTGCTGTATTTTAGAAATTAAGTGTGCAGGTGTAAGACCAGGTTTTATGTGACTAATGTTAAAATTTTAACGATTGATGTCATAATCAAAATTGATTCTGTTTTTATAAAATACCCGATTTTATTTCTGACTAGTTTTTTCCCGCGACTTCGCTTCCGCTCTGCCCTACTTCTCCCTAATCTGTCCCTACTCTATCCGTACTCTACTCTACCCTACCCTACCTACCTTGCGTCACCTACCTACCATATCTACTTATCTACCTATCCTACCCTAATTTTTTTTTTTTCTTTCATAAGAACCTTCTGACAATAACAAACACAACAAAAAAAGAGCGCACACGCGCGATGACGTGACCAAGGGAATTAGAGATTCATTATAGACTAGCTGCGGCCGACTTCGTACCGCCTAATAATAGTCTACGAATATTGTGAAAACGATTTTCTTTTTTTGAGAATTTTTCCATATTTTCTCACTTTTTAAACCTTCCCTGGAGCATCAAAAATATTTCAAGACCAAAATTGGCCAAATTGTTCTAACCTTTCTTGAGTTTTAGCGAGACTAACGAACAGCTATTCATTTTTATATACAAGAATACATATAGATGTCTTTAATCAGTATTATTTATAATTGTCTTATCGTCTAATATTTATTTGTATTCTACTATTTTATGTTTTGATCTAACCATAGTACCATAATATTTCTGTGTATAATAACCGATAACTAAATAAACGCGATTTTTTTATCGCCATCATAAAACCTAAATTGCCGAGTTTTTTTTTTTTTAATATTCAGTGGTGAGCCTGTCTATGTATCTACAGGCTGCTGATTGCGGATACCGCGTGGGCACTAAGCTTTATTAAAAACTACTTTTATCATACCTGGCAATACGAAGACGGGGTGAAAAGTTATCGGCCTTATATTTTTTTAAATAATCTCTGTTAACTTCAATAAACTTGGTCCAGCGTTTCTCCAACGTCACTATTCTTTCCCGGAAGTGTGAATCTGGAAGGTTATGAAAATAGTCATCTACGGCCCTCTCAACTTTTTCATTCGATGCACTTCCGAGAAAGAAATTTCTTTAAGTTTGGGAATAGATAAAAGTTTGGTGATATCAAAACGAGTAAATATTACCCCAAATCCCATACTTTTCCCATGTCCAACGCACCCTTGCGCACAGGTACCCTGTCCTGATGAAAGATGATTTTCTTCTTCTTCAAGCTAGATCTCTTCTGGCGAGTTTTGTCATTCAGTGGATCAAGAAGGTTGGAATGTATTCATCTGTAATCGTTCTCTCTTTTGTAGATTAATCAATTAACTGAATGTAATTAACAGGGAAGCATCCCTTTCGAATCCCATAACACTGACCAAGCAAGCACCCAAGCAAGAAGCCCTCTCAAGCAAGTGCAATCGTCTTCGCTTTGGCGCTGCTTCACCAGCTTCTACCTACTGCTAGGACTGCTGTTTCAATTTTGGCGTGTAGTGGTGGACCCATGTCTCATCCATTGTTACAAATCACTACACAAAATTGGCGAGATCCCTTTTAAACTGGTCCAGAAGTCATCGTGGTTTTCACATTTGTTTTTGGTCAGCATTCAGCAAGTGCGCCATCCATTTTGCGCAAAGGCTCCTAGTTATTTAAAAAAAAAAATGGTAATTTAAAAAACTAAAAAACCCGACTGCTTTTCTGAGTTTTCATAAAAAGCCCTAAATATCATAGATCCCTCATAGATCTACTGACTAGACGGCAGACTTTCTAGAATGGGTCCCGACTGCTACAACGACTTTCTTGTTTTAGGGCTTTTTATGAAAACTCAGAAAAGCAGTCGGGTTTTTTAGTTTTTTAAATTACCATTTTTTATTTTTTACTTTTTTAGTTTTATTTTTTTACGATATCACTTTCACAGTAATTACAAATCTAACGGCACCTCGCAAACTAAAATCCATCGAGCCGTTCAGGCCACAAATCCGACAAACTGTCGGATTTTTGGCGCCAAAAATCCGACATTTTGTTTTTTTTTATTTTGATATACCCAGTGTCACTCTCACAGTAAATACGAATCTAACGACACCTCTCCAGCTAAAATCCATCGAGCCGTTCAGGCTGCAGAGCGTGCCAAACAATTATACATACATACATACATACATACATACATATATACATACATACATACTTACATACTCTCGAAAAACATAACCCTCCATCTGGCGCAGTCGGGTAAAAAATATTTAGCACCCATTCCTCCGAAATCCCGACACTCTCAGCTATCTCACTCACCTTCATTTGTCTGCCATCCAACAAGTAATGATGCACTTTGTCGATAATTGCCGATGTAGTAGCAGTTTTCGACCTTCCTTCACATGGGTCATCTTCGAGGGATGTGCGACTACGTTTAAATGCAGTTTGCTACTTTTTAACGGTTGACACAGAAGTCCCAGTAAACTTGTGTCAACTTTGAATAAATTTCAGTTGGGGTTAATCCATCAAAAACGAAGAATTTCATTAAAGTTTATCCATTTTCACATTGGCATGCAAGACCTTTACTGTAATAATTCCTGCATACAAACTAATTGAGAGATCAAGCTGATAATTTTCATATGAACAAATTAAAAGCCCACCCAGGTAGAAACAACAAAATTTGACTATCTCTGGGTCAGGCCGAGAACTTTTCACCCCACCCCACTCTAGTACACATAAAGAGATTTTAGTCAACAGCGAAGTTGTAAAGAGTCTTTTGCCTAAACAGTATTATTCATACCTTGTAACCTCATACGTCGGATTTATCCGACAAACTCTCGCGTTTATTCCGCCACGGTCAAACATCCACGACCAAATACTTCCATCTCGTCAATTCTTCTGTCATCTATGGAGGTAGAAGAGCTAAACGAGATGGAGTACCCATTCGCAAACACACGACCCTGGCAAAAAGACACGAAAATTTAGATTGAATAAAATAATGGTTATAAAAAATCAAGCAGTATGGACTCGTATATTTAACACGGATTTATTTCTAGCCTGCTGCCACCCGGTGTCAACTCCATCTACCTGGAGATCTTCGACGAATGCTCGTTCACAATGGACGAGCTGATCGCCTGGGCACACATCACCATACCGCCCTCGGTGCTGCAGGTAAGCATGCTAATAGCTATTTCAGCGGCAGTCATTGAAGAATTGGTTGTCAATACACTTACTCCTACCTGTTAACTGTTTTTCGCACTAATGTGGAAAAGTGTGCGCGCTCGCCAGCGCCACAAAATATAACATTTATCCTATCAGGCTGGGCGCTGCGCGACCCCCACGTGTCGCATGTCAACCTGTTTATTTATAAGTGTATTGAAAAATTTCATTTGATACACTTGGAAATTTGACACTGCCACCCTCGGTTCCATAACAATAATTCGGTCACAATAACAAACTTTCCCAACTTGTATCAATATCTACTATTTTAAATCTGATCAGAACTTACGAAGATTACCGATCTAGTACAAAGAAAACAGTATTTTATTTATTCTTCTATTATTTTTTTTACAGAAACTAAGTTGTGTATGAAGACTAATTTTAATAGTCTAAGATACGATTAAGAACGACCTTCACATAGCTGTTTATTGGATGAAAAGTATTTTATATCAATTTTAATGTATTAATGTGTACCCGTGCGAAGCTGGGGCGGGTCACTAGTTAAATAATATATCGTGGTTGGATTGCCTAAAAAATCCTGGTCAAACTATCAATTATTAAAAACTGTTTTTTTTTTTTTAAATGCACCTTGTAGTTCTGAATTCGGTTGTATGTATTTGCTTCTTTTTTTCAACTTTTTCACCTCTGAACTCCGTCGTTTGTGAATCGATTTACAATTTTTTTTTTTACCTATATGGATATGCCTTCAAATTGGTAATAAAAAAAAAAACAGTTTTGATGACGAGTTCCACGAGGAATCAAAGGATTTTTTTGGAAGGAGGAATTTTCATGGAGAACTCTAGTATCTACAGTCAAAAAGTAATATTTGATGAGGTGAAACTGATAAAAAAAATGTTTAGTAAATAAATTTTATATCAAAATAAGTGCCGCGAATCGAAACTTGAAAGGTCGTTCTTAAACTTATTCCCTAATATAATGAGTCTTCGAGTTGTACGTGAGCACTTTGCAAAATTTTTTCTCACTTTCCAGGGCGAGACATACGATAATTGGTTCCAACTGAACGGCAAGCAAGGCGATGGCAAAGAAGGAGCCATCAATCTAGTCCTCAGTTACTCTGTAAGTATATAATAATAAGTTTATTGTCACAAAGAAAACATACATTTATATACACTTGTAAAGTTTGTATACAGATATTGTGAGCCCTGCCTCTCAAACTAGGATAACCTGTATTTTAAGAGACAATGTTCAGCTGTGAGGTTACATTGAAAGGATTATACAACGGCAGACTGTGCCAACTTATTAATCATCAGATTTACTATATAAAACATAATTATTATGTTTAACAAAAGGGAAGAAAAACAGTATAGAACTTAAATTAAGATAGATAGATAGATAGATAGATATATTCTTTATTGTACACCAAATAGTAAAATTACATTAAGAACTTAAAATTAATAGGGTGTCACAATGGGCGGTCTTATCGCTAAAAGCGATCTCTTACAGACAACCTTTGGATGGATTTGACAGAGAAGAAAAAGATACGCAGGTAGTTTATGGTGCACTATTTACATATACGAGGGTCATTCAATAAATACTTAGCCTACAAAAAGTAAACGAAAATTTTGGAAAAGTGGCAATTTATTTTTCAACATAGTCTCCTTTTAGTTCGATACACTTAGCCCAGCGATGCTCCAACTTTTTTAACCCGTCCGAAAAATAGTTTTTGTCAAACTCTGCAAAATAGGCCTCCGTGGCGGCGATGACCTCCTCATTTGATCCATATCTATTCCCGGCGAGTGATTTTTTCAGATTAGGAAACAGAAAGAAGTCACAAGGGGCCAAATCTGGAGAATACGGTGGATGGGGCAGCAATTCGTAGCGTAATTCGACCAATTTGGCCATGGCAACGGCAGACGTGTGAACCGGTGCGTTGTCGTGGTGAAACAGCACTTTTTTCTTCGCCAGATGGGGTCGTTTTTTCTTTAATTCGGCGTCGAATCGGCCCAATAAATCGGCATAGTAAAGCCCTGTAATTGTTTTACCCTTCTCGAGGTAATCGATGTAGATCACACCTTGTGAATCCCAGAAAACGGTGGCCATAACTTTTCCGGCAGATTTTACAGTTTTCGCCTTCTTTGGAGCACGTTCCCCGGTCTGGATCCATTGTTTTGATTGCTCCTTGGTCTCTGGTGTGTACCAGTGGATCCAAGTTTCATCGACGGTCACAAAACGACGCAAAAACTCCGCTGGATTCCGCTTAAACAGAGCCAAACACGTCTCCGATGTGGTCTCACGGTTGCGCTTGTTTTCCGGTGTGAGTAAACGCGGCACCCATCGCGCCGACAGCTTTCTCATGCCGAGTTCCTCGTGAAGAATATGATGCACTGTTCCTTCTGAAATGCCTACAGTCTCAGCTAGCTCCCGAACCTTCAATCGGCGATCTGCCAATACGAGATCATGGATTTTTTTAATGTTTTCCTCCGTAGCAGCTGTTTTCGGTGCACCTGGACGTGGTTCATCAAAAACCGACGTACGGCCACGTGCAAACTCGTTGAACCAATTCTTGACGGTGGCCATCGATGGAGAAGAGTCACCGTACACAGCATCCAAGCGCTCTTTGATTTCGATGCGCGTTTTCCCTTCCAAAAATAGAAATCGAATTACCGAACGATATTGCTCTTTTTCCATTTTTGTAAAACCGATCGACACGTTCGCTTCCTTAAGTTGTCAAATTAAAACAAATGAAGGGATTGGAATGAAAATTTGAAAAAAGAATTAAAAAAGAATGTGCTACACTGTGGTAAAACTCTTTTGAAACTACAGCGCCCTCTGGCGATGAGGCTAGGTACTTATTGAATGCCCCTCGTATACAATACATAACTAATAAAATACATATAATACAAGCAATAAATAATATATATATTTAAATATATATATATATATATAAGAAAGCAGAGAAATAATATACATAATGACGTTCAAGAGGAAAGGTAGTGATCCTTAACCATATTTTTAAAGATTGTTTGTGTTTGTGCTTGCCTTACCGACACGGGCAAAGCATTCCAGAGCCGCACTGCTTGAACTGTAAACGACTTGTCATAAAAATTAGTGGAGTGGCTTGGCATCTCCAGCCTCAAGTTTTCTGATGACCTAAGATATCTAGTATGTGTGTCATGAAGGAACTTGAAACGTTCTTTAAGATAAGCGGGGGTTTTAGGATTGAACAGAATACTGTAGAGCAGGGACAATATGTGTGCATTCCGGCGAAGACGTATTGGGAGCCACTTGAGTTTCGTACGAAAATCTGATATGTGATCATATTTGCGCAAGCCAAATATAAATCGTATGCAAAAATTTTAAAGGCGCTCAAGTTTATCTAGCTGTGCCTCAGTGAGATCGAGATAACTGACATCAGCGTAATCAAGGATGGGGAGTAAAAGGGACTGAGCAAGTGCAATTTTAGTGGCAGTTGGCAGAAAGTTACGCAACCGTCTCAGGGACTTTGAAGAAGCAAATATTTTGCGACTTACCTCTTGTAGTTGGGGACCCCAAGAAAGATGTTTGTCTATCCAAACCCCTAAGTTCTTAACCTTCTCACTTATTGGAATAACAGTGCCGTTGAATAGAACCTGAGGAAGCTGGGACCAGTTTACCTTGGGCATCAACCTAGAACTGCCAACAACAATGACTTGAGTCTTCGATGGATTAACCTGCAGACCGTGCGCCTCACTCCACTCACAGATTGAAGCCAAGTCCTGGTTAATTATGTTAATAGCGGCATCCAAATTCGTGTGAGGAGATTGACAATAAACTTGCAAATCATCAGCATAGAGGTGGTAGGAAGAAAGAAGATTTTTGGAGATAGAATTTATGAATATTGCGAAGAGTAAAGGAGATAAGACACCACCCTGAGGTACACCGGCAGACGTATAACACCAAGAAGAACAAGACTCATCTATGGAAATACGTTGCCGGCGGCCATACAGGTAACCACGAAACCAGTCAATCACCGTTGGAGATATGTTAAGAGAGCGAAGGATGGCGAGCAGGATGTCGAAATCGACGGTATTGAAAGCGTTGCTAAAATCTAGCAAACAGAGAACCGTCATATTTCCACAATCCATACCTAGCCGTATGTCATCAGAGACGTTTATTAGGGCTGTAGTGGTACTATGACCTGGACGAAAACCAGATTGGAATGGATTCAGCAAACTATTCTTGCAAAGAAAAGCACTAAGCTGATTGTGGACAAGGCGTTCTAGGACTTTAGAGAGGAAAGGCAGGATGGAGATTGGTCGATATTCTGAAAAGGAAGTAGGATTTGATTTTTTGGGAGTATTTATATAATACTGAATGAGTAAATGTGTGTGGGAAAGTGTTTATGAAATAAGTGTGGTGAGTGTAGTGAGTGTGAGGTGTTTTATGTATGAAAATAAATTGCATAGGATAAAATAAATAAATGCAATACTAGGCTATGTATTTGAGAAGTGATTCGGTTTGAGCATAGTTTTGTTGAAGTAACCATTCCGTTACCTTAGATTTCAGTTCAAAATTGCAATCTAGTAAATATAATTCTTTATGAGTTCTCTTGTATATTAGTGAAATCAATCAGAAGTATTGATGTTTGGCTAAAGCGGTGTTGTGTCCTGTACCTGTTTTTTTTTTTTTTTTTTTTTTTTTATGGTAGGTAAGATCATCCAATGACAAATCCCGCCCTTGGGTGGAGCGGGAAGTAGTGTCAGACTCTTACTGACTAAAAACCTACCCCGTTCCTTCGTTGCCTATAGTGCCGGGGCTGAGCCTTCCTCTCAGAAAACGGCCCTTGACCCCAGCAGGCTTCGACCCTGCCTGCTTGCAGTTAGCAGGCTGGGCCTCTTCGGTGTGCTGACAGCTCCTTGAGGCGCGCGGGAACAGAACGCGCCGTCGACGACTTGGGCTCGGTCCGGTCGGTTACCAGACAATCGGACAGCGTGCTACCCATTGCACGCCGTCCGCAAGCCCGCGCCTACGGTGGCCGGAAATCGGGATCGGAATCCCGGCGGCGGCTGGGGCGAGCGCCCCGTTGCCTCTGCCTGATGCGGTCGGCCTCCTCCTTTGCTAGCATTACTGCTTCGCAGAAGGAGGCGACCGCCTGCCATCCCTCCTCACTACGGACCATGGCCTGAACCAAGGCCCGGCGAGAGAGATCGCTGCCGCCGATCACCTCCACGAGGACACGGCGATGCTCCGCCCAGGCGGGGCACACCTCTACAGTGTGCTCCACCGTGTCCTCCGGGTGTTCCGCACAATGGCGACACCCGGGCGAATCCTCCGCGTCCTGTACCTGTGGGAATATTAGTTCGTTTGTTCGTTCTTTGACTTTACGACGCTGGAGTGCTTTTCAAGTACAGACTGCAAACGAAGAGCTGACGAACTGATACTACCTTACAGTCTGAGTAAAGTTGAGTTGTTGGATAGCGATAAGGTTTTCGTAGCATCTATTTTAGTATTGATCTATGGGCTCTTTCCACTCTAAGAAAACCAGTTTTAGTTGCACTGCCCCAAACAGTAATATTGTATCCAAGAACGGACTGGCACAGAACATAGAACACCAGTTTTAGAGTGTCGGGGTTAGCAGAAACTCTAAGTGAATTGAAGGTGTATATTAGTCTCAGCGTTCTGGAAGTTAGGGCATCAATGTGTTTATCCCAGCGTAACCTATTTGAACACCAAGGTATTTGACGTGATCGGTACGCGTGAGTGTTGGACATTGGCATGAGGGAGACAGTTGTGAGCAAATGTGCACAGTTATCGATAGGGAGTGGTCCGGAGCGGCGCTCTGACGGATGGCTAATGGAATGTATGATGTCTTAGTACAGTTGAGGGTAAGTAGGTTTAAGTTGAGCCATTTTATTATTTCACGAAGTGCCAAATCCGCGCTACTTTTAACATTATTCCATGTTGACCTGTCAACTATCACCACGGTGTCATCGGCATATACAAAGATCCTCGAGTTGGGGAGGGACATTCTGCGTAAGTCATTGACATATATTTGAAACAAAATAGGACCTAAAATGCTTCCTTGAGGCACTCCGTAGGACAGGATTTCTTCATCACTAAAGTGGTCATCAATTTTGACTGTTTGGGTACGATTTTTCAAATAAAATTTGTCAATTTGCAGTGCTATACCTCTAACATCAAAAAGCTCTTAATTTGTCGATAAGAATGGGAACAGAAACTATGTCGAATGCCTTTGAAAGATCTAGAAATAGCAACCAACTGTGTCAAATCGAGTACGGTTTCCGTTCCAGCGTTTCGACTGAAGATGCATCTTCAGTCGAGACGCCGGAACGGAAATCTACTCTACCCTACTCTACTCTACCAATAAATGAGCAGGTTTTGGTTTTTGTTTTTTATTATTTTACGGGATAAAAATTATCCTATATCCTTCTCCCGGTTCCAAGCTATCTTCCCACCAATTTTCAGGCAACTCGGTTCAGCCGTTCTGGAGTTATAAGTAGTGTAACTAACAAGACTTTCTTTTATATATATAGAATTAATCTAACTAAACCATCTTGTTTCATCACCAGGTCGGCCCCGCAGCCATGGCAACATTCCCGCCGATGCTGGTGGTCCCCAGTACGGGCATGGGCTACGCCGCTATGCCGATGTACACGCAGCCACAGCCGCTCCCGCAACAACACATGCAACAGCCGATACAGCTGCCAGAGCACGTGCCTCCGCCGCCGCTTACTGCTGAGCAGTTGCAGCAGGTCAGAGCCTAAATTAATTATTATACCTTGTGACGTTGCAAATCATTAACTATCGTAAGGGAGGCCGGGATGCTAAATTTGCAGTTTCTAAAGCGTCATGGGGACCTATTGGATTGTGAAGATTAGGTTTTAAAAAGAAAAAGTCTATGGCAAGTCTCCATCTTAGTGGGGGGCTGAGCGTGTAAGAGTTTTCAAAAATGTACAAAAAAAAATGAGTCACATGGAAATACTCGAGCGCGTCAGATATTCATAGTGTATACGTGATTAAAGATTAATATGAAATTAAGTTTATGAAAAAAAATCAAGTTTACTGTCAAAATACGACGATAATTGAATTTACAATTATGTTGGTTGGCAGAGTCTTAAGTGGCGTATTACAAAAAAACACGAAATTGCAGGTTCCCTACGTTGAAATTTTAGGTTTTATGTTCGTTGTATGAAATAACGATTTCCTGGTTAAAATAGTTCGTTTTCTGTACTACAATCTCTTCAGAACCGATTTTAGATAACTAATTTCATTATGTAGTAATAAGCTTTCTCCCGATGCATGTTTAGGCAAAAATTCACGGAGACATCATTTCAGGGCTCTAATTTTGAGATTCTACTAAATATCAGCAAAAAAAAAATACAATTAGCTCTCAAATATCCTATACTTCAATTATAACAGGTTATATTTTCGTTATATGCCTTTTATGTAAAGAAAAAAAAAATCTACGTAATTCAATTATCTACCGAAAAGGCTTCAAAACAAGCCCCGATATCTCCAAAGTTCTACATTATTTAGACTTAAAATTTATACCAAAATAATCATGAACATTTGCTTAAACGATAGTATTATTTTTATTTTTTTAAACAGCTACTATTATTTTTTATTTAAATAAATAAAAATACTATATATTTCACTGCGCCGGCCATCTGCGATTAGTACCGCGCGAGCGTTTGTCGAGGTAGGACCTATGTCAGTTTGTTTCCCGCGCGCCTTCGTTCCGATACTACCGTCGTGTGCGCCGACTGTCACATAGACACTACCGCATTGCTATTGTGTGCGTGTGAACTACGAACGCAGTTTTTGATCTTTGTAAATATTTATTTTCGAACGGTATATTTCGATGAATATAAAGTTCACTCTTTGTTAATATACCAGATACTAAACTTATTATAGTTGAAGTTATCGACTCTAGAAAAGCTCAATGAATGCCTTTGCGGAAAATATTTTTCTGATGCAAAAATGTAATGTTTGACTGTACCAAATAATAAAATAAATAATACATTTGGTGGTTTCATTTACTGGACTAGATTTCAACCATACTACTATATACTAAGGATAGAGTGAACAGGCACTAAATAAACTATTTCATCAATGATTGCATCATTGCATAACATCAGGTGGGATCGCAGTCAAGCACTAGTTTGTATCACTTAAAAAAAAGCTACTGGTATACAACTATGCTATGAACAGTAGATATTATAATCGACTACTGCATAACAATTAAAATATTTAAATGAACACGCTTCAACAGTAAAGTCCATAAATAATAAAAAATGTAACAAATTGATTAATTAAATAAAATTAAAATAACTCGTCAAAAATTTCAACCTCTATCTGAAATATTTACCTAATTTCGGAAGATCAAGATCGTTTAGTCGTCGTATTCGCAATATCATAGTACGAGCGTGACTGCAAGAAGCATGAATGAAAATATCGCTCACGTAGTTCGCCGCCCGCTCGATGCGTAAAATACCTAAATTTGCGTAAAGCCGAAATGTGAAAGGGCTCCTAAACGACCCAAATTTTCCGTAGTAGAACGGTGCGAGAGAGAAAAGATCTCTCTTTCTTTATCTCTCGGGGCGCGCTCTCTTCACTCGTGGCGCGGACTGGGGAATACACAGTTCTCAGCATTTGTGCGCTTCAACCTTTATCGATGGTTTTGGCTACATCGCGCCATGAAAACTGTCAGATTATGTTTTTCATAATCTGTTTTGTCTGTTTTAAATATTTATTTTATTCTGTTATATCAAATTTGTTCTCAATATTTTTTTTTTTTTTTTTCATTTTAAATTTCTCTAATTCATTATAAATTTACTGTGGCACGGCCAGAGGTTCTAAGCACTTGTCCTTTACAATTGACGTGTGGGATTCCTTGCCAACATCTGTGCTCCCTAACACCTAGCCTTGTTGCGAACCGGCTTTCTGTTTTGTAGTAGAATATCAGTATTTTATTGTATCAAGTAATAATTGCATATCTGAAGTCAACATCAAAACTAGGTAACACGATAACACCCTTTGAAATTACCAACTTTGTGTCACAGGAAATCTCATTTTTGCCTGGAGATTGAGTCCAGGATTTTGGATCAGCAATTGCTTGAACTTTATCTTAAGAATCTAAGAAGTGCTGTTAGTATATTTCTTATTAAATTCTTCATAGACGATTTTCCTAAACCGATCAGATTTTATTTATTAAATTAATAAGAAAAAGTAATACAAAATTAAATATTGAAACTGCACACTTTTGTTAATTTTTGATATACAGTATTAATGAATAAAGGTTCCGTTTCTTTCTCAGATCCAAGAAATGTTCCCCAGCATGGACAAGGAAGTCATCAAGTCTGTGCTGGAAGCGAACGGTGGAAACAAGGATGCGACCATCAACTCACTGCTGCAAATGTCTGAATAATTCACTAAACTGCAGAATCATCGTGACGTGTAAAGTATACATTCGATACGTTTTAAGCCACTGCTAGATATAACTCTCACCATCCGTATAAACAAAATAAAAAATTGATTCGTCAGAAAATAGTATATAAAACAAGAGTTTGGGTCAAATAATTATTGTTGTTATTTTTAAAAAACTAAACGTTCAAACAGTACGTTAAAATCAAGTAATTCCTTTGAGAGATTACTGTTGCTTACCCAGAAAATTAAAACGAATTATCTTATAAATTGAAACTATATCATATATTATAAATAAACAATATCATACGTAGTTTTGTTTCTAGTTCTTTTAAATAATTATTTGATCACCTGATAATTATATTTTGTAAAAAAAGGAAAAAAAACTCTTGTGCAGATTACATCTCGATTTAAAAATAAACATTCAAGTTAATTACAGACTATAAAGTACCAAATATTATCAAAAGTACTCGGATTGCAGCCTAGGACATAATTTTTATAAATAAGACTCAATAAAAACTGACATTTACAAACTTCTCAATGTTCATGGTTATAAGTAGGTATGTTAGGCCACTCGATTTGGCTTTAAATATAAAAATATATATATAATTATTTTATGTGAAAAAAAATACAAGTATTCTAAAAGCTCTCGGCCTTACTATGTATTTGTAAGTGCTTTGATACTAAAGTATTTTTGTATATGTATTTTTAAATCTGGAAAATCCTAAAAATACGTGTTTATGCAATTTTTTTTAATTCATTTTTTTTTTATATTAAGTAGAATAATACATAACTTTTATCACTTTTTCAAGTGACTTTATTTTGTTTTTCTCATTTGCTCAAAATTGCCCATATTAATTGTAATTTTTATTGGTTATTATTTTAAGTTACAGAATTGTTATTCCAATATTTAAGTATGTAGTAATTAGATGAATATTATTATTGTGATTTTAATGTTATTTTAGAATTTATATCAAGTTATACTTTATGCGTAAGTAAATTACACTTGGCACGGGAAATGCTAGTAAGAATGTGCAAATACCCACACTTACAATATCATAGTTGAATGTCTACATTTATATGAATATCCTGTGTTCCTGTTTAAACTACTTCATACATAAATAGTATTTTTGCGAAATATTTTGTTTAGTTGATATTATAAACTCGATACAGTTTCAGTCACGATATATTTTCACTCATTTGAATGTTATCAATCCTGAAACCACAGAGTACATTTTATAATACTGATTGAAACTACATCGAGTTTTCTGCACTGTAGTGTAAATTTAAGCTCGACTATTTTCACAATCACTCCCAATATATTTTATCAAATACAAAGCATATATTATAATAGGTAGTCAAGTAATGTATTCAAGTAAATGTGAAATTATGACACTCATAAATATAAGAGGAAATCTATATGTATATAGTGCTACAAGGATCTTTTTGCGTTTGGCCAATATCGAAAGAAACAACCACCAAAGACGTACAGACCTGGATTGAGCATTACCGTGATAAAGTTGGCTTGTTAGCAGAAAGAGGTGAGCGTACGGTCGGCCAATACCTTTACTGTGTCTGAAGATCGTAGTGACGAATTTTATCATTACTGTCTGAGAAGTAACCAATCAGAATCATAGAAAAATACAACAATGTTTTTTCGCGATTGCTTCGATTCTCTTACACTTTTAAAATCGTATTCACTTGACAGCCAGATGCTTAAGCTAGGTCTTCTATGTTTACCATTTTGATTTTTAAATACAAATTCTCAATATATGGTTACCATCAACACTTATTGTTATTAATTTTGCCGACGTCGCGACGTTGGCAGTAAATAAAATGAAAGAGTCGAAGTTTGCCGATCATTTGTATCGATATTTTTTTGTGTTTTGGAAACCACCAAGTTCAAGATTTACATAGAGCCTCAAAAATAGAATTGTTCATCTTTGTACAAAATTATATAATAATTTTAAGTGCGTATGCGCCAAAATATCCTTGAAGCATTTACTACGGCCTCGACCACGCGAAAGCTTTTACAATTTTGTGCCAAATTATTTGCCATCTTCTACATTGCTTGAATATAATTAAAAATATATCATTGTTGTATTTATTTGTAATTATACAATGTATAAATGTAATAAATTATTAACTACTTAGCTAATGTCTTTTATTTAATTCTGCTCCCTTTTCGTTGAAAATTATGCCGATAACAGACGGAGTGTTTTACTTAGATTAATCTAGTATTGCTCCGTTTAAACCGATTTCTGAACTCTCTCTCTCAACTATCAGGCAGTTGCTCTTGCTCGGACCAGACAACTCCCGTCTGTGATTACCTAGAGTGAGCATCTTACATTTTGACTTAAATTACTTTTCCCTGTGGACTACCAGAGATATATAGGACAAGCAATTTTGTTTGTTAAAAAAATAAGACGATTTTATAGTGCAGTTATTTGGCGCGACGTTATGCCTTGGTACACTTCTTTATACTTTATACACACCGTAGTGACGTCGTAAGCCCCACATATGAACTTTGATGAGTTTTATTTTTGTCCTTTTCTAGGGTTCCGTACCTGAAGTGTGCCAATAGGACCCTATTGCCAAATCTGTTTTGTGCTATTACTATGACTCCGCTGTCTGTCCATCAATCTGTCAACGGGCTGTATTTCATAAAGCATAAGAGGTAAAATAGAGTTGAAATTTTGACAGAATGTGTATTTCGATTGCCGCTAGAACCAATGAATAAAATGAAGAGGATCTCCACACGAGATGTTTTTTGCTGTCTGATACGCTCTACCCCAGAGTGGGATATGACGGTGGATGATTGCCACTTTAAAAAAAAAGCCCACTATACCCCAAAACCTTCAGTCGAAACAATCTTGCTGCTACCGTTGATGAAGTAAAGGTGGCGAAGTATAGACGAATAAAATTAAAGTGAAGGTACTAATAACAGAAAAAGAAGCGACGCCAATAATAGTTTACGTACACGGCCAATGTTTGTAATAAAAAAACGAAAGTATTTAAAAATCATTTACTTTTCAACATTTCTTTATTTCCTTTCTTCTTCTTCTTCAAATCACTTACTTTGTTATCATTCTTGATTTTAACATTTTCGGCTTTGCGTTTAATCTTGGTAATCTTTCCTATAACATCTTTGAAGCGTTCATCTTTCTTCATCAGCGTTCTGTTGACTTTCTTCAAGCCATCTTTGATTGAGGCGTCAATGTCTTGTGCTTCATTTTGAAGACGGTCCTCGTTTTGGGAAGGATTTTGAGTCTGAATCTGTGACTGTACTTCTTTAATTCTAGCTAGTTTAGCCTTTTTCGCGGCTTTTATCCGTTTTCGGCGCATTTCTTCGAGTCTGCAGGGTATTATACAAGTTAATACCGTTACATACAATAGATAAACAAAAACGATAAAAATAATGAACACTAAGTGCTGGGCCAGACTGGCAGCGCGGTGCGGAGAGCGGCGGTTGCCATAGCATAGCTCGAACTAGCTTGAGATCTCCGCTCCAGCACGCGTTGCCACTTGTGTGAACGAGCTGTGAGTGTTATTTAATCGTGCGTAATTAAATCTCAAATTTTCATATTTCACTAACACCGTTTATTGTATTTTATACATTGGTGACATTTATGAAGTTCGAGACAAATGTACAAGTAACTACCAAGCATTGATATACTATAAGGAGGAAGATACCACAACTAGCAAAATATGTCGTAAAAAACGCAGCACGTTTCTATTTCAGCTAAAATGTCGATTAAGTGATCTGTGCACCTCCTCTCAACGCGACTTGGGCGTACTTCTCGCGGCTTTAAGTTAGTAAGTAATTATAAAAAGTAAACCTAATTACTTGGTTAAAAAAAGTAACTACTTAAGTAACTATTTGTATTTTATAGTTAAGAAAATTTGAAATTTTTCATGAAGGTTTCTAGCCTTAAGTAATATAAAATAAATAATAATAAAAATACTTAGCAAGAAGTAATTACTTGTTTAAAAGTAGGGTCTAAAAACGATTTTGGTGAGCAGAATAAAAATTTAAGGACAAAATTTAAATAATTGTATCCTTAAATTTTTATTGTTATTTTTTTCAAAGTTAAAATTCTTATTTACTTATTTTATTTTATTTGGAAAACTTACAGCTAATAAATGTACATGTTAAAATATTATAATAAAGCTTAAGGCCAATTACAAGTTTTCACATATAATGAATTAATATATATATTTTTTTTTTTTTTTCTTTCATACCCTTCTTCCATCATGTCCGGATCCACTCCAGCCTGTATCCATCGCTTGATTCGGTAGTTTTTCTTCCTCTGCTCAAACTCCTCGTTGTCCAACTGAGCTTCCTGCTCTCGACGCGTAACGCTGACCGTCGTGAAGATTTTTACTGCTTCATCATCTGAGAAAAATTGGCTGAGATTAGTAGTTATTATATAAAATTATTTTGCAGTTCTTGTTTAGCAATTATCTTGAAGTTGAATTTGAGCTGAAAGTGAAGTTAAATTATTGTCCAAATATTAAGTTAAATCTCAGCGCTGAAATCCAACCTTGTGCTTATATTTAGGTTTTGATTTGAGTAATGTCTTTTTTTTTATTTAAAACGGGTACCTATGTGTGTTTAGGTGCAATAATGCCGGTTTAATAATAATAAATTAATTGATTCGAATCCTTACAGCATCAAAATCTCTTATCTTTTGGGAATAACATAAAGTTAAGTCATCCCTGAACGAAAACGCTGTAGTTTTTTCAGTGTACGAGTAGAGGGATGAGGTGCTATTTACTGTGTCATCTTATAGAATTTTTTTGTTTATAGTAAGAAATCAGGTTTTTTTTTTTTTTTGGTGGTGGGTAAAATCATCCAATGACATCTCCCGCCCTTGGGCGGAGCGGGAGATAGTGTCAGACTCTTACTGACTAAAAACCCACCCCGTTCCTTCGTGGCCTTAGATACCAGGGCCGGGCTTTCCTTTCGGAAGCAAACCCTTGGCCCCAGTAGGCTATCAGGTACCTTAGTAGAACTTACCATCTATCTTGTACTCAGTAAGTTTCGTATTGATAGCCTCTTCAATTTCGCCGAGCCGCAGTATATCGTAGGGCGTGATCAGAGATATCGCCATACCGGTCCGTCCAGCTCTGGCTGTGCGTCCTACTCTGTAGTGTGACAAGTTTAATGATTAATAATAATAATATATTTATCGTACAAAAAAAAATGTGATACGAATTATCTTAAAAGTGATAGCCTACACGTAATGGATTTCACAGCTGTGCAAGAGGGACACAGCTATGTGCGCATGTTTTATTTTCTTAATTATACAACTAGAAACTAAGTCAAGTGCATAAAGTCTGTTTCAAGACCTATTTGAATACAGACATAAAGCAGTCACACCTCTAAATCATTGATTGATGATGCCAGGATATTTGCTGCTTGATTGAACAATAATTACTCTGATGTAAGTATAACATCTCACCTATGAATATACTCCTTGGGTTCCAAAGGCAGCTTATGGTTGACCACTAGATCCACAGTAGGTATATCCAAGCCCCTGGCTGCAACATTAGTGGCTACCAGGGTACATTTGAGATTACTTCGAAACTGAGTGAGAGCAGCTACTCGTTCCTTTTGTCTCATGAAGCCGTGGAGGCATACATTGTCCATGGATATAGCGTTCAACATCATTGACAGGACTTGGCATTCTCTGGTGGATAGAAAGAACGAAATAAGTTTTAAAAAGGCCTGTGTTGATGAAATAATTTTATTCTTAGTATACTTTTAAGTATATTGTCAGACGTTAATTAATATGTCCGCGGGTTTGTTTATTTACTTCATACATAACCATAAGGGCCGTTATACCAACTGATTGCTGCGATTCAGATAAAATACAGTAGAAATAACAATACAATCGGTAGTTTGCCTACATCTTCTTTACTCAATCTTTTCGCGACTTTTTGTACAGTTTGAAGCACTTTCAGACAAAGTTATAAGGGCGCCTTCAAATTAGCCGCAAAGTGCCTCACAACAGCAGCGCAGGTGCAAATTTGAAAGCACTCTTAACTAATACATAACAATCCAATACATAACATCACGCCTGAATTCTGGACTCACTCACTGCCTCGAAGGGTTAGGCAGAGGTTTACTTGCATGAAACCCACTCAAATTTCGCAAGTCCTATGTAATAGAGTGCGAGCTTATTATTGCCATTACTGGGGTTCTAATCCAGACTTTGGTTGCTAGTCAGAAATTTCAGATTGGAAAATCCAATAATATTGTGCTGCACCTGCAAGTCTAATCCAGGATCTCATGCTGGCTAGTAGATAACGTTTACTGTAATTAGTGAATTAATCCGATCACGGAAATTCCTTAACTGCACGGAGAGTCATAACCTACTATTTATCACACAAATATAACTAGTTTCTGTGGGATTCATCCACGGGAGCGAAGTCGACGGGGAAAAGCTGGTCCTTACATATTATAAATACAAACATGAGGAAGGCTTTTTTAATAATACATGCATATTAAAATAGGTAAAAGCTGTGAATTTCAATTTTTAGTAACATCCGTGCGAAGCTCTAGCGAATCACTTGTATTTTAATTAATCAAGATACATTTGCCAGTAAAACTAGGTTATCAAGTTCAACAACTTACTTCTTAGTATCAGTGAACACAATGATGTGACTGCTCGGCTTAACCTCGCGGTACTTGCGTAGCGTCTGGACGAGGTAAACATCTCTGGCGTACGCAGGACACACCACGTAGCGCTGGTCTAGAGTGGTCACTGTCAACTGGGTGTCTGTCTCCGTCCACGTAAGGAGTTTCTGGAGAAGTTGGAAAGATTATGTATTCTGGTCAAAAAAGATGCTAAAAAATCTTAATGTTATACACGCGAACGTTTATATAATAGATTTATAGATGTTTGTTACTCTTTTACGCAAAAACTATTGAGTATATATATATAGGTCGTTGGACGTTGGTACACTATAACGGTATGACGTCGACCTTTTTATTCCAATACCTCAAAATAACGGTACCGTTATTTTTCACTACCGAAAAATTACGATACCTAAATTTTTCACCACTGAAAAATTACGATACCTAAAATTTTCACGACTGAAAAATAACGGTACCCTTATTTTTTACGGTACCTAAACCTTTAACATTAAGGTATCCTTTGAAACCCTTACTCCTGCGCTTTTTCGTCGTGCCAATCGCAATACACTTGTCGCGATAGCTAGCAACGTCGCACTTATCGTAGGTACTTGCACGAGAAATAATTTCGGTACCGGAATTATTTCGGTTGAGTAAAGGTTAAATAAAGGTATAGCGGTAACTAAAAAAATAGCGCTATCGTTATTTCATACCGGTAGCGTAACCGCAAATCTTAACCGGTTTCGGTCTACCTTTAAAATAAAGCGGTACCGTATTTTAATACCGGTAGCATAACTGTATACCTTAACCGAAAACGATCCCTGCTGTAAACCAAAAGTTCCTACCGATACCACGTGTGCAAAAAAGTTATTTAATCTCAAATGGCGTAAATGTTTTTTCTATCTGCCTTAGATATTTCGGAGTATTTGGGTGTCCCGCCTTTATGTCATAAACGGTAAATGTTATCAGAAAAATAAAAAAGTTGTATTAAATCATTTGCACTTTGCGTTCGGGCCGGGGCTACGGTCATTCTTTCGAACATTGCAGCCCATACAAAATCCGCAACCCTTCAGACTGACATATGCTATATTTTGCAAAACAGTTTTCTGAAAAAACTTACATCTTTGTTAAGTGGAAGCAGTTTCGATTCCCTGACATCTTCTGTGATTGTGGCGGAGAATAATAAGTTTTGCCTCTGAGCTGATAATGCGTTGAATATAGTCTCCAGGTCATCTTGGAATGATTCACTAAACAGCCTGGAAATAATTGTTTGTTAATATGTTGAATAGACCACAATGATGTTATTGTATTTGCCTAAACTAGAAATACAAAAGGTAAGCATTGTGATGGATGCAGTTTCTGGAGGTGCATAAGGATTTGTATCCAAAAACTCTTTACTCATATGTATTTTGTTTCCAAAAATGATTCTCATAAAAATGTAAACTTGCTATGCTTTTTAATTGCCGACTGCCACAGGATATGTATGCCTGGGAGGCAGGTCAAAATCAAGAAAAAGCCAGTTGTAAATAGTTAGAGAAATGTATTGCTTAAATATATGAATATAAAACAAGAGAATTTATTGCCCTGAACATCAAAATATATGGTCATTTTGGTGCTACCACTTAAATTGGTAGTATTTTGATTTGACCATTTAATTTTGATTATTGGTAATTTTGGTATTATCATTATAGTTGGAAATTTTTATTTTATCATAATAATTGGTAAAATTCGTATTATCATTTCAATTGGTAATTTTGTTTTTATCATTATGTGGTAATTTTTGTAGGTAATTTTAGTATTATCATTTTAACTGTCAATTTTGGGATTATAATTTTAAATTATCATCTAGAATTGTGTAACAGTATCAAGAGGGCTGACCCCAAATACGGAAAAAAAAAATTTGTTTGAATTATTATGTTACTGAAAATACTGATTTTTCTAGTTTAGGAGGCTGTTGTTAAACATAACTGTGTTAGTTCTTTTCTAAAATTCTTAATATTTTAAATATTATTTTACCTGTCAGCCTCATCCAGCACCAAATACTTGACTTTCTTCAAGCTAAAAGTGTTACATCCAGTGATATGGTCCGCCAGACGTCCTGGCATAGCTACAACAATGTGGGGTCGCTTGGCAAGCTTCAGAGATTCTTCCAATTGATCTGATCCTCCAGTCACAATGCATACTCGAAGTTTGAGTGGTTGGCCTAGGATGCTGAACTGGTCTGCTATCTGAAGAGATGTTAAATTAATTGATGATATTTTAAGAAAAACAATGATTTGGACTAATATTGGCACCAACTATAATAAAAACATAGGCTTTTTGGGCTTGAAAGCTTTTCTTTTTTAATAATGATACTAGACTTTCTACTCCATAATTATACTGCTTCAGTAAAAATTGATCCAGCCATATCGGAAATGAGCCAGAATAAAAGGAGAAAATTGTACTATTTATATTTTTATATAATTATTACTTGTATATATACTATAAGCTTTTATTTTGTAATATACTAATATATGTATATAGTATATATAATATATATAATGTATATTAATTTTATTATTTATGAATATTTATGTATGTATGGAAATAAATAGACTTATGCTGTAACTGAAAAAATAAAATAATTATTAATATTTCCTTTATTGATTAATATAATAATAATAAATTATATTTTTAAATAATTCAATACTAAATAAAAAGACATTTATTATTAGTGTTTATTTTTATTTTTGAGTTTTACCTGATAAGCCAATTCATGTGTTGGAGTCAAGACCAAAGCAAAGATCCCATAAGGATCTTCAGCCAAATGTTGCAGTATGGGTAGTGCAAATGCGAATGTTTTGCCAGAACCCGTTTTAGCTGCTCCAATACAGTCATCTCCAGCTAATATTCGGGATATACAAGCTTTTTGGATTGGTGTTGGACTTCTAATACCTGAAATAAATATTACAAAACTAGACAACTTAAGATTAAGATTAAACAGTGGTTAAGCTTTTGATGGCTTGGGGGAAAGTATAGCTTATAGTTAATACATCGTTATTAACTGTTTGTGTGAATGAACAAGAAATGATATTAAATTAGCTGTTTTTTCATGTAAAAACCATAGGGTGTACCATATTTTTACAAAACCTAATAGACAAAAAGATAATTTAATTACCAATTTCATTCCATACAAACTAACAATAATAATATTTACAAATAGGTAAAAAAGAGATATTTAATGGGCATCAAAAAATTAATCCACTTCAATGTCAAAGGGAAAAGTGTCCAGAATGCTGGTAGCATTGACACGTTGAATAGCAATGCTGATTTGTTGACCGAATAAAAGCCCAGCCCTCTGGTAACACAAATAATCGACCAGCTGTGTTTGCTGATATCACGCACAACCACACACCCCATGGCTCTAGTGTTTCAACCCCGAAAGGCTCAAACAAGTAACTTCCGATAAGGTTATTGTATATACGCTGTTTGAGGTTTTCTGCACTTTCAGCAGCCGCCCCAGCATAGCCTGCCGTACTCAGAAGATAGGATGGCGCAAGGGTGTCGACAGATGTTGCAACCCACACCAAAGACCTACCCAACTACTTTATCAATACATAAAACATACCAAGATTAAATAACTGCTTGATAAGCCAGGTTTTAACACCCAATTCTGCAAACTCTTTTCCATCATTTCCATTCATTTTAGAGCACTATAATCTTATATTTACTTTTAATAAGGACAGTTTATTTATGTTTTACCATTAATATAAATAACCATAATACAACACGAGTTACTTGTGTTCCTTGTTTTTTTTTTGAACATTGACATTAATGACAATGACAACAAAGCCATGTGATTTTTATATTGTCGTTTCACGCATCGTACAGAAATCATCAGAGATTCAAATATTAGATTAACCAAACCTTCTTCGCCAACTTAAAAACCAAACTTAACCCTTAATGAATGAAGTCAAAAATAATTATAATAAATGGAAAATATCTTTTTTTTTCCATATTAAAGATTTATATTGTTGAGTCTGAAGACTTTCTTAACGAACATACAGTCAATATTTGTGTCGCGCGCTTCTAGTTCGAGTCCTGTAATTTCCAAATAATTTCTGAACGTCTTGCCTAGTATTTAATTATTACAAACGTAGTGCTTATATTCTCTTTGATTATTACCATTAGTAGTGTCATTCCATTCGCATTCTAATTAATCTGACTCAAAAAGAACTCTGTATACTGTGTACGTGTATACTGGAACAGGTTTTTGGAATAGTTCTGTTTCTGGACGCGCAAAGACTTATTCTGTGCGCACCACATAAACACGTTTCGTTTCGAGTACGCGTACGTATGTACGTGTCAGACGCGAATGGCGATGAATACTTGATGGACTACCTAGTCGATGAACACGATTAGGTATAAGAAACGTGCAGGAAATGCTGTTTATGAAAGAAAACAACAAAAAATAACAAAAATGTAAATCTTGTAAATACAGGGTTTTTTCTGACAGCATACCACAAACGAATACCATGGATCCAGTACATGAGAATTAAGAAAAAAACGATGAAAAATTCCACCACTGGGGGGGTCCAGAATTATGTAATGGATCAATGGTATTCGTTTGTGAGACGCTCTCAGATACAATCCGTATAAACCTAGGTGGATTACTGCCCATTCTCTCTCCTAGAGAGGAGGCCTGAGTGCAGAGGGAACATTATAAGGCTGATGCTATGCTATGCTACACATGGGATTAGAAGTTTATTTATAAATAAAAACAATTGAAACCATACAAATACTTCAGCTTTTCTTTGAAATAAGTTACTTATTTCATTAAAAAAAAAAAAAAAAAAATATGCCGGTTAAACCGAAAATACTCCATTACTTGATTGTGTCGCTAATACTTATGCGTACGGAGACTCACTAGATAAGGAAACGCAAAAACCTCGAGACGCCTGAATATTCGGGGAGTTTTTGGAAAAAGTATTTTACGCATTCTATATCTTACCTCTAAATCTGACTGATTCAGACAGTTCGGTTAGGCGCCCATTACACGATAGCAGTCTGGCGCAACTCCCTAAGAAAAAAATGATCTTCGTCAAATGTATGAAACGCGTACTAATTTTAATGGCGGCCAAAATGGCGGCTATCGCTGTCTCGCTTTAACATTTATTCGACTCTGTCGCAGCTATCCATCCGCCATATTTATCTTCTACTTCTCAAGAGGTGAATTGTAAACAAAGTTTAATTTTTGTTTTTAATATGTGTTTCGTGAATTTTAAGCGAAAATTCCTATTAATAGGACGTTTACGTGTACCCATGTGAAGCAATCTGTTGATATGCACTATAAAATCTGTGAAATATGTGGTTTACGAGCCAGCCGGTCGGACGGTCAAAAGCCAATGTTCATGGCTAAATATCCATTACATTAAGAGAGGTAAGCGTAAATAAACGTTCATTTTCAGTTACAGAAAAGGATTTGGTGATTTACAAATCAATTTTAATAAAAATCAGTCGAAAATCTATAAAATAACCTATTAACAGTGCTGTGTAGTGGAATTTTTATCGACTATATCGATAGTTTTATATATTCATTATTAAAATTTACAAGTTCGTGATAAAAAATGAAATTCTTCAATTTTAAAAATGATCTATCACTACTGCTGGGCATGTTTAATCGACTATCGATACTCTTATAATTTAAACTTTATTTAGTATAATTCAAATAGAACAATCATGCTATTCGAACAATAAATATTTCAGGTATCTCAATATGAAATGCTAATAAGTAATGTAATACATTTTTTTCTTCTAGATGTAAACATTGGATTGGACGTTCGTACGTATTGGTGGAGCTTTTTAGCTCCACCAATTAAACACGTTTGTAGCAAACATTTTCTGCCAAGGATTTTACGAAGACACATCTCAAAAAATCTGCAATTCCTTCTGTGGGACTTACTGCAGAACCTTAGGGAGATGATTGGATTTCTTCTACACATTGGCAAAACTGATACTGATTCGACTCTTAAATGCAAAGGTAAGATTCTTAATTAGAACATCATTCATGTAAACTTTGTTATATTTACAATTACAGATCTTATAAAGATCAGAATCAGAAATAATAAAGTAAGATAATGATACTTTTAAGGTTTATGCATTATAGAGAATAGGCAAATAGGTTATAGTTTCTGTATTTGTTTAACCATAAAGAAAAATAAAATAAACTGTTATTATTAAAATCCGTAAAATAGTGTTTCCTTTAGTGTTAACCACACCCCCACCCCACCTTTGAAACCCAACCTCATTTGCGTCAACGTAAATTCGCTGGTAAGTGGAATATTCCATATCAATTAATGAAACCTTGGGTTTTATTTTTTGATATGAAATATTCCACTTATTCTTAGTTAAACTGATGGATATAGTTGGCGTAAATAGACCTTAATTCAGATCCAATAAATGGACCTATAATTTTTTTTTTTAAATACTATCGATAAAAAATTACCATGAGCACCTAGGTACACCACTATATCGGCCGTTATGTTGGCAGCCCCTTGCGTCATGTATATGGTCATCTATGTCAAAGTTGGTATTGAGTCTTAGTACACGTTTTGACGTTTCGTGTTGAACCATTTTTTTCTATGGGAGTCCCGTCTCTTAAACGTAGTGCTTATATTCTCTTTGCACGATAGGTTTTGTTGTCAGTTTTGCCACAGTCAAAATTGTGATTGACGAATAAATTACCGTGTAATGAGAAGATTGACGTAGCATAGTACTGCTGATTGACCAAAACTATCATTCACCATCATTCATGATTGATGGCAATGATTGACGTTTGCATGACCGTGTATGGGCGCCTTAAGTACTCTGTGGTTCGGTTCAATGTTACCATTACCACTCAAAATTGAGGAAATTAGTTATGATTATTTTTTGTGGCGTCCGCACTTCTTCAACCAACGTCAAATCTTGCTGGTCAAATCAGAAATCACGCAGCGAGTGCGTGTTTGTAGCTGAATTAAAATAAGTTTTACTTTGTGTAGTGATACGTTGATTGTGTCTACTAGTTTCTCCAAGTTTTATTCGGATATTGTAATCAAATTTTTTGTCGTTCTCAGTTTACACCGGTAAGTTGAGTGAATTTACTGATTAATTTTATTAATAAAACTTTGCGTCTTTTCGATGTATGAATAATATCGTAGAATGTGAACTTTAGAACTAGCATAGTGTTTAGAAATTAAAGGACCTGGTAGGGCACCGATACCGCACATGTAGAAGGTATATTTAATATAAAAATCATACAAATTAATTTATTTTTATGTTATGCTTTACGATACGGGTAGGCAAACACTTCGATTTACGAAACGAAGTTTTAGATTATTCATTTCAAAAGTACATTTAGTAAGTGGATGAACTATTAAACAATAGAATAATGTAAATGTATAATTTTGGTACGTACTTACAAATCTCTGATCGAAATATCCCTAAAATAATAGTAGAAAACAAGTACATCAAAACACTCGAAAATAATGGTTCCTATGTAACGGAACTAGAAAATAACTCTCTATTTAGATAGCCACTATCTGGATACATGATCTTTAATAGAGTGTATTAGTGATAACCTTGAAACATACACTGGATACATGTTTGGCATCTCTATTTCTCTACAATGTTGCTACTAGCTGGCTTCTTTCTAAAGTCCAATTTTTATATTAAATCATTAATTTTTACTTGTTAAAATCCTGCCGTTGACCTATGTTAAATTTTTATCTGTACGGGAGTTTAGATTAATATTTTTTTTTCTCCTATTCACCTAGATAATTTAAATCACTAATATTTTTCTATATTCCAATCTAGTAAACAATATGGGCAGCTTTTATATATAATTTATATTTATATAATTATTATCCTTTGCCCATTTTGTGGTGTACAAACAATTAAATAAATAAACAAATAATTTTACCTCTTTATAGTTTCGATAAAGTTTCCTGCAATAAAACAATTTTACTGGTTGATAATGACTAATTACTTTTTTATAAACAAGAATGCCCATTTAACTGTCTTCAAGCTTGCACCAGAGATCAAAAGTCAATGTGTCATATACAAGAAAACGATTACTATTGTTTGAGTGTGTAAAACCATTCAAATTTAGAATAGAAATAACATGCTAACCTATTTTAAAGTAAGTATGCTGGTTAACTTCTTATTTATTTATATTTTGCCACTAACAATATGGTTTTGCTCATGTGATGTTTGAAAGTTCGAAGCTCGCCGGGCCTTGGTTCAGGCCATGGTCCGTAGTGAGGAGGGATGGCAGGCGGTCGCCTCCTTCTGCGAAGCAGTAATGCTAGCAAAGGAGGAGGCCGACCGCATCAGGCAGAGGCAACAGGGCGCTCGCCCCAGCCGCCGCCGGGATTCCGATCCCGATTTCCGGCCACCGTAGGCGCGGGCTTGCGGACGGCGTGCAATGGGTAGCACGCTGTCCGATCGTCCGGTAACCGACCGGACCGAGCCCAAGTCGTCGACGGCGCGTTCTGTTCCCACGCGTCTCAAGGAGCTGTCAGCACACCGAAGAGGCCCAGCCTGCTAACTGCAGGCAGGCAGGGTCGAAGCCTACTGGGGTCATGGGTTAGTTCCGAAAGGAATGCTGGGCCCCGGCACGATAGGCTACGAAGGAACGGGGTAGGTTTTTAGTCAGTAAGAGTCTGACACTACTTCCCGCTCCGCCCAAGGGCGGGATTTGTCATTGGATGATTTTACCTACCATAAAAAAAAAAAAAAAAATTCGAAGCATAAAAGGTATCCTACATCTGAAATTCACGCTTTATCTGTGTTAAATCTGTTTGGATAATTAGTTTGTGTGATTATAAATCAACGAAGGTCCTGTGTGTGGTATTGTTTATTGAAGAATATACCTGAGTGAGGGATTATTAACAGAAAAAGATGCACAAGTGTGGGATGATTAATTGAAGAAGTTGTGAGTGTGGAATTATTATTTGATGTAGATGTGTGAGTGTGGGTTTATTAATTGAACTAAGTGCATGAGTGTGGAATTAATAATTTAAAGCAAGTGCATGAGTGTATTAAATTCAAGAAGTGTTTGTGAGTGTAGGATTATTAATTAAAAATTACTTAAGTAAGACAATAAAAGCTTTATTAGGGTTCCATAGCCTAACAGCAAAAAACGGACCCCTTATGGATTCTTCATGTCTGTCTGTCCTTCCATATGTCATAGCCTTTGAGGCTTGGCTGGAAAGGCCCCACGGCGTCGTCACCTTCCGCTTGGCGCAGGTACTAACCGAACACGGCAAGTTCGGACCGTACCTGTACAAGATTCGTGCGGAGACGACGCCCGGATGTCGCCACTGTGCGGAGCGTCCGGAGGACACGGTGGAGCACACAGTCGAGGTGTGCCCCGCTTGGGAAGAGCATCGCCGTATCCTTGTGGGGGCGATCGGCGGCAGCGATCTCTCGCGCTGGGGTTTGGTTCAAGCCATGCTCCGGAGCGAGGAGGAGTGGCAGGCGGTCGCCTCCTTCTGCGAAGCAGTAATGCTAGCAAAGGAGGAGGCCGACCGCATCAGGCAACGGCGTACACGCCGCCGCCGCCGCCGGGATTCCGATCCCGATTTCCGGCCACCACCGGCCACCGGGCAATGGGTAGCTCGCTGTCCATCCGTCCGGTAACATACCGGTCCGAGCTTAAGTCATTTACGGCGCGCACTGTTCCCGCGCGCCTCAAGGAGTTGTCAGCAAACTGTAGGGGCCCAACAGGGCCGAAGCCTACTGGGGTCAAAGGGTATGTGAAAATGGCACCCGGGGCCCTGGGACCAAGCCCAAGAATGGAACGGGGTAGGTTTTTAGTCGGTAAGAGTCTGACACTACTTCCCGCTCCACCCAAAGGCGGGACTTGTCATTGGATGATTTTACCTACCATAAAAAAAAAAATATGTTATAGCCACTTTTTTCCGAAACTATAAGAACTTTACCCCCGATTTCTGATTTGAAGTTGAGAATTACTCAAACTCTACTTTACCCTGCAAATCTGTCAAAATTTGGCATTTAAGTATGGTTTGAGTTGTTCTTAACCCAAAATACTCAATTCAGAAACCCGCCAATACTGTTGAAACTTTGTAAGTAAATGTATTCTGTGAACCGCATTAAGATTTTCACACAAAAAAAAAGGAAATAAATATTGGGGTTTCCCTCATACTTAGAACTGAAACTCAATTTTTTTTTTTTTCATCAAACCCATATGGGTATCTATGGATATGTGTTAAAATTGATATTGAGGTTTCTAATATAATTTTTTACCCGACTGCGCCAGAAGGAGGGTTATGTTTTTCGAGAGTATGTATGTATGTATGTAAGTATGTATGTATGTATAATTGTTTGGCACGCTCTGCAGCCTGAACGGCTCGATGGATTTTAGCTTGAGAGGTGTCGTTAGATTCGTATTTACTGTGAGAGTGACACTGGGTATATCAAAATAAAAAAAAAAACAAAATGGCGGATTTTTAGCGCCAAATTCAAATGTTTGGCACGCTCTGCGACCTGAACGGCTCGATGGATTTTAGTTTGAGAGGTGTCTTTTTAGCTTCGTAATTACTTTGAAAGTGATATCGTAATAAAATAAAACTAAAAAAATAAAAAATAAAAAACGGTAATTTAAAAAACTAAAAAGCCCGACTGCTTTTCTGAGCATTCATGAAAAAGCCCTAAAACAAGAAAATCTGGCAGTCGGGACCCATTCTAGAAAGTCAGCCGTCTAGTCAATAGATTGGAGTAATCTGCAATGTAATATAGGTATGTGCTCTCAATTCTAGAATGGGTCCCGACTGCCAGGTTTTCTTGTTTTAGGGCTTTTTCATGAATGCTCAGAAAAGCAGTCGGGCTTTTTAGTTTTTTAAATTACCGTTTTTTTTTCTAAACTGAATAGTTTGCGCGAGAGACACTTCCAAAGTGGTAAAATGTGTCGCCCTCTGTAACTTGTAAAATAAGAGATTGATAAAACTAAAAAAAAATATGATGTACATTACCTTCCACCGAAAATTGGTTTGAACGAGATCTAGCTAGTAGTTTTTTTTTTAAATACGTCATTTATGACGTACCTATAAAGAAAATAATACAAATATTCACAAAATACTGTTGTATTTTTACTTTAATAATAATAATAAAATTAAAATAAACAAAACATTTCATGTTGTATGAGGGCTCCCACTAAGTATTTTAAAAGTGTTTTTTTTTTATTTAAAAGTGACTTTTTCTAGTGAATGGTACGGAACCCTTCGTGCGCCAGTCCGACTCGCACTTGGCCGGTTTTTTTTAATTATATGTATAATAAAAAAAAATTATAAATAATTTTTCTCCTCATTATTGAAATTAATTTAATAAAACTCTCGAGCTAATGAAGGAGAGGTGTGAGATGATTCGTGTATGTGATGTGTGTATGTGTCGGCACCTCAATAAACGGATCGGAAATCGCGTTTCAAGGACTTGAGATCCTTGAAACGCGATTTCCGTCACTAACACCGGAAAAATTAAAGACGCCATTGAGCGAAATAAGGGCTCCAAGGTGTTTGCTAAAGATCTGTCTATTGGGCAGAGCCAGCTCACGAAACTAAAGACCGAAGATGGCAGAGTAGATCGGAGCATATGGGAGTGATCGTGGTTTTTTATGGACACGTGAATAACCCAACCCACTGCGAATCTAGCATCAGATGGGATCGCAGTCAAGCACTAGTTTATGTAATAGGTATATATATATATAAACGACCCAAGAGCCAGATTGACCCGACGCTATACCGAAGATATCCCGGGCGTCAGCCTGTACTGTTATGATGGCTCTGAAGCAGCCTGGTGGTGACGGAATTTCGGCCGAACTCCTGAAGGCGGGTGGGAAACCGATTCTTTGAGCCCTCCAGGCCCTGTTTGCTTCCGTCATACTCGAAGGAAAAACACCACAGGCATGGGGCAGAGGTGTGGTGGCAATGTTCTTTAAGAAGGGCGACAAAGCTAAGCTCAAGAATTATAGGCCCATCTCACTTCTGATCCATGTCTACAAGTTGTGTCCAGAGTTTTCATGAACCGTGTGTGAGTGTGGGATTACTGATCAGAGCAGGTTCATGAGTGTGAGATTTAATTGAAGAAGGTGCTTGGGAGTATAGAAGTAGGGATCGTAGAAAGTTCATGAGTGTTTGAATACTTTAAACAGAGGATGAATGAATAATTAATATGCTTAGTAATATGCATGTGTAGTATTGTCAGTCAAAGCTTATTTTTGGGACATATGTCAGTATGTATGTGTACTGTGTATCACATTATTTTATTAACAAGTCCCAACTGTCCCAAGTATTATAATGAAGTCAAAATGTCTTGAGTTCGAGTTTAGTCAGTTTTATAGACTGAAGTCATATTATTCTCAAAACTTAGGTAATTCTTATCGTATTGAACTTTAATCATGGACTTTGGAAGATAGTTTTCAGATTATAAATATTATTACTAAAATTGTATACATATTAACGCTAAATGTGATTCCTCTGTTCAATGATAAAAAACCTTCTAAGCAGTAGTCATCTAGTATATTTGTTATAAATCTCCGGTCTTCAACTTAAATAAAATCCATAGTTTTGTAGATACCAAGGATTAAAAGAATATTCTGAATCATCATCGTCTAGCAACTTTTTTCGCGTATGATATTGCGTCCACACCACATGATACCAAAATACTTAGTATAGTATAGACTTTCGAAGATTTCTATAGAATTTTGTCGGTGTAATTTTGCAGTGCAGACTAATGTCGGTGTATAACTACGTAAGTCTGTGCTGTGTGTACTCACCTTTTTATGGATGAAAATACCTAAAACCTTCCTTTTGCTATTGTACTCGATTTAATATAGCTACAACCTAGGGACCTGGTCAAGAGTAAATAGGTTACTTCTAGAAAAGCTTGCTCTTTCTCGCTTTCCTTCAGGTGTGTTAGTAGTCAGCGCGAGCCCATCAACAATAAAAAAAAAGATACTGATAGATGGTAGATGGATAAATGTTAATATTCCTAGTTTTTGACGCCTTTAGTTTAGGTTCTAAATCGTAGGCTACTTATACGCAAATCGTAAATGTCAGTGAGACAGTTTATAGCGTTGCACAAAATTTAACCGAGCTACTGAACGACGCCAGCGACGTGTAGGACATGTACCATTCGATCTAGTAGCCCCGGAGAGTGTATCGAACTCGCGACCCTGATCTCAAAATGGCGTAGACGTTACGTATCACCAATAAGGCATTAATTGGACAATTGTAGGCACACCACAATGATTGTTATATCGAATTCAGACAGCAAAGTAATCCTGAGAATCTTACATATAACAATAATAACTACAATAATTTTGACTTACGGATATTTCGCAGTGTACAACCTAAAATTTTGTAACATAGAAGTAGAAGATAGTACAAAAATCTTTGAACTGTATTTAATTGTGATGGACGGATCAGTATTTTATGGTTCCTAACTGTACTGCTAATGGTCAGTCTTTCTGATGAATATATATTTTGTAAAAGACTAGATACCTTCGGCCTTCGTTCTCCCGTGCGTACATAACATGGCTTTATATTTTGCGAATATTTGATTATTTTGGTTGCTTGCTTGAAGATCATCTACTAAGTAATATTCGATAAATGTTCTAAATTGGATACGTATTGGAAATTTTATATTTAATAGTTACTTATGCAGGGGCCGTTCAAGTATTACGTAAGCATGCAACAACTGCATGCAACTTATGCCAATTGTCATTGCGATTATGAGACCTTCTGGAAAAAATCCATTAGATGCATCGTAAATGGCTGATTATTCAAGATTTATATAAATGACAGTTATTGTAGATATTTTCAGTCAAATGAACGCTTATCTAGTAGACATTCATCTTCAAAAGAGCCCTTCAATTGTGTTTCGCTAAAAAAAAAACAATAATACAGCGTTTTTACTTCATTGTGAAACTGTACCTAAAGGTTTGACTAGGTACCTTTACTTAGTATTTTCTCTCTTTTCCATGCCCATCAGAATCTTGGCTGATTTTGTTTTTAATTATTTGCAGGTAAAATGAGTGCCTTAAAAAATGCAGTGTCGTTAGCAGTGAACCAAGGCAAAGTTGGTTTAAGGAGCAATGGAAAATTCGTAAGTAATTTACAAAGAAATACATGCATAAAAATTGTATCACAAAATAATCGTGAAACACGCTGAACCTATGCGAATGCATCCTCTTTATTATATTGTAATCTTCGTTGTCACCGGACCGTAACCAGACATGGTCCAAATATACATCCCTGAGGCAACCCTAATTTCTGAATATTTAGGACTCAGGCCTAGGCCTGACCTATTTTATAAGGAAAGATACTAGGTTTTTAATCGAATACGTAACTCAAAGTCAAGTGGAACTCAAATTCGTTAATCTACTTTTGACATTTCAATATAACTATATTTAAGAAACATATTAAATGCCAAAATATAAAAAATGTACAAAGCATGCATGCGTGACTGGAGTGATAAAAGAGCAAATGGTTCCTGTGCGTTGGACTTTGGACCTGATGTATATGAAACGTTCGGAAACGAATAAAGTAGATTCAGGGCTAAAAATAAGTATAGGTTGTATATTCATATACAATTTCTCCTGTACAACAACGCTGGACGGCTTGTAACGTAGTAACTGCGTGTGCGTAACACTAAAAACTAGATATACATTCAAATTAAAATTGCATCCACGTTATTGACACATAAAATCGCTTTTTAATAAGACACCTGCCATGAGTTAGCAGTGATCATGTATTTGGGTTTTTTAAAGTTTCGTTCTACTTGATTACTTGACGCTGCAAACTCATCCCATACTCCCATAGCGATACGACGCACGAATAGATAAAGTTCCGTATGTAATGTGCACTTGGCAACTACTGTGACGCGATGACGTCATCGTCACGTGGCCATGCTATGCGCTAGCGTACCATAGTGCATTATGCGTTTCACGATGTATTGTGAAATATAGGTTAGTAGGTGATCGATGGTTATTAGGGGTTGTTTTATATAGGTGATGCGTTACTACCAACTCTCGTTCAAAATAAATATTTTCTACTACATAGTTGAGTATCTTTCGAACTTGAAATGCATTTTAAATTTCATGCATTGCATGTTGACATCTTGACATGGCGCCCCTTTGATAATTTTATAAACTTGTCATGCATATTTGTCCGGAAATGTGAATCATTTGTGTTTACTTGGTTGGTTAGAATCAACTAGGTATTTATTTTTCCTTTGAACTTGGGTCGAACGAGAGGTTTTTCTTTTCAGCAAGAAAGCTGCCGAAATATTGCATGGAATTGGTTTAATTATATGTGAGAACTGCGATATGATATTGTCACATATTATCTCCTGGCACAATATTTTGTACCAGGCTACCAGGAGTAAACAGGAACTGTTTTGTTTTGAAGTAAACAATACAGTTGCCAAATAGTCTAGTTACGGCTAGTAATATTGAACCTAGCGTACTAAAAATAGCTTGTATTTGTAAGTGCCTATGTTTTAATAGGTGCGTGAGCTGCTATAATTCGGTTGGGTGATACTGATTTTCTAGAGTCGATGCATTATCCTGAATATGTTCTGTCATTCAAAACTGTTTTGAATCGTTAGAACATTTAAGGATTGACCTCCTCTCTCCTGTAGTTAGAATTTGAGAAGGATTCCTGGAAGGAAATGCGTCTGTTTTTCAGCTAAATGCCTCTTCTTGCTAAATCTTGGGAACCTACCTATGTATTTTTGATTTAACGTAGTTCTGCTTGGTAGAGAAGAAATATTTCGTTTCAAAACTAAGATGCAGTTGATTAGACAACAGCAGGATTATCAAGCCTTTAAATACTTATTACAAAGCCATCGTTTGAAGATCACGTTGTCGATGATGAGCCAAAACACATCACACAATATATTTGATAGCAACAATTATCTTTATTCGAAATTCTCTAAAAGTAATATTGTACCGACTTAATTATTCAAAACAATCAGCATTTGTTCTGTGTAGCCTCATGGAAACTGCCTATATTACAGAAGTTATCATCATTTGTATTGAACAAGCCAATCAGTCGGCACGCGCTGTTCAGATGATGTCTCATTGTTGCTTGTAAATCATTGTAATTGAGAACTAATATGGAAGCTTGGGACCTCGGGTGTATTTTATTCAATTTTATGCAAGGTTCTAGAAATGTTGTACTAGGCTGGGATTGTCCTGATTTTTTTTTCAAAATTGAGGCCGAAATAAAAAATAATAGTTTTATTGTTAGTTCTTTTAAAACCGTCTCCATAAAGGGGTTTAGATCATTAAAAACTTTGTTAGAATGAATTTAACCCACGGGTCGAAGTTAAACGCGTTATAATTTTTAAGTGAGTAGAGTGATTGTGATTAACATGAGGATATATAAGTTATTGGCTATGGTACTTTAATTCGTCATTTCCTATGTAGAAGAAAGTACGAAATTCACGCGAACGAAGTTATGGGAAAGTGTATAATCTATTTAAAGTCATACAAAGAGTCGCATGCTGTTCGTAAATATTTGATCTATATATTGTGTGAGGTGAGGACGCTGCGCTGGAAACAAATAGCACGTGGTTAACACGCTTTGAAAAGATGATGCGGTTTATTGTCGGTCGATTCCCGTCAGTAATTAATGATTTGTATGATTAATGCTTACGATAAGACATGATAAAGGTTTTTTATAAGCATTCAGTTGGTAATAGAAAACTATTTTATCTTTGGTACGAACTATTTATAATTGTACACCCAGCTATAAATTCTATGAAGATACTAATTAATAAAATAAAAAATCGAGATAATTTTAATACAACGCCACTTACACAGGTATCGATATAAAGTAGATTTTTCTGTGACCACTTGAAATAAAAAAAGCCCTAAAAAGAGTATAATACGTTGTAATTATGAACGAAAGAGAAGAATGACATAAAACTAAGAAAACGTGGAAATATAAAACAAGCTGTTCCACTCGAGCGCATTGAGAAAGTATGATCGTCAGACTAGACAGATTCCCGTGCAAAGTAAGACTCGTTATAATATTTGTCCGGATACGGGTATTATATTCGATACAAACCCTTTATCTATCTTTATTGCTCAACTTATACTTTTGTATAAGACGTGGGCCATAGTAAGACAGAATTTTTGCCTTGAGAGTGAGACGGGGTTGCAGCAGACCACAAATTTCGCCAGAGTCAAATTCTGGCGAAATTTGTCTAGTTAAGAGGGAGCGAAGGCCTTTGCCCAGGGACAGAACAGGCTAGCAAAAAAAGCCCTTGAAATGAAAATCTATCAGCATAACCTTGTCCCAACTATGTTGGGTTTGGCCTTCAGTCTATCGGGATTCAGCTGACTACCAGTATTTTACATGAAGCGACTGCCTACCTGAAAGTAAAGAGATGTCTGAGAGACTGGATGTTAGATTTTCAGGAAGTTGACTAACCGTCAAAATCATAGAAAGCCCAAATTTTTGAAATAGGAATGTTGGAAAATCATCCAATAACATCTCCCGCTTTAGCGGCGGAGCGAGAGAGCGTGTCAGACTTTCACTGACTAAAACCTAAAACCAGATCTGTATTTTACGTTCTAGGACGAGAGTTAGCTGATAACTTAGTAAAAAATACTGCTCAGACAGAATTTACAAACATTTCCTTGATTAAAATAAAATAATGTATTAGAAATAATGATATAATAGCACTAAACGTAAAGCGATAACTTTCTGTCTAAATAGATAATTATGTGATATAAAAAGCACAACAATAATATTGACCTAAGAGATCCTAAACTAAAAGATAGAGTATCAAATCTTTAAAAAAAGATAATTAATCACCTGCATAAAAAAATTAAAAACCCAAACAGTTGTACTAATTTTGTAGTTCACCTTACCATACGGCGCGTATTGTCCCACGCGCGCCTCAAGATGTCTGCAACCGTAGGCGCCCAGCAGGGTTAAATCCTACGGGAGCCATGGGTTATGTGAAAGTGAACACCGGAGCCCTAGAACGAAGGCAAAGAAGAAACAGGAGTGGGTTTTTAGTCAGTAAAGTCTGACACTATCTCCCGCTCCGCCCAAGGGCGGGAGATGTCATGAGATGATTTCCCCACCTAAAAAAAGGGGCCTCACAATGACGTGTTAAAATGTTACTCATCTAGAAAAGAGGGATGGAGCTATACAACTTATAAAGATAGCCCCATTTCTTTAACAATTCAGTTTATGTCGTAAAATGGCGTTAAGAGGTCGTCTCGGATCAAGATAGAACAATAATTTCTATTTGCTGGCTATTTCTTCATCGGTTTTAAATGTCGGCGACGTATCATAGTAGAACGGGGTTACAAAACACAGTTAACTCTTCAGAATTTGGACCGAAGCCACAAAACCTGGTTTAATTTTGCATTTCTAAGCCGCACAACACATCGTAAAATATCATTTCTCGGCTCAATCTGACCTTTGCACCATACAAGTTGGTGAAGTATGTAGTCGTATTAGTAGGAGCAAAAAATGCTGTACACTTATAACGATATAAATATACTTTCAAAGACAAAAACCGATATAAATCAATGACGTTATTTATAAATTCTTGTATTAAATTTAAGTATCAACTACAAATACGATCTCCTGCTGCAGCCAGTACGCAGCTACGCATTTGCTTCTAATTTGCACAAACTATTGTCATCTTCAAACATTAATCTAGAGTTATTTTGTCTGCCATTCACCAAAACTATCGAGATTCAAATTTTGGCTACTAGGTGATAGTAGTAAGCCTTTGTGAAATGTCTTCCGAGGCACATAATCACGTTTTTTTTTTCCACTTGGTCCTGCTTGTACCACAAAGCACAAAATGCATTCAACAGTAAACGACTCTATCTTTAAACGACTGACAGGTATAGAATAATATAATTAGTATAGCTCTAAATGCATTTAATTTGCGATGTAATGGGCCTTGGCATCATTACGGTTTTCCGGTTTTTCCTACTATATGACTGCCGATGTAATTACACACGCATAAGACATTTCAAATTTGTCTTTTGCGTTTGCAATGCACCTGCAATGCCTTCAGATGGTGTCCGTAGGCCTTCCGTTATTATTTTTTTCATTCATTTCGCTACGGTATATATGACAGTTAATCGTTTCTCAGGGATTCGCCGAACTGGAATGTTTCACGCTTCCTCATTATGATAGTCACCATTACCTCTGCCTTCAAGAGTTGCTTTGGTTCCGAAAAGTTGGTGGGCTTGTCTCATTAATACAGACAAGAGGTATTTTTCCTATTCCTTTCAAGTTTGCTTTTCCATATCTCTAAAGTAAAATAAAAAGAGCAACTTTTCTCTTCATTCAAAACCGTTGATAGTACGGTCGAATTATCTTGACTTCTCCGAATTTCGCACAATTGGCTACGCAATATATGGCAATTGTGTGTTTCGTATTTTTTCAAATTTGCGTGTAGTTTGGAACGCCTAACTTCTGAGTGACCATACTGTACCTAGTAGCTACTAGCAGAATTTACACTAAAACATGGAAACAGTTCCATTCCACTATTTCGCAACACATGTTAAGCTATTATTAGAATCAATTGCATAACTTCCAATATACTTACCGCCTAACTTTTTATACTTCGTCTCGCTCTTGTTCGAGTCGTTGACTCGACTGGCATTGAACTTGAACTCGATAGTTTTGCACTGTTGTCTGTAGTGAACAATTTACCTTCGCCTATACATAAATATTATTGGCAACAAGCTTTTCCAACGGCTTTGCTCTTTTGTTCTATACTGCATGCATTTTTATAGGATAAAAAGTAGCCTATGATATTAATCGATAGTATCACTTTCTGCCAAATATTTTGAAATCGGATTAGAGCTTCCAAAGAACATAGTGTTTGGAAGCTCTAATCCGATTATAGAATCCGAAGTTAAAATTTACGCATGTACAAAAACGTCAGATGATCGAGGCCAATAAAGTGTAGGTAGTTAGTAGGTACGCAACGATCGACAAATCCCTACAAGGTTATTGACTCGTTTACTTAAAGAAATTAATTTCGTACATGAGTATATATTAATTCGAGTTTAAAAAAAAGTACTTTATTTTTTAATTTTATCTTTATAAATCGATAGTGTTTCATGTACCGAATCGATCCTCCACGGGATTATAACGACCAAAATTTAAAGGTGTATAGGACGCGGAGATGAAACTGGATGATTTTCTCACCGGAAAAAATAAAAACATACTCTGCATTATTTCTTTTAACCATGTCTGGGTCTCCAAATCCGGAATGCTACTTTATCACTAAGTGATATGAATATAATATTTTCTACATTCATGCGGCTTAGTGGAAATTCTAATTATCTTCAGACTGTCCAGACTGTTTGTCGTATCACCTTTTCGGGTAAGGCCACTGTTATCGTGAACGTGTCTAAATGTAATATGGATAACATTATTTTTGACATAATACCTACACGTGCCCATTTATCTATGAGTCACATCTAGTAGCAACCAAAATAATGCGATGCTGATTACAAATTCATGATTTTATTTTTATTAAAGTTTTATAAACTATTTTCCTTAAAAGTTGAACCATTAATTAATTCATGACACCGTCCTCATTTTACGGTTTATGTCTATTAATCAATCATGTTTAAACAAAACAAATTCTGGTTTTCAAATTGCTTATTTATTTATGTACATACAAACACATAAAATCGAAAAGGTATAAATAAAAGAGCACAAAGTTGCTGCTTATTTGAAACCAAACTTTCTTCCGGCATACCTGCGACAGGAGATTTGGATGAGAGAAGTAATTGTTGACGCAGTGTGTATCATCATCATTCCCGCTGTCTGTCCCTAAGTATGCTTAGATCTTTAAAACTACGAAATGGATTTTGATGCGGCTTTTTTTTAATAGATGGAGTGATTCAAGAGGAAGGTTTATAATTATGTATAATACATGCATAATATATTTAATATCACCATTGCCCCCGTGCGAAGCTGGGGCGGGTCGCTAGTAATACATAAGTCAGAAAAATTAAAATAGACAATATTATCTAAATTAAATCGTGTAGTACATACATTATGTGTGTATTTATATATTGTCTGCGCCAGACACCTCAAAACTGAAATCGTGAAAAAAAATCTGCTGGTCAGTATATTTGTGTTCGCCTAACTGGTCAAAATGTACTGAACTTGACTTATTTTTTTCGCGATTTCAGGATTGGTCCGATAGTAAAAGTTACTACATGTCATGACTACAATCACATGTTTATGTATCGTTCACTAATTACCAGTCACCTTATATAACTTTACGAGATGGTATAGAGGTACGACATCATAGCGGTCGACTCTGACTGCGCAGTAACCGATTTTCGGGTCTCAATCGAAGTGGGGGGCTGAGCGTAACCATATCAACGGGTTCAACTGATTTTCCGCGTACTATCCGATGAAAACAACACCGGTCGACGGCGCATTGTGTCCCATGCACGCGTCAAAGAGAGGTCAGCAAAACTAAAACGCCCCAGCAGGGTGGATGCCCACCAGAGCAGCGGCATTGTTCGAAAGAGTTACCAGCTGTGAGTTAGTAGCTGAAGGAACGCGGTCGGTTTTAGTCAGTAAAAGCCTGACACTCCCGCTCGCTTCTGATATGATCTGAAAGTATGTTTCCTTCCAGGCCTCAATCCGTCCGCTGCTGTCCTGCGCCCCAGTCGCGATGGTGGCTCTGGACCGCAATGCCCACACACAAGACATCACCAAAAATATCCAGTACATCAGCAATGATAAGATCAAACTGAAAGCAGATCCCGTCACCATGAAGTAAGTAGATAAGACCTTTACACTAGCAATTTATGGAGCATGCGTGTATGACCTGCTGGAGCTACGAGATCGTTCAAAAAGTCGTGTACGCACAGACGAACGAACACGAACATAGAGAACACAAACGTCAAATTTGTACATTTGGTTCGTTCGTACGGATATGCGAACACGAACATCGTTCGAATCGAGTTCGCGCACAACAGTCGTGAACGCTTTAATAGCCTTGGCATGGTTTTATTGTGAAGTAACGGAAAGAACACCGTCTATACAGAACACATGTACTAATGGGATCGCTGCAAACATGTTTAACGAACAGAGTGTTCGATGTTCGTTAGTGGTACGCACGTGCGAACCAAGTTGTTGCGTATCATGCAACGCAACAAATTTATTCGCATGGGCGTACTCGGCTAAAGAGTTACCGTGGCCCTGGAATGCAAAGGGCAGCTGAAGGTACATAATAGCGTCAATAAAACTCTGACGCTTCCTCTCACTTCCTTACTTTCCAGAGAGGGAGAAGTTTTTTGATTATTTCCGTCCAAAATAATCATTCTTTGGTTAGGATAAGCAATGTTCAACTGTAAGTACGGTTCCTTAAGGCAGACAACTCCGCTTCCACATCGCAGATTGTCACGAAAAATACTGGCGTTCCGTTGCATCCATATTAGCTTGGCAGCAGACAGCGACATTGTCGGGATAGGGTAGGCAAATGGTGTTAAAAAAATCAGGTAGTTACGCTTGGGGATCGACAACGCACCTGGTAACGAAAAAACTGTTCAGGAGATTTACCTTGACGTGTTAAAAAGTCAGGCGACCAAGAAAAAAGGATGGCGCCTGGAGCCCTTTTACATTTCAGCTTAAGTCCTAAAATGGATCGCATTAATAGCTCATGGTAGGGCCTTAGCTCTAGTTGTGACTTTATGACCAATGTGACCCACATTGAGTAAACATTATGTACAACATGTCAAGCTAATAATTACATGAAGTACATTTCCTGTAAAAAACAATGTAAATACTTCATGCAAATAATCTTTAATGAACGGCTGATGTTTTTACTTTCGCTGGCTGGCGTGTTCCTCTGCGGTTGACCATGCCTTATTATAGTTGAACGCGGATTTCGGTAAACTAACTAAGTTACATCGACTTACATTCTAAGTGATAGACAAGCCCGTTCATAGAAACTATTTGTCACAATACTGAGACGTTAAAACAAAGGTTCGCTGCAGCGCTAAATTGTCATTATGACGTCTAACAAAACTTTTAAGGTTACAGCGCTTAAATACTGCAAAACTGCACTAATGTCATCAAGTCAATATGTTCGGCATACAGTACACGTAAGTCAAGCAAAGTGATTGTACGGCATGCCTAATCTAGTGCGTAGTACATATATATCGATGCTAAGTTATGACTCGTGTAAGTAAGTAGTGTAAGTATTAGAACTTACTGAATTAAAGTTAAAAGACACCGCCTTTAGATTCAAACGTTACGCAATCCTATTGGTGCACTTGTGATATAATTACAATCTATTGGTTTCGCGCCGAGAATTGGGTGCCAATCGGGGGACTGGGTTGATTTGACACTTATAAACATGTGGTCTGTTACTATGTTGTGTCGTATGATCGAATATTTGTCGTGATTCTGGCTACAAAAACAAATGAACATCCGTACTTATGATGACGGAGGTGAGGCAGGAATGTGGGGCGACTTGCAACGACACAATCTGAAAATACTACCCAGCCAATCATCGAGGTGTGGTTGGTCTCTCCGTAGTACGTAGAACGTACGCTCGGCACACATAATGACGACATCAAGATGATTTGTGGAAGTCAGATAATTACAACTAGAGTCGGGAAATCATCCTAAATTAAACCCATTCCTGGGCTTACTCGATAGATCTCTAATTTATGAGTTTAAAACTTTAAACCCATCTCCCATGGAAATAGTTACTACCCCCAGTTAGCCTGCAAACTGACACCATAATATTATTCAAAACACTTTCTCGAAAACTGCCTCTTATCGCACTACGATTAGGTTCGTTACGGCATGTTTATCACCCGCGTGCTTTTTTTCAATTTATCAAAACAAGGGCTTTTTTCATTCCTATTTCGTCACGGTCAAGGGTGATTATTATTTTTTTTAAAGCAAAGAGGCGGATAATTTTAAGGTTTTAATATTTAATGATTTGAATTGTGTTTTTGAACAGAATATAATAAATAGAAATGATTACGTAAGCAATAATTCCTTCGTTCGATTTCATTTCGAATATCAACAAATTAACAATTATCTGTGTTCTAAATTCAAAAATATTTGAATTTTTATATTTTTGGTATTAGGATGTACTTATACGGTTTGATACCTTTGCTTCTTCTTCAAACTGCAAAAGTTATGCACGGGAAAAAAAGTACACCTAATATTAACTAACTTATTCATTTGTGATAGGATAGTTGTGAAAAGAAGATTTGAAGAGAATCCTTTAGATGCTACGCCGCCACATTATGTGATTGAAGTAAAAAATACTTACGATAGCCAGCTGGCATCAAATCAAAACTAAATTGTAAGGTAACTTTGGAAAATTTTCGTCATACTTTCCCCACTTGTATCAAAATGTACTATGTTCGAAACAAATAACGCTAAATACTACACACAAAAATAAAATACTTGTTTGAGGAATAGCGGGCGCGTGGTGGGTATATCTCCCTTTCTCTTTCCTACGCCCGTAATCTAATGGCGGGCGGCGATGTCACATTATAGTTTGTGCATCCCTTTTCTGTTTTTTGACAGTTTCCCCTTTCACCAGATTTGAAAAGTTTTTAACTTAATTTTGAACGGATTTGAAAAATTCACAATATTTACGATATTGGATGAAGATAATAAATAAAATCAACTACAGAATTATAAGTGTGAGTAGCATTACTGTGCTGTATTATTATGTACTTAATTAACTTTGCTATGCTGGTATTGAACATAGTTGTGATAAATTCAACAGATATAAAAATAAGAATTAATCTTTCGTTTTGAGTGACGACGTCGTCAATTCAAGACCTAACTGGGTGACAATTTTAAACAGAATAGGTCTTGGGTTATTGAGGCAATTTGGTAATTCAGCAGCTGTAAGTCTAAATGACGAGCGCACGCGATTTTGAGTATTTGGGAACAACAGAACGTTGCTATTCGTGGAGACTTGCAGGCTACTAATGAGAAGAGGACACCATGCAATAGCAACGACTTTTGTCTATAGGGACCATAAGAGGTGTGAACTTGTATTGCAAATGCCAGTTCTAATCTCAAATGACGCTTCAAGGCATCTGCTGTTTCCTTTGCGCACAAAACAGGAAATATGGCTCGCAAATGATAAAGCGTATGCGGGAAATCATCATATGACTTTTCCCGCTCTCTTGGGTGGAGGGAGTGTCAGACTTTTATTGATTAAATTCCTCCAAAAAATCTTCAGTTGCCCTTTGGGTTTCAGGACCAAGGTAAGTCCTTCAAATCTTCCTGCAACCCTAGCAGGCATCAGCCCTATTGAGCCCCTTTAGTTTTGATAGGGCCCCTGTATAGCTGTGAACGGGTTTTGGAAAATGGTTTGAATTTATTTAATGTTTTCCAATTTTCGCCAGGTTGGACAAACGGGTCGACAAGCCCATCTGCGTGATGATTAATTGGCTCCTGGCTAGACAGAAGCACGTTATGAAGTACGCCACATTATATCTGGAACAGGGATTCGACGTGGTCTCCGTGTCCTGCACACCTTGGCAACTGATGTGGCCACTTAAAGGAACCCAGGTTGGTGGCTGATTTTGAATTAAACCTTAAAGCTATTGTGATTGGGATGTTTTTCAAATAACATTCCGTTGTGTCTGTTCTATAGAAATTTATATTAACACGAACTAAGACTTCTGATAGTCGACAGCAATTGGAGTTTTACTTCCCAATGCCTGTTTTCTATGTCGTTTTTAATGAATATTCTAAAACTAACTTTAGATTTATCAACCTCAATACATTAAAAATATTAAGAAATACTAAAAAGACTTACAAAGATAGAAAATGACAGACAGCTACTAAAATTACTAATTTAACATTTCTACGAATTTAACAAAAAAATAACCATTGAAAAATAATCAAATCGTCGTCAGCTGTTTTTTTTATATTTAAGTATAATTGCACTCAATTGCTATTTAAACGACAATATCTGAAAATCATAAGCGTATTTTTTATATTGTTACTATCTGCTGCCAGCGGCTTCACTCGCGTGTTGTAGAAAATTATCCTAATGGCACATACTCTCGGAACAAAAAGTATTTATTAAAACTTCATGCAACACGAAGGTACACAGGCGGACTTATGCCTTAGACATTAAGTATTCTGTATACTATTCCAGGACATGGTCTACCTGTGTACCAAGAAACTTCATCGAAATCTATTCAGTAGTTTTCGGCTTTGTAGAACATCATCTCGGCTACATGGTCTACCCGTGTACCAAGAAACTTCATCGAAATCTATTCAGTAGTTTTCGGCTTTGTAGAGCATCATCTCGGCTACCGTTTATTTTTCTAAATACTGTAAAATTGTGAGGAAATTCTGACAATAATGTTTGTTCTATATATATATCAATCAGTACGCTCTGGGCCCGCATATTAGAACACAGCCTAGTACCTCTCACAGATAAGACGCCTGTTTCCCAGCTATAGGTATACTTAAATTCATAATTCAAGGTACTCGTAGTTTCTAATCCATTGCCATCAACTTAAGTATCGACTTTATCTTAGTAAATTTTGAGTCAAATGCAAAAAACCTTAAAAAACCTAAAAAAAACCTTAAAAATATGGGTTGTATTTGAATTTGAACTGTTGGATGTTCCAATCTATATACATATACAAGTATAAAAGAAAGTCGTGTTAGTTACACTATTTATAACTCATGAACGGCAGAACCGATTTGGCTGAAAATTGGTGGGATGGTAGCTTAGATCCAGGAGAAGGACATAGGATAATTTTTATCCCGATAAGTAAAAAAAAAATGACAAAATCTGCTCATTTATTGGTAGAGTAGGGTAGAGTAGAGTAGGATAGGGTAAGGTAGCGTAGAAGGTAGAGTCGGGTAGGGTGCAGCGGGAGCGAAGCCGCGGGCAAAAGCTAGTATTTGATAAAGAATCATCGTATTCTGCATTTGAAAATAATATTCAAATTCTTTACTAAGATCGGTTTTTATTTCAGTTGGTGGCTGATGACCTGATAAAGTTCATGGCTATGAATGACAACGAGCATCCCCTGGTTGTTCACGGCTTCTCAGTGGGAGGCTACATGTGGGGTGAAGTCTGCGCCCATGTCATGAAGAATAAAGAGCTGTGAGTTTGTAATAGTACATTATAAGTGTGCAATGTAGGAGGTCGAGGCGGTATTAAGACCCGAGCCTTGGCGAGGGTCTTAAGAGAGCCAAGAACGGTAACCATTCATTACTCACATGTATCATACGACGTTTTTCAATACACTTGTGAAGAAAAATAATTCAGCTAATTGATATTACAACGGTAAAAATAGTAAAATGTTTCATAAAATGGCGGTAAAAAATTAAATCTGTTTTCATAGGCACGCGCTGGGCTATGGCTATATGGTCTTTTGATCATATTGCCTAGTCGTCGTTTGTTTTCTTGTGCGAAAAGTTTTAACGTTAATCTCATTCGTAGTGACAATAGAATATGGATGTAACATTTTACAATGTTTTTGTAGTATTTGATTTTATTTAATTAATACAGCCCATGAACTTCACTCGAAAAAATCACGCCAAAAACCGCACGTATCTTAAAATGATGGCCATAGACCACAAACAATTTTTATTTTTTCGTATTCAAAATTGCTTTCGCAAACAAAGAGGTTGAACAAAAAGGTTACATTACAGCACTAGTGCGTAATGGTAATCAAAATGTCAGTCTGGTAACAGGTGCCATTATATACCTAAGTGTAATGCAATAAGAGCCACTTTCTGAGCAAGTGCATTGAAAAATGTATTTATTAAAACTTATACTCCAATAAGATAGGACTTTTCACTGTCCTTTCTGTCGATTTTGACTTCTATTCCGTATGGATGGTATTCAAAACAAAAAAAAATTGTATAGTAGCCACTTTTGGCAGGCGTAGGGTAGCCAGCCTTACGGTATTTTACAGGATGCATTTTGGAGAGTATGCGCGGGAATTTCATGACGTGATTCCGCCATCTCTTTTCTATCATCCGACAATACGACGTACGGCGAATATATCCACCCTTACTTTTTGTTGAAACCTGTACGGTCCGAACTAACCGTTTTTCCTTTTTGTTTATACCGCAGGCTTGGTGTCTTCTTAATAAACTAGTGCGCCTCACCATCAACGATTGTATCACTGCTTACCATAAAAATTCCATCCGTTTCGTCTGTCCTCTTCACAGCCCAACATTCTGATCGATACAGAATGATAGGTCACGGACTTGTAGATTTTATCCTTCAACCGCTTTTTTTTTTCATATATTTGAAGATAACACACTATTATAAAGCCTGAAATCTTTAACTCTACTTTTTTATTTATTTATTTATTAAAACTTTATGCAACACAAAGGCACACAGGTGGAATTAATGCCTTAGGCATTCCCTACCAGTCAACCAAGGGTGGTGAAGAAAAAACATGTCAGGTGCATAAACAAAAAAAAACAAAGTGAAAAAAACCAATCACTGGCCTGTTGGTCTAGTGGTTAGTGGCCCTGACTGCTATGCCGGAGGTCGTGGGTTCGATTTCCACCCAGGACAAATGTTTGTGTGATGAGCACAATCATTTGTTCTGTGTCTGGGTGTTATTTATCTATAATATGTATGTATTTAGAAATATATAAGTATGTTTATCAGCTGTCTAGTACCCATAACACAAACTCTGCTTAGCTTGGGACTAGACGGTGTTGTGTGATAGTTGTGGAATATAAAAAAAGGTTATTAAGAAAACAACTATTCAAATATATATAAATAAATTATAATATAATATTTTTATAATATTTCCACAACTATCACACAACACCGTCTAGTCCCAAGCTAAGCAGAGCTTGTGTTATGGGTACCAGACAGCTGATAAACATACTTATATATTTCTAAATACATACATATTATATATAAACAACACCCAGACACAGAACAAATGATCGTGCTCATCACACAAACATTTGTCCTGAGTGGGAATCGAACCCACGACCTCCGGCATAGTAGTCAGGGCCACTAACCACTAGACCAACAGGTCAGTCAATTATACATACATTTATATGAAGTAAAAGAAAGTTGTTTATGAGACGACTTCGCTATTTTCTTAAGCTAACTCCACTTTTTTCTTAAGCTTATGAATTTAAATATCTTCGTCCAATCTTCAGGTACCAGCCCGCAATGGACCGAGTGGTAGCCCAGGTGTGGGACTCAGCGGCCGACATCAGTGAGCTCACTATCGGCGTCCCGGCGGCCGTGTTCCCTAAGAACCAGATCATGCAGAAGACTCTCCGAGCTTATATGGAGTAAGTGACACTTATGTGACTGTTGGGTCCTTACGAACAAGGCTACAACATTTTTTGGCTTCTGTAAAATAAACTGTAGAAGTCTATCAGATATAAAAAAAAGGTTTTTGGACTTGCTGGATACGCATTAATTTTTCGATATACAAATTCTGTGGAGTAATACCGTACCGCCCAATCAACGATAATACTCATTTTGACTGTTCAACACGTTACATTACTGAACCGACGAATCCTTTATACCTCACTGGCAACACACAAACTCACATACACAAGACCCCCAGACCCAACACATCAATCTATTAGGTCATACAAATATTTGCTCCGTATGAGAACTGAATACGCGTAACGCAACACGGCAGCCAATTGCTCAGCTATGTCGCCAACCATACTGCCGATATATAAAATCAAACTATTAGTAAAATCGTAATAAGTTTTGCTATCATTTTCAAACAATCAACAATACAGTATGCGCACGTTATTCGCACGTGATAATGATAAAAATTGCATAATTTGATAAAAAGCATTCGATAAAATGCTACCTACTTATTTGACCTACAAACGACCCAATATCAAAGATTAGTTTCATATGCAGTTTAAATCAAATGATTATAGTATTATAGTTAATGTGATGATATTAAAGATTAACGCAAATCTGTTGTTAATAGGTTCATTATGTGATCATTTGATCAAAGTTCAATAGGAAGATTAGGACCTGCTCATACCGAGACTTGTGTCTGTACTTTGTGAAGTAGTGATACAGTATACTATTTTATTTACTACTACTACTACACAAATACATATGTACAGAGGCGCCGACTCCCTGGGTGCTCGGGGGCTCGAGCACCCATGAGAAATATACAGTAGGTGCCGAGCATCCCTGAGAATAGACATCAAGAAACAGATCAGTAATCACCATTTACGGATGGGCGTTTTTTGATTACCCGACGACCAGTTTAGCATAGTTGTTTTAGACGCAAGGGTCGCAAGTTCGATTCCCGCACCAACACAAATCTAATTGCATTTTTATCAAACATAATTAAGTAATCAAGTACGCAGTATTGAAGTAGACCATTTATTTATTTGTTGGTTGATCAGTGTGCATTTCTCTTCTCACACCTGCCACTTTCTCTAGTCATCAAATGAGCATGAGCACCTATCAGGATTTCTAAAAGCCGGCGCCCCCTCATATGTACCTGTTTTAATAATTTTATCACATAAAAATGTGTACCTTGTTCTGTAAATATTTTTTTTTAATCCAAAATATTCGCGTATCGTCAAGCCGCGTCAGCTCTCTGTGTGTCGTCGACCTTTAGATTAAGGTCCAAAGTGCAACTGATCCGTTATCGTTTATCCTCTGAACACTATTTTATGTTATGTTTACACGATATTCGACGTTTAGTTGTCCTACTGCAGACCGGGGACCTCACTATGACGTGTTAAATGTCAAGCGTGCTGTACACCATATACACAGTTAAATTTTGGTCGTTTTAATCCCGCGGAGGGTCGATTCGTTACATGAAACCCTATAGATTTGTAAAGATAAAAATGAAAAATAAAGTACTTTTTTTATTAAACTCGAATTAATTTACGCATGTACGAAATTAATTTCTTTAAGTAAACGTCAGCTGATTGAGGTCATTGAACTGTAGGTAATTAGTACGCCACGACCGACAACCACCTACAAGGTCATTGACTCGTTTACTTAAAGAAATTAATTTCGTACATGCGTATATTAATTCAAGTTTTAGAAAAAAAGTACTTTAATTTTTAATTTTATTTTTATAAATCGATAGTTTCATGTACCGAATCGACCCTTCACGGGATTAAAACGACCAAAATTTAACGGTGTATAGCTTCATCCCTTCAACAGTTCAGTTAAGATTGTCAAAAAAATTTAACGGTGTATAGCTTCATCCCTTCAACAGTTCAGTTAAGATTGTCAAAAAAATTTAACGGTGTATAGCTTCATCCCTTCAACAGTTCAGTTAAGATTGTCAAATGGATCGCATTAAGGGCTTGTGGTAAGGCCTCAGGGCAAAGTAGTTTTATTAAAGAGTATAGGAACATCAATTTATCACCAGACTTTAGTAAGTGTATGGGCTATTGCTTTTGTAATACGATGGTGAGACACGATCAAAATTATTTCAGACTGAATACACAAGTAAAATTCAATATATTGTTTTTGACTTTGTCCCACACTGTATCATGGGTGCATTTACAAACAGATAAACTCACATGCACAGGACACACAGACCCGGAACAACTATCTGTGGGCCATACAATTATTTGTTTCTTGCGGGACTCGAACCCATGACAGCTGTAGTCAAGAGCTCAACCAAACAAAGTCAACCTGGTTTTGAGGTGGAATTGATAAAATGACTTCTCCCGCTCTGGGTGGAACGAGAGGATGTCGGACGTTTACTGACTAAAACCCCACAGCCCTAGCAGGCATCAGACCTGATGGGCTTATCAAAAATTCAACCTCTTGTCTATTCCAACTTCAAGGAGTGAAAAAAGGTGATAAAAATTGTATAGAAAATATTTTATTTATGGTCAGTTTTTTCACTTTTTCTGTTTCCGTTGGATCAGCTTCTTACTGATGATGTCTCGCCATCTGTGTCAGTCTTTGGAGTCAGGTAGTGCGACATACAATTATGTGTCCAGTATGGAGCTGCTCCATCAATCCATAAATTCCCCATTAATCGAAAAAATAATTACAACTGCTAAAACTAAGAAATTCTAATCGTCAATATTAGGTTTACTTACGAAGTTAACGCAGTAATATCAGCCGATATTTCAACTCAAGGCCACACGTGTTTAAATTACGCCTTTGACCGCTAGGAGTAAATTACCGCATAAAACCTTGGGAGAACAATTTGACAATAATTGTTAATAGCTAAAAACGTTGTTTTTCTATATGTATTAAACATAAATATATATTAAACAAAGAAAAAAGTGGTGTAAAGGAGGAAGGTAAAAAATGCCTACGAACTACCAAAATAAACAAAAACAATATCCCAAAAACTTCATAAAAATCGGTCAAGACGTTTCGGAGGAGTTTGATAACAAACACTATCATACTAGATTTTTATATACCTACTAGAAAGATATATATGTACTACACGCTGTCTGCATATATATAAGCGAAATACCACTCACTGATTAATCACGAAATCTCAGAAACTATAACACCTACAAACTTGGGTGTCGCCACTGTGCGGAACACCCGGAGGACACGGTGGAGCACACTGTAGAGGTGTGCCCCGCCTGGGCAGATAATTGCCGTGTCCTCGCGCGGGCGGATTTGTCATTGGATGATTTTAAACACCTACAAATTTAAAATTTGGCACGTAGGTGCCTTACAGGGTGTAGACATCCGCTAAGAACGGGTTTTACGAAACTCCACCCCTATGGGGGTATAGCGACTTTTTGCGGAGCCGCTGACCGAAGCTAGTTGTCTAAACGAAACAAAACTGACTGACTGACATATCAACGCACAGCCGAAACTATTGGAACTAGGAGCGTGAGAAATTTTGCCCAAGGCTTCCTTTTATTATGAAGGAGAGCACTAAGAAAAGAATTCCCAAAATTCACCCCCTAAGGGCATGAAACGGGGGTCCAAAGCTTGCATGAAAAAACCTTCTTGCACGTAAGCGAAGCCGCAGGCAAAATCTAGTCTTAAATTAAAATATTTGTAGTCAGTTTTTACAGTTATTGTTCTCACCTTTTTTTTACATATTATGTGGGAACACTTAATATTTGCTGTACATAACATTATTATCTAAAAATTATAATTAATTATATTGAACCTTACTGTAACTAATTTAAAGTTCGATTTTCTATAATACAAAGTCGCCCTTTACATCGGTTGTTAGTTGTTGTCAATCCCAGACAGTTAGATGATGTTTTTTTTATAACGAAGTAGCTAATTCAAATACAATGTAATTTGTATACCTTATACATAAGATATATCTAGTTTTCTATAAACGTAAATAAAAGATAAATAATAATAATAATAATAATCGTTTATTTCAGGCATTAAGCCCATAGTAACAACCAATATTACCCTTACATAAATAAATACATTGCAATTATAATAAACTAAATTATTAAAAAAAAAACGAAGCACTGTTTCCAATATTAGTATGCGTTGCTGATAAGTTTCAAGGCCAGACGTTCATAATTAATACTTAAAAGATAAATGGTAAATCTCACTAATTAAATCGAGTCAAAATATCGTTAGAAGTCTAAAGTTCGTTATGACTTCACTTTTTTTATTGTAATCGTGTCACCTTTGGAATGAACGAATCGCGTGGCTTCGATATGTATACTATGTCACAGTAAAAACTGTTTACTTATTGCTAAAACTAATAATCAAAACCACTTTTAAATACAGGAATTGGTCAGAAGTATTTTTGACTTATTAAAACTATTTTAAAATTACTGACCTTTAGGTGAGGGTTAAAGAGAGTGAGAGTGTGATCGCATGCAGTGGAATCGATAAGTCGGTCAGCAACACGCTCGTTCTCGTTTTGAAAAAGAACATACATACACACGGAAAACATTATAACTTTCCTTCTGGCGCAGTCTGATAAAAATACTAATGACCATTACTGATGACTTTTCTAGAATGGTCATCAGTATTTATATGTAAAAGAAAGAAAATTAGTGTATTTGCGTTAAGCATGACTCCTAGGGGCCGTTCAAGTATTACGTATGCACTACAGTGAGGTGCGGGGGGTCTTTGCTTTGTTTATTTTGGATGACATGGGAGTAAGCAAAGTACTTTATTTTTTCATTTTATCTTTATAAATCGATAGTGTTTCATGTGCCGAATCGACTCTCCACAGAATTAAAACGATCAAAATTTAAAGGTGTATATATACACGGCGCGAGTCGCCATACATTCGCCACTAAACAATCGCTCTACTCACGTACTGAATGGTGAACGCTATTCGGTTATGCATTGTATTGTGACTGAGTCACCCAGTCACATACAATGCCGCTTACACACATCATACATAAGTCGACTCTGCGGTCTAAACCGTGACCGGCTTGCTCTGGGAGCGGGTTAGAGTTGGCGCTATGAGATATAGCACCGTGACGAGCCTACAGTACACACACACATACAATAACATATGAGTGTAACATACACCCAACAAGCCATGCCATCAAGTGGCATCACAAAAACGAACCCGTTTTTACGGGTCACGTTTGGCCCCTGTGGTCAGAGGGCTAAAGCCCTGACACCACTCGATCTTCTCGCTCGACATCTGCTCATAACAGCGAGGCGTTCAACAAAATGTTAGGGCTCGTGTACAAGACAGAGTGCTGATTTTCAGCGCCAGTCGTCGTCGACGTAAAGTTAATAATTATAGTGTATGTACTCAAAATCATTACCTAATTAAACCAAAGTAATAAATTATATTAAACCATAGTAAATAAAAACAAAACACAATTTCCGAATAAGCATTAATCTAAATGATTGTTATAGTCGATCGATAAATGAACGAATTAAAAATTATTGACTGTGTGCGCAGTCACAAAGTCACATTACAAGTCTGTGATAACAATAAAGGTTCTCAAGGTAGACTACAACCACTATCTTTTCATCATTACAGGTACCACATGAAAACCTTCCACGAGGTAGCCACGTCCCACTACATCAGATCCTCCCAGCTGTTCCACACAAACCTGTGCCACGCGCCGGCCCTGTTTCTCCTGTCGCGCAGTGATCCCGTGGGCGCAGAGAGAAGTAATCGCAGCGTGCATGATAGCTGGGTGCAGATGGGAATCAAGGTACTTACTTACTTCAGACAGAGACAGAACTGATGACTGATGCGTCTTCGTCTGGTACTGTGAATCAAAATCGACGTACGGCGAATATCCACCTTTATGTTGTTGAAACTGCTACGGTACGGTCTAAGCGTTTTGCCTCGTCGTTTATACCGCGTACATCGAGGGACTGGAACAGTTTGCCTGCTGCGGTCTTCCCGTCCAATTATAATTTAGGTGTCTTCAAGGCTAGAGTGAATAGGCTCTTAATAAACTAGTGCGCCTCACCATCAACGATTGCATCACTGTTTAACATCAGGTGGGATTGCAGTCAAGCACTAGTTTATATCAATTTTAAAAAAATGGAACCCCGAAAAAATCCACCAATATACGGTCTACAGTGTTTAAAAGTGTAGCGCTATACGCTCGGGCCCCTAGCTTTCAAATGTTGTTAATGAGTTTTTTTTTTCGTCTCTTTTTTTTGTTAATGTTTTTGACTTTGATACCAAATCCATTAAGCCACGTCTTCGTATGAATAATTAATTTGTTTACCATTAGAATATAGGCGTACACATTCTAATATTTTTGTGGGATTTAGCAGAAAATATATCATGTCAACCTTATCAGCAAACTTCACTACAATAAAATTGTCAGCTGAATTTTACCGACATCGCGCCTGTTTCAATGATTCTACTTAAAATACAATAATACACCAATTTTACATCACAATATTTACTAATAATCAATTTGCAAATAATTGAAACAGCCACTTAACTTCACTCGAAGAAATTCTACCAAAAACTCTACATTCTCTTCTATTCCAGTGCACCTGGAAGTGCTGGGACCGCTCGCCGCACGTGCAGCACTACACGAAGCACCCCAAGGAGTACGTGGCCGCGCTGTACGCGCACCTCGACGCCTACGGCCTGGTGTCGCAACCCGACAAAATGCGGATGAGGTTATAAGTGTAAGCTCTTATGTCCTATTAGTTAGGGGTCAGTTTTACTTGATTGTAGTTATGTATGACGGTAACACATAGCGTCCTTTTGCAGCGGTACTGACGCTATTTTTTTAAATCATAAGCCCTCTATAGAGACGCCTTAATAGAAAGAATAATTAATAAAGTGCTGTTATACACATTCTTCGTAAAGATAATTTGATAGTTTATTAAATTACTCATTACTCTATATACAAGTTCATCCTGGCGATGAACTCTGGGATAGTGAAAAAAAATAAATAAGCACTCCACAAAATTCCCAACCACTTTAACTGTAGCAACGACCAGAAAAGCGACGAGTCCCAGAGAAACGATTCAACAGGTTTCGGTTCCTACTAAGAAAATAATAAAAAGAAAGGTGGAGGAGTAAATGGAATGTCATCTCTACTATTTACCTCTCCTTATCAAGCTGGAGACAGAACAGAGCTAAGCCAATAGGCAGAAAGGGATGTCACCAAGTTACTTACCTTACCACTCGCTAGAATCTATAACAATCCATTTTCAAATTCCTGCGTGAATTCGCCGTTTGCAACCATTCTCAAGGTTAATAAACGATGCATATATTTTGTTTCTTATTTAATATTTTTTGGCAGAACTCTTAAATCATTTTAAAAAATCATAATCCTAAAGCCTGTAATTTGACGTTTGGCCGGATAGAATTGGCTAACTCGGATATGAACTACAATTTATTTAAGAACTTCGTGAGTAACCGGGCATAGACGAGTGTTATACAATATAAGGCTATAAAATAAATAAGAAATGAAGTATTTTTAAGATTTCCGAACGATATTACTTTATATTTTAAAATTAAGGGTACTCTGTGCTTTGGTCGCATGCGGGTAGCGATTATAATATATTATGTAACGATAATTATCTTAGTAAAAATGAAATTACCGAGCGACTAACTGTTGTTATAGCCAGGTAAAATTAGGACAAATTTCACCCTTGAAACCAAACGCGATCTAAACTATTCTATTTCAAGAACCCTCGATGTTTTCTATATTAAGTCTCACACTGATAGTTCTTGAACTCTATTACGATGTGCTGATCGCGTTCAGATTCTAGTTTCAAGAGCATTGACTAATATTAACCTTTTTTTTTACTAATAGTAACCACCAACGTAGGATATAGCCGACAAATAGTCTCACGTTTATTCCACCAGGGTCGTACGTTTACGACCAAATACTCCATCTCGTCAAGTATGTGGTTTGAAGAGCTAAACAAGATCACAAACATATAACCCTGGCAAATAGGACGCGAAAATTCTCGTCGGACCAATCCAACGCTTGCGGTTTAAGGGTTAAAAGTGACACAATGCAAGATCATTATTGACCAAATCTTATGATTCATGAATAATAAAGTAAATAAAGCTCTTCATAGTTAAATTTTAAATATAATACTCGAGCTTTTGTTGCAACAAGCTCATGCAGGCGACTGCATGAGCTTGTTGCAATTTAATTTTTAATTTCAGCTTAAAACAGCTATGTTTCAAGCTGAAATTAAAAATTAAATTACTCATACTTTATCTTAAAATAAAGACCTAACGAAAAACTTCTTAACCAATTCAATGGCAACATTGATTTGTTGACATTTTATATGTTGAATGTAGACCTATTGGATTGTTGTACTTTTATTGTGTTGCTGGCAACACTACAGTGTCGCTAGTAGTTTATTGATGGATTTGTTTAAAACTTAATCGTTTTCGACTCAACTAAAAATGAAATGTTACATGAAATAATGCAGGCTCTTTCTGATGTATATCATGTAATTTCTTTTATAAGAATGCAAAAGGATAAAACAAATCACGGAATCTAACATTTAAATACTTGACTATCGTTAAGTATTTCTTTTGTTATTTTTACTCGACTCGACTTCGACTAGCGGGGCGCGTTTACATTCGCAGAGTTTTTAGTTTTGTTCGGGTATAACTAGTAGTATACATTCATACTTTAGTTTTAACTAGTTATGTTTTCACTCTACTTGCCGCACTCTATTAACCACTCGACCAATGTAAACTTTAGCTATTAGGGAACAACAATTCCTTTATTTTAAATACTAATTTATTAGTTACAAAATTAATTTAAAACACCAAAATTGTCAATTACATATTTACAGATATTAGTTGTGAATCAATCTAAAGTATTAAAGCGAAGAATTTATATCATGTCTAGTTTATAAGATTTTTTATATCATAGTTTTAGTATAAGAGAATATGCACTGTAGTTCTAATATTTAGGAAATACACTTTTATAAAAACCTTTTCATCGTTTGATTTTTAATTTAAGATTACCTGATGGAAAAAAATCTATGATTATTAGTAGTTTATAACACTTGCATAATTAAAATATGATTGTGTGTTTATAAACTAAACCGCAGCCGAAGTTTATAATGCTATCATACAAATGTTTTATTACCTAATTAAATCTGCAAAACCGTGCACTAATTTACCTAATCTTATCAAAAACAATCACACAATCACCATAATATTAGTGTGATTCACAATACGCCCAATCTTATTTTGACGGTGTAAAATAAAACTCCGGACTTGGGTAAATACTTTTGAGGATTATATTTTTCAAATAACATTTCAAGCGTCTCTCAGTGTCTGCAGTAACAATATGAATTCTTAAGGCAAATCATAGAGAGGATGATGTTGTTGACCTTATAACTTTTTTCTTCTTGTTAATATTTTTGGCTTGGATACTAAGTCCTTTAAGCCGTGTCTTCGTATTAATAGTCCATTAGTTCACCATTACAATGCGGGTGCAACACGTTCTAATGTTTTTGTTTTGTAGTATTTGACAGCAAATGTATCGAGTCAGCCTTCTCGGCAAACTTCGCTGAGGCAGCCAAAACTACAATAAAATTCTCAGTTCCATTTTACCGAGATTGCCGCAGTCTGGAGTTGTCGGCAAACTGTGAGGGCTCAGCAGGATCGAAGCCTACTGGGGCTAAAGGTTGTGCGAAAGTGAACCCCTGGGCCCTGGAACGAAGGCAATGAAGGAAAAGGGTAGGTTTTTAGTCAGTAAAAGTCTGACACTATCTCCCGCCCCGCCCAAGGGCAGGATTTGTCTTGGATTATTTTACCTAACATAAAAAAAAAGTAGTGAGGATCGCCACCCACTAATATTATAAAAATGACAGTCTGTATGTTTGCTACTTCTTCGCACTCAAACAGCTGATCCGATTTGGATGAAATTCAGCACACGGGTAGAATATGTCTTTGTTTTTTGCTAATAAAGTTAAAATATTGTCCAGGAACATGGATATCGGACTTGTTATTTTTTACTTACGGTTACTTTCTACTTTCACGCGGGCGCTAGCAGCTAGAAATTAGTTTAAAATATACTTATTATTTTGTTAAGGAAGGTGCACTACAAAAACAAAAAAAAAACGTAAAAATTATTACAAATTTCTCTTTAGACAGTCGAATACGATATAAGAGTAGATGCCCCACGGCGTCGTCACCTTCCGTTTGGCGCAGGTGCTGACCGAACACGGCAAGTTCGGTCCGTACCTGTACAAGATCCGTGCGGAGACGACGCCCGGGTGTCGCCACTGTGCGGACCGCCCGGTGGACACGGTGGAGCACACAGTCGAGGTGTGCTCCGCTAGGGAAGAGCATCGCCGTGTCCTCGTGGGGGCGATCGGCGGCGATCTCTCGCGCCGGGGCTTGGTTCAAGCCATGCTCCGGAGCGAGGAGGAGTGGCAGGCGGTCGCCTCCTTTTGCGAAGCAGTAATGCTAGCAAAGGAGGAGGTCGACCGCATTAGACAAAGGCGCACACGCCGCCGCCGCCGCCGGGTTTCCGATCCCAATTTCCGGCCACCGTAGGCGCGGGCTCGCGGACGGTGGGCAATGGGTAAGCTCGCTGTCCGTCCGTCCGGTAACAGACCGGTCCGAGCTCAGGTCATCTACGGCGCGCACCGTTCCCGCGCGCCTCTAGGAGTTGTCAGCAAACTGTAGGGGTCCAGCAGGGCCGAAGCCTACTGGGGCCAAAGGTTATGTGAGAATGTCACCACGGGCCCCGGGACAAAGGCAAGGAACGGAAAGGTAGGTTTTTAGTCAGTAAAAGTCTGACACTATTTCCCGCCCCCACCCAAGGGCGGGATTTGTCACTGGATGATTTTACCTACGTTAAAAAAAATAATAATATAAGAGTAGATAAAAAAATAACAGTTTAAGTGGTAGCCAGTTAAAAATATGGTAGAACGACTGATTGCTTAAGGATACATCAGATGTACCTTAAGGATATCTTCTAGCTCACACAGGAAACTATTAAAAAAAAAATACAAAATTCTAGCGACGAGCCCGGTTTTTTCGTTTTTACAAAACACGGATATTAATATTCTTGTATCTTTAACTATTTATTATAGATAATTGGGTTAACCCTAACATCAGGTGTGATTCGACACAATAATGAAAAATATTATGAACCAATGTTTGAGTTCAGACGTGGTTCAGACAGACAGATGTTACTAAAAAGGAACTAACCTAATTAGATTTAATAAGGCGAGCCACGCCACATGACATTCGATACCTATTATTACGGTATTAACTAGGTATACATATAAATTTTAAATACCGTTAGATTATAATCTATCTCGCGGGATTGTAAACTATCGAATGTTTGTGAACCGTAAAAAATAGCGAGTTGGAAAACAAAATACAAATAAAGATGATCGCTTTAACTGAATTACGAATAGCTTTGTTTTAGACCAATCGAAGGTAATTGAATTCATTCAAGGGCATTTATAAAATGTTAGAAGCTGGGCGGCTATTTTAGAGCGAAACATAAAATAACCCTTCCCGCTTTGAGCGGAGCGAGAGTGTCAGACTTTTACTGTCTAACACCTACTGGTATTGTGTTGTATATGTTATAAAACGGCGGAAGCTATGCGGCTGAATTCAAAGCTGCAAGATTTATGCAAAAGGTAGGTGGACCTCTACTAACCCCTTCGAGGAATTACTTGGATTAACAGTTATAAAGTACATAATTATATACTATAGACTATACTTTATAGGCGTCAATCCAAGACTTAATATGTATGTCTATACACTTTCTTTCTTTTTCATTGTGTATTTTTAGTTTGAACGATTGTATGAGGCACGAGTAAATAGATTTTCTTTCTTTTCTTACATGCATACATATTGACCTTATATGTTTTCTATAATATAAACAGGCTCACTATTTATCTCATCATCAAAGTTTCCTTTTTTTTAGCATAAAATGCTCTCTGACTGAAGTCAGAGAGCATTGTATGCTTGTATACGTCCTGGAGGACGTCGGGACTCCCGACTAGGGAGTTGCAGGATGATCCCCGGCCACCGTAGGCGTGAGCTTGTGGACGACGAGCAATATGTGGCTGGACGTCCGCCCGTCAGGGAAGGACCGAACCAGTGTTCTCGACAGCGCGTATTGCGCATACGCATGCCTCAAATAGATGTCCGCAAAACCATAAGGGCCCAATAGAACCGATGCTCGCTAAGGCTGTGGGAATTTTTGAAATTGATACCGTGTTTTGGAACGCAACTAAAGGCCACAGGTGGATTTTAGTCAGTAAAAGTCTGATACTATCTCCCGCTCCGCCCAAGGGCGGGAGAATTCATTGGATGATATTTTACTTACCATACCGTACCGTGTGGAACATACTCAAATACTTATTACTAAAATCGGAAACATCGAAATTTTTTAACTGTCCGCCTCACGTGAAATGTCCCACATATTATGCTGCGCTTCATTCCCCTTTGACAAATCTTGAGTGTCAGACTTTTACTGACCCTGCTGGGCCCCTACAGTTTGCTGACAACTCCTTGAGGCGCACGGGAACAGTACGCGCCGTCAAAGGGCTCGGTCCAGACAGTTACCAGACGGTCGGACGGCGCAAGCCCGCGCCTACGGTGGCCAGAAATCGGGATCGGAATCCTGGCGGCAGCTGCGGCGTGAGCGCCTTTGCCTCATGCGGCAGCCTACTCCTTTGCTAGGATTAATGCTTCGCAGAAGGAGACAACCGCCTACCACTCCACCTCGCTCCGGACCATGGCCTGTACCAAGACACGACGATGCTCTGCCCAAGCGGGGCACACCTCTACCGTGTTCTCCGGGCGGTCCACACAGTGCCGACACCGGGGCGTCACTTCCACACGAATCCGGTGCAGGTACCTCCCGAACTTACCATGTCCTGTGAGAACCTGCGCCATGCGAAAGGTGTAGACGCCGTGAGGTCTTTCCAGCCACGCCTCAAAGAGGGGACTTACCGCCATGATTGTGGCGTGCCCAGCACTGGGTTGCGACAGTCGCTCTCGCCATTTCACCATGAGATCCCACCTGAACTCTGTCCGCCATGCCGCGATTTGCCCAGCGTTGCATCTCCACGCGCAGATCGTACGTGTGTACAAGGATCCTTGCCTCCAGCTCCCATGGTGGCAGGCCAGCAAGGAGGCTCGCCGCTTCGCGGGACACCGTGCGGTATCCCCTCACCTACCGTATGGCCATGAACCTCTAGCAAGCGTTCAGCTGGGCCGCCGGTCGCTTTCGCAGCGATGACACCCACACCGGCGGCGGCGCCCTATAAAGGGCCATGGGCCGGCTGGCTGCGTAGAACCTCCGGCAGGAGGCGTCTGGACCCCCTCGGTTTGGAGCCGCATGGGAGCAGCCCCAGTCCGATTCAGTTTGGGAGCCAGACGTCGGAAGTGCTCCTAGAAATTCCACCGGCTGCGGAGGACGAGTCCCAGGTACTTTTTTATTTTTTATTTGTTATGAACTAGTGCACTAGTATTTGTTATAAACGAAACGCCTAGTCCGGACCGTAGATATTTCAACAACGTAAAGGTGGATACTCGCCGTACGTCGGGTTGTCTGATGGTGGAATTGAGATGATGGAATCAAGTCATGCAATTCCCGAGCACTTCATCGTCGACCCGACGCCGATTTGTACTCCTCCCACCGTTAATTGGGAATCCGATGGTGGCGCGTTCCGAATGCCGTAAAAGCACATGGCCTGAGACTTGTGCATTGCCACCTCGAGTATCAACTGCTCGATCCTCTTCACGACTGTCGCAACACCTCGCGTCGCTAATTTGACCGCCGCCTGGTAGTATAAGACCTGAGTCTTTGATCCGTTCATTGAAAATCCTACCTCAAGACTTGACGTGCTCAGATCTTGAACCATTTCTCCATGTTCTGGTGATGTGGAGAGTAATACAATGTCAACAGCAAAGCGGAGGTTAGTTAGCTGGTTCATCATTTTTTTTTCCTGGCTGTGAGTGCCATGAATTAAAAAAAAAAAAAATTAAAAACCTGCAGTGCACTTGTGAACAACATAGGTGATAGTGTATCGCTTTGTTTGACTCTTGTTTATGTTGAAATTTGGACCAGAAATATGGGTATTTTGATATTTGCAGAGCTTCTTAGATGAATGATGTCAATGCGGTCAATATGTGTCTGCAAAACGTATTGAGACTAAAGCATTAATGACTGTGTGATGATCTATACTGTCGAATGCCTTTGCATAATCCACAAAGGCTTGATAAAGTGGTTGGTTAAAGTGATTTCTTTATATTATGGAAGAGATCGGTTGTGAATTCAACTAATATACAACAAAAATAAATTGAATAGCTCCCGCTAGTAAATACAACTCCTCCAAACCAATTGACCTTTTAAACTGGCCTGATTAGTGCATTGCCGAAAAAACTATACCATCACAATTCCTACTCATACTATCACACTTAGTTTGAACGCTCTTTTTAATATTACACATTATATATTACAAAACCAAAGTCAATTGCCCAGCATACCGAGCAATGTCATATCTTTCACAACAACGTTCCAGGGGGCAATTTTAGGTATTAAGCTTCCTCAATAAGCATCCTTGAGCTGATTTTGGCGGCGCCGCGTCAGTTTAGCCGCGACGTGCGTCCGAGACGCGTGTCTGCATGCCAAAGGTTATTGACACACTTTCCGGTCATCGGTTTGCATACTTAGGTGACATTTAATACTATCTAAGAATTTACGAATGTTTTTCTGTGATATTTTGAATGTGGCATTGTTTTTCATTTTGCTGGATTAAAGGTATGTGGGTTTTTAAGTATTTTGTGATGACAATACAAAATTATGCATGCATGTTATTGTAGTGAGGTTTGGACGGTGCAAAGGTTGGAGAAAGTAAAAATAATTGTAACTAAAAATAGAAGTTTGTCTGTAGATGTTTTGTTTCCTTGAATTTAATAAAATTACGGTTCTGTCTTCCTTTGGTTTTTTCGCTTATCTTCTAAACCATGCAACGAATTCTGATACTGTTTTCAATAACAAGAAAACTTAATATTAAAGGTAGGTATAGTTTTAAATAATTTGAACCCGTGCGAAGCCGGGGCGAGATCGCTAGATTGAATACATTTATTCTGCCGGTAACATAATAACAGTATGTTTATGGTCGATGTAAACATTTGGTAACAGCTTATCATTTATGTTATCAGTCATCTCATACAAAACTATGTGAATGAGGTCTTCAATTTAATTTATACTGTAGAGTTAACATTTTAAAAGTGTTTCATCACGGATAGTCACAGGTACTATCCACCAGATAATTTATGCGAGACTTGTCTAGAGGTGAAATATTTCATTTAATATATTCCTCTTCATTTATTTTTACTGAGGATCTCATTATTTAATGTCCGAATTTTGTCTTATCGGACATAATATACAACCTTATTTTTAGTATCGAAACCCGAAATATGGGTCATGGGTATCGATTTTTATGCAAAGAATCTATATACAAATATTTATACCTGCATCATGAAAAATCACAAGCTTGTTATGGTACCTGATGGTCCACTCAAATACATCGCCACTGGGCCAGCCGGGCACCTAATGACCGCTATGACCGGCCGTACACTATGTTGTACTTAGTGTCAGTGGTGTCCAACTTGTGACCTTTTTTAAATAATTTTGGGAAGAGAAGAAATATAACATGGTGTAAACATTATTGTAATCAATTTTCTTACTGATTCTGAACAAACTATATTTTTTACAGGTTTTGCATATACTAAAAATAAGGTTGTATACATTAGGTACATTTCAAGTTTTTGTAAAAACTTAATAATGCATACATTTTCGCTCAAATATCATATGCTCAAATGAGCCCTAGTTTCATAGCCGACTCAAATGCTACCTACTGAAGTAATGACTCGCAATTACTGTTTAATTTATTGACCCATATTCGATAGCATTGTAGTTACAATCAGTTCTTTGAAACTGAAAATAATATACCTAAGTAGGTATGTATGTATCAAGCGTCAACTGCAATAAATTGAAATACTTGACCAAAATTATGATACCCATTCATCACCTTAAGTGTAAAATGTTTTAAATATGAATCGGTTTTGCACGTTATCTTGTGTGTCGTGTATTATAATACGTGGCTATATCTGGCTCATGCGTTTTATTTCTTCTCTTCACGTAACCGTACCAAACAAATGATTTCCATTCAACTTCCTCTAATATACCTACCTACTCATTTATCACTTTATCCATTCTCGTAACTCGATTGACGCTCACGATTTCGATAGCTTGACATTGAAAATAAAGTGGTTGAAGATAAAACAAGAAAATATAAAATTATGAACCATCCACAAAATGAATGGGTTAACAAACAAATAATTACAGAAATAAATGAAAGAAACACATTATGGAGCAAAGTAAAACAAGACCCGAATAAAAAACAACTAGAAGCGGAGCTTAAAACCAAAAGAAGTCAATTAGCGCGCAAAATAAAGAACACAAAGGAGACATATTTTTATGGAGAATTTACGAAATGTACTAAGAAGCCCAAGAAAATGTGGAAATTAATAAATAACCTTTCAAATAACAAAATTGTAACAAATGAGGCTCCCCCAAAACTTAAATTAGATAATGAAACCACAAGAACAGATCCCGTAGAGGTATGCGAAATTTTTAATAGTTTCTTCGCAAATATAGGTTCTCAATTGGCAAGTAAAATACCGTCTTCCTTTCACAATAAAAATTCATTCACTCTGCCAAACTCCAACCAACACACAGGGCTATACGAACTAACTCAATTCTCTCCATGTACTATTGAAGAGGTATCTCGGATTATAGACGATTTAGATTCCAATACGAGCACAGGAATCGATGGCATTAGTACCAAAGTTCTGAAACGTTTTAAGAATAATATCATAAAAAATTTAACAGATTGCCTAAACCAGCTTTTAGCAGACGGTATATTTCCAAAAAATTGAAAATAGCTAAAGTCACTCCAATTTACAAAACTGGTATAAAGCTAGATCCTGGAAATTATCGACCAGTGTAAGTTTTGCCAATACTATCCAACATATTAGAAAAAATCATATATAGGAGGTTAGATGACTATCTTACAGAAATGAAGTTTATATACGACCGACAATATGGATTTCGCCCTAAATTTAACACCCCTGGTGCAACTATTGATTTAGTGACGACCATAAAAGAAAAAATAGATCAAAAACAGATTGCACTGGGAATATTTATTGATTTTAAAAAATCCTTTGACACTGTCAGTCACCCCCTGCTATTACAGAAGTTGGAGAGTATTGGCATAACTGGTAATGCATATAAAATCCTTAAATCTTATTTGAGTGATCGCTACCAAGTTGTTAAAATCGGGCAATATCAGAGCAGCTTCAAGCCTTTGAGATATGGTGTGCCCCAGGGTTCCATTTTAGGGCCCTTATTATTCTTGGTGTATGTAAATAACATACATCTAGCAGGTTTACAAGGTCACCTTACACTTTACGCAGACGATACATGCTTATTCTATTTAGGACACGATATCAATGAAATTATTAAAAATGCTCAAGATGATTTAAATATATTACATAAATGGTTTCAGTGTAACCTGTTAACAATTAACATCTCTAAAACCTCATAAAATTTTTTTAAAGCTAAGAATAAAAAAAATACTGAACTACCCTAAACTATTTATAAACGGTGAAGTTTTGAAAATGAAGAATCAAGAAAAATATCTTGGACTGACTCTTGATAGTAATCTAACGTGTAACATAAAAAACAAACTTTCATCTCTAGTGGGGTCTCTAAATAAAATTGTTCGTTGTATACCAAAAAAAAGTACGAGTGCTCATATATAACGCCCTGGTAAAACCTCATTTATTGTATCTTATTGAAGTATGGGGAAACGCATCCAAAACAAATAAAAAACCTATACAGATCCTACAAAATAAAATTATAAAAATCCTGTACAATTTTGACTTTTTAACGCCTTCGAAAACTATTTATAAAGATAACAAGCTGCTAAACATTAAACAACTTTTTACATATAACACATGCATACTTATTTTTAAAATAGCTCATAACCTTATTCACTCAAACATTACGTTCAAAACAAAAGGACAAACGCGTAAATACTCGTCCCGTCGAGCTAGTCACCTTAATATATTGTTTAGAACTAGAACAAATTACGGTAAAAATAATTTAACTTATGGGGGAGCAGAGTTATTTAATCAACTTCCAAAAAATGTAAAAGAAGCGACTTCATTAAATAGTTTTAAAAACAAATTAATTAACCATATTTACAATAACGATACACTATATTAATATAATTTTATTATCTTACAACTTTTTATTTTTTCTCTCTTAAAATTCACTAGCATCTTTTTACTTGGGCAACCGCCTTATCCCAGGAATGCAGTGAATTCGCTTCTTCTAACTTGTCGACAACTATGAATGTGTTTTTGATGTACGCACACTGGGATAATATTACTATGTACTATTTTATTTTAATATTCTCATGTTAGTGACAATTGTGTTTTAATGGGAATAAAGATATTTTAAACCGAACTCCACACGCATCACAAAATTCTCATCTCCTCTACATAATTATAATCTTTTTTCATCCGTCTTTTTTAACATTCTGGATCAATTAAGGAAGATTATTACTATTATTCTCTTTATTTCACTTACAAACTTTAGATAAGTAATTATATTTTTAAATATTACTTAAAAAAATAATAATAAAAAAACATTTAAAAATATAAAAAATAGATTGATACTCTTATTATTATCTCGACGACAGTTTGCTCCTACTGTACTGAAAAATCTTGTCCAGTACTTAAGGCAATATATCTATCTATCTACCTAGTACCAATTACCCAGTACCTATAATTCTCCACTACAGTTCTCAAGATGCTGTTGCGATTATCTCTCATTTTCCTGAACAGCCAAGCATTTTTCTCACGAACAATCACGTGAAAACTATCAGTACGAGCCTACGCAAAGGTCTCCCACGCACTGCAGTGGAGAGGCAGTCCCAACAACATCCTGAAAGCATTAAAAGACCTTGATGCCTTGTTGCATTAATTCCGCCTATGTACCACTACTGTACATGAAGTTTAAATAAATAAATAAATAAAAGAGAGAAAGAGGAGAGTGTTTTTTTACTTAGATTTTGCTCTTCAATGACTTATCATGTTATTGTTTGTCTTTGTTTGACTCTCGTAGTTACGGGATCGCTATGGAAGCGTTTCGGTTGCGGACTGCGGTTTGCTTCGCTGCCAAACACGGAAGAAGCTTAATTTGTTGTAATAATGTAAGTATAGAACGCGGCCAATAAGTTGAACCTGTTGCTATGCTTACGCGCAGCTCCCCGCTTCGATTGAGACCTGTAATCGGTTACTGCGCATTCAAAGTTGATCGCCATGATGGTTCAACTTGTATGCCTAGTATTATAAACCGAATGAACTCTGAATTTTGCTCAAACATTGTTACATTAGTTTCATGTTAGTTAGTATTACATTGATTCCCCTTAGAAAGGCTTCAGGCTTGTCTTTTTTTTGAGTTGGAAAATATCAATGGTTGGAAACACAGAAATCACAGAAATCTGTTATCTGTGGTTGGAAACCATCAAATGACGTGTGAAAGGGAGTGTAAGACTTTAACTGATTTAAACACTCCTGTGTTCCAGGGTCCCGATAACTCATTCAATAATCTCACAACCCTAGACTCAAATTCCTTTACCCTACTCTAATTATTATTGTTGGGAGCGTGTTACAAATGTAATGGTGGAGTAAAGGCAAGCAATAACAACTGTTACTGTTCATCATCATCATCCTTTTAATGTTCCTACTGCTGGGACACAGGCTTCCTCTCTAAGAGAGGAAATGGGCCGTAATCCACCAGGCGGGCCCAGTGCGGGTTGGTGAATGTCACATGTCTTCGAAATACTGTTACTGTTATTGACATTTATTTTTTAAAACCATTTGTTTTTTTAAGAGCACAAGCGCTAAAGTTCGCAGAGCCTATGTTCAGACTCGACGATAGTTTGCTTCTACTGTACTATATGTATAACCTAACAAATGCAGCGAAAATCTTGTCCTATACTTATATCCCACTATAGATACTTGGTATGCGACAGAATCGTCTGTTTGCCATTAGGCTCCCCTTTTGACATTGGATCGATTCACCTTCCCCTTCGAAACTTGAACCCTCCGATGCATAGCGATATATGTATAGGTAGGGCGCTACGGTCCACGAGAGCTGAACTGAGGCCCCAAAAATTCCGGTCTTTACGATCAGTAGTTCAGGCTGTGCGTTGATCCGTCAGTCATTCAGGACAAAGCATTTTATATGTATAGATGTAATGTTGTTTAATTTTCATAATTTAGGTTAATTGTAGAACCATTATCTAACCCTATTGTTTTGCAGGCAACTTCTCGTCCGCTGCTGTCATGTGTCCCTATCGCGATGGTAGGGGTGAACCGCGGAGCGCACACGCAGAATATCTACCAGAACATGGTGTATATCAGCAATGACAAAGTCAAATTAAAAGCGGATCCTCGTACTATGAAGTAAGTTTGTTTTCGTCCGGTCATAAAATAGAAGACCTTACATAAAATAACGAATGTTCAAAACTAATCTAAAAAAAATTTTTTTCTGTCAATCTTAACTTTCTAGTCCGGTTGATGTAGACATCCGAGGGTACAAAAATTCGCACCTAGCTGAAAATTGGTAGGGTGGTTCAAAACACCTTTATAAGTGAAATCGAAAAAGTCCTCATCGATCAGATACCTTTTTTTTTTTTTTTTTTGTTGTCGAGGGGAAACCTTCAAAAGGCGCCCGGACTTTGGGGATAAGTCCGGGGAGTGTGGGATTTTTACCTCACTAAAACCACCCTGGTGATCACCATCAGCACATAGAAGGGGCCCCGTTACCTCTCAAAAGACCATTCCGGAACCCCCTCAGTGCAACGCCTGTTACGGCACATCCCTGAAGAGACTAAATATCGGTCTCCCCTAAGCCTTTCTGAGCACGGCAGCACGTGATCACTGTGCCACCGTCTTCCCTGGAATCACTGGATGGGCGGGCAGAGTCCCCACTCTGAGCGCCCGTGGTTCCAAAGTCCCACTTGTATTGGATGATGCAAGCGGGGTTTCGGCGTGTTAGGCATCGAGGCGGTTGCCTCCCCGACGCCTTCTTCTTCGAGTGGGATCGGCCCTTTCACGATCTCGCTCGGCGGCCTCCTTCTGGACCATCACGGTCTCACAGAAAGAAGCAACTTCCCTCCAGTTTTCTGGCTCCACCAGCATAGCCCTAACTACTGCTGGCAGAGACAGATCTTGCCCGATTTTGGCGACCAAGTCTCGTCGCTCATTGGCCCACGCTGGACATTCTTCCAGCGTGTGCTGTGCAGAATCCAAGTCACTGCCACAATGGTGGCAATTTGCCATGGCTTCGCGCCCAATTCTGTTCAGGTACTCACCGAAGCAACCGTGCCCGGTCAGCACCTGAGTGAGTCTGTAGGAGATGCGCTCCTTTCTTGTCAGCCAGGCTTTGAAGTGCGGCAGGACGGCTTCGACAACGCGCTTGCACGAGAATTGCGGCTGCTGTAGCCGCTCGCGCCACCTCTCGAGCGCGTGTCGCCGTTCCTGCCGCCTCAGCCTTACTACAGCGATTCCCGGCACGCTATTGCCACTTTGGCGTATATCTCGAATCTGGTAGTAGACTCTTGCGTCCATATCCGCCAGGATGTCCAGTGGTGGAAAGCGTGCCAAGAGAGTTGCCGCCTCGAAGGATACCGTTCGGTATCCACGTGCGATGCGAATGGCCATTTTCCGCTGCAAACTATTAATTTTAGTCCTGCAGCGACGGACACCTGACAGTCTGTTTGACCACACAGGTGCCCCATAAAGGGCCATCGACCGCACGACACCCGCGTAGAGGCGGCGAACTTCTTCCCGAGGACCCCCGAGGTTGGGTAGCAGTCTGTGCAAAGCACCCACTGCTTTACCAACGCGTGGGACTAGACGCTCGAAGTGCTCTTCGAAGCCCCACCGACCGTCCAGGGTTAGGCCAAGATACTTTATGTATAGACCCACCGGAACTTGCGCATCTCCAACTGTCACTGATGAGCTGGGTGGCTCTTTGGTCCTCGGCAGTTTGTGGAACCAGATCGCCTCAGTCTTATGAGGCGCTATCTCCAAACCCAGCTCACGGATCGAAGCCACGACTCTTGCCACACCAAGCTCAGAAAGCTGGATGGTATCGTCGAAGTTGTTCCCGCCAGCCAATACCAGGGTATCATCTGCATATCAGATGATATTTACACCTATGGGGAGGTCGATGCGCAGGACTACATCATATGCAAGATCCCACAAGAGAGGCCCTAAAACCGACCCCTGCGGAACCCCACACGTTATCTCCCTCCGATGAACGCTACCGTCCCGACTCACATAGCGAATGTGCCGATCGCGTAGGTAGTCCCAGATGAAGCGCTGCAAGTAAGGCGGTACTCTATGGTATACTAGTGCCGCCCTAATCGTACTCCAGGGCAGGGAGTTGAAGGCATTGACGATATCTAAGCTTACCGCCAACGCCACCCCACCCTGGGACACTACCTGCTCCGACAGTGAGCGAACGCGTAAGATCGCATCGACGGTAGAGCGCTGCTGTCGGAAGCCATACTGGCTATCGGCAAGGTCAAGACCAACACGCGAAAGGTGCTCGATGAGCCTCTCGGCAATTATTCTTTCGAATAATTTGGAAACCTCATCGAGCAAGCAAATGGGACGGTATGCAGAGGGCGACTCTGAGTCCCTACCTTCTTTCCTCAACAAGACCAATCCAGCCTCCTTCCAGTCGGAAGGGAACACGCCCGAACAGAAGCAGCTATTAAATAACTGTATTAAGCGCTCCCCTAGAGCATCCATAGCCAGAACCCACGCGCGGCCGGGAATACCATCAGGGATCGATCAGATACCTGGAAAAAAAATTACTGGGGGTAAAACGTCATAAAAAAAACGCCTTATAGCGATTTTAAATCGAAAAAATCTCGCCCTTTCTTTTATAGTCAACTAGCTTCTCCCAGTGGCTTCGCCCTCAAAAAATATCCAAAGGAATCTTACTCCTGCGACGAAAATATTCTACGTCCTATTTCAGGCAAGACATGGTCTATCCGTGTTCCAAATTTTATTCAAATTCGTTGAGCCTTTTGAGTGTGAAGAAGTAACAAATGTTTCCTTTAATTTTAGTTTAGAATAACGGTTTATAGTTGCAAATATACCGGCAAATAAGTTGAACCATTTGCTATGGTTGAGAAAAAGAAGAAAAAAGAAGTTAGGGGAGGCTTTTGCCCAGTAGTGGGAAAGTATAGGCTAAAGAAAAAAAATTGCTATGGTTACACGAAGCCGCCCACTTCGATTGAGAGCCGATAATCGGTTATAACCCTCGTCACACAAGTTGAACCATCATGGCGGTTGACCTTGAAAGCGCAGTAACCGATTTTCGGGTCTCAATCGAAGTGAGGGGCTGTGCGTAACCATAGAAAATGGTTTAACTCTTTTGCCGCATACTATACGGTAGTAAAGAAAACTATACTTACACCGTTAAATTTTGGTCGTTTTAATCCCGCGGAAGGTCGATTAACTAACTAACTAACTAACGAAATACTATCGATTTGTAAATAGAAAATTAAAAAATATAGTACCATTTTTAAACTCGAATTAATTTACGCATGTACGAAATTAATTTCTTTAAGTAAGTAGTAGTTAACGGTATATAATTTTTAAAAGTCTACAAAACATTTTTTTTTTTTCAGATTAAACCAAAACATAGACAAGCCGTTATGTATAATAATGAACTGGATGTTAGCCAAGCCCCACCATGTGGATAAGTACGCTAAACTGTATTTGGATCATGGATTTGACGTGGTCTCCGTATCCTGTTCACCTTGGCAGCTCATGTGGCCGGTGAAAGGATCACAGGTATGTTTCTATACAAACACACAGAGAAATTCCCTATATTGGATTTGGCCTTTAGAGTTTCCATATTCGATTTGGCTTCCAGTCTAACCTATGGCAAATATCCAACTAAACTGGCTGGTCGGTCTTGCTTTTCCTTTTTAAAGCCTGGCAAATCAAAGAACTCTTTTAGGTCAAGAGTGAAGAAGTGAAATTCTAGGCATGCCTGCTCCGACGTCGATCGCATCGTCGCTTACCATCTGGATAAGCCATAATTGTAGCGTTAAGTCCCCTCTTTGAAGAATGGCTGGATAGACGTAAAGGCGTCCTCACCCTCCGCACGACTCAGGTCCTCACTGGAATTGGTAAGTTAGGGAAGGTTACTACACCAGCTCCGTGCTGAAGAAATGCTAAATACCAGTATTTTATATACACATCCTACCGGATTTCCACAAATCAACCCAGTAACTGGGTAACACGACACATGGGTAGAGACTGGGAAGTTAGTAATGCCACCACTTCAAATTGCTGTACACTGCGACCTGCGGCGTGAATCCGAAAAGTCTGACTGCCAACTCTCTGGTTGCGGTTGTAAAACAGAGGGCCAATCCATGCTGTATAGTACACGGCAAATAAGTTGAACCCGTTGCCCCAAAATCTGTTACTGCGCATTTAAAGTTGATTTTGCCATTTTGGTTCAACTTATATTTCACGTATTATACAGCGATTTGAAGTGGGGGCTATAACTTCCTAGTCACCACCTGGTGGTGATCCGTGCGGGGGTGACTGGGAAAATACCGATACCCCTTTGCAAGACTGGACTGATAACGCAGGTGGCTGGTCTATACTGTGATTTTTTATTAGATGGACTAAAGTTACAGCTATAACAATGGTTGTTTAACAGTTGAGCATTGTTATTTGACAGTTGGGCATTGTCCACTGCTGTCACTTTGGTTCGTCTAATTAAAATTATCATGGTATAGTAACGGTTGACAAAGATCTACGAATGACAGCCGGCGTATGTAGGTATATAATTGTACACTCGCTGCTGCCAGCGGCTTCGCCCGCGTGGTAGTAGAAAATTATCCCAAGGGAACATAATGCCGGGATAAAAAGTATCCTATGTGCTATTCCAGGACATGGTCTACCCGTGTACCAAGTTTCATCGAAATCCATTCAGTTGTAATTGCGTGAAAGAGTAACAAACATCCATACATAAAAACTTTCACGTTTATAATATTAGTGAATAGTAGGATATTAATGATATGACGTCCAATCTCGTGCTTTTCTCTACTTTCAGGTAATCGCAGAAAGACTGCTAAGGTTCATGGAGGTCAACAGTCAGAACCCACTGGTGCTGCACGGGTTCTCCGTCGGCGCTTATGTGTGGGCCGAGCTATTAGTACACGCAGTGAATAATAAGAAAAAGTAAGTTTAAGTACAGACAGTAGCTTCAATTGGGTACCCCTCTCAAATTAAAATACTGAAATAAAAAAATTAAGGTACCCCCTACCTAGTTGATAACGCTGCCTGTACCACATAGTATAGTGTAGGACATAGGCTTCTTAAAACGCTCGCAATTTCGATCCTCGGATACTCTTATCCAGATGCTACCAGTTACTCTTTAATTTTCTAATAAAGAGTAACTAGAACCTTCATCTAAGGAGAGCATGATATGTATTTTTTTTTTTAATTTTGCCTCACTCTAGGAATTACTTCTGTATCGGATGCGGCGTTCACAAACATGTAAACTCAAATACACAAGACACCCAGACCCGGTAGGGCCATATGAATATTTGTTCAACACGCAGCAGCTAATCGCTCAACCACTGCGCCAACCGCGCTTTATGCGTAATTACCATATGTCATTATGCGTAATGTCGAACTCGTACATACTTAAACCCCTCAGCTTCACCGTACATGAATTGAGGGGCCCAGGAAACACCCCTATTAACTACGAAGATCGACGATCAATTTTTGTGCAATATGCAAATGACATTACATTAGGATCAGAGGACCTACCACAAGCTCTTACCGCGGTTCATTTTACAACCTAAACTGAACTGTTAAAGAGCTAAGGGCTATTTCATCCTTCTCACTTTAACACGTCATGGTACTCGTTACGCGCTTTAGTCGTGGAGTTGCGGATACCAGCCCGAAATATAATACAATACAATATAATACTCTGAGGGGAACGTCTAAATAAAAATGGCTACCTTTTTTTACCAGATACCTGCCAGTATTAGACCGCGTCGCGTCACAAGTGTGGGATTCCGGTGCAGACATCCACGAGATTCCCGTAGGTTTCCCCAGCGCCGTGTTCCCAAGGAACAAGTTTCTACAGGAGCTGTTCAGGAGTTATATTAAGTAAGTAAATTAAGCCACTTGTTCTACTGTTCCTTACACGTAGAGTGAAATCAGAACCCTACAAAGTCTTCTTCCGTCTGTCTGTCACAGGATGGTATGCTCCGCTTGGAAATGTCATATAAACGTACACGTGAAATCTTTATCTCTCATTTTTAGAGAACTCTTCGTATGCGAGTATGACTCCCTAGAGTGATTTTTTCATCAATTAGTGCAATATTTCCATTAGCTAATCAAAATTGGTATGTAATCCAATTTTTTTTTCTCGTGGACTATATAATAACCTTTAAAAAGAAAATTATTTATTTTTACGGGCAGTACAATATGCCTTGCCTACCTTGTATAATAATTATAAACCTACAGGTATAATTTGATTTGCAGGCTTCTGTTTGATGCAGCAAACAGTTCAATAAGTTTGAACTATTTGCTGTATCAAAGCTGCGGTGACTTCGCTGTCGGCTTAGAATAAGCAAGCAGTTGGCTTGCAGTTCTAATGCTTTTAGTCTTTATTTAGACCCTTATTATTCTCTGATCAAGCCTGACGTGATGTTACATGATTTCTTCCGTTCCCCAGAACTCACATGAAAGTCTTCCACAACGTAGCAACAAAACATTATATGAGAGCAACGGAAGTGTTCCATGAAACGCCCTGCAGAGCCCCGGGCCTGTTCCTGGTGTCCAAGACTGACCTGGTGGGCGCTGAAAAGAGGAGCAGAAGCGTTCATGACTCCTGGGTTAGGAGTGGGATCAAGGTGCGTTTTGGTATTAATTTTCTTTCAGGATTCGCTTTTCTGTGGTTGCGGTAGTGTGATAGTCGAAAATTATTCTACGGAAGGGTATCGACTATCGGGATATAAATTATCCTATTTTAACCCAGGGGCCTTACCATAACGTGCTAAAATGTCAGGCGTGCGAGCAAGAGAGAGATGGTGCTATACGTCTACTCCATCGTCGTTGGCTCCATCTCTTTAACAGTTCTGTTCAAGTTGTAAATTGGACCGCGTTAAGAATCATAATTAACACGAGTTTAGAGTGTCATCCACATCCTTTAAGGCGTGCTTGATAGACACCTTCTTTGTGTTTCTTTTACTCAGTACATGTTTTACATCCGCAGTGTAACTTCAAATGCTGGGATAAGTCACCCCACGTCCTCCACTACATTAAACACCCAGAGGAATACAAAGAAGTTCTTTACTCTCACCTGAACGAATGCGGACTACTCAAGAAGTTATAGTGAACCCATAGGTGAAGGGACTACATATAGTTAGCGACTTAAATGAAGCGTAGAAGTGTAACTGTTGTTCGGAATCGGGATTTTTGGATAGACTTTAAATCTGAAATAGTTTTTGACCGTTAATCAACAACCTAAGTTTATGACTAACCATTGTAAATCTTAAAAGTAAATACATTATTTTTTTTGTAAGATCGAATAGCTTCTCCCGCTCCGTGTAGAGTGTGAGGGAGTATACTCAATAAAACCCAGTTATGTTCCTTCAGTTGCCCTTTCTATAGCTACGGTAACTCTAGAATAATCTCGTAAACCTGACAATGGATTAATTCCATTCCTTCTCTATTTTTGCGTCAGCTTATGACAGACAAGACTGTCTTGAAGACTTAATAAAAACAAAATACTTTCTCTAATAATCGCATTATTGTAGTTCCTATGGGAATAGTCACAATTTATTTAAATCACTTCCTACTTAAGGCGAGTTAACTATGCATTTATTGGATGCATTTGACGTTATGGGCGTCCCTAATGTAAGAGAATCGACACAATTTCCATATTTCATTCAGTAAATACTAAATAGGCATAATTATGGCGTATTTTTGTTTTCAAAATTTGATCAATACAAAATAAACTAATTGTATAGAAATAATTCATTTTGAATTACCAGCACATCGCGAACATTACGCCAAGTCCAGAACCACAGCACAAACTTATATTTGGTTATGGGACTAAATATTATATTAAGTACATAAATAGTTTATTTATTATTATTCACGTGTGTGTTTTATCTACAACTTATGGCAACCATTCAATTTAATTATGTAAACACATAATAATTAGATTAAGGAAAACTCTTGTTAACTAATGTTATTTTTGTATGTTATTTTATAAGGTTTTTGTATACAAACAAACTAAATAAAAAAGGTACTTAAATCTGATTGTTTTATTACTGTCCTTTTGCTGTTCGATTTTCATCACAATATTTGTATTTATTCCTGGGTTCCTAATGTTAGTAAAACAACAGGCGTTATACACCGTTATATTTTGGTCGTTTTAATCCCGTGGAGGATCGATCCTCCACGGGTCATGAAACACTATCAATTTATTAAGATAAAATTAAAAAATAAAGTACTTTTTTTCTAAAACACGAATTAATAGATATAGGTACGCTTATACGAAATTAATTTCTTTAAGTAAACGAGTCAATGGCCTTGAAGGGAGTTGTCGGTCATTTCGAACTTACTACCTACAGTTCATTGGCCTCGATCAGCTGACTTTTACTAAAAGAAATTAATTTCGTACATGCGTAAATTAATTCGAGTTTAAAAAAAAGTACTTTATTTTTCATTTTTATCTTTACAAATCGATAGGGTTTCATGTACGAATCGACCCTCCGCGGGATTAAAACGACCTAAATTTAAAATGTATACTATACCTTGGCCTAAGGCCTGTCGTAATCAGTGGAAGTATCTATAGGTTATTATAGGCCCAAAGGCTACAATGATGACAAGATTGATTTCAGGCGAGAAGAGAGACTTTGCCTGTGTATCCACTTTAATTATTTACTCTCCCCACGCCTCAATTGAGATTTCCCATTCTCAGGACTTTTTTCCCCTCAAAAATTATTCTGCTGTAATTGTTTCACTAGTAGTAAAAATCTGCTCAACGGTGCTAGAGATGAACACAATAGGCTCGAAATGAAACAGTTGAATCGATCCTGTGCGTAAAATTTGGCTTGAAAAGAACAGGAACAATCAGTCTGTTCAACTAATACTGTTGAAAAATCAGTTTGAAATGCCCCACCTCAAGTTTGTACTGGCTAATACAACAGCAAGCAAATCCAAAAAAAAAAAAAAAAAATTAGACAAAGTAAAATTTCAACATTCGTATTCTTATTTATAGCCTGGACAGGAAATATATAAAACACTGCACTGGTGTCGCCACTGTTTCTTTTATACGGTAACGCTAGTAAAGTCCATACAAAATTAGTTCTGAAATTTTCCGCAATATTTTAGACTAGGCTTTATCCATGATTTCCCTCGGGAAATCGAGGGAAATCTTTTCATCTCTTTCCCCTTTTTCTTCCCCTCAAAAGGGAAATTTCCCCTCATTGTGAAAACACTGGACTGTGCCCTTGGAACGCAAACTCACAAAGGGTAGTGCAGCGGGGCTATTGCGTAACTCTGTTGACAGCTCAAGTGAAGATCACTTTTTTTTTTTTTTTTTTTTAAATGGCAATTGAGCCGTTTGCGACTATTCTGCCAGTGTCGTGTGAAGATCACTTGCTAGAATGTATATCGTATAACTGTCAAACAGCTAGTTTCGTATTGTCTATCTTTAGTGACCAACTGATATGACGTCATTATCCATCAGTGCCTTTGATATCCACCGTAACACGTTTTGACAGATGTTGTTGTATGAATACTTTTAAAATTGTGATTGTGTAAACTTTAAGCTGAAGATGCGATATTCAACTTAGCTGTATAATAGTCGATAAAAACTAGGTCCGGGACAATATGCAACGTTAATTTTTGTTAGCCACCACTTACTCACCGTAGTTTGGTAGCCACTTGATGTCATACGCAATACCAAAGTTATGCAATCGTTAGTTGACAACAAAGTTTAGTGTACATCAAATGCCACTTATCAACTGTTTTGAAAAAGTTAGCCAATAGCCCTGCAGGTCTGCTGTGCTCATAGCGACCTTAGAAGGTAAAGTGGCCAGTGTCGCGACTAACGCGAATCCATAGACCAAATATATAAATTCAACACTAGCAACATCCCGAGGGCTATCTTGAATAACTATGGTAAGCATAGATAATAGACTTTACAAATATTAGTTGGCGCGAAGAGTAACTCTATACCGCCATTTCTAAAGGTTGCTAAGTTGCAAGTGTACTGTGATAACTTGTGTACCGAGCGTGAATTATGTTAATTAAAGACCTTTCGTGCCGTGTCTGGAAGAGGGACATGTATCCAGACGTCGAAGGCATGAAAGCTAAGTATTACTTATGTTAATATCTTAGTCAAGCTCTGTGTGGTTATTTGGTGTCTCAGCGCAATTGATTCCTATAAATGTTAATGTTAAAGGTGAATGCCTAACTGTATGAGGTTTAGTAGACTCGCTCGGGGTAGTATACTGATGGGGCGAGAGGCGTCAGTATGATGAGGCCTGGAGAGTTAATCTCCAGGATCCCGATGCGGAAGGTTAGCGGAGTAGGTTGCTTCCGGGCGGAGAGGGCGGAAGTAGCTGAGGCCTGGCGAGTTAGTCTCCAGGATTCCGGCATGTACGTTTTAACGGGTAGGCTGCCTCTAGTATGATAGGGGTGTGAGCCGAGTCCTGGAGAGGTGGTTTCCTCCGGGTTCCGATGTTACATGGGTGTGTTATACACCAATTTGAGCCAGCTGGTCCCCCCGGGACCTGATCCTGGGGGAGGGAGCTCCGACGGCGATCGGGCTCCTCTTTTAACCTAACCTGATGCTCCCAGGACGTGATCCTGGGGGAGGAGTCCCGAGGGAGTTCGGGCTCTAATATTTATTTAACCTCATGTTTAACGATTTGTGATGAAGTTGTTATTATGTCATATTCATCCTGGTACAGCTATTGATTATACACTGTTGAAATGATGTTCTTCAGATGTTATTGTTGGTGTATTGTTTACACAATAAGTTTAGGGTTAATTGCGTTGATATATTCATGTTCAGGGAGCTTTAAACTTTACAGATGGTAGAAGTTCAGTCATAAGCGAAGCAGATGATATATAAGAGAAAGAAATCTATTACGAAGATTGGCAGTTCAGATCGGCAGGTATGTGATGCATTCTAACATCCATGTTTGTTGTACCTACACCAATTATAACATTCATCCCCGTGTAAGATACTTAAAGTGGTGTGAGGTGACGACAAAAATGGTGGAGATGCTGGGATCTGCATCACATTACAAAGTACCTAGAAGGCTCATATTTGAGTAAATTAGAGAATGCAGAGCATGCCGGCTGATTTGAGCTGTAATGGTTAATAATCAGATAAATACAATTCAATAATTAGAAAAAGTAGTTAACGCTCGGTCGCTAATATTTCATCACACTCTATACTTTCCAACAAGGACCGACATCAAGTAATTTTGACTGAAAAATGGATGTTGTTGAAAAGCACTGAAACTTTTGCTTGTTTTGTACAATATATACGAGTTAATTCGCGAAGATAAAATCACTATGATGATATGACCACATTATTCTTGAATAAATTTCTTATTTAAGGGTTGTTGGAGCCCTGAAATTAATAAAATTCCTTATAAACGCAAATTCCAAACAATAGCATCGAACTTCAAAGAATCGTTTATCAGTCGTCCGACGTCAACTGACAGTGACAGCTATCAAACGGTGCGTTCCGTATACAGCGAAGGAACTAGTTGGTTAAAATTATTTGGGAAACTTCGGTTCCGTCACTTATTGAGATTAATATCAGCGTAAAACTCTATTTTTCTTGGTCTAAATTGACTTATTAATTTAACAAGTGAGAATGACTTTCGAAGGATAAGAAAGGCTCAATAAAATATTATTTTGTACGCATTAATATAAATGGCGAACAGAAGTTCGGAACGGTAATACGAATAAAGGAATAATAATTATTGGACGGCATAAAAATACTACGAAGCATATTGTGGTGAATGGTCTTATTATTTAAAAAACTTAAGGAAATTTGTCGAATTTATAATGGGAATAATCAGTGTGAAATAACTAATTTCAACGTTAAATGTAAGTGAACGTTGTGTCTAAAGGAAAAAGAATATGAAACGCCATATTGGGTAAAAGGTAAAAAGTGTTACCAGATCTTGGATAAATTCCACACTAAAGTGGACTTTCAATATTATTTGAGGAAGCATGAAAATTAAATATTAAATAAATGGTGGGAAGAAAAGGAGGAAAAATAAAAGCTATCAAGGCTTTAACTTCTTCTAAGCATGTCGATGACAAAATTAAGGCTTTAACTAAAATTTAAGAAATATTCTACACTAACATTATCTTGAAAAAATGATTAATGAATGAAGATAAATGAACAGATATGAAGTACTGATCAACTAAAACAGACAATGTTAGGTGGAAAATATTACTGCTGGAGATTACTTTGGAAGAACGGGAAAAAATTACGTGAAACTTCGACTTTACTACTAATAAATTTAAATAAGTTATATAAAGATGTCATTTAGTACTGGGCTAAAGTGGCATTGGTTGCGGTTTTACCATAAGTGTATATGTATTATACACTAAAGTATTTATGTGTTGAAATATATATAAGCTAGAATTAGATATTAAGAATTGATTATAAAAACATATAAAAATCCTCACGTATAATAGGTGGTATCGGGGAGTCGTGAACTCTTCGGCTGGTAACTTCAAAACTTGTTCGCGCCGAATTTTAGACTTGACTACATAGGTACATCGGCGCGAGATAATTCGAAAAATTAATATCTAGCCATCAACCACACCAGATTTTACACTAAGTGGAAAGTGTATTACTTGGATTTCCACAAAATACAAGGAATTGGATTAATTAAGCGGATATTTTCAAAAAATCGGTAAGTTATACTTATTCCTAAACTTTGTTCAAACGAGTTAATATAAAGTGTTGATTGCTTGTTACAAGACTAATAGGGTACATTTATTTGAAAATTAGTAAACAAGTACAACTTTCAACGCGAATTCGTTCAGTGACTTTCATAAAATTACAGGTTTAATTAATTTTCGCCAATGTTTGGATAAATAAAAAATAAAAAATGGCTGACAGGCTAATTTTTTCAGTGTCGTTCGTAAAATAAAAGGATATTTATTTTACTGGTACCTAAACTAGGTAGAGAAATTTATTATGCATACTGTAAAGAAATTAGTAAGAATTAAATGAAGAATTATACTTGATATTTAAAAATAGTATAAAATTAATATTTCAAATTAAGTTCATAAATACATTATGATATTTTCAATATTGGTGTCATAAGTAAGTTAATTAAGGTGGTATGGTTTATTGGGAAGTTCACCAACCTACATATTTATGACTGATTGAAGAAAACTTTTAAAATAGACTTGCTATTACCCAATTTTGAAACTTTACTAAGTTTATGAATTTATTCATTAATTTATTTGGATAAAACAACTTGTTATTATTTTCACAAAGACTTTGACATTGCATAGTTAAACAAGATAACAGACAAGTTAAGACAGGTTGATTGTTTAATTTTATTTTGAACAAGATTTAAAAATAATATTCTGTTATTACTTTTGACAGTTATGCGTTTGTGTGTCCATGTTTATTATGTTAGGTATGTGTGTTTACTTTAAACAGGTATGATTTTAATATTGTGTAATATTTTAATAAAATAAATCAAGAAATGAAAATGAAATAAAAGCTATGAAATAATTTAGTGATAAAACTCAATTAAATAAACATATTAATTCATTGTGAATTATAAAGTGTTAATATACAATAGTTAAACTATGGGTGCAGATCATTTGATAAAATTGAAATAATTCACCGTTTAATATTGATTTATTTTTCTATAATCATACAGTAAATAAAAGCAATTTAATGAGTTTTGAGTTATTATGGGAAGATGTCAATATACTCTTTAAAAATTATTTATGTTCAAGTTTCCAAATTGTTGGTCTATTAGTAGAAGAGTTTTGAACGGTTAATCAGAGTAGGAATTTAATTGAATGAAGACATTTATAATTATTTATCCGTTGGTTTTGAATCAAGGAGAATCTAAATTGAATAATTGCTCACAACTTATGAAAGTAATAAAGGATGCTGAATGATATAGTTATTAGACTATGTAATTATATGTGTGTATTACAGGAATAGACAGCAACATGGAAGAAATACTTTTAAATAGACTTAGGCTCATTATTGAAAAGATTAAAATTGACTTAGGCAACATACCAGATTCTATTAACAGTGAAACTTTGACACAAGGGCAAATAGCTTATAGCAAATTAGAAGCTTTAATGAAGCGGTTAAACTCGGACCTTTTAGAATATTTTCGTTTAGCAACCCATGCCGAAGCAGGGTTTGAAGCTTCGTATGAAATTTCTCAAATAAGTGAAATACAATTGGAAGCAGAAGAAGCTTTGGCCGTGTTAAATGCGAAAATAAATTGTACACTTTTAGAAAATACTAATAAGCGAATTAATCAAGAAAATAATTCATCCTGTCGCCTTCCAAAACTGCAATTACCCACGTTTGATGGAGATATACTGACGTGGCATGAATTTTGGGACCAATTTAGTTCTAATATTGATTCTAGAAATCTGACAGATGTTGATAAACTTTCATATTTGAAAGCCTCTGTAACTGGTAATGCCAAAAAGGCTATTGAAGGGTTAGACACCACTAATAAAAATTATCAAATAGCTTTATCGATTTTGAAAGATAGATTCGGAAAAACTTCTTACCTCATTGATGCACATTATGCGACTCTTTGCAAAATCAATGTTGCAAAAAATACTTCAGAAGATTGTAGAAAGACTTTCAATGAAATTGAAAGAAATGTGAAAATATTGGAATCATTAGGTGAAGATATAAACCACAATCATCTTCGTTTCATGATAATGGAAAGGTTCCCCACTGAGCTAATTTATGAATTAAAGCTTAGAACCAATAGTGACTCTATTCAAGAATTGAGGCATCATTTAGAAAAGACTATAGCTGCCAGAGAAGATGCAGAAAGAATATCTGGAAGGAAAAGGCAGAGTGATAAAGAAAGTAGTACAGTGGAAACTTTACAGGTGCTGTCAAAACGAGCAAAGCATACAAATCCACTAAACTATAAAGAAAACAATAATCGTTGTGACAACCGAAAGGCTAATTTCCACCCAGCTGTAATACGCAAAGAGATGAACATAGGGAGAAGAACCGGTAACAAAATTAATAAGTATAAAAGACTAGTAAATAAAGGCTGTGTATTTTGCCAAGGCGATCACTATAGCGATAAGTGCGAGAAGTTCAAAGGATTGGCAGAGAGAAAATCAAGATTGAGTCGAAACTGTTACCTCTGTTTAAAGAAAGGTCACTTCATGCCAGACTGTACATTTAAGGTAAAATGTGTGCATTGCACTGCAAATCAGAAGCATAATAGAGCTTTATGCCCATCAATTTTTTCCAAGACCCCAGAAGGGAAGAAAAGGGACCCACGATTTTATAAACAGCCATAGTCTAAGCTAGCATCGTTGGAAATATATTTAAACAAATCAAATGTCTTGTCTTAATGGATTCAGGTTCACAGAGATCTTATATAACACTCTTTGATTATATTTAAATTAGCTAAAGAATTAAAACTTTCCATAGAGGAAGAAAGTTATCTGACCATTTTCAACTTCGGGACGGAAAAGCCCCAGGAAGTACGAAGCCCTGTGGTTACATTTCAGTTGTAGTCACGAACGGAGGAAATAGTTGTCATTCATGCGAATTGCGTTGAGTTTATTTCAAGGGGAGGCATCCCTCACATAAATTTATCAGATATTAATAAATGTTACTTGTTGGCTGACGATGGATCACTAAGGAATCAGGCATATGCGGCTTCCATTTTCCTAGTCAGCGGATCTGAGAAAATTTTTGTCATAGGAAAATCACGTCTTGTACCTATAAAAGACCAGGACAACCTCAAAATTCCAAGACTTGAGCTACTTGGTGTATTAATCGGATGTAGATTAATCAAATTTGTTCTTAAATTTATTCATCAAAACATAACAAGACAAGTTTTATGGACAGACAGTCAAATTGTCATCGAATGGTGTAAATCTGACAAGTTACTGCCACCATTTGTGGCTAGACGAGTTGAGGAAATTAAAAGGAACCAACAAATAGAGATCAGATATATTCCATCGGAGCTTAACACAGCTGACGTCGGAACAAGACCTACCAGTTCGACAGAAGATAGGAAGAAGTGGCTTATAGGCCCACAATTCCTAGTGGACAGTCTAGACAAGTGGCCAAGTGGATCTGTTGCCGTAGAAACCCATTCATTTTCGGCTGGGGAGGGTCCGACGGGAGAAAGAAAGAATGATCCGATGGAAATGGATAATCCAGACATTAACGTTGATAACCCAATGATTAAGGATATAAATATACAAGATAACATAAAAGAAAAACCAGAAGATAATAATATACAAGATGACACAATTACAAATTTAAAGAAAATTCAATCTGAATATTTTCCTTTGGAAGTAGAAAGTTGACAAGCTTAAGTCGCAATTTGGGACTATTCACAGATATAGACGGATTACTAATGTGTAAAGGAAATCGAAGAAGTTCTTAACACTAGACCTCTGACCAGGGTGGACTCAGAGCCAGATCATGTACTGAAACCTTCAGATTTTCTCACCATGGGGAAATGTATTACAATGGAAGAATCTGGAAAGGACCCTACTAAAATTCAAGGTACAGTGACAAAAGATACTCTGATCCAAAGTTGGAAAAGAGCACTTGTCATCTTGAATGATATGTTTTCCAATCGTTACCTTCTCAGCTTACGAGAGAGGTATAGTCACGGACCGAGGGAGCCAAGAGTAACGTCGAAATTGACTCCCAGGATTGGTCAAATCGTGCAAATCAAAAGTGACAACAAAAATCGAATAAATTGGAAAGTCGGAAAAATAGTCTCTTTGATAAAAGGGGTAGATGGCATGTGCGGAGTAGCTAAAGTTAAAGTAGGTGATACCGAGTTCACAAGGTGAATTGCACATCTTTATCCTCTTGAAATTGGAGATGGAGAAGAAAACTGTGTCAAGGGAACAGAACTAAAAGAGACCGAAGAACGAGACCTCCAAATTACAGAATTTCCTGGAAACAAAGTTACCAAAAAACCACTAAGTCCTAATACCGCCGAACTTCCTGTTGAGAGTGAAATTAGTAGAGTACTTAATGAAGATGAAAGTACCGTAGAGCGTTCGCCTGTTGTGTATCAAAAAAGTAAAATAGACACTGCTAAGTCTGTTGAACCTAAGTCGTACGTAATATCCGAGCCTGAGTCAAGTGATCAAAATGACTGTATATCAATAGAAGAAAGTCATGAGTCTAGACCAAAAAGAGTAGCTGCCACACGAGCCCTTGAAAAGATTAAAGAGTGGACGAGTATCCTGATCACGCTACTTTCGCCTTTTGTCGGGAGTGTCGCGACTAACGCGAATCCATAGACCAAATATATAAATTCAACACTAGCAACATCCCGAGGGCTATCTTGAATAACTATGGTAAGCATAGATAATAGACTTTACAAATATTAGTTGGCGCGAAGAGTAACTCTATACCGCCATTTCTAAAGGTTGCTAAGTTGCAAGTGTACTGTGATAACTTGTGTACCGAGCGTGAATTATGTTAATTAAAGACCTTTCGTGCCGTGTCTGGAAGAGGGACATGTATCCAGACGTCGAAGGCATGAAAGCTAAGTATTACTTATGTTAATATCTTAGTCAAGCTCTGTGTGGTTATTTGGTGTCTCAGCGCAATTGATTCCTATAAATGTTAATGTTAAAGGTGAATGCCTAACTGTATGAGGTTTAGTAGACTCGCTCGGGGTAGTATACTGATGGGGCGAGAGGCGTCAGTATGATGAGGCCTGGAGAGTTAATCTCCAGGATCCCGATGCGGAAGGTTAGCGGAGTAGGTTGCTTCCGGGCGGAGAGGGCGGAAGTAGCTGAGGCCTGGCGAGTTAGTCTCCAGGATTCCGGCATGTACGTTTTAACGGGTAGGCTGCCTCTAGTATGATAGGGGTGTGAGCCGAGTCCTGGAGAGGTGGTTTCCTCCGGGTTCCGATGTTACATGGGTGTGTTATACACCAATTTGAGCCAGCTGGTCCCCCCGGGACCTGATCCTGGGGGAGGGAGCTCCGACGGCGATCGGGCTCCTCTTTTAACCTAACCTGATGCTCCCAGGACGTGATCCTGGGGGAGGAGTCCCGAGGGAGTTCGGGCTCTAATATTTATTTAACCTCATGTTTAATGATTTGTGATGAAGTTGTTATTATGTCATATTCATCCTGGTACAGCTATTGATTATACACTGTTGAAATGATGTTCTTCAGATGTTATTGTTGGTGTATTGTTTACACAATAAGTTTAGGGTTAATTGCGTTGATATATTCATGTTCAGGGAGCTTTAAACTTTACAGATGGTAGAAGTTCAGTCATAAGCGAAGCAGATGATATATAAGAGAAAGAAATCTATTACGAAGATTGGCAGTTCAGATCGGCAGGTATGTGATGCATTCTAACATCCATGTTTGTTGTACCTACACCAATTATAACATTCATCCCCGTGTAAGATACTTAAAGTGGTGTGAGGTGACGACAGCCAGGCTTCATATTTCGGTTATTTGTAATGGCAGAGCGATGTTACCGCTCTGGCGCGTAGTGAGCGGTCGGTGAAGGCTGGTGGTTGTAGCAACGTAATATAATAGTAGATACAGTCTGTCTAACGAAAGCGCGACCTGGAGTTTTTTTTTTAAATTAAATTGGCAACATAATGTTGCCGTCAAAAGCACGTCAAAGTCAATTGTCAGTATTTTGTAACAGATTGATTTTAAAAATATAATTGCTTATCATGGTTAAAACAATAAAAAATTATGTAGGAAAGCTGTGAAATATTATGATCAGTAAGTTCTTTAAACAAGAAGAGAAAGTAGTTGTTTTTGATCTCGGGTTTTTAAGTTAGTATAACATTATAATCTTGATCATTGTTGACTGACTATTAGATATATTTTACGATATGATAATAATTTTTCTTATGTTTATAGATAATCTTGAAGATATTCAAGGACTGCGCGAAATAAATAAAAAAACATTGAAGCGTTAAGGAATTTGGAGAAAAAACCTTTACACTTAAAACTAAGCTTTAAGAAGAAATATCTTCACTACCGCACTTTATATGTTCAAAAGCGGTCGAATTGATGTGATGAAATAGCATACTTTGAGGATGACAAAATTCAACATTTTGTGTTATTCACCTTTTCCCGTGACTTTCTTGATAGAATAGTAATTATACCTATAAATAAATCTTTACTCGTTTTTGTATTGTATTGGTTATCATAGCTATCCAGTATTGTTCTACTGCTGTGCAAAAGACATCCACTCTTTCTAATGGTCTCAGTCCCTTACTCACATTCCATTTCTTAAGAAAGACATCCAGGTGGGTTGGCAAACCTTGAGTTTAGACTTTTGGACGTTAGTCAAAGACCAAAGGTCAAATGAGGAGATTGCACATGTCCATAAGCTTACGCTTTAGTGATATGGGCAAAATGCCCTTACATAGTTCCTTGATGGACCAGTAACTTTTTCAGGTATTTTCTGTTCGACACGTTATTTCTTTTTCTTACCTGGCCCAGAAAGAGACTACTTGGCCCAAGTAGACAATAATATATTTTAAGACGTATTGTATATTCTGTCCGCCTACGTGTACGTTCCTTTTGGAGCTGCTGGTTATGATTTTGGTCTTCAACATTTTTATATGTAGACCAACCAGCATTTGCTCTAGTCCTGTGGCTGTAGGAGAGAACAGGACAATATTATCAGAGAAACGCAAATTACTTAACTTAGCTTCGCTGATGACAATGCCCTTCTCTTCCCATTCGACTGCTAATGTCTGAAAGAAGTGGTGAATAACTTTGGGGACAACGGGACGCCCTGTTTGACTCATTTCTGTTTGAAACATAGGATCTAATCTCTCTAACTTGCTATTAGGAATCTAGTTCGTCAAAAAGAATTATACGATTGTCGCAAATACAAAAAAATACTCAAGTATCAAAAATTTTTCCTCCTAGTATGACAGTAATACCATATTCAATATTTTTTGATTTGACCTCATTTTCTCAGGTCGCGCTTTCGTTAGACAGACTCTATCTCAAGTAAACATCACGTGTATTTAGCTGATTGTTGGCCATTGTTAGTGTCTGCGCAACTGGACAATATGTGGGATCATTGAAACAGGCACGATCTCGGTAAAATAAAGCTAAGAATTTTATTGTAGTTTTGGCTACTTTAGCGAAGTTTCCGAGAAGGCTGACTCGATAAATTTGCTGCTAAATACTACAAAACATTAGAATGTGTTGCATCCGCATTCTAATGTGATTATTCATTCAAGAAAACATAGAAGAAAGACTAGGCGATATGGTCGAACGGCCTCTCCTAACTTCCTAAGGGGTAATAGAAAAAAAAAGCAATTTGTTTTGTCAAAAATTCCAAATGTCAAGTCAATAAAAACTGTCAATTTTGCGCAGAGCGTGTGTGACAGAAATTTGTTGAAATTGGTTGAACTATTAGGGATTTAAAAGTATGTAAATATTTCTAAACAATTAATTATATTTCATGTAAAACGTTTCTTTATAACATTGTTAATTGTAAAACTGTAATCATCAACAACTTGATAAGGTTATGTTTTGGGGCAACACGTGAAGTTTTCACCAATAAAATTATACTTTAGAATTTATTCTTTTCTGTATAAAAATCTTCACGGCTTTGACAAAAATGGGCGGAATTAACGATGAGTTTTACTCGGGCGTTAACGACGCTAAAGGTAACAAAGATGCTGCTGAACGAAATGGCAGGATAATAGTCAGAAATATATCGTTCAAAGCAACGAAGGAGGCTTTGAAAGAGCATTTCGCTAAGTATGGAACGGTACAGGAAGTCAACTTGTTGAAAAAACCTGATGGCAGGCTGGTCGGATGTGCTTTTGTGCATTTTGCTGATGTCACTAGTGCAGAAAAGGCTATTGCTGCTACTAACAAGAAACCTTTTCTAGGTAAGAGCAACATTAAATAGTTTTTATGTATTTTAAAGTTCATTGTTAACTTTTGAACGCTAGTAAACGCATCGGCTCCCCTTCCACGCCAAGCCACGAATTCTGCACAAATACATACAAGAAAACAGAGATTCCAACATCTTATCGATAACCAATTAATAATTGTTTTTCGTGCTCTATTTACATCATTCTTAATAATAATAAGGTACATCACTAATCTCATTCGTAATGTTATCTGCTGCCGGGAAGACATGACCGTGGCATCGCTGGCAAGTCTTTTGAAAGCTTTCTCGCATGCATTAGGGATGTGACTTTCTTGCACATGATAAAAAATAATCATAATCATATAGAATGTGACAAAGATTTAATCAACAATTTACTTAAGAAATAATAAAAAATATCATATAGAATGTGACAACGACTTAATCAACAATTTACTTGTGAAAATAAATAAAAATATAGAATCTGACAATGGTTTAATCAATAATTCACTTATGAAATAATTAGTCTTACTCTTCAAAGCTTGGTAAGCTCATCCAAGGCCTTCTGCTGCCACACTTATCTTATAACAAGCTGCTGAGAGATAGATAAAAATTATATATTTTTTTCCATATTTATGAAAATATTATGCATGACAAATATTCAGATACAAATAGTTGTTATTAAAAATAGTTTTAGAAGTAGTAGTAAGCTACTTGTAATCAAATATTTTAAAAATATAACAACTTACATACCCATCACCAGCTGTCGTCTCTTGCCGACTGTGGCATACACCTTTTTAAGGGTTTCAATGAGCAATTTTTGATGATTGTTTTTTTTAGTGGAATGTAACCAATACACATATCTTTGTGCCATTTTACAATAAATCTTTTATAAAGTTTTAAATAATAGGAAAAAGAAACAGAAATCTTTATTTAGTATATTTGTTTGGTACTTAAAAAATGGACATGTTTTCCTTTGTCGACTATAGCCGAATGTGGCATTGAAAAGAAAATTAATAAGCAAAACTTTTGGATCCTATGAACATAAAAATATGACTAAATGGCATATTTTTTTGTGTAATTTATGTAAGACTGGCCATAAGCTCAGTAAAATGTTTATTACTTATGTAAACTATATGTTAAGTGTGTTTTTCTTATTCCAGAGCGCCCCATTCAAGTTGCTTTTGCAGTATCAAAGAAAGCTTATGTGCAGAATTTAGAAAGCAATAATGCAAGGCAAAGGTTTGATAGTGTCAACTCTGAAGATGACCAGAAACCCTTTAAGAGTAAGTTAATTTAATAATTATTCTTAATTGTTATGAAATCATTTACATAAGTTTTTTTTTTGCTATTGAGCCGGTTTCTACTATTCTGCCAGCGTCACGTTGGGGATGGTGACCCATAGTGACCAATTCGCAAGTCGAACTTTGTACTTCGTGGTAGATGTTAATTTAGCTGAAAAGACGAACACAAGGGTTAGTAAAAACATGTAATCTAATTTACAGGCCTGTATACAAAAATATACAACACTACTACATAAAGAATAAGTATACATATACTACACGCAAAATACGCGCTTAGACGTGGAGTTGTGGACACCAGCCCAAAATACAAATACATATACTATGCACTAACTAAAATTTTAAATTATTTTCTTTTAAAAATAAGATAATTAGATATTTTTACCTGTCTACGGCAAAGCCAAAGGAGGGTTATGATTCTGACCGGCTATGTATGTATGTATTTATGTTTGTTTGTATGTGAGTATGTTTATCGGTTCCCTCATAGCTCCTAATCTACTTATCAGAACTCGACATATATCATATGTCGAGTTCAGTCTTAATTTTCTGCTGAACATGGGCTATGTAACATATCACAAAACTCTATGTGGCGCCCTCTAGCGGACAAAAAGTGATGTGTTAAAAAAAAATAAGATAAATACGTAGTGTTTAGTCATTTGAAAGGGCTTCACTTGTACATTTCCAAAATATTGTTAAAATTTAAAATGACGCCCTGTAGCTGACAAAAAGTAATGTGTTAAAAAAAAGTTAGTATTGTTAGACTTTGGAGGTCAGATAAGAGTGAGTTTTGGTCTATAAGTGGTATTAGTCTATTAATAAACAATGTTTTAAGCTAATGGGCTGATAAGATTTCCCATCCCCAGGACACATTTTCCACGTTCATGAATCATGATTATTTGGGCTACTTTCCACTGTGGAGGAATATGTACCCCTTCAAAAACATTGCATTATAAAGACCTGTGAGAAAAGTTAGACCTGCTTTAAGATGTTCTTTTTGTATTTTTGCTGTAATTAATCATAATTATCCAAAAGCTTTGTGTTCATTTAGTTTAATTTAGCAGTCTTTACTTCATTTTTCGAAACTTTTTCCAAGAGCAAGTCGAGTTGGTATGTTTGCTGTAAATATGGTGTTATTTCACTAAGGGCGGGTTTCTGAATTGAGTATTTTGAGTTAAGAACGTCTCAAACCATACTTTAATGCCAAATTTTGACAGTTTTACAGGCTAAAGTAGAGTTTGAGTAATTCTCAACTTTAAATGCTCAAATCAGAAATCGGGGGTAAATAATTCTTGTGGTACTTGAGCATTGTTGGGAATAAACACTTTATACTCAGGTGTTCGGCAAAGGTTTTTGCTTTTTCGAGGTCACTTTTGGCCCATGTGTTTTTTTGGTAGGTAAAATCATCCAATGACAAATCCCGTCCTTGGGCGGAGCGGGAAGTAGTGTCAGACTCTTACTGACTAAAAACCTACCCCGTTCCTTCGTTGCCTATAGTGCCAAGGTCGGTTGGCCCATGTGTTATCGCTTTTGTGTATTAGTGCTTGGCTAGCTACAGGTCTTGTAAGCTTTTTCGTTTCTCGCCCCAGAAAATAATCTGAACCAGCTGTTGCATCTAGATTTTGGCTATATTTCGCCATATTGTGAGGGCTAGATCCGGCAGGGCTTAGGTCCGGGGTCTGTATTTTAAAATAAAAGTGAAAGTAACCATTAAGTAAAGACATTAGTAAAGTCATTTAGTAAAGTCGCAGTAATCATTTATATTTTCTTCAAACTTATATCATTACAAATCAAATGTCACTTAATTATTTTTAAAACACTAGAGAATCCATTTTTTTTTTTTTTTTTTTAATAAATTTTCAAACCTATTCTAGAACTACCAACGTTCTTCAAAACTTTTGATGGATATAAGCATGACCTACCTAATTCTAACACAGATTTCCCTACCTATATATGGTTCGGTAAGGCCTCTCTTTGAGGCGTGGCTGGAAAGGCCCCACGGCGTCGTCACCTTCCGTTTGGCGCAGGTGCTGACCGAACACGGCAAGTTCGGTCCGTACCTGTACAAGATTCGTGCGGAAACGACGCCCGGGTGTCGCCACTGTGCGGACCGCCCGGTGGACGCGGTGGAGCACACATTCGAGGTGTGCCCCGCTTGGGAAGAGCATCGCCGTGTCCTCGTGGGGGCGATCGGCGGCGATCTTTCGCGCCGGGGCTTGGTTCAAGCCATGCTCCGGAGCGAGGAGGAGTGGCAAGCGGTCGCCTCCTTTTGCGAAGCAGTAATGCTAGCAAAGGAGGAGGCCGACCGCATTAGGCAAAGGCGCACACGCCGCCGCCGCCGCCGGGTTTCTGATCCCGATTTCCGGCCACCGTAGGCGCGGGCTCGCGGACGGTGGGCAATGGGTAGCTCGCTGTCCGTCCGTCCGGTAACAGACCGGTCCGAGCTCAGGTCGTCTACGGCGCGCACTGTTCCCGCGCGCCTCAAGGAGTTGTCAGCAAACTGTAGGGGTCCAGCAGGGCCGAAGCCTACTGGGGCCAAAGGTTATGCGAGAGTGTCACCACGGGCCCCGGGACAAAGGCCAGGAACGGAAAGGTAGGTTTTTAGTCAGTAAAAGTCTGACACTATTTCCCGCCCCACCCAAGGGCGGGATTTTGATTTTACCTACCAAAAAAAAAAAAAAGCTATGTATGGATGAAATTTATTTTACGGCGTACGTCTCTGGAGAGCGGGCTTAAGTCAGGGCCAACGATAAATAACTATCAAAATATTCTTATATGTTTACTGTGCGGCCGTAGATCCACGCTCAACAATGAATGTTGCCCTGCTTAAACCCCACTGTAGCAAAACCATTCTAAAAGTTACAGCGCACCGCTTTTCTCTAACCTAGGATGTCACTCTTAAGATTCAATACCTTTATGTCTTTAGTTCCTTTAGAAGCTTATCGAGCCAGACAGAGGACAAAGAGTCACAATTGCATTGGATCACCTATAACTTTTCTCATTGCTTGTATGAAATTAATAAAAAAAATAAAAAAAAAAGAAAAAGAAAAAATAAATAAAAAAATAAATAATAAATAATTTCTTTAAGTAAACGTCAGCTGAGCGAGTAACATGACCTGTAGATAGTTAGCACGCAACGACCGACAACTACTTTTAGGTCATTGAACTCACTTAGCTGATCTTAATTTGATCTTAATTAATATACGTATTAATTCGAGTTTAAAAAAAAAACTTCATTTTTTAATTTTATCTTTACAAATCGATAGTGTTTCATGTACCGGATCGACCCTCCACGGGATTAAGCAATCAAAATTTAAAGGTGTATAGGTGTAGTGGGCTTCGTTTAATAAAAATAGTTTTAGTTTATTTAAAGAACTAGTATGCTTCTCAATATTTTTAATTTGTCAACAAACTACCAGGGGTTCAAGTCTGCTTTTTTTGTAAATTCAACATTCCAACACAATCCTATTGTCATTTTGCTAAAAGTTCTTAATCTGCTAAATCATAATGGTTGATCATTAGTCGGTTATTGGTCTCATAAACGATTGGTGATAGAATGACTTTGTCGTCAGACAAATCTAATGGTAAGTCACTAATGACTAATCAAAGGAACTGGCAAAATTTTAGCAGGTTACCCCATACGTCAGAAATTCATTTGTAATTATGTACGAGATTACCATTTCTTTCAATGGTGTGTCAGATGTGTGTGATTGAGTATTGGAAAGTCATAATGACGTCATTGTATTTGGGCACGTCTTAATTATGACGGTAAGGCCCCTTTTTGATGCGTGGCTGGAAAGACCTCACGGCGTCCTAACCTTCCGGATGAGCCAGGTTCTCACCGGACATGGCAAGTTTGGGAGGTTCCAGTTCCGGATTCGTGCGGAACCGACGACTGTGTGGACCGCCCGGAGGACACGGTGTAGCACACGCCCGAAGTGTGCCCCGCTTGGGCAGAGCATCGCCGTGTTCTCGTGAGGGCGATCGGCAGCGGCGATCTTTTGCGCCGGGCCCTGGTACGGGCCATGGTCCGAAATGAGGAGGGATGGCAGGCAGGCGCCTCCTTCTGCGAAGCAGTAATGCTAGCAAAGCAGGAGGCCGCACGCGAGAGGCAACGGCCCTCACGCCCCAGCCGCCGCGGGAATTCCGGTTTCGATCCTGATTTCCAGCTAACGTAGGCACGGGCTTGCGTACGGCGAGCTATGGGCAGCTGTCCGACCGTCCGGTAACCATCCGGACCAAGCTCAGGTCGTCAACGGCGCGCACTGTTCCCGCGCGCCTCAAACCGTGGAGGCCCACCTTGCTAGCTGCAGGCAGGGTCGAAGCCCAAGGGTCTGCTTCTGAAACGAGCAAGAGTCTGACACTATATTAGAAGTTGAGGTCTTGATCCACCTAAATGATTTACTCTTTCAAGATCTGGGCACACTTCAATATTGAAAGAAAAAATAAAAAAAGAAAGAAAAATATTTTATTTGACACAATATAGACACACACAATGCAGAAACAACATGTAGAGACTTAAGATAAAAAAAGGATAAAACTAACATTGTGTGTCTCACGGTTGCGCCAAATAGGTCCAGTTCAGCAAAAATGCCAGACAGCTACGTGGTAGTTGCCTGACTCTGGTAAACACCATTTGCTCTAATATGCTCTCCGTAGTATGACCGAGCTCGTTTGACTTGATATGCCATCAATATTAAGTCACTATGCCCCAATATTGTTTTTTTTTTTCGGTAGGTAAAATCATCCAATGACAAATCCCGCCCTTGGGTGGAGCGGGAAGCAGTGTCAGACTCTTACTGACTAAAAACCTACCCCGTTCCATTCTTCGCCTTGGTCCCAGGGCCTCGGGTGCCATTTTCACATACCCTTTGACCCCAGTAGGCTTCGGCCCTGTCGGGCCCCTACAGTTTGCTGACAACTCCTTGAGGCGCGCGGGAACAGTGCGCGCCGTAAACGACTTGAGCTCGGACCGGTCTGTTACCGGACGGACGGACAGCGAGCTACCCATTGCCCGCCGTCCGCGAGCCCGCGCCTACGGTGGCCGGAAATCGGGATCGGAAACCCGGCGGCGGCGGCGGCGTGTACGCCGTTGCCTGATGCGGTCGGCCTCCTCCTTTGCTAGCATTACTGCTTCGCAGAAGGAGGCGACCGCCTGCCACTCCTCCTCGCTCCGGAGCATGGCTTGAACCAAACCCCGGCGCGAGAGATCGCTGCCGCCGATCGCCCCCCACAAGGACACGGCGAATGCCCCAATATTGGAAAACTCTCCAATTGGGGCAGGTTACCATCCACTCTTAAAAACATTGAATGTTGCCTATTCAAATTGTTTTCCCTTACAAAGGTTCCTAAACGGTTAAGCTGATCCATAAAACTTGCCACTCTTTCCAAATTAAATGTTGGTAGCTTTTTTCAATTTGGTTTGCTGTAAAACTTGAGTATATATTATTATTTTCAAGTAGCAAGTGCCAAACATTCAGGTTCAAATGTACATCACATACCCTAAGTATTGTGGGGAATATAAAAATTATAATTTTCAATAAGCATTTTTTTTTATAAATGCTGGAATAACATGTAACTGTTGTTCAATAACACAAGCATTAAGCACACAGTGTCTAGAGGTGTTTGCAGCCCGTTTATAGTTTAGCAGGTTTAATCCTGGCTCTGGAACAGGACTTGGTACTGGTTCAATTTCAATTATTGGCTCAGGTTCACCTGAACCTCCAGCTTGTGGCACAGGTTCAGGTCTCTTCTCAGAGTTGACCGATTGTGGTCTTGATTTGTCTGCCTTTGATGCCGTATCCAACAGGGATGACACACATAGTTGGTGGTCTAAAAAAAAAGGTAATTTAGATTATTTGTATGATGTCATCATTATAGAGAAAGAAATGATGATTATTAACTGTTTGTAGGCTGAGGAACTAAATATTTGGATAATAATATTGATAATGATTTATATTTTAGGTGATTATGTTATTTTTTTATATTGTAATATAATAATGACTCTCTGCATGTGTTGGTTTTGGCTGTTAGTGCAGAGAGGTATCAAATAAATAAAAAAATGCATTGTGTATAATCATCATACATCACTTTAATTACCTGATGGAAAGCTGGATTGGTAAATCCTATATCATCAAATTGTTTCTTTCCACTTCATTTATGATGATGTACGCTTCTGACAAAACGACCACAAGTTATGCACACCATTGTAAGGCCAAATAAACGACCATCATTAGCTACCTCTGAATTCAGCATTTCATAACAAAGATGACAAATGTTGGCATCCCTTGGAACCTAAAAAAACAAAACTGAATTACCATAGTACCTACCAATCATTGTTTCTTATATTTATTATTTTTAAAATTATTCGAGCTGCAAATGACTTACCTCTATTGTTAACCATCGTGCTAGGTTCATGAGTAAAAGAGCAGGCAAGGAAGAGGTGAAATGCCGCCGCAGTCTGCGTGTGTACACCGCAGTTTATGCACCGCATGATTGCAATTCAAGTCCGTGTCGAGTAGCGAGAGGTCAGTAGGTAGGCGAGCAATCATTAAGTCCAATGAAAATCCAAAATCTAACTAAATCCAAAAAGCACAACAAACAAATAAACGGCAGAGCGTAAGTGATGGGCGACTCGAGTAACTTGGGTCAGACCGTACGCGAGTCAGCCCGAGTCAAAATATCTGCAAACCGAGTTGGCTCGGAGAGCGCGCGCGGCGGGCGGTGCGGCGGGTTAGTGTTAGCCGTCTAGCCCGCGAGTCGCGAGGCCTGAACGACTACGAGCGAGCCCGAATCAGCCCGACAACCGAACGAACGTCCGAGCCGCGGGTGAAAGAGATAGTTCTCGTTGTTGGTTTCTTATCACATGGTTAGTCAGACAGATAATTAGAAATAAAACTTTTGTTTCAAAAAAATATATATAGTATAAATTTAAAGGCTCTTATTATAAGAGCCATTAAATTTATAGGTACCTACACATAATCTATTATGTCTATTTCAAAGTTGATTAGTTTGTATTACAGTTATTTTTATAGAGTAACCTACAAGGTATTTTTTGAACTTGAAGACTGGTATTCATTCAGAAATAAGTGCCATTACTTAGATGTTGATTAGCTTTTTTTATAGGTGTTAGTTCATGTGTTTAATTTAAGGAATAAAGATCCATCTAAATAGTATTAAAAGTCTGATTTTTAAACAGGCTCAATTTCATTTGATTTATTACCATTTACTCGACGAGTCGACGCCACGCAGCCCGCCGGACCCAACCTGGCGAACCGTGAACGTTGCAAACTAGCAACCCACAGAACGATGCACCGAGTTGAGCATTTACTGACTCGGACGGACGACGCGGCGACGCGACGGACCTTAAGGCAGCTGAGTCGAGTCAACTCGAGTTGCAACCCGGGTTGGTAAGCGAGTTAACTCGATTTACTCGAGTTACCAAAAAATCGACTCGGGCCATCGCTAGCTGAGAGCGTTGAAACGACGCCGAATTATTGACCACGACAGACACAAAATATGTAGTAAAATTGTGTGCCCAAAGTGTTAGTAATACACTTATCCAGTTACAATTATTTTGTTTCAGAAAATAAATTGTTTTGATAACCCTTTTATTGTAAATCGATGTTAGTTCAATAACTCGATTTGACATTTTGGAAATGCGATATGTCTCCTCCTTAGCTTGAAGTACTCCTTGATTATCTATCTTCTTGTCATGTCAAACCAAAACGAAGCATAAAAACAATTCGAGACTTGACTTTTGTTGGTAGTGGTGAAGGTTTAACACGTGCTTTTATAAGTGCTACGAATTTTTTCGATTTTTTGAACTTTTTACTCAGTGAAACATAATCGAGACTGTTCTTTGTGTGTGATCTTGGTATAAAGTTTGTTTTTTTTTCGTTTGTGATTGTCCTTTTTAACTTTAATCGTCAATATGAACTCCAAAAAGCCTCCTGACCCTGATCCCCCAGATGAACCATTTGATTGTTCACCTGGTGTGGTCACTGTAACCCTCCCCCATGCGACTGAAGTACCCCTGCAAGATCTCACCATGGATACCGAAAGTCCGAATCGCAAAAGAGTCGCTGGTTCGCCCCCTGCGATTTCCAATGTACCGCCAAAAATGGCTAAAAGTATACCTGGTAGATTGACATATACAATGAGGGATAACCCACCATACATCGTCCACATGTCCTTAAAAAATGATCAGACCTCAGGCACTGTGCTGCAACCAATTAAGTTTGGTATGTTTTTGACGACCGATAATGTCAGCAACATACGTCTCGATGGGATCAACCGTATTGGCAGAAATCTTGTGTCAGTTGAGTTCAAGTCATAACAGGACGCAAACAGTTTCCTCAACAATGCAGTTTTAGCCAAAAATAATTATATCACAACCATCCCACAATTTAATATAACTAAAATGGGCATTGTAAGGGATATAGCGGTTGAGTGGTCGGAGGATGATGTTATCAAGCATATCCAGGTTCCAGAGGGCTGTGGCCCTGTCATCAAGGCCAGAAGGATGAGCAGTTAGGTGATTTCTTCTGGAATTACAGAGTGGAAGCCCAAACAGTGGTACTAACTTTTGATGGACAGGTCCTACCTAAACGCGTAATCAGTTTTTACTCATCTCTGCCTGTTGAAAGATACACATACCCTACAATCCTTTGCTACAACTGCTGTCGTTTTGGACCTACCCGCACCTTATGCAGATCAAAACCAAGGTGTTTTAAATGCGGAGAAAATCATCCAGGCGATGGTTGTGATATCACTCAGGAATCAAGCTTCTGTGTTTCATGTACAGGTAACCATTTCGCGAATGACAGTGCTTGTCCTGAATTGGGCCGACAGAAGAGCATCAAAGCCCTGATATCGGAGAAATCAATTTCATATGTAGAGGCAAGTCGAGTATTCCCTCCTGTTTCTCGATCTTACGCAGATGTTTCCAAATCCCCTCCTCGTAACAAGCTTAGGGTAAATTTACCCCAAGCCCAGTTTTCAAGTCCTATTCCCATTACGCAAAAATCATACCATAAAACAGTCCTCTTAAAACCTAAATCCCACATCCCTCTGTCACCTGGCTACAATAGACAGGCTCACTGGGAACTCACTCAGAATTACTCTTTTTCCCCAACAAGTAACGGCTGTGCTCTTCCAACGCAAGTTGTGGCGCCCATCACATATAGACAGGAGAATAACTCCACAAACATTTTGGACTTCATCACTAACATGCTAATGTCGGTGTTATCTAATCCGACCCGAAAAAATCCTGACCACGTTGCCTCAAAGTTAACCTCGATCCTTAATTATATAAACGATGTTCCATCCCCTGACATTCCTTCAATGGAACGTGAGGAGTATTACTCCCTGAAAGCCTGACCTTACTTTCTTAGTTAATAAATTTAAACCATCAATCTGCGGCATCACTGAGACATGGCTCTTGCCTGATAGTAATTTCAGGTTGCCATGTTTTGGTAGTGTCTGTAATGATAGATCTGATGGATATGGGGGATGTGCTTTGCTCATCAATAGCAAAGTATCATACTCCCAGATTCCTCTAACTTTGTTGGTGACAACATAAATGTTGTTGCTGTTAAGGCTGAGGATATAAATATTTTTTCCTTTTATATTGCGCACCCACAACTTGAATATCTTGCAGTTATTAAAAACTTATTAAGCAGTGTTAGCGGTCCAATACTAGTTATGGGTGATTTTAATTGCCATCATTATCGTTGGGGTTCAGATACTTGCGATAACTTTGGCATAGGCTTGCTAGATATATTGAACGATCTAGATCTTTGTCTTGTCAATGACGGCCGTGCTACGCGCAGGTCTGCGCCTGGGCAGAGTAATAGTTGTGTTGACTTGACTTTCTGTTCATCCAATATATCTAGCCTTCTCATTTGGCGACGCTTGGATATGACCCATGGAAGTGACCACTATCCCATCATGATTGAATTCCCTTCCAAAAATATCCCATATAAAGCGTCCCCACCTCTTTTAAAATACAACTTAACTCGGCAGACTGGAATTTATATTAAAAAATTTTAGACCTTCTCTACCAAAAGTTGACAGTCATAATGCCCAGGAATGTTTTTCTTCCTTTTCCTCCACCATCTCCTCTACAGCAGAGGATTGCCTTCTATCCAAAAAAGCTCCCTCTGGTAAACTTCCTTCTCCGCCATGGTGGGATAGGGAATGTACTGACATGATTAAGGCCAGGAATGAGGCGGAAAAGACAGTTAACTTTGATATGAACCTGGAAAACCTCCTCTTCTTCAAGCGAATATTGGCTAAGTCCAGGAAACTTTTAAAAAAGAAAAAGCGTGAAGGTTGGTCAAAATTCTGTAGTTCGCTGAGTCCGTCCACACCGGTCTCGACGGTCTGGCGCAAGGTGAGGCATTTTAGGAGCTGTTTAGCACCTGCCCCCTCAAACAACATAACAGAGGAACTGGGATACCAGTTTTTCTCGAAAATCGCCCCGGCTTATGTTCCAAGCTTAGAGGAAAGCAGTGTTGGCGTTGATGATGTAGACAACGCTGCCGACCCAATGAACAGCCCATTCAGCCTAGAAGAATTAATCTTTTGAATACCTTAATTAGAAACACTATAGAAAGACAATAGGTGTACGCACGCCGGCGTTTGCTTGGAGCTTGAGTAATTAAAAACTGTGCTATCCCATGTTAGAGACTCTGCTCCGGGAGTGGACGGATTCACCTACTCCTTTATTTCTAAAGCTGGCCCAAAGATTACGCACCAATATTACCTGGATTTGGCTAATTTCTGCTTTACTTCCGGTAATATAACCGGAAGTAAAGCAGAAATTAGCCACACATGGAAGGTTCAAACTGTCATCTCAATATTAAAACCAGGCAAAGAGGCAAAGATCCAAACGATCATTGCTCATATAGGCCTATTGCTTTATCGTCCATACTCATAAAACTTTTGGAACATTTAATCAAAAATCGTTTAGAGTGGTTGGTGGAGTCCCGGAGGCTGCTTCCGTCGACTCAGTTTGGCTTCAGGAAAGGTCTGGGCACAGCTGATAGTGTGGGCATCCTCACGTCAGCGGTCCGGCTGGCCCTCAGCAGGAATTAGTCTGCGGTTGCTGTCTTTCTGGACATATCAGCTGCCTATGATTCTGTCCTCCTCCCTAATCTCAGGAAAAAGCTACACGAGCTGAGAATCCCGGCTAGGATTTGTCGTATCATCGGTAGCATCTTTACCAACCGCACCATCCAATTAAGAGTCCCTAGGGTGGACTCTGATCAAAGAGCGGTCTGGAGTGGATTACCTCAAGGATCTGTTCTTAGTCCCCCACTGTATAACATCTATACAGCTAACTTACCCTCTTGCCTCAATTACGACTGCAAAATCCTTCAGTATGCTGACGATATTGCACTCCTGGTCACTGGCAGTTCCATTCAAGATGCCGTTCTATGAATTAATGTCTCTTTGTCTTCGCTAAATCAATGGCTTCTTGATCACGGTTTGTCTTTAAGTGCGCCAAAGAGTACAGCGGTCATTTTTACTCGTAAGCGTTCTGTACCTTCAATAGATATTAATATCTATGGACAAACCATCCCAATTAAGGACAAGGCTAGGTTCCTGGGGATAACGTTGGACTCAAAACTGTCTGGGGTCGACCACATTAATAACACGGTCAAGAAATGTGAAAGATCTGTGTCGGTCCTTAACGCCTTGGCCGGGGTGTGGTGGGGAGCTCACCCGTACACCCTCAAATTAGTCTATAATGCGCTAGCGAGAAGTGCTATGGATTACTGCAGCTTCCTTATCGAGCAACTAGCATCCAGGCCAAATGTTTGAGGATTGTTATTGGAGATATGAAATCCTCTCCTATAAATGCGCTTCAAGTTGAATGCGCAGAGCCCCCTCTACACCTTAGAAGACAGTATTTGGCAGACCGCTTCCTGTCGAAAGTGTTTTCTCTTTCATCCCATCCCTTACTTCCTTCCTTCATTTAATAATTCTCCTTATTGGAACAATAAAACTGTTCCTTTATTGATAGATAGGTACAAAGAACTTAAACAACTCTCTGCGCCAATTTGTCAATATCCAACTCGACCGGTCTTCTCCTCCGCATATGAAGCGATTCATTACGAACCAAAAGTCGTCTTGGGACTTTGGAGTCAGCTCTCAAGCGTTACTGGGTAGGATGGAACTTATTTTACACTGACGCTTCAAAGTTGTCCGAAACAGGAGGGCGGTTTACTTCCAGAATTCTAGAATTGCTTTACTTTTCCAATGTCCGCCGGAAGCGTCAGTATTTACTGGAGAGTGTATTGGTATTCTTGAAGCCATACAATATATTAAATACCATCAAATAACAAGATCAGTTATTTTTTCAGATTCCTTTAGTAGCATTCAGGCCTTAAAAGAAAATCAGTTCTGTAGTAAAATTCATAGTCAAATCATTGTAGATATTAAGAACTTGTTAATTGAATGTTCCCAAAACGGCTTGGACATCGAGATAGCCTGGGTGGTTTACAACTACGATTTGCGGAATGGTGCCAGACCCAAGTTATTTAACTCGTGGACTGAAACATGGAACACATCCTCTAAAACCAAAGGCACCTACTATGCAGCTATTCAGCCCGAAATCCAACGTAGGCCTTGTTTCTTTAAATGCCCTAAATTGTCGAAGAGGACTGTTTCGTCACTCTGTAGACTGAGACTGGGACATTGTTGTAGCCCAGTGTTCCTGAACAAGATCTATGTCCGAGATAGTTCCCTGTGCGAGTGTGGTCTTGCGGCTTCCACAAACGTGCAGCTTGCATCGTGAATGATTTATCAACGAAGGAAGTGGAATGCGCGCGCGAATACTTAATTTTAGATTTTCCGATGATCTCGAGGACCTACTATGTGTCACTAAGGAACTGAAATCTAGGACAATGACATATTCTCTCTATATATTTTTTATTTTATTGCGATCTGGATACTAGACTTTTTGAGCCTTGAACTACTTAAATTCTAACAAAATGGTTTTAGCCTTTAATAATCTATACAACGCTCCTTCATTTTACAGAAGAAAAATC